>OX381707.1:57253221-57971472 GCA_947462335.1 Harmothoe impar | reverse complement strand
ATTTGTTCACCAAACTGATTCAAACTGAAATTAGTTACTTTGTGCATAAAATACACTAAGTGAAACATGTCTTTGATGTTTTTTTATGTTGTTAACACAAAATATCAGTTCTAATCACAATTAATAATTATACCGGTCTTTATTTTTGGATTTTCCCTTTTTGTCTTTCTTGCGCTTACTCTTTTTCTCCTTCTTTTCAAGATCTTCATCATCTTCATCTTCATCCCTAGATATATGGGATTATTAATGTATGACTGATGGCAAATCCAAATGAAACGAAACATTTCCTGACCAATTTGTTATCTGAAGATTTGTTTAAAAATAATTCCTTTTTTTTTTTTTTTTTTTTTTGTGAGACCATGCCAAAACTGTTGCTGTCATCTTGCAGTATCATATCATTTTAAATGTGTATATACGTTTATACACACCATGCTCTTCACTTATAAAGTATAAACTGATTTCAGTCTAATATATCAGCCCAATAATGCCAGATAATCAATACTTCAGGTCAGAGCTATAGAGATTAAATGATTCATATGTAAGCTACAACCACCCAATATACAAGCTCCAGGCATTATTACAAGGATCACAACCATGTATAAAGTAGCAGTTTATAAACTATTCAAACATTGCCGTTGCTTTTTAAAGAAGGAAGTACTGTGGTTAGAGCTATTGACAAAACTTAGTTTGTGTGGTCACAGTAGCCTGGCTATACTCTTGATATGGGGGATACCTTTCTATTCTGGTCTATGGTTATTGATATTTCTTGACCAGTGATCTAAAATATAGTAAAGATCGATCAAGATTATCATCAATCAACCCCCCCCCATGTCAATAAAATGAGAAATTACCCATCAGGGAGGTCACTCACTCCTCCCAACCATTAACCCCCTCCCCCAGGCACAACCTTTGACAGTCGCTCACAGCTCCCCGACCCGACCCCCTGGGAGGTTGCCTGGTAGGTCGCAATACCTAGAATATTCAAAAATCTAATATTACCTTTTGTCCTTGAGTAAACTGTTGATGACAGCTTTTAAAATCACCTTCTGTATGTCTTGAGGCTGAAATTAAGCAAACAGACAATATTATTTATCATTAGATTGCTTCGAATTAAATGAGTGTAAATTTAAATAACATCACAATTCTTACTGATGTATCTATGATATAGGGCCCCATAGAATCCTAACAATTGGTCCAATGCACCTCAAAATCAAGATCATTCTATTTTGAGCTCAAAGAATGAAGCGTCTCTGCTTTGGTACCAGCCTACACGAAATATGGTTAGACCTTGGAATTCACGCAATGTATATGTGAAGAGTTTCGTTGCAAAACGCAACAAATCCATTCCAGAAATGAAGCATGTAGTGATTTTTTCAACGGCTACCATATTGGCAATAATAGAACCTTGCATACAATGTATATGTCAGGCGCAGAATAGGAGGAAGTCCCTATGCATCCCACACCTCACTGTAGGTGTGAATAAGGTGTGGCAGTAATGTCTCTACTGTAATAAAACAATGGGAGTTCAGTTGCCTGTAACACAACAAAGAGCGAACCTAGACAGTAAAATTTCTTTGCAAATACTTTTTTAATCCTCTCTACTGTTTGTGTGGCACACTAACTTATTTCAAAAGAGTTCTTATTGAGGTATAAAAGTTCCGATATTGCGCAAATTCCGATATTGCGGGTGACATATACACCAGAGTGGACCTAAAGACATGAAAAATGGAATTTTGAGGAAAAAATGATTCAAAATTGTTTTTACCTATTCCTGCCCTACACTTTTGTCAAAATATTGTGTCATATTTCAAAATGGCGCTTATTGCGTTTTCGAACCAAACTCGTCTTCATGTATCATTTGTTCCATTGGAGACTCACCACAACAATAAGCAGGTCGTAAACACCGTAAATGTGCTCAAAGCGAAGCCCGGGGTCATCTGTCGTTTTGTAGTCTTTATTAGGGTCTCGCTGTAATAATTATGGAAAAGTTATGCAGGGACTTGTAAATAGATCGTGAATAGATATACAGGTATTATTATGACCTGAGCTACCAACCCCGTATTTCCAATTTTGCAATTTTTCATGTAAAGGATTTGTGTATATGATTCGTAATTTCCGTGACATGTATCATGAGTCTCCGGGCTGAATAATTTGTAATAAAATTAAATGTGATTTTTTCCCATCTTTTGCATGGAAAATACATGTTTATCATTTGGGTAAATCAACTGTACCAGATACTGAAAAAGATGTGATCCCGAACTACTAGTTTCCAGTCCAAAGACATTCTTTGTCAAAATTTGATACCCATTCATTCATGACCACACCGTTTAGGAATCATGATGAAAGAACAACTGGAAATGTCACTGGTTGAGGGGTTATTATTTCAAAAAACTTAACACTCACAATTTTGACAGGGCAATTCGTAATTTCGCAATGTGGCCTAAAAATCTCAAATTTGAATTGTCATAATACAGTAAATCAAGATATAATTACAACCAGTCAGGTCTTTTAGTACCAAACAGTGAAGGAAATAGGTCAGGAAATTAGAAATGGGTTGATTGTCTAACATTCATTTCGTTTCAAGTGCAGCCTTTCATTGTCTTGTATTGGGGAAATCCCAAGTCCAGAATTATCTGCTAGGTAAACCTGAGCCAATATTGATGAAATTAAGCAACCTTGTGATAACCTTCAACTCACCTTGAATGCAGCATTAAGTTCAACAAAAGACTCAAACGTTGATGAAAAGTATTCATTGACCGCCCTCCAATTCTGTGTATCTTGAGCTTGCTTCACTTCATTTCTAAAAACAACAGGAATATATGTAATTAACCCACGGTGGAGGGCTAAGACAAAACCATTCACACCTTGGTTATTTCACTTAGCCCACGGTGGATGGCTAAGACAAAGGAATTCACACCTTGGTTATTTTCACATAACCGAAGGTTAAGTCAGATACCCTCCTCGTAACTGAGTTATGTAATAAATACTGTGGTATAGCGACTGGTGGCCTATGAGGACACCAGTCAGATTATCGTGGTTATTTTGACACACACTCAGTCACTCGTAGGGTATCTAATACATAACCCAAGGTTAAGTCATATAGACAATGGTTATGAAAAGGGTATTAGAATTAACCACAGCTTGCTAGTAGGGCGACTTGGGCTTCGCCCTCGTCTGGCCCCCACCAGCAAGCTGTGGTTAATTATGCATACCTCTTCATAACCATAGTCTATCTAATACTTAAACCCAAGCGGAGGGGTAAGACAAAGGAGTTCACACCTTGGTTATTTCCACATCCCCTCACATAACCTCACAGCTGTGGTTTAAAACATAAAGACTATATCGGTGCCAGCCAGTTTACTGTGGTTATTTTCAGTTATCTGTTAAACCATTATTCTTTCTATTACTTAACTGTCAAAATTAGTTAAACATCAATTTACCCATTCACTCACTCACTAAGTAATAACATCATGGAAAAACGAGTGTTTCAAGAAAATGACAGCACAATCTTTTAATAACTGTTTATATGTCAGTGCCAGTCTTCTTTAGAACTGGTACCAGTCTATGAGGAAACGGAACCAGACAGATTTCTGTATCTTTGTATTAACACTTTCCGTGTTCATTGCAAGGGTACGTTGCATACGGTTCGATTGTTTGGGTACTTTATGGTTCGATTGGCCCATGAGGGGGAATCCAGAGACTGCCATACGGTTGAGCTTTTCACACGTTAAGGTACTTGGTAGGTTGAAGGCCTAACAGACGAACATCATTCGGAATGATCAAATCTATAACATTAGATGAAAACAGACATCCTGCTCCTACACATACATTTACAAAAGCGAGGGAGCAACCTCCCACACCACATAGAAATGGTATCAGAGCGATCGACAGGCCTGTAAGTTATAAGCCGCTAAGGGATTACCCAGAATGCCAGACGGACGTCGGGGGTCTTTTTCCCAATACCGTATTCGACGTAATAAGCGCCCCCCCCCCACTTTGGGGTATTTTTAGACTAGAACAAAGGCTCAAATTTCACCATTTTGGAGACAATTAAACTCTTAAGTACTAAAACTACCAAAAAAATAATTTTTGAAGGCCAAAAAAAAAAAAAAAAAGTTGTGTTCAGGTATCCCTAGCGACCCTTTTATTTTGGCCCTACCCAATTTTTTTTTTTTTTTTTTTTTGGAAGACATTTTTGTTTTTTCTACCAAAAAACACTTTTTTTAAACTGAAATATATTTTTTCTGAAAATTATATATTTTTTCTGAAAATTATAGGAAATGGGAGGAATTTTGTCTCAAAATCCTTAAAAAAAATCGTTTAAAAAAAAAAAAAAAAAATCGACCTACCGGGAACTTCCTCTATATAGGTGTATAGGATTATGCCAGAGCCGACCCCTGTCGCATACCAACTGCACTTTAGTGGAGGGCCAATTGTAGGAATAGTAAGTCCCGCAGGAATGTCATGACCATTTTAGTTTCTCAACTGAAATCCATAGTTTGAAAGGTTCCGAAGAAAATAGGATGACCGCTCCAATTTTCATTTTTCATTTTAAGGCGTTTCTAGGCAAATCAAAAAAGTTACCATAGCAACCAGTAAATGGGGCTCCAGCTTCAGAATAAATTGATATATTAAAATTCTAATTATACCTACCCCCCCTAAATTGAGTATGAGGAATCCAGTGGTACCAACAAAAAAAAATTCTGACCAACGGTTGCCTAGCAACAGGCCCATTTTGTCATTTTTTGCATAGCAACGGTGGAAAAAGTGGTAAAAGGACACACAACACTAGGATATTTAGGTCATATCTATCAAGCTGCACTATTTGAGGATAGTCTACATTGATAATACTCTACTATTACTGCAATAACTGCCTGGCAACATACATTCTTTGTTATTCTTTCCCTAGCAACCATAGGCAAATGGACTAATAGCCTTCAAGGGGTCAAGGAATGCAGTTTGGAATCAGATGCTTAATATTCTTAATACTTGAATTCCAAAATGTTTCTAGGATTTTAATGAAAAGATGTGATTATTATTTTGATATAGTCGAACATCTCCTGACAAACGTTTGCCTAGCAACAGGCCAATTTTTTTATTTTTTGCATGGCAACGGCGGAAAAAGAAGTAAAAGAACACACAAAACTAGGATATTTAGGTCATATCTATCAGGCTGCACTATTTGAGGATAGTGTATGTTGAAAATACCCTACTATTGCAGCAATAGTTGCCTAGCAACATACATTCTTTGTGTTTCTCTCCCTAGCAACTGCAGGCTAATACTAATAGACTAATAGACTAATAGCCTTCAAGTGGTCGAGAAATGCAATTTGCAATCAGATGCTTAATATTCTTAATACCTAAATTCTAAAATGTTCCTAAGGTTATTTTTCTAATATAGTCTGACATCTTCGATTCCAGTTGCCATAGCAACCATTACAATTCTATTGATATCAGCCATATATATTATACCTTAGTAGGGGAGCCCTGGGAGAATTGGGACACTAAATTAAAAATCATAACATGTTTGCTTGTGATTTCTACAATACCAATAATAACCAAATGCCTTTGTTTCATGAAGAAAGGCTACTAATAAACCTTTCATTTGGACTATTTAGATTTATCCTAGCCTGCCATGATTCCCGTCTAGGGCCTTTTGAAATTTTGAGAAATTCCAGGGAGAACTGGGACACTTCGAAGGGAACTGGGACACTACCTGGGGAGAACTGGGACACACCAGGGAAAACTGGGACAGTGTAAATAGTGTGATTATTAACTAATGAAACATCACTTTGCTTTGCTTTAAGTTCAATATGATCATATGTAACAAATTAGCTTCAGTCATAGGTCTGAGAGAAAAATAATTAAAGCACAATAAATCTTCACCCGGAGTGTCCCAGTTCTCCCCAATAGCCAATAGTGTCCCAGTTCTCCCTGCAATGAGTGTCCCTGTTCTCCCCAGGTTGAGATTTTTAAGCAAAATGTTAATACAGTTCAAAATATGCTTAACTGTAGGGTTCTCCGCAGATGGAAAAATGACACCGCGAAAACCTGATTTGCGAGATATTGATGCTTTCAGCAAATATTTCTCATTACTCGCTAGTGTCTAACTTCACAATTAAAACTCAAATATTGCTGATGAAATACAGATTTTCGGGGGTATTTATAAAAAAATTGCTTAAAGTGACCCTAACTTCTGTTCTAATTGGAGTATTTACACAATTCAAACATCTATAGAAAGCTAAAAGCACACTGGCGGCGTTTCTAGTGTCATTTAACACCGGCGGCAGCTAAAAGTACGCCGGCGGCACGCCGGTGTAGTTGCAGTGTACTGTGTTTTTGTAAGTAGCTGGTCATTTTGCCATCTATCAATTCTACATAATGCAACACAAAAATATTTTCTCATCAAATTGAATCGTCCGAGACCTGGAAAAAAAACTTTTTTTCCTGAAAATGTTATAATCTGTTATAGGTCTAAGTATAATATCATCACAGAATTTTTTTTATCATAAAAAACTTAAATATTATTGGCCCAAAAAATAGCATTGGTGGTTATGCATTAAAGTTATTGGTTATGGGCAGAATAAACAGTGTCCCAGTTCTCCTTTGTCCAAATTCTCCCAGGCCTCCCCTATGATAAAGAGTAGTTTGGATTCTAAAACAATGATTCTGGGGACTTACAGTGATAAAATTGTGGATAACACATATTTTGCTTCCCTTTTTTCCATAATTGACTTTGAACTAACCTTGACCTTGACACCTAAACAATGACCTTCACCGTGATCAAGGTCACTTTCCTCTTTAGGGGTCCAATTTGACCTGAACTTTGACCTTTGACCTTGTTTTGCATGATTCTTAGACATCTTGACCTTTAGTCCTTGAAGAAGAAAATATGATGAAACTGAAAGCACATTGTAGGGAGGTTGTGCACAGAGAAGGGGGCAATAGGGGGCTGTGTTGGGATAGGGCATGTGTGAAGCCCATTCACATCATTTCACAGACGATAAGGTCGTGTGAAAGAGTGTGAAAGATTCTTTCACACACCCATCTACTGTGAAAGATATAATCTTAGCCACTGAAGGAATCCTTTCACAGGACCTTCCTCATGTATATCTTCATATATATACACCTATAAAGGGAAATGTCACTACCTTCTATAACCATTAGCCGGTATCTCTCTTTATCCCAGTCTTCAGATCCGCCTGGAAAGCATCCCAATTGCCAAGGTGTGGAGCATCAAGCATATATGGTCCCATGCATAATTATGTCGTTGGCATTTGAACAAAGATAGATTAATCACTTGAAGAGGCCACAGGGCAATCACTCGGATGCTTCTGCAGTGACTCTCTAAGTGACTCTCTAAGTTTATACCAATCATAGCTAGAGTCATTTGCGTTTGACTCTTTTGAAATAGAGATTTGAATAGGTTTGACTCCATATCACTAGGGGGTCAAATATGTTTACACCCTATAATATAGTCAAATTCCATTGACGCCTGAGATCAAGTAGAGTGTGGGCTATGGCCCAAAAGAGCCAGGGGGCATTTGTGCACTTATTAAAGGATGTGTGTTTGTAAGGTTGAATATGGAAGGACTGTGATACAAATGCACCATCTGTCTCCAGTGAAACCTTTTACTTGACCTCTCTCCTGTGAAACATTTCCCCAACTGTCTACACATCCTCTCATCTGTGAAACATTTCCCCAACTGTCTACACAAACTCTCCCCTGTGAAACGTCTCCCCAACTGTCTACACCACCTCTCATCTGTGAATCATCTCCCAACTGTTTACACAACTTGGGGGATAATACATGTAGTTTGGCATAGGGAGAACCTATTAGTCAATTCAACATTAATCCGAAATTGTTAATGAGCTAGATTAACGCTATGAAGATATACATACTAAAAAGCAATAGCTGCCACATGATTATGCCCAAGAAATGAAACACAGCAGTGGAAAAAATTCACAGGAGAGGTTGTGTCAACAGCTTTGGAATGACATCACAGGAGAAAGGTGGTGTGAATTGCTTAAGGGCTGTGGATAGGTAAGGGGTGTGTGGATAGGTTAGGAGGGGCTGTGGATAGGGGAGACGGGTAGGTGTTTCACTGACTTGCTTAGAATATTGTACCAGGACCAGAAGCACTGGAAAACAGTCCAGGTCAGCTAAGGGCATCCTACCACCATCAACCCCCATGCCCTCAGCCCCCTACCTCATGTATTTATCATCATCATCAAGCATGTCCCAATGGGAGGAAGATTTTCATGAGATAGGTTGTGTGAAAGGTATATCTGAGTTGCTGAGGTCATATCCTTCACAGGAGAAAAGTTGGTAAAAGAAAACCTCTTTACATGCCTTCACCTCTTGTTAATGGGGTGCCAGCCTCTGAGAGGTTGCACATGGAGAGGGGTTATTATAGGGGGTATTATAGGTCTATTCTCAAACAATTATGTGCAGTATTATTGTATCAGTGGGAACCCACAGTGCCACCTAGTGCCACATGCCAGCAGTGGTGGAACTCTCCTGTGAGGGAGTCCTATAGACCACAAGCAGCAAGCAAGCAGCAGAGCAAAGGCAGAATCAGATAGACTCAGTTTTCTTTTAGCCATGAAAGGGTTTATCCCCGTGACATGTGGCCACCAATACCATGGTAACTGCAAGGTTTGCCCCACCTGTGGGACACCCAATCGGCACGATCACCACCAGCGGTCGTCAATGGATGGTAATCTGGCTCTGATTTTCCCTATTATCACCCATTTACAATATTTGACCTTGAATCTTCTTGAAACCTAACCATATTTAGACCTTACTATAGCAAAGTTAGTGTCTAAAACTCTGTAATGGGATAAATACTATAATGGTTGATACTTACAAGTAGAAAACCTTTTACTCAGGGACATTTCTACATATGGAACCCCAGAATCATTGTTTTAGTTTTGATTGATTGATTAGGTTGTTTAACGTCCAAGTGTACTGTGAAGCCTAGGGCATATCTCAAGTTGGCAAAGAGTCAGCCACAAATAGTGGTAGTCTGCCCTACAGTAGTAGGACAGATATTTATATGCTGCTTGCCCAATACAGCAGTGGCCGCATCTATGGATGACCGAATCTATGAAATGAATGACCGCATTCCTTCATACCCCCATCATGAAGGTCCTCTCCAACACAGGGGGAAATCTTTTTAAAATCCAAACTACTTTTTATTATACTTAGGTTTAACATATCTGGCTGATATCAATAGTATTGTAATGGTTGCTAAGGCAACTGGAATCAAAGATGGCAGACTCTTTCTTTAAAAGCTGTAGGAACATTTTAGAATTTAAGCATTAAGAATATTAGAAGAATCTGATTCCAAATTGTATTTCTCAACGACTCAAAGTTATTAGTCCATAAGCCTCCAGCAGGTTGCTAGGGAAAGAAACACCAAGAATATATATGTTGCTACACAACTATTACTACGAAAGTAGAGTATTATCAACATATACTATCCTAAAACAGTGCAGCCTGATAGATATGAACTAAATATCCTAGTATTGTGTGTTCTTTTACTTCTTTTTCCACCGTTGCTATGCAAAAAAAAAGACAAAAATGGCTTGTTGCTAGGCAACCATTTGTCAGGAATCAGAGATGATTGACTATATTAAAAAAATAATCACATCTCTACAATAAAATCCTAGGAACATTTAAAAATTTAAGCATGAAAAATATTAAGCATCTGATTCAAAATTGCATCTCTTGACCACTTGAAGGCTATTAGTCCATAAGCCTGCAGTTGCTAGGGAAAAAACACAAAGAATGTATGTTGCTAGGCAACTATTGTTGCAATAGTAGAGTATGATCGACATACACTATCCTCAAATAGTGCAGCCTGTTAGATATGACCTAAATATCCTAGTATTGTGTGTTCTTTTACCACTTTTTCCACTGTTGCTATGCAAAAAAGTGACAAAATTGGCCTGTTGCTAGGCAACAGTTTGTCAGGAATCAGACATGTTCGACTATATTCACAAAATAATCACATCTTTTCATTAAAATCCAAGAAGCATTTTGGAATTTAGGCATTAAGAATATAACGCATCTGATTCCAAATTGCATTTCTCAACCCCTTAAAGGCTATTAGTCCATAAGCCTGCGGTTGCTAGGAAAAGAAACACAAAGAATGTATGTTGTTAGGCAGCTATTGCAGCAATAGTAGAGTATTATCAATGTAGACTATCCTCAAATAGTGCAGCTTGATAGATATGACCTAAATATCCTAGTGTTGTGTGCCCTTTTACCACTTTTTCCACCGTTGCTATGCAAAAAATGACAAAATCGGCCTGTTGCTAGGCAACCGTTGGTCAGAGAAAAAAATTGTTGGTACCACTGGATTCCTCATACTCAATTTAGGGGGGTAGGTAAAATTAGAATTTTAATATATCAATTTATTCTGAAGCTGGAGCCCCATTTACTGGTTGCTATGGTAACTTTTTTAATTTGCCTAGAAACACCTTAAAATGAAAAATGAAAATTGGAGCGGTCATCCTATTTTCTTCGGAACCTTTCGAACTATGGATTCCAGTTGAGAAACTAAAATGGTCATGACATTCCTACGGGATTACAATTGGCCCTCCACTACTTCTGTAATGTGGGGATGTATCTTTATTTTAATTATTGATTGGACCCTTAAACAACTGACATTTTCCTCTGGTTAGTATACAATGACCCATATCTTTGTGTTACCAAACGAATGTGCACATGTTCGAATTCCTTCTATGGATCAATGTAAATGGAAGCTACAGTATCATCCATTATCTAGCTGTCACCCCCGTCTCAGTGGGGAGGGGTGGGGTGGGGACTTGAAAATAAAAATAACCTTAAAAAAGTCTTTTGTAAAAAATATCTAAATGATATCAACCACACGTATATACAGTATAATACAATGAGACATAACACCTTGTCTCAAAAAGTTTCAAAGGTGAATAAAATCATACTACTTACTTCAGCTGATCCAAACTAACTGTGCGTACTGGGTAGATCCCCTTGCCGTTGGGTACGATCACAGGGCTCTTATTATCCCTGTTTGGTGATCCTGTAGCCATAGCTGTCGGGGAGTTTGTATGTCTATTAGTCAATTTGCCCTCACTGGGTGGCGTACTAAGTCCACCCAATCCTTTGGGTGGCCCACCACCATTTCGAGATTTAATTGGGGAATCTGGGGAGGCCTCAATTATGATACTACTTGAACTTGTTGTGTGCGCAGGGGACGGGGATTTCCCTGGAGTGTCTACTGTTAACCGGCCCCTAGATTCAGCTTGGATGGGTGGCAGTGTGTTCTGTGAGACCGGGCGGCTGGTACCGGCTGAGGAGCGGCTTTGGATCCCGCTGTCCCCGGAAGGAGACAACTCGCCTTGTTGTCGATTCTTGTGTTTGTGGTTGTTGGGGTTGAGGCTCTGGAAGAAGTTGGAGAGTGCCCCAAGCCTCCCACCCGATCGCTCACGCTCACGCTCCTGTGGGAAAAACAATATATGATACTTGCAGTTTATTGTTTGATATGTTGGATTAACCTCTGTGGATATGAAAAAATTAATGTGGGATCATTGGGAATGGCAATTCAAATAGTGGAAAGTATTTGATAACTCTTGGTTGGTTGTTGGGTTGCTTTAGGCCCTAATTAACAGTTAAGGTCATTTCAAGGTCGGTGATAGTGATCGAATCTATGGATGACTGAAGGTAGAAAGCATGCCCCTACACTTTTACTGAGGCAAGAGTTCTTTTACAATCAACACTACATTACATAGGCACAGTGTGAAATGGACAAGCCTTTGATATGCTGTATGTCTACCACAGCAGGGGGGAGGTCGCAGCTCTTGAACCCATAATCTTGTGAGTGCCAGACTAACGCTCTACCTCTGAGCCACGTCCCACCCCCTTTGATAACTCTCGGCTGAAACAAATTATGCAATGTAAATGTAATATCTGTCAGTTTTTCATAAGCTGAAGACTCCCCTCACAATTTTAGTTTGATTGATTGATTGATTTATTGAGTTTAAGGTCACAGTGGGACCTTACGGGACTGCCTCAAATTCGTGAGGAGTCATCCACAAATAGTGGGAGTCAGCCTGACAGTAGGACAGATATTTATATGCTGCTTGCTCAATACAGCAGTGACCACAACTAATACATGATCGCATTGATAAGATGACTGATTGAATCTATGGGGTGAGGGAGAAAGCCGCTACCGGTGCATGTTCCCTACTTTTTTCAGGGGTATCAAGTGTTCTTTCATTTGCCTGGTCCTACATACCTTGGCTAGTACCAGTCAGCAGGGCCAGACAAACCACAGCCTTTGATTTCATGACAATATTATATAAAAAAAACTGCCCTCATCTCAGAAATGGTTCACTGGGGGAGAGATCAGAAGCAGTCCACCACGTGACCTCTCAAGTTGTGTTGCCTTTTACGATTCCGGTATGCCCATTGGTATTATGGAAGGCTCCCGCTGGAGATATTCTACTCCTCAATGCCCCCATTATGAAGGTCCCCACAATACAGGGGGACTTGACAAGGTTAAAATGGCTAACATATTAAGGGGAAAGAACTTGTCGGGTTGAATATAGACAAGGTGGCACTTTCAGTCACTTGAGTAGAAAACCATTATGTTATCTGTATACACACTATCAAGGAAGCAAATTATACTGATGATGAAGAAATCAGTCACTCTTTTGGCGGTGTCTGATGTACTTTAACCACCTCATGGCTGGGCTTACTTCCTTAGGATGCAATGCTCCTCATGGACAAACCCACCTTTTTGGAATTCCTGCGTTTATTCCTGGCAACCTCGTGGGGGCTACTGTCAGTTTCTTTATCGGAGTCTAATGTCTCCTCCTGTCGCTCCACATGTATAGCGGGAAGTTTAAGCTGTACCTGTTCTTTGACACTCATTGTGCATGCATGACTCACTACCAGGTGACAAGCAATTCAAGCTTTTGTTAAATATCCTTGTCCTTGGCTACATCCACAAGGATAATTATCATATCCTGTCAGACTTGTCAGTGTTAGAGATAGGCATCCAGAATTCTTGTTAGATTCCAAAAGCAACTGAGTACATGTCAGTTGTGCCACCCTAGGCAGGCTCTGTGTTTGTGAAAGAGTTTGACAGTCAGTGAGACACAAGTCCTGTCTAGTGATCATTATTTTGTATCAGCAATTTCAGGTAACAATCTAGAGAACAATTATCAGGATTTGGATCTCTAGACTGTTTGGTTTATGTCACATCACTTTCCTTGTCTAAATAATCCAAGTCACCAATACAAGGTCTAGTGCATGCCAACACATTACTCCAGGCATTCAAATATCACATCATCTGTTATTAATCCTGTTGAAATAGTAAGTGGCCCAAGTCAGAAGGTGTTCCAATAACATCCAATGACCTCTAACTGGTACAAGATAACAGCATTCCATTAGTTGTTCACTACCTTGGTCTGTCAAACTCTTATTTACCCTCTTTAGTGATTATGCACAATCAGTGTTGTTAGTCTATTCGACTAATTAACAGAACTAAAGGTGTTTCAGACAAAAGGTCTCTCCTTTCCTTCGCAATGTATATCCTGTTAATGCTGCTGGTTTGTTCCGAGATCTATGGCCACATACAAGGTGTGAACACCTGTCTAATAATGCCAATAGCTGCTACTTGTCTTTTATTCAAGTCGCATTTATTAAGTATCCAGTGTCCTTGTGTCTATAGTGGCTATAGACCACCACTAAGGCTTTAGTGTGGAGTGGATTAGCTACTCCGCTCTCCAGACACATTTCATTCGGTTAGCCGCTTGTACCTCTGCCCCAACGTGCCTGCTCATCTCAATGACAATGCCATCGAACGGCTAGTATTTGAGCAAAATCCAATACTGTGGACAATGGACTCTGAACGGGATGCTCTTCACTGGGCCTGGTTTTGATCAGTGACAATCAAAAACCTTACGTTGCATCAGGCTGCAAAGCCTAATATGACTGGGTCACATTGGAGTGCATTAGGCATTAACTTTTTAAACACTTATTCATTGTCCTTAATTTTGAATCAAGTCCGAATTCTGACCCATCGTTGGGAAGTAGTTCACATTGGAAATTGTCTCTAGGTATAGGTCGACCTGCTGATTTATGAATGGACATTGGACGTGTGTGATAAGGTTAGGAAATGGGAAGTCTTTGTTTTGTCACTTTTCACCCGTCTTCTCAAAGGTGATTGAAACGCTTTGGGCAGAGAAATCGTGAGAGAGTAACAGGGGCATGCATGGAGAGTGAGGTTTAACATTATAGCAAGGGGATCATGATCAGTACTCGGGTGGTGAGCCCTAATCACTGGTTGGATTAGTCTAAAGGTTTGGGATTAGCAGCTGGTCTGTTTGGGACCTGCTACTTAATCCCCACTGCCCTCAGCTAGCCACTGTGTTATATAGACTGGGACAGTAATGCTCAAGAGGCTGTGACTAACATTATTGGCAACTCTATTGTTAATGTTAGTACTTGAAAATCTGCTGTGTTAACTATACACCTTGTTTTGAGAGTACAAGGGTCGTGGTCCGAAGGAGCATTTCATTATTACGAAAAAAGGGATATCATTTTTAAAAATCTCCAAGCTTGTTAGGAGTTCTGGACTACCGCATGATAAATCTGGTTGCATTTAGGCAATTCTGAACTACCGCAAGTTAAGTCTGGTTGCATTTAGGCATAGGAATGTAAAACAAATTTAGAAATCCACAGAATAGTCCCATTATTTTACCTATCCACTGGGGTCAAAAAGCAGTTTGCATGGTAGACATTCTGTCTCTGTTTGAGCAGCAAAGTAACAACAAACACACATGTCCCACAGTATGGACTGCGGTAACGTATTGAGCTCTTTTTCCTGCAGGTAGTGCATGGGTTAGCAGTGATGCGGCCCCTTCTAAGTGATGCGGGCGGTGTCTGTAAAGCTGATAATTTGTTTTAAGTGGCCTTATTCACCCATTCTTAATCCTGTTGTATCTCGCTTATTCATGTAGTTACATGAAATTACAACATTACTTTTTCTGCTACCTAGCCTAGCTCAAACCATCCCCATTTAACCTATAGTTGGAATATTTAGATCATTGATGCATTTTTGAAAAGCTTATCCCATCCCTTAGAACCGAAAACCACCCAAAAATAGCCTGGTAAAGGAAGAGTTAAAGGGGGAAAAAAAACATCGGTCCACCAAGGATACCTTGGGGAGGCAGGAAATAGGAACCTCTCACACCAATGCAGCCACTGAGGCTGATAGGTGCAAAACTGTTTGTTCTGCTTTATGCTCCTACCAAGTGGTAATTTACACTGGTGTACGAAGACCTCTCATTTTGTGCCATGCTCATGTACAGACACAGGCATGGGTACCCTCATTCTTTTTCCCACTTAGCACCAAGCTTTGAGTCTAAGGTACACCATATTAAAATTACAGGAGGCCTGAATCTGAATTCCCTATGTACGTAGTTTTTTTTTCAAAGTAGAAGGATGGGAAAAGATTTTTCAATAACACTACTGATGTTTCTTATCAATGCTTTATACTTGGTAGTAAGTCTGATAACAAATGGAAAATTGCACAATCCTATAAGTGGGGAAAATGTGAGAAATATACAAGCCCTTGCATATGCTATCACACCACGGAAACTAGCATGCCCCCTCCCCCCCCCCCCATTTCTTTTTACTCTATGGATTCTATAGGGGCTTTCATCCTTAATGAATTCCATGGATGTATATGTGTATGTACACAGCGAAATATAGTGCGACAACAGTAATATTGAATCGGTCAATAGTTACTCACAATAACACAACTGTGAAGGCCTCCCCCTGACCCTGCTCGTCAACATACCTCTAACCATCCACATGTTCGTCAATAGCTGTGTAATATAATATTAAAAACGTAAGTCACAAAAATGGCGTCAATGCTGAAACTGGATTCACACAGGCAAGTTCCCCACACCTTGACACGTTTAAGAGCAATAATGACAGGAACTACATATGGAACGTCCTGATTGTGTCAGGGGGCGGGGGGGGGGGGGGGGGCAGAGGCAGATGAGAAGGATGACAATTTCAGATGCCTTTTTGCAGAAAATTAACATGAAATTTAATCAACATATCATCATGTCCTGTCGTTTGTAGTTCCTTTTTGACATAACGTACAACTATTAGTAACCTAAATCAAGAGGGTTATTTTGGAAAAAAATTTTGTGGGTGCCATATCAGTTGAATGATGTTGTACGCCATGCAGGTAGAACTAAACGTGCATGGATACTTTCCTGCTGTGCAGAGGAAAGGTTACCATGGTAACTGCAAAACTCCACAATACCACTTCCGGTCTGTTCGTACTGATACTGGACAACATAATGGAATAAATGTCTATTTATCACCTACATTTGTACAGGAAATTATCACATTGAATGTATGCAGCGAGATGCTTAGTTCCACTATCCCAACAATCGAAATTGTGTAAATGGAATTCCAGATTGAACCATTTTTGGTCAATTTTAAGGTCCTCGGAGAGACCGGCTAGTACATTCATGTTTAAAAAAAAAGTAAAAAAAAAAAAGAAATCCGACCTACCGACCCTACATTTTCTGCCCATGTTACCTGAAACAAACCTTCTTTTTTGTTTGGCCTAAGGCCGTTTTATTTTGATAACTTGGATTACAGACCCGCCGCCGATATTTTAGGCATTTTGCGAAAAAAAAAAAGACATGTTGACCAGCAAAAGGTAGAATGAGACCTTTCAGATTGGGGATATTTCTCAACATATCTTCTTTAGATTAACCAATAACAGAGAACATACAGGTTTTCCATACTTTTTCTTTTTTCTTTTTTTTTGCCTCTACCCTTCGAAATATTTTGTGGTCCGGCTCCCCCCTTAGGGCAGCTTTTTTTTTTTTTTTTCTTCCGCCCTTCCAAAAAGTTGGAGCCAAAAGCCTGTAATCCAAGTTATCAAAATAAGGTGGCCTAATGGCAAATCTGGGGTGGTAATGGCAAATCACACATAGGGGAGAGAGGGGCACGTTGACCACCTGGGCACATTGAACCACTCGCTCTCTTTGCTATTCCTTTGGGAATTTTCCAGCAATTTTCTTACCACATCACCCCTTTTTATAGACGGATCAGAGCAGCAGCATCATGTTTGGTTTGGAATGCTGGGAGAAAAACTAGAAAACATTAAAGGATTTATGCCCTTGAAAGTGGATATTTGCAATTGTTGAACTTTTGTTCTCATGTCATAGAAAAACATAGCTGGCCTAAGATCTTTATACAGGTCAAAGTATACATTTCAATGCTTGAGTAGAACCTGATTTTACTCCTGAGTGTGTTGTATAATCTGAATTACATCAACCTTATCTACAATCTTCGGCATGGGGTACATTGAACCACAAAAATTGGGGCACCTTGAACCATACTCAAGGTGCCCCAACCTCTACCTTGAAGGACTAGTTCCATTATTTAACACAATGCACCTGGTCATTGCAGTGCATAGATGGACAAGGTATCACTGCTCCTCACCAGAGGGCAGCCTCACCATGTCAGCTTGTAGGTGAGAGATGAGAAGATATTACTTAGTTAAACCTCTGGGTCTACCATAGCCTAACCTAACCAGTGGGCCCTTGTATTTATAAACCCATAGTTCATCAGAATTAGGGCTCACTGAGAAACACACTCAAAGAAGTTACAATTTTACTCTACAGTTATGCTAAAATACATAATTTGCTGATTGTGGTTATAGATTATTTTGTTCTATTATTCATAGTGTCTTTATTCCTAGATGTGTCCTTTTTCAGAAGCAGGACAGCCTGTTACATCATAGAAGAGTATAATCAAAGATCTATATAGACCTGGCAAATAACAGCAATCCTCTTAAGATGGTTTATATTGACCTAAAGGGAAATCTGTAACTCGCCAACCCAGTCACTACTCTTGAAACTATAATTGACTGACTTGTGTGCATTGGGTAAGTGTTTTTTACATTCAGTCCTATGCAAAAGTATCAATAGCAAATAATTCCACTTTAACTCTCAATAATTTATCCATATTACTGATTGTTTGAACTATTTAATATGAGCAGTTCGTGCCTCAGTGGGTGGGTCAACCTGCCCAGGGCATGGGGCACATTGAACCACCCAAAGATTTAATTTTCAAAAAATCAAAAGAAATACAAGAAATGACCATACTTGCTTTGCCATAGGTCGGCATATAGCGCAACGATATAAGGTAGCTCCTAGATGCAAAATCAAAGTTCACATGATCTTGATATGGTCAGGAAAAAAGTAAATGTGCAGAAGTGGCTCAACTTGCCCCTCTCTCCCCTACGTATGTCATCAGAGATACCAAGTTGGAATCTATATGTGACGGGTGATGAGGCTTCCTTGCACCTTGACGCTACCTAATCAGATGAGCTGTTTACTAGCCCTGGCCCACTACATTGCTATGGTAATCTCCCTGACAACCTTTGTCAATGACACAGGATGTGACATCACATAGGGGTCCTGACCAATCAGAGAGCCCCTCCCCTTCTGGCAAGTGTGACTCTCTCCCAGCATGGGGTTTTGTTGTCCAAGCATTTCTTTAGACAAAAACAGAAAATCTTATTCCTGAAGTGATGTATTGAGTAGGTTTCGACCCCTAGGGTCTCATCAGGCGTCTTAATTTCTGGTGAAAAGTTAGGCTTATGACATTGTCAAGATTTATTTCCTAATTATTGTTAACAGGAAGGAAATTTCCAATGGGTATTTGGAACTTAGGGAGATAAAGCAAATAGGATATGATTGTAACCTGATAGGTTCATCTGTCCTAAAGACAACACACCGGAAGTATCACAGTATGACATATGGCCAATTTTATTGGGAATAATTGTCAACTGTGTGTACATCTGGCCACTATGGCCTAGAAGGTGGTGGGGATCCCTGTAGCATAGTAGAAAGTAGCATGCTTTTAGTAATACGGTAGTATTGTAGGGGGCACCACCATACAGTAGATTCACCAGGTTGGTGGCCATGTCCCAAATATGGGGGAGTAGTTAGAACGCTAGAAATAGTAACAGCAGCTCAGGGAGTTGCTCAGAGAGAGCTCCGGGAGTTGCGGGGATAGAGGGGCCTAGAGTAGACGTAGGAGTATAACTGAGAGGATACTGCAATAAACCATCTAATTGCAAGAACCTGGATTGTTGTCATCGATCACTGGCCATAACATCAACACAACACAACAACATAACAATTGGTGCCGAGTTCCCAGGATTTATCCTCTCAGGATTAACTACTCATCTCTGGATTAAATACTCTTCAGTGCTAATCTCTACTAATTGTGACAAGAGCAGGTAGTATACAATAACCCCCCCCCCCCAAAGATGAACAAGGAACTGTGAGTACACACTGTGAACACCTATAGACTATGACAAGTTTTGGAAGCTGTGTTGGGAACAAGAAGAACAGCTAGTGAACAGTATTGAACAGTTGTGGTGTACATGTAATATTGTATTTTGTAACAATAATCATAATCATTGAATGTACATGAGGATTTCATACAATATTTTATTCCTTTAATTTGATAAAATTTTACTACATGTATAGTATCTGCATGTATCGGCACATTGTAAAGGGCAGCGAAGGGATTCTGCAGAGTCAGAGCTGGTTGCAGTGATACGAGACGATACAACCCTTTAACATTAGTGTGCCCTTTATCTGTCTTCTGTCTGTGAGCAGCTCCCAGCTGGTGCCAGTGAGCAGCTCCTCCTATCAGTTCTGAGTAGTATAGGAAAATTGGGCTTTGGTGCAGGGAAGGTAGCACTGGAGCAGGAGGCAAAGTAGTATATGAAATGAAGCTTTGGAGCAGGCACATAGGTATATAAGGCAGTATAGAGAATACAAGGGTATAAACATAGGTCAAAACCAAAGAAAACAAAATGAATCCTGAGGTAGAAAGGGAGCTACAAAGCAGGGAGCATATGATAAAACAGCTCCAAGAACAAGTACAGGTCCAGCAAACTCGACAGGCACAGTAAGAAGTAAGGGTGAATGGCAATGGCACCATCAGGGTTGGTAACTGGGCGTAGGTTGTATACGGTAGGGCTAGATGAGGAGAAGGTAAAATGGCTTATTGAGAACGCCATAACTATCAGGGGCAAATGTAATACGAGAACCATGGAGACTCAGACAGTGGAGTCAAAAGACGAAATGCAGACAAAAATAGAACAAGAAGGTAAGGCCAAGAATAGGAAGTCTGTAATGGGGGAAAATATTCATGTCTGCAGTGTATGTGGGGAGAAGTACACCTTCTCCAGTGGTCTAAGCAGACACAAAGCAGTAGTGCACAAGGGGAAGAGATATTGGTGTAGGAAATGTGGACAGTGTTTTAAAAGGTCAGACTACCTGGTGGGGCATATGTTAGCAAAACACTAAAAGCAGGAATGGCAGGATACCGACAGGGAGGGCTGAAAGTGGGTATAACTCCATAAAGAAAAAAAGAAAAAAAAAAAAGGAAAAATTAAGAATCAAAAAAAAAATGAGGAAAAGAAGAAGATTGCAGAAGTACAAGGAATGGTAGGGATAAGAGGGATGAGATGAGAAGAGAAGTAATATTTATAAAGTGGAGATTGAAGATGATTATGCCAAGCTTAAGCTGCTATATGGGTTGATGAGTATCAACTGTAGCTGTGGTAGCAAATGGGCATCAAGCATGTACTGCGGTGGAAGTACATGGTCATTTAATAAGGACTGTACAATTAGCCTGACTAAAAGGGATACAAGAAAAGAGGCTGAGTAGCTTTCCTATAAAGAGGATGAGTTTCCTATGTCTTAGCTAAAGAGTGCAGGAGAAGAGAGGATAAGGAGTTGACGCGAA
Organism: Harmothoe impar; assembly: GCA_947462335.1. NCBI lineage: Eukaryota > Metazoa > Annelida > Polychaeta > Phyllodocida > Polynoidae > Harmothoe > Harmothoe impar. The sequence goes on along the minus strand of OX381707.1, from coordinate 57,950,612 downwards.
GAAGTATATTATATTTTATCCCTAACTCTTACTAACTGCCGATGGATAAGCTAATGAGCTTTGCAGGAGGGTAATGTGTTATGGGACAAAGGAGTATGGGAGGAGAGTAAGATAGGGGAGGAGATGTCCAGAGACAGTTATAATGGAACTTATGATAAGGAAATACAACCTTTGAAGCGCTTTACGATAGTATCTCAGCAAATTCAAACTAACATTGGTGGGGTACGGGATCTGGTAACTGCTGAGACTGCCTTAATAGCTGACTTACAAGGGAAAATAGCTAAGTTGTCGACTTAACGATTATCACCTACTATAATTATTACCTGCTCCAGAGCTAGTACAAATATTAAAAGGGGTAGAAGTAGAAATTCCACCTGAGCTCATGCTTCCGCAGGATCCTAGATAATGACCCTTCTATTATTATACGGTACTTAGAACAAACACTTTAGCCCTCGAAGATAAGTTAGTAGTAACCATAGACATACCATTGCTGGATGTATCACGCAAATATAAAATTAAGGAGGCAATAATGTTGCCTGTGCCCTACAAAGAAACCAATTTAACAGCAACATATAGTTTAGAGTTTACAAATTTTGCAATCAGCGAAGACGGGCGGCAATATGCCATATTGGGATTAGAAGATCAACTAAATTGTGGAAAGCCTGATATAAAGTATTGCTCTTTAACATCTGCGGTAGAGGAAACTAATCGACATAGATATTGTACGCTATCCTTATATCAGAAGAACCAATATTGTAATATCAAGGTTAGTACCAAAGGGAAATTGCCTGTCGCAAGGTATCTGTCCGATGGGGAATGGTTGATTGCTACTGAAAGGGAATTTTCTATGAGAAAACTTTGTGTTAATGTTGATATTGAATCGCATGTAACTGTCACACCGCCTTATACTATGATTCTGTTAGAGTCAGGATGCAGAGCACTGTCTGATGTCATTGAGCTACCTATGTACTTTCAAGAAAGAAGGGAGTATAAAGTGAAAACCGAATTACGACACCGTTGAATGTCCAGCTGACCAACATGAGTATCTGGAGTCAGGTAAATGGGCGTCTCAACATTCGCAGCAGACTAGGGAAGCTCGGCGACATTGAAGACACTGACATTTCCGTCTTGGCAAACATGTTGGATAATCTTGAAGGGGACGAGACTATGCCTTTAACGCAGGTCATACTGCCATATGTCATTATAGGGGTTATTGTTATTGCCATACTTGGACTACTCTATACATGTCGCAAGAGACTACTTGGACTGATAGCACAGAAGGTAATAAAGAGACTTCACGCTAGTGCACCCGTATACATGGACCTTACCCGGGACACTACTTGTCCTTTGTTACCATGTACAGACAATATTCCTGCAATGCCTCATACCTCGAGAGACTCGCCTACTGGAGAACAGTCTCTGCCTCTGACTTCAATATCTTCTTCACCACAATCTCGAACTAAGACTACACTACCTATGACAAAACTTACCAAACTATGAACTCTTCTGCTGGTGAGCAGATTCGCATGTCGACGGACATGATAATACCACAGCAAGGTCGAAGGACAATGCAAATATGAACTATGGCTCGTTGGACTTACTATTATGAGTTGTTGGAGAATGACATTGAAGACTAATCAGTCAAACTGTGACAATTATTGTTATTCATGAGCACAATTACAGGTGTTATGGTGTGACATGTATTTAATCAAAGACAATATTATTACTATTACTATTTATTCACAAGTATAGTCACAAATTGTATGAGGTGACAGGTGTTACTGCTTGGATTCTTTAGTAGTACTAAAGAACTATCGGGTAGGGGAGGGGTGTAGCATAGTAGAAAGTAGCATGCTTTTAGTAATACGGTAGTATTGTAGGGGGCACCACCATACAGTAGATTCACCAGGTTGGTGGCCATGACCCAAATATGGGGGGAGTAGTTAGAACGCTAGAAATAGTAACAGCAGCTCAGGGAGTTGCTCAGAGAGAGCTCCGGGAGTTGCGGGGATAGAGGGGCCTAGAGTAGATGTAGGAGTATAACTGAGAGGATACTGCAATAAACCATCTAATTGCAAGAACCTGGATTGTTGTCATCGATCACTGGCCATAACATCAACACAACACAACAACATAACATCCCGGTAACATCGAGTTTTTTTTATACCAAGTTGAGGCCTGCATAGGCTCTAACCATCTCACACTGTCTATATAATTATCATAAGAGGATGATGGCTATGACAAAAGTCAACTGTGTAAATATAGATCTATATATGATTTTTCAACCACAATTTTCCTCTCAAAATCAAAACGGTCGTAATAGGGGTCAAGAATCGATTACTATCAAATCTGTGGGCATTCCTGAAAAAATGCATATTAAAACGTAAGAAGGCAATTCGATAAGTTGCCAATCCCAATTGATCGTTTATAGCAGTCCAAATTGTTCACAGCAGTGTTTATGCTGGTTAAATATATAATAAAATGATTCTAAACTGGATGTTGTTAGTCTCACATACAGCGGGACAAGTTGTAAAATGACAAGGACTGTAGTCAAAGACAGATGGAACAGAGTCTCTGACTGCAGTGGTGGCCTAGAACTAGGTGATTCACCTCAGATGCCGTAGGTCAGCAGTTCAACTAACTAGGCAAAAGACCCAGGGTGTTCAATGCAAACGCCACCTGTTATAATGTAGGCATAAGGAGGCCCCGAGGCAGATTGACACAGTAGACACATGGTAAAACAACAGGTATTGTGGCAGCAAATGCAGAACGTACACCCTTTACCTCTAATATATACTCTCGCCAGTTAGTTCTACGGTAATAGCACCATCAGTAACCTACAGTTCACCCTTTACGGGCAGAATGATGCCAAAAGGCTTCACATTAATTTGTTATCATGATGCACCGAATCGCCCAGGTGCTGTATTGGTGAATTATGCTGACCCTTCAGGAGAATATCAACGCTGAAGGCCAAGGGTCAGTATGACCAGTGAAGGAAGCACCAACGGTCGAGCTGCTCGTTGGTGCTACATCTATGCATCAGAACGACATAGCCCTTAAGGGAAAATGTGACATTAGGGTTTACTGCTGCTTGGCCACTAGACCTTTGTCTGTGGCCAAAGTAGAAGAGAAATGTAGTATTCCCAATGTTCAGTAACAGGAGTGGTGGACCCTTTGCCTCAACTACAATGTGTAACTTGAGATTGCTAAACTAAAGTTAGGAAAATTGTATAGTAAGGTGACCCATCTAAGAACATGTGAATGCTTAATCATATGTACATAATGTATATTAGCTATGGTTATGTACAGATCGTATCCTATTTGAGGCAGGCTTATATCTTTTCATCTCCTATATTTCTTTTAATTCAAAGAGCCACTCTGGCAGTCTGTCTAGAATTCTTGTATATATTCATTATCTTTACACTTTTTTTTCGATATTCTCAAGGAATGTCATGACCAATGTAAATGTTGTCTTTCCCAGTGTTCCCAGTTTAAGGGTGGTACATTGGCTTCATTTCCATGAAAGAATTGTGAAAATAGTCTGACTAGAAGTGATGTTATACCCTCCTGAAGATATTGTTTTGAAGTTGTCTTCATTGACCAGGCTTACATTCGGGCCCCGGCTTATATAAGACCGAGGACCACTTTTGACCCGGCTTATAAATGTGGCAGGCTTATATACGGGGAAATACGGTACACACATACACCCGCAATTGGTGGGACACCGATACAGCTGAACCAATGTTTCCAGGCCTTCAAAAATTGAAATCCTGTTTAAAGATTTAAGAACCTGCTATGTCCATGTAAGGAAAATTGGCTGTCCAATCAGTACACACATACACCCGCAATTGGTGGGACACCGATACAGCTGAACCAATGTTTCCAGGCCTTCAAAAATTGAAATCCTGTTTAAAGATTTAAGAACCTGCTATGTCCATGTAAGGAAAATTGGCTGTCCAATCAGTGCAGTTCCAGAAATTGTCTGCTATCAAGGCAGCACCTCATGTCAATCTTTTTTCTTTCTTTATATTTTTCTTTAGTCGCTCATCTCAAATAAGGCTGTGTTTCATGAGATCGGGCCAATGTGAACGTCTTTGACCGGGTGCCATCTTTGACTGGGTGCCATCTTTGACCGGCCACCATAAAAAAGATTTAAAAAAACTAAATTTCTTCTTTGATATGTAAGGGATAAAATAAAGAAGATGGCAGTGGTTATATCTCCATATATAATTTTACCTGCCCTAAACAAACCGTTTTCTATCAGGAGGTCAAAGATGGCATCCAGTCAAAGACGTTCACATTAGTCTCTCGCTGTCAGACCTGCCCACCCGTGACCACCCGCCCGAGCAGGGTCTGACCCAGTGCCTTATCAGCCTTGGGGACGGCGTTGGGTTAGCAGTACCGTCTCCCAGCACATATTGGGTACATACACCAGCATTACTAAACATCTGCTGGAGAGTGATGCGCATGCACGCTCTACTGCACCCGCTACACTCGCCAAGCATATACTTTGTCACGGTTAGGCTTGAAGAGTGTAGGGTCGTGCTGCTGCTCCTTCCCAGTCTATATCATATAGAGACGGGGGCCGAGTCTACGTTCACATTGGCCCAATCTCATGAGACACAGCCATAAATATGATCTGCCTGACTCATCTTACAACTTTCTAACACCAATGTTAACCACAAGTAATTGCCTACCCCCAGCCAAGAGCACTTTGTAGTAAGAGCTTGAAGTGGCAAACAGTTTAATTCTGCTCAAGGTGTAGGGCAAATTGACACTCATGTGTAATCTCTAATGTTAGCCCCAGACCATAAACATTACAAGTGTATTCAGCCAGCGGTAACCCAGGAGTTGATCGACAGAATAACAATTCTCACTGTTGTGCTAACGCTCGTCACACTGTACACTTGGGAACAAATTGAATTACAATATGTGCAAGTTGTTCGGAACCTAGCAGTAGGTGCAAGCTGGCAGAATAATCAATACTATGCAAAAAGTAAATGCAAAATACAACCAGTCGCAGGCTAACGGTAGTAACCACTCGCCTGGATCTGAAGATAACCTATTCTGAAAAGACTATTCACAAAGACTAGAGGGTGGAAACTAACAAAAATATTGCATATCATTATAATATCCCATCGGATATTCCTTTTCTGTTTTTGTTTGATCGTCATCAGTACAGATGGTCTTCCCGACCAAGGACGGTTTACCGAGCAGTGTCTACTTGGAATGGCAAAAATGCAAGATGGAAATATTCACTTAAAATAAACCCATCACATCTAGACTCGAGGTTCTCTATACAGTAGTATACACGGCAATGAACACTACCCTAATTTAATATGTTACATTGCTGTTGTTCTTCAAAGAAATGTGAAATGCTAAACACGAAGTAAATGCCTCTGACACACCTTTAACATTTTCCAGTATCATTGGAGAGATATGAGACTGGAAAATGTGATGGCTGCCAGCCTCAATGTCTAATTGGTTCAATTGACTGGCTGGGATGTAGCATATTTGTATATAGACTGAGACCTGGAGAGTGTACATAAGGTCATGCTGCTACACCTACACTCAGGTAGTACCTGGTATATTTCATCTTTCAAGAGCTGGCAAGCGGCTTTGATGAGAGATGATACCAGATATCAGTATATTTAGGTAGGAGAACTCTTATCATTTCTAATCACATACATTTTGTATTTAGATAAAATGGAAGATTACCAAAGACGTACTGTATAGACTATGTGCCCTTAGATGGGCCCCCTGTATAGCACTAGGGATAACACAATAACAAATTTAATGAGTGCCTCTGAAAATATCATTCATTTGTAACTTAGTATTTGGAATATAACGTTTTCTGAAATCTATGACAAACTGGGCGACTTTAATTCAACTGCAGTACATGGACCACATTGAAAGACATTTATTTTCTCTTTTTAGATATATGTATGTCTTGGGCAGCTCAACCATCAGCAGTGAGATCAAGTATAGTGATCACTACTTCCTACATGTATAGTCTGATCTCCAATGCCTCGCGGTGTCAGGCGTTGCGTGACGACGGGCAGGAAAACCTGGTGTATTATTGATGGGTTCGGCAGTAGCAGGTCCTGCCAAGTCCCTGATGAGGAGACAACTCCCACGGGGAGATGGAGAGACTACAGTATTATGGGGAGTCGGGTGTGTTGGAAAGAGGGATATAATGAAGTTGTTATGGGGAGCTAGTTGTCATATATAGATATATTATAAAGTTATTATGGGTAGCCAGGTGTCATATATAGGTGATATTATAAAGCTGTTATGGGGAGTTGGGTGTCATATATAGATATATCATAAAGTTATTATGGGTAGCCAGGTGTCATATATAGGTGATATTATAAAGCTATTATGGGTAGCTGGGTGTCATATATAGATGTTTTATGAAGCTATTATGATAATTATGACCTTCTTCTTTAAGATAATGCAGACTAGGACTATCCTCTTGTAACGGACCCAACTTCGATCCCTTAATATTGTTATCAAGAAAGAACAAGGTCGACAACAGTTTGATTAAAGTGTACCGGTTGCAAAATAGATTCATTTATTAGACAGAACTTATAACAGGCGAAGCTAAAGACAAACTCCCTATAGAGTTCGGAGCAGGTCAGTAGGCTCGAAGCCGATCACATATATTGTGCTAGCAGAGTTCAGTTGCTCTAACTAACTGACAAGTCCTCCTGGGCGTCAGCTTATAAAGGCAACCAGCCTGCGTGCGCACACACCGACCGAAGCCTACAGCGACCTCTGTCCATACCCCAAGACCGGAGCAGGTGTTGCCACCTGCCGCCGGACTGAAGGGTTCGGACAGAGCTCGAAGCACAACGCCCAACAGAACCCGCCATGACATTACCTTATTAACCCAGCCCCTACACTCTCAAGACAACGCAAATACTACTGTCCACGTAGCACCAAGAGTATGCCCATACTTGCACAACTAATTGCTGGCTAGTGGTGCCTATTGTCATGTGGGTGTATGTATTACTCTTATATAACCAGTCATTTACTGCGTGTGGTGTCCCCTTACAAGCCATACTTCATGTGGTGATTCGGATTATCATGACTCATAGACTCATGCTTACAGGATTCATAGCTTCATTACTGAAAATCTGCACTGCATTCAACGTCTTACTGTATCTAAGGTTATTGTGTCCCACCCAAGTTTCAAAGCCCACCCTCCCCGTTTTAATATATCCAGATGAGACAACGTATACATTTTGTACATCTAAAAGAAGAAAAAAAAACGGGGGTTAGATATTAGTAAGATTAGAAATCCAGGTGCGCCTATGCGAGAGTTTTTACTAGTATAGTAAATACTGCAACTGCGATTTTCAGAATCCAAGTGCGCCTTATAGGATTGTCACAAAATCTAGGTGAGCCTTATATGATGGTTATGCTCATACGCAAGAATTTTCGGTAAACATGGAAAAAACATTGCTTGAAATTAATGTGTCCCTGGACTATGCATTAGTCTTTTCGTGCCTTTCGTATAACAGTGCATTATATTCGGTCATCCCAATCATGAAAGTCACCGTTGAGGAATGTCACTGTAATGCAGAGGGGGTTTCATTCTTTAAAGTCAAGTTCAAGACATAGGGAACTTTCACATATGGCGTCACTAGTTTTATAAACCTTTTTCAGACGCCCTGCCCTGTCTGTAATAACTTTGGCATATATCCATGTACAAATGTACTCCCCTGCCACATATCAACAGCCATCCAACCCTCCTGTCACCACACACTCCCGTTGCTTTATGAGTGTTAATTAGAACAGGTTTCAGTCTAGCACATTAGCAGTGCATAGCTGCATTGTCTCACTGTCCCCTATGTAACTATGGAGATGTTCTGCCGAGTGGCCAAAGTTCAAAGCCATAGTATTTATTTTAAGTCCTGATTGAAACGAGATCAGAATCGGGATGCTCCATACAGTAATTGATTGGGTAATTTAATGGGGACCATTCTAGGCAATCCAGACTTACACAAAGTAAAGCTTATCGCACGTGTGGTGATGGAATCTGTGAAATGAGGGCAGTGATTTATAATGCTTGCATGTCTACTATAGTCATGATCGAATCTGGGCAGGAATTGAGAACGCAGCAATACAATGTATTGACATTTTAATGTCCAAGTGTCTTGCCTGTATACTTCAGGACAATTATGATTGCTTATATGGTGGTTGACTTACTCATCCACTGCTGTGGGACTCTTACTCTTTCTCTCTTGTCCAGTAGATCACAATATAAAACAATGTGTAATAATGATACGGCTTGTCAACCTGTAAGTGACAAAATTCTTTGCGTGTTGGGTGCTCTCTGTTCAGTAACTATCTCCACTATCCAGAATATCCGGTTGTACCGACAACAAAAAAAATCATAGCCACTTGAACTAGAAGTTGTGCTTTATTTTCTTCCAAGGTTCCAGTATAATGTATATATCATCCTATTTCAACTCTAACTGGCATGTAAACCTATTGTACCGTATTGTCTTTGCCATCACAGTCTGACTTGTAAATGTTGTCCCGTCCATGTCTTCCATCGCCTCATGTAACTCAAATCATTATTTCCACATATTTACATTGTTGTCTTAACACATGTGTGCACTAAGGAATAGGTACTGACTGATGTTTTTGATATATATTGTTCTTCAATTTTCCACTTTTTGTTTATTGTGAGAGGATCAATAAAACCCTTTTCAAAACCTTAAAAAAAAGTTAGAAACTTGATTCCTCGTGGGTAATATGTGTCTATTGCGTCAACATCTTGAAACTCAGGTTTTTGCAGTGACGTTTTCCTTCTGCTGATGGTGCCTTCCGCTAAATGTTTATTCAGAGAATCAACAGTCTTTACATGAGACCTCACATTTAGAGATTGATCATTTCATTTCTAGCCATAGATATCAATATTCAATTCAAATCAATCCTTAGACATTTATCATTTTGCTGAAGATTAGCTAAGATTCACTCCAGGTTTGGCTAGGTTTAGGGGGCACATGGCCCAGGTTCGGGCGTCCGAATGGGCCAAATTGAGACATCAGAATGGGCCAGCTGTGGTTATCAGAAAGGGCCCAGCTTGGGGTCAAGAAGGGCCAGCATTGGGTATCAGAAAGGACCCGGTTTGGGGAATCAGGAACAGCCCGGTTTTGGCTTTAAAAGTTTTGGAAAGGCTCAGAGTTCCTTTCCCCTTTGAATACTTTCTCTTTCTTCCCCTTTTCTCCTCTCCCTTTTCAAAATTTTTATTTTCCAGGAGGGGGGTGGGGTTGGGCAGGACCCGTGTGCCCCCCCCCCCCCCACCCAACCTAACCCGGCCACTGACCACATCTACTACATACAGCTCATACTCAAGCTGACTAGATACTGTGTAAGGGAATCAGCTGAAGGGATGCCAGCTGCGGCCGCATGGATCAATACGGCCATGTATAATTAAACTGGTGTTACGTGAACACATTCCCATACAATACATGGACACACAGCGCACTGGTGATTATCACCCTGAATAGCACACTGCCACCTGATCGTTACGACTGCATTCAACCTCTTAGACCCTTATATACATAATAGTACATCCACTCGCTTCATAGATTATGATGGACTAATCGGGGGACTAATCCAAAGTCATTCACATTGCGCTCTACAATTGCAGTGTTGCCGAAAACTTTTTCTCAAAGCAGGCCAAGGTGGCCTGCGTCTTGACGTCTTACGCAGGCCATTTCATTCTCACGCAGGCCATATGAATTTTGATACTTCAAGGTACCTTCATAAACTTCATTATAACTTGTTTTATACTATGCAAAACTTAAAAGAAATTGAAAAAATATTCAATTTTACAAATATGGCCCTATCTTCACTTCTAATTGGCCGATTTGAAAAATTCTTTCACCATTAGGAAGCTGAGATCATAGCAGGCCATTGTGGCCTACGTCCTACGCCAGCAAAAGCCGGCGTGCCGGCGTTATTTCGGCAACACTGCAATTGTTAAATTAAGATGTGATAACCCACCCCTACGTATTAGCCTTAAGTCAGCGTAGATAGCACGTCCCTTCCGGGCTGCTGGGGTTAATAATGTCAGACTATCTTAGGAAGAAGTAGTCATTGTGGCATTTCCTCTTAGAACAGTGATGAACGAGGTCAATTTTGCAAAAACGTGAAATGTTCAAATGGAGGCCCCTAAAATGAGGTCCTATATATTGATAGACACAGGTAATCACAGGCCTTAGGGAGACCAAAAAAAAAAGAAATCCAGGAAAAATGACATCCCTGTTGTGTCCATTGTGCCTAAAGAAAGGCGGTTCTATTTCTCTTCTTGGTGAGTTTCCGCTGTGAGCCCTGGAAGAACACCCATGATAGCTCTCCTAGGTGCGCGGACAAACGTTCAGAGCGCAATCTTAATGCTATCTTAAACTATCCTAATGCTATCTTAAACTATCTTAAAATTATCACTAAGCAAATGAAGATGGCGCCACTAGTAGCAGTATGTCCATTGTGGGATAGGCTAGTTATTAGTATGTAATGGGGGGGCTCTGCCCCCCACCGCCGTTTTCTTCTTTCTTTTTCTTTTCTTTTAGATGTATATGTTGTCTCATCTGGGTGTAGGGTATATACTATAAATGCAAACCTCAGGTAGTATAGTTTGGGAATGTGACACTAGACTGAAGGAGCTAAACATTCAGATCTTAATAATTAAGATTATAGATAGAGATTGCGCTCTAAACGTTTGTCAGCGCACCCAGGAGCAATCACTGTGTGTACACTGACACAGGCAGTCATTTCTGCTTCCGGTTCTGCTCTCGCACTGCAGCTTGTTCCTAGCATATCATGGTGTGTGTGAGTGTGGTCACTGCCTAGATCTCACGTGAAATTCTGAGCTCAGAACTAACATGGCCGCGCACACGGAGCCACCCAAACTATCGCTATAGATATTGTGACAATTACCATATATTGAGTAGCGGCAGTTGCTGGGCACTAACAATACGTTGCTAATAACAGATAACTTATTAAAAACAAAAAGAAATAGGTGTTAACTATACGAATGAAGGCTTAATTAATGTTGCGAGCTACCTGTGAAGGCCAATGTCTTGTCTTATTGTTCTGGAAATGGTTAAATGTAATATTTGAAAATGTTGATAACAAAATACATACATTTTCTAAAAATGACAAAAGAGTTCATGCAAAGTTCAACCCTCTAACTTCTAAAGAAAATGTTAACTTGGAGAATAAAGCCTTATTCAATGTTGCGGGCTACCTTCAGATGGTCAATTTTTTGTATTTTTTCTTCCATAGAATGTAATATTTTCTAGGTCGTATCTAACTTGCAGTTATATATGAAACCCGCACTTTATTAACTCGAATTGTCTGCTATATGCGTCACTACTCATGTAATCCCCATTAGAATAGTCACGCTACTAAATGTCAGCTCTCAGCAGGAGATACTGACCATATTATTCTGACATCTACCTAAATTCCCACGTATAACCCGTGGGTTATACGGGAACCAAACCTCCAGTCCGGGTAATACAATATTCTCAAAGTCTAGGTGCGGGTTATAAGATTTTCCCAAAGTCGGGGTGCGGGTTATACACGAGGTGCGGGTTATACGCGGGAATTTATGGTAATGACCGACTCCTGCTAATTGGACAAGAGTAGCTTAAATCCTCACGTATGATCCGCATTCCACATATAAACCCGAACGCTAGACCTCTGTACCATGTTGTAGGGCGTTCAGGTAATTTTTATAGAGTGGAGAAAAGTTGCGTTCTTTGTGCAGGATAGATAGACAGGATCTAAACTAATAGAATTCTGAAAGAATTATAAAGCTACCACCACTGGAACTTGGTTAAATTGGGTTTTCTTTGCAAAAAGTAAGGTGTTTTGGGAGGACAAGAGAGCCTACTCTAAGCATGCAGTGGATTGGTCCTGAAATAGCACTCCCCTGCTACAGTGTAAGTGGTGGGGATCCAGGTGCAGTGGAGGGTGACTTACATAGGTAATGTACTGCTCCTATAAAAAGGTAGATCCATATACAGGGCATCTATCAGTGCCAGAACTGCTAGTGTGATCGCGCACCAACCAACAGTTGCAACGGGTATGACGGCCGTCGGACCTCGGCGAATATCATAACATCTCCCCCTTTAAGATAATAAAAGTATAGCTTATGAACTGTCCTTTGAGTCTTTTAGATCAAATATACTTTGAGCACTGGTATAGTCTTTTGGAACAAAGAATCTCTTACAATGTCTTGTTACTAATGAATGACTTAGTGTTACTTATATGAGAGTATATAGTTCGGTACGTTTTAACTAAACTATAGGGGAGCGGTTGCTAGCACGTCACCCTAGAACCCATCTTTATCATGGGTTTCCCTACTCTTTTTCAATCTGGGCGTACCTCTGCTCAACCTAAGGTCCACCACCTGAACCTCAGTATCACCACCTGAACCTCACGTCCACCACCTGAACCTCACGTCCACTACCTCACCCTCACGTGCACTAACACAACCTCACACCCACTACCCCAATCTCACGTCCACCACCTCACCCTCACGTCCAACCCCCAGGGGTGTGGACGTATGACAGGGTTGTGGACATGTGACAGGGGTTGTGGGATGTGAGAGCAATGTTGCCGAAAACTTTTTACGCACACAGGCCAATGTGGCCTGTGTCGCGAGATCTTACACAGGCCATTTGCCTTCTACACAGGCCACATCGGACCTCCTTTCATATAAATGAATACAGATTGTAATACTTATTTAATATCAGCTTACAAAATCAATTTGAAAATGATTAATTTAACTGCAAAAAATGCTTATAAGTTACATGGACATAACTTAGCTGGTAATAGGAATAATTGAAAAATTCTTTCACTGTCAGAAAGCTGAGACCATGGCTAGCCATTGGGGCCGATGTTTGATGCCCTCACATCAGCCATTACGATTCGACATTGGCCAAAGCCGGGTGTACATGATGGGGGGGGGGTGGACGTGAGGTAAAGGGGTTGGACGTGAGGGAGGGGTTTGGACATGAGGGAAGGGGCTGGACGTGAGGGAGGGGGTTGGATGTGAGGGTAGGGGTTGGACGTTAGGGAGGGGTTTGGATGTGAGGGAGGGGTTGGACATGAGGGAAGGGGTTGGACGTGAGGGATCATGGGGTTGGACATATCATTTATTTATTTATTGTTGGACGTGAGGAAATAGAATGAGATAATAGTTGTAGGCGTATGAAATGGACGTGAGATTGGTGCGTACAGGCCAGGGGCCTGTAGTCATTAGTCAGGGTGGCCTAAAGGCAGGAGGCCTCAGATCTGGAGGGCCTGTGGGCTGGGGGCCTGTGGGGCGTGTGGGCCTACAGTCACTGAGTCAGGGGCGCCTGTATTCCGGATACCCGGGTCCGGATACCAATGCTAGTCTATTGCTATTAAAGGGGCATTCTCACCACTCGCACTTACCACATAGACATAGTATTAGTAGACTAGAACAGTGCTAGAATTGTGAGTGGGAGAAGCTTGGTGATTATGTCACTTTAATTTAGGGAGTGGTCATTTTTTAACAACAGGGGGGGGGGGTTGGTGGATTAGGGGGGGGGACCAAAAAAATTTGGACCCCTTGAAGGGGGGGGACCAAAAAAATGTGGACCCCTCTTGAGGGGGGGACCAAAAAAATGACACCCCTATTTAGCGGAAAAGCCCGCGCGTTACCATAGTTCAAAGGGGTCGACCGCGCTCAATTTCAACCTGCCTGGAGGGGGGGACCAAAAAATTTTCGACCCCTCTCGCGGGGGGGACCAGAAAAATTCCAACCCCCTCGCGCGAAAATCCACCGACCCCCCCCCCCTGTTGTTAAAAAATGACCACTCCCTTAGGCCACTCAAAAAAAAAGAGTTGTTTCTCATCACCGCGCGCATCATAAAAATCATGATTTGGGGAGATTTTTTTTTTTTTTCTTTTTTACACTTTTGATGAAAAATATGCTAAAATTGCCAAAATATTGTCAAATTTGGTATCAAATTAAAGCTTATGCTGACAGCAATGCAATCAGCTAGGTGTAACTTGCATCGTTACAACTTTTGCTGATCAATAAAACTCCAAATTACTAAAATGTGAAAATTGATCGCGAAATGTCCAAATTTCCCTATGTAAACTGCCCGAGTAAAAAGATTAAATAAAAAACGCCATCGTCATATTTTTCATTGCTTGGTGATGAGAAACTTTTTTTTTTTTTGAGTGGCCTTAAATGGGGGGGGGGCCAAGGGAGTGCTCATTTTTTAACAACAGGGGGGGGGGTGGTGAGATTTCCCGCAGAGCACGCGAAATTTTTCCCCTTCCCCCAGGCAGAGAGCAATGACTAGTATGAGAGAGTGCAGTTAGCGATAATCGGTGACGAGAGATTGACACGCCGAAACCGCGTTACATATACGAGACAGGCCAGCTTGCGCCAGGGTGTAGAACGGCGAGCTCCCATTGCCCGTAGTGCTAAAGGGCCCGTTTTCAGAAGCGATTTTAAAATAGTAATCCTGTGAATTTCTAAATGATTTGACAACCAATAGATAGATATATATTTGTATTTTATGATACTTTAGGCTATTTTCATCATAATGATAATGTGTTACCATGAGGGCTGCCGAACCAACCCATAGTCTAGACATTTTGGTCTCAATCTCTCCCCAGCGCAGGCCACGCATGGCTACGTGAAGAGTTGCATGCGCGTCGTCTTCACTCCACTTTCCACTGTCCGTACAGCTAAACTATGCTAATCACAACAAATTTAACTATATACGAGTCATAGTTAAGTATTTCTTGATAACATACTACAATATAAAGGTTGGGGATGGATTAGAAACAATGATTTTGATAGGTTTGATGCGGGTCCTTCTTGTGCTGAGTCCCGCAATTTTCACTGAAAAGGCCTCAAAATGGTAAAGTTGCATGGTCTGTCGGAGCTCCCGCTGACTATATTATGTACCTAAACCAAAAATAACTTTAAGAATAATCAATTTCAAGTCAATATCTATCCATTCATGGTCGAAATATATTTTAATTCCAAGGATTACTATTTTAAAATAGCCTCTAAAGATGCGTCGTTTTAGCACTGTGGCCTATGGGAGCCCTGCTCGCCTACACCCTCACGGCACACTGGTGCCCTGGGCCTGAAAACAGCGCCGAGAACCCTGTCACAGTGCTAAGTCAATGGGAACGTCGCGCAGAGCTCCGTCTTACGCTATAGGCGTCTAGCTGGACGCATTATCAACCAATGAGATAATTCCCTGGCCTTCACTGCGGAATTCTTAGGGTGCATTATGTAACAGCTTGTACCCATGTGACCGCTGTTATCAGTGCTTGTCTCGCGGTTACCAGATCAAGCAATGGATGCGCCCACAGGGCGACCAGCCTGACCCCTATACGCTTATCCTTCTTGGTCTTTGCCCCAGGGCCCTAGAGGGGGCGAAATTCCCCCCACCCCCCCCCCTGGCAGGCCGAAAATCGCGCGCGTTCGCGCCCCTTTGACTTTGCAGCATAGTAATGTGCGGGCTTTTTCCCTCAAACAGGTTGAATTTTTTCCACCCCCCCCCCCAAGAGGGATTAACATTTTTTACCCACCCCCGATCAAGGGATCCAAATTTTTTACCGCCCGCCCCCTGTTGTTAACAAATGAGCACTCCCTGAGGAGCAGGCAGGGTTTTGACATGGTTACTCCACACTAGACCACATCTTCTCTCTGAATAACATCATAAATCTTGCCCTCAACCAGAGGGAGAGGCTCTACTGTGCCTTTGTTGACTATCAAAAGGCCTTTGACACAGTAAATAGGTCATCACTCTGGTCCAAACTTCTCAAACACAACATCAATGGAAAGGTTTTTAATGTCATAAAGAATATGTATGATGCAGCAAAGTCTTGTGTAAGAGCTAAAGGATCCCTATCAGATATTTTAGCTGCAACATAGGTGTTAGACAGGGAGAAAACCTGTCACCAATACTATTCGCATTATACCTAAATGACTTAGAAGAACACTTTAGGGGTACATGCCAGGGTGTAACAGTAGGTACTGAGCAGGAATCTGAAGTACTACTAAGATTATATACACTACTGTATGCAGACGATACTATCCTCTTTAGCGAATCCCCGCATGACCTGCAGAACATGCTAAATGTACTGCAGGACTATTGTTCTAAATGGCAATTAACAGTAAATGTGACAAAGACCAAGGTAGTTGTATTTTCCAGAGGGAAACTTCGAAATTTACCATGTCTCCAATTTGGGAGCACACACCTGGCAGTAGAACACAGTTATAACTACCTTGGGACATTGTTCAACTACAACGGGAGATTTACGGTAGCCATAAAAAAACAAATAACTCTGGCCAAGAGAGCTTTATTTAGTCTCTTAGCAAAATCTAGAAAGCTCCAGTTACCAGTTGACATTCAGTGCCATCTCTTCGATGCCTGTGTAGTACCTATACTTTTATATGGCTGTGAAGTGTGGGGTTTCTCCAATATCACCGAAGTTGAACGGGTACATACTTACTTTTGTAAATATATCCTCAACCTAAATATGAGCACAGACAATTGCATGGCACGAGGAGAACTAGGACGCCCTAGTCTAGAATGTATCATAAAGCAAAGAATGCTCAACTTTTGGACCGGATTAGTAACTGGAAAAAAAGACAAAATCGCTTATAATATATATAGCATACTTAGATCCAATCAAACCGATGAAGGTTACAACTCTGACTGGTTGAACTGTATAAAAAGTACACTAGATAGCAGCGGTCTTGGTTGTATTCTGGATGAAGACCCTAGGTATATTAACCCAGCCCATAAGAAACATGTATTTAAAGACAGAATACTATGTATAGAAAAGCAAAATTGGAACAGTAAAATCTCAGATTCTAGTCGTTGTACAAGCTACTCAATATATAAGAAGACCCTAGAACTTGAAAACTACCTTACAATCCTAAACAAAAAGGAGGCAACTGATCTGTGCAGGTTCAGATGTAGTAACCACCACCTTCCAGTAGTGGCTGGTAGGTAGAATGGTATTGAAAGAGAGAAGCGAAAATGCACATTATGTGACCAGAACGAAATTGGTGATGAGTTTCACTATCTATTTGTGTGCAAAGCCTTCAATAGCGAGAGACTTTTACTAATCAAGAAGGAGTCTACATCAAACCCTAACATCGGGATGATGGAAAGGCTTTTTAATAGCCAAGACCCAAAGGTTTTATCAAACTTGTCCAAATTCTGTAGGATTATCATGGCCAGTTTTAAAAGCATGGTGCACAATAGGGCCAAAAGTGACAATAAAGCCCGCAATAACACCAATAATAAACGCCTGCATAAGAGGAAAAATCTTATAAAGCAATCTCTTAGTACCTTGAAGGCTTCGCAACTCAAGGATAAGTTGGTGAAGAAAAGGATGGAAAAGAGACAACAGAAACCTACAAAACAAACAACAGTTCAAATCTGAACTGAGGTGCTAATATGGGTGGCATGGTGCTATGTCCTTTTCACTCATTCAGGTGACTACATGCTCTGTCCCATCCTTTTCTTGCGAGACCATGTCAGCTTTATTTATATTTTGCTGTCTAACACAACAATAGCTTGACTTGTAATATATGTACATGTAGATTAGTCACCTGTGTATTCAGGTTAGTCGTCCATTGAAACTACGCATGACAGCTATGTTTGTACAGTGAACACATTTATGTTCAACCTCATTATCATAGATCTGACTAGGAATGGTGCTACTCTATGTATCTAGTCCATTTATGTATTTAACTTATTTTATATGCTACACCTATAAAAACATGTTTATGGCATATATGTATCCGGTGATGCCAATGTAACTTTCGGCTACACCCGGCATTATCTTATCCTTTCTCCTTTGCCCCGAAAGGGGTTGTGTGTGAATAAAATTGAATTGAATTGAATTGAATTGACTAAGCTAAGTAGACCCTCTTACTTAGTATTATTTGCTCTTTGCACTCAATGAGTCCAATAGGCCTAGACACCTAGATCGGTAACTAAAAGACAACCAGGTCAAGCCTTACTACTAGATCATGATGTATTAATGAGCTACTTTAAAGTACTTACATTTTTGTTTACATCGGGGAGCTTTTCGTCTGCATCTTGAGGCTGCGGTCGACTGCTTGTCCGCGGTTGAGATGCCGCTTGAAGATCGTAGAAATTGCCACAGTTGGGACATATTGTTCTCCTCGTACCTGGGGCCTGAGCCACTGTATGGTCGCATGAGGGACATGTCAACCTCACAGGTGTGTTGTTAGTTGTTTTAGTCGCCATCAGGATCGTCTTTTGTACTCGGCATCCTGTGATGTAAGGCTATCTCTCATCTTGTTTTGATGCGAGCGGCAGCCACTGGACCGCCATGATTCTCACTGGCGTAGAAATTTGTGTAGTTCGCAAAGTCAATGGCTAATATATATCAAACAAGGGTACACTAGCCAACACATGCTAATTCAATTTAGTTCACTAAGTTTAGTATGTCATATAGATAATTCTATTATTGTCTGTAATGGATGAGCATATTTTGGGTTGTTTCTAGGGAACTATGTTCATTAGCGTAAGTGGACGCGCACCTGTTGCGCTTCCCGCCAAGTTTTCACTGGAACTGCAGTTTTGTGAATTATCCGGGCGGTTATCTTCAAACTATATAATACATGTTGTTCACAGACTTTATGTATCCCGATCAGCATGGTACTTATGATGGAGTTATAGCACTTAAATGTCAATGATACGTTTAAGGCTGCACGGTCACTTGTTGCAGGAATTTCTTAATTAGGTCACATCGACCCAGTTAACCCTGCGTGTTTGGTAGCGTTGCTAAGATGATCTGACCTTCTACAATGAAGAGTTCTAATGGTCAGCCACGAAATGGGGCGCCAAATGTAAGATAATTCATGTAGATCTAGGCCTACCGTCAAAGGGGACTATTTTGGCCAGTTTTTGTGGGTTTTTAATACACCCTAGGCATACTTCTTATTCATAATTGTTTCCAATGAATTCATACCGGTAGGGGAGAGTGAGGTTAGTTGAGCCAGTTTTGACTAAGCCGTAGGGAATACCAAAGCATGAACCTAAAATTTAGATTCATGACCAAAGGGAGTGCTCATTTTTTAACAACAGGGGGGGGGGTGATGAGATTTCGCGCGGAGCTCGCGAATTTTTTTCACCCCCCCCCCTCGAGAGGGGTCGACATTTTTTACCCCCCCCCCCCCCGGCAGGCTGGAAATCGTGCGCGTTTGCGCCCCTTTGTAGCATAGTAACGCGCGGGCTTTTCCCCTCAAAACAGGTTGAATTTTTTTGCCCCCCCCCTCAAGAGGGGTCTGAATTTTTTATCCCCCCCCCCCCAAATCCACCACCCCTCCTGTTGTTAAAAAAGTGAGCACTCCCTAATTGGCCTAAATAGAATCTAGAAAATATTGGGGTATTAATTTTTTATTGGATATAAACTTAACTATGTTAGGTACACGTACCGGTAGGCCTATTTACAAATTGCATTTTGTTGGGATTGTAACAAATAAACCTAGGGTTGATTCAGGTAATGTGGGACATCAGGTAAAGTGGGACAATTAACAATAAGGTCATTTTTAGGGGTTGACTTCTTTCCTGGGCCTAACATTTTATTTTTTTCTTAGAAATATATGTTTGACCTCTCTTAATTGTACCTATCTCACCAACTATAGCTTCTAAATTTCGACATGATATGGGTGGAGAGCTTTTGCCGCTATAAATTCGGAAGTAGGCCTACATAAGAAATAGTAAAATTATTTGTTAGTAGTGGTAGGGGAGACCGGGGCAAAACGAACCCCTTAAGGGAAGATGGCATATAGCTCAGAGGTAAACCCCTGAATTGAAACATTTATTTTTTCATAACAAAGCAGAGAAGTATAGGGGAGACCGGGGCTAGTTGAAACACATGAAGCAATTTCGGATTTTTTCCTATAGGGTAATAAATATGGGTAATATCGCGCACCTAGTGACGATATTACCCAAATGTTCCTCACCACTCTAATCCACTGTCATTAAAAAGAATTTTTATATGTAATTTGAAAAAAAAAAGTTAATACAAAAAAAAATGGAGAAAAAATAAATGCCAATTGCAACCCCCTGTATGATATGCAGGTGCCTAAAAGTTTGTCAAAATATTTGGGTTATATCGTCATAGTTTTGGTTATATCGCTTATATCATTGGGTTATATCGTTCACCATTGAAAAACAGTGTATTACACCATACTGGTTATATCGTGCACCTGTTTTCACACCAAAAGTGTGAAAACAGGGTGCTTTACCCTAAATGCTGTCACACCTGTATGGTGAGAGGTAGCATCCCCAAAATAACACATATTGTAGACAAGATACAAAGCTACCCTGTAGGACTTTCTCTTTATTTTATTGTTATTTTTATTTATTTATTTTATTCTATGAAAAGTGAGCGATATAACAACATGCCTGAGCGATATAAGCTCTATGGGGATTAGTATAGAAACTGCTGATTTCGCAAGTATTAAAAATACCAATTATTAGGTGATTTTGTTCATCTCTAGTTCCTGACATACATGTATAGCACAGGTAAATGAAATCCATTAAAATGATATTTTAAAAAACGTAGCAAACTAAAAAAAAATAAAAGTTAAAAAGTTGAAAAATGTGCCTTTTAGGGGGGGGGGGTGCGCGATATTACCACATGCGCGATATTACCCACATTTACCCTATAGTTAAAAATTTTCCACAGTATTTTGGGGGGGAAATAAGAAACAACCTATGGTAGGGTCGATTCAGGTAAAGCGAACCATAGATAAAGTGAACCAGTTGGAGCATTTTGCAGTGCACTGAACATGGACATGCATAAATAATTTTTGGCTATCATTAAATTGAAACAATGAGTGATAAGCTTTCTTTAAAATCCTAAAACATTATATTTGAGTGTATTCGTACATGCATTATAACATCCCAAAGTTACCACAATGACAAAAATTGCATAATCACTGCCTCCGACTTTTTTAAACAGAAATTTTAAAAGTTAGTTAAATTAGTGAAAGCCCATATATAATTTATATATTAAGGCTTTAAAATAAAGTTTGTGGGATTTTTATCTTTTTTAAATGCTTAAAATGAAAATATGCTGTGAAAATCATTTAGAATTAAAAGATTCTTTTTGGTTCGCTTTATCTCAAATATTGAGATAAAGCGAACCAGTTATTCTAGATAAACCGAACCGGCATCTAAATCTGTCTTATGACTAGTTTTGGGGGCATCTGTAGGCCCTCTGTGACACTTAGGCATACCGTATTCGACGTAATAAGCGCCCTCCCCTAATAAGCGCCCCCCCCTTTTTAGGGCATTTTTAGACTAGAACAAAGGCTCAAACATCCTGATTTTTAAGGCAATTAAACTCTTAAGTACTTAAAATGCCATAAAAATAATTTTATAAGCGCCCTGGGCGCTTATTACGTCGAATACGGTATATGTGTTTAAAATAGCTTTTACCAAGTTTTGTGTGCATTGTGGGGTATTGTGTTCAATAACTATCAAAAAGTCCCCTATAACCTTATAGGACTAAGAGGCCCTTTAAGCATATTGCTGTTGATTTTCATACAGACTTAATATTGGTTCTTAGATGGTGCTGCCTTCTATGTAGCATTTTCATTAGATTCTGTGTCCTAGCAGAACACCAAATTGTAATGGAATTTGAGCAGTTGCACTGTGCTGTTTGCAGTTGTAGAAACCAAAACCATGAATCACGAAGCATAACAATGCTGATGCAAATTGACTGAAAGGTGTCTGTAAAACCAAAGACTGCTGGGCACTACTAAGGGCCACTGTTGCCACTGGACAGCATCTTAATACCCCCGAAAAGCTGCTCCTGCCACTGGGCAAAAAAGGAACTGTCAACCAGAGAAAATTAATCTCTTATCGTCAATAAAGGGAATTATATCCTGGTATTGACAGTTTGAACTGTCAATAAGGGAATTATATTCTAGTATTGGCAGTTTGAACTGTCAAAAAGAAGATTGATTTCTACTATTGACAGATTGCCCTGTCATTTCAGTGTCAATAGCTGGCCCACCTTGATTGAAGTGGAAAACTTTCCTCTTTGACAGTTCAGACTGTCAATAGTGGGATATTTTTCTCTTATTGACAGTTCAAACTGTCAATAGTGGTAAATTATAGCGTTATTGACAGTTCTTTGCCGAACTCTCAAAAGTGGGAATTTCCTCTCTTATTGACAGTTCCTTATTACTGTGATTACCCTGAGAGCGATTTTGGTGGAAAAGTCAATTTTAAGTGCAAAACCGATTGTTGGGGCAAAACCGATTGTTGGGGCAAAACCGATTTTTGGGGCAGAACTGATTTTTTTGGGGCAAAACCGATTTTGCGTCCAAAACTGATTTTGGGTCCAAAACTGATTTTGGGTCCAACAAAGCCCCACTTCCTCACGTCCACTACCACCTCCTCACGTCCACTACCACTTCCTAACGTTGGAGATAAGGAGGGGTTGGACGTGAGGGAATGGGGTTGGACGTGAGAAAAGGGGTTGGATGTGATGCAGGGGGTTGGATGTGCGGGAGGGGGTTGGATGTGAGGGAGGAGGTTGAGGAGATGGTACTGGACATGAGGAAGTGGAAGTGGACGTGAGTAGAAGGTAATGGACGTGAGGAGATGGTAGTGCCAGGTGGTAGTGGACGTGAGGAGAAGGTAGTGGACGTGAGGGACAGGTAGTGGACGTGAGGAGAAGGTAATGGACGTGACGAGATGGTAGTGGATGTGAGGGACAGGTAGTGGACGTGAGGAGATGGTAGTGGACGTGAGGAGAAGGTAGTGGACGTGAGGGACAATAGTGGAAGTGGAAGTGAGGAGATGGTAGTGGATGTGAGGAGAAAGTAGTGGACGTGAGGGGAAAGTAGTGGACGTGAGGGGAAGGTAGTGGACGTGAGGGGAAAGAAGTGGACGTTAGGGGAAAGTAGTGGACGTGAGGGGAAGGTAGTGGACGTGAGGGGAAGGTAGTGGATGTGAGGAAGTGGAAGTGGACGTGAGGAAATGGTAGTGGACGTGAGGAGATGGTAGTGGACATGAGGAGAAAGTAGTGGATGTGAGGGGAAGGTAGTGGACGTGAGGGGAAGGTAGTGGACGTGAGGAAGTGGTAGTGGACGTGAGGAGGAGGTAGTGGACGTGAGGGATGTGGATACAGAATGATTTGTTAGAGACAGTGAAATGGACGTATGACAGGGGTTGGACGTATGACAGAGTTGTGGACGTATGACAGGGGTTGGACATATGGCAGGTTGTGGCTTATGGATAGGGGGCCGCAGATCAGAGGGCCAGAAACTAGTAGTCAGAGATCAGAGGCCCACAAACCCCAGCAGAACCTGACCCCCCCCCCAAAGAAAAAGACAAAATTCATTAGTTATCTGGTTGCCATGGTAAGCATGTTGTCATGACAACCATAAAGTATCATTGAGTAGATAGTTCTCTCACAGAGCTTCGATTTAAGATACTAAACAACCGTACATGTTGAAATGCATATCATCTGGGGAGGATTCCCATTTTTTCTTAACGCAAAAGTTTTAAGGGTGGCCTTCTTGGAAAATGGCCACCTCACCCCCACCAATCAGGTGCATATGACCAAAAAAATAAACTTCAGCCTTGCACATGTATAAGTATTAAAAAATTTGGTCTCACAAAATCCCTCATAAGGCCACTCAAAAAAAAAAATTGTTTCTCATCACCAAGCAGTGAAAAATATGACGAGGGTGTTTTTTATTTATTTATTTATTTTTTTTACTCGGGCATAAATACGTAGGGAAATTTGGATTTTTCGCGATAAAATTTTCACATTTTAGTAATTCAGAGTTTATTGATCAGCAAAAGTTATTGCAATGCAACTTATTCCTTGAGTACCCTTGAGATAACACAGTATGGCGCATATGGCAATTTTGGAGGACGAGTTGGAGGCTGTACCTGAGGTACTTGCATATCTCCCTGAGGCCTGGCTGCAGGGTGACATGCAGGCCTTAGACCTGTGGTTAGGTGATCAAAACACCTTGGAGGGGCTGACTCCTGGTACTCCTTTTAGGAGTATTTTGAGTCGGTATGACTCAGTAAGGACGCAGTGGTTGCATAAAGTCCGGCGCGACATTGCCAGTTTTGGTGATGTTTTGGTGTGCCGTCATCACGGCTGGTACTTCCTTGGTGCTGGCGGGATTTCCCTGCGCAGGGCGGCATCTCTGGAGCTGTTAACTCAGGCCCTACGTGATTTGGATGGATATGACCCGCGGCTGCTTTTCACCAGAAATGATGGGGTCATCTGGGACTTCCTATTGGCTGTCGGAGTACTAAAAGTCTACAAAGGAGACACCAACTTCTCCTTCCCCTTGCGTCCAGTGCCACATGAGTTTGATACAATTATAAAAGCTTCAGCCCCAACATACAGAGATATGATTATCAAAATGTACTACTGTGGGATTTGTCCTCTTAGTGACTTTTCCCTTTCCACAGTGCTTGGTTGCCATACTCTTTAGATATTTGGTCAGCCTGTAGGCTGAGTAAATGGTGAGTGTGAATAGTATGGCTATGATAAGAGTATGGGTCTCATGGATAGTTAGAATAGGGGTGGGGCCCTGTTCTATTGGTGCCGTGGTGGTGTCCTTCTTGTATAGAGTTTCAAAGGCTTTCTCCATAGGCTTCTCTGTGACAAATCTATATGCTTTTGCAGTTGGCATATAAGCTAGTAGTGTGGATCCTCTGTGCATTTTGAATAGGGTGTATGTGGCCAAAATTGTAGCTATAACCGAAAGTATCATTGGTATGATAGATGCTGCTGGATGCCGTGCAAATTTGTATAGATAGGACTCTATTGGTCTATTTTCCAGTGGCTTAGCCAGGCTGGAGGCATCATCTAGCAGGGTTTTTGCGAATGGGTTTAGGTCTAGTAATGTTGATTCATCAATATTACTTGATTTCCTTAACATATCCAGTGTCCTGGATAGGTTGACCTTCGGAAAAGGTGGCAGATTTGCCTTGGAGTCTGGACCAATTTCTTTGATTTCATTTAGAGCCGCGAGAAAAGGTAGGTTTATGGTCTCCAAAGCATAGTGAAATGAAATTGTAGTGTTGCATGGCAACCTAGAATTTGGTAGTGAATAGTGATCTATATTCACTGTACATAGGCATGGTACACCTATGATTGAGTGTGATGGTGCTTTGTGAGTAGTAGCTGGTTTCCCGTGACACGTAACTGTGTAGGTGGGAGAATTTGTTGTCACAAGATATTCATCTTGTGAAATGGCTACAGCGTGTGAGATAGGTCTCTTCAAGGGTGAGATAGTAAATTGGCACATTTCCTTGACTTGCTGAGCTTGGTTCAAATAAATTGCTACTGTGCATGTAGGTACATGTCTATGGATTCTCGGGCTAGTTTTGGTACAAATTTTGATCTTAGTTCCTGGACAGGTTAGCATATCTGCATTTGTTGGTTCAATAAATAGTGAACCATCTTCAGAGATAGCCAAGAATTTGACATCAGTAATTAATTGGGTTACTCCCTTTGTAGGCGTCTCCTTGGTGTTGATTGGTACTGGTGTAGTTACCAGTTGAAATACTCTGAAGGTGGAGACGGTGGATGCTACAATGATAACCAGGTGGATGTATATGTGCCGTTCCGAATAGGTGTAGGATATCATTCTTTGGGAATAATAGTAGTCAAGGTCAGTTATGGCGACCTTTGATCCTGGTGAGTGTATTCTGAGTGTCATGTCCAGATCATTCAGATGCTCCGTTAGTTCAGCTGGTGGTACTATGTCAGCAGTCATAATGCCTGCTGATAGCATCCTGAGTGCTGATGTGGTGCGCTGCAATGCCTGCAGATAGTTCATTCTTGCTACAATAATGGTGAGTGCATCAGTTAAAATTTGGATCTTCCTTCTTTGTGTGTGCTCGTGATTTGCATAAGTGTTCAGAGAGGTGGTCATATTTTGAGCTCATATATTCATATTTTGGCCTAGAGTGTTCATGGTTTGGTCTAGCATACTTTTATCCTTAACATATGCCTTGACAAATTTGTCTTGGCGTTGTGTGACTTTATCAATTAATATAGCTGCTTCTTTGTCTTGCTTGGAAAAAGCTTCTAGAATGCCGTCTATGTTCTTTATCTGGTCCATGACCTCTTTGACGTCGTCTAGTGTGGCAAGACCTATTGCTCCTCTGAAGAGTGGGGCTAGGAACCCAAGTGGTGCTCTTCTGTACCTTCCTTGACTATTAACTGGATTTGATAGGAACAAATGGATGAATGCTAAGGTAGAGTTAATTTCCTTGTCTGTTATGTCTATTAACAGATCTAGTTCCCTTGCTTGCTGTAATATCTGACTGGTAAAACTGTCGTCATGCAGGGTAGGAAATGTCAGTGCCATAACCTGGTCCAGTATTTTGGTTTCGGTCTCTGGTGGAGCAGGTATATGGTATGGTATTGCCAATATCATGGTTGTGGTACCGTGCCCATTGACCAATGGTTCAGGTAATGGCTCATATATGGTTCCAACGTTCTGTCTAACGGTGGGCACATATGTGATGGCTTGAGAAGTGGCCATCATCACTAGTAGTAGGATTGGCTTTAGCATGCCTGAAATATAAAATATATTCTATGTCTTAGTAAGACTTCTACTAGTGTTTTTGCAATATACTTAGGTTTAAATTGGTTTGCTGATTTTGTGAGCTATCCTTTTTGCTTATGTGAAGTATCCACTTGGCACTGCCTCTGTGTACATAGTTTTGAGAGCAGAAATCCTGGTTGGTCCCAATAGTAATATAATAATCAATGTAGTGTTTGAACTGTACCTTTTTCCATGATCAAGCTAGTGTTGGCTTAATATCCAATCTGTGCTAGAGTCCTTTCCCAAGATTGTAGTAACTGGGTATGATATTGTAGAGTGGGTGTGGTCTGCTTTCTGACAGAGTCCCTCCTGCTATAGGAGAACTGGTATGGCTAGGACCAGCTGGTGTGTACCTGACTGCTGCAGGAGTAGAACTGGTGAGTTGGCTATGGAGTCAGGGCCTCAGTAGTATAGTATGTATCGGAACGGGACTATGGTTAACTACTGTTTATTACTCAATCGACATGCAGCCAATCAGAGGCCTCCATTTGGTCACGTGACCGGAAGTGACCTACTTAGGGGATTAGTGGTGACGTCACGTGACCTAGTTAGCCAATCAGAGGCCGCCATTTGGTCACGTGACCGGAAGTGACGTCATATGACCTACTTATGGACCGGAAGTGACGTCATATGACCTACTTAGGGGACCGGAAGTGACGTCATATGACCTAATTTAGGATCACGTGACCGGAAGTGACCTGATGAGTCACGTGACCGGAAGTGACGTCACATGACCTAATGGCCAACCGGAAGTGAGTGACCTCATTGAGGATCACGTGACCGGAAGTGACCTGATTGATCACGTGACCGGAAGATTAGTGGTGACGTCACGTGACCTAGTTAGCCAATCAGAGGCCGCCATTTGGTCACGTGACCGGAAGTGACGTCATATGACCTACTTATGGACCGGAAGTGACGTCATATGACCTACTTAGGGGACCGGAAGTGACGTCATATGACCTAATTTAGGATCACGTGACCGGAAGTGACCTGATGAGTCACGTGACCGGAAGTGACGTCACATGACCTAATGGCCAACCGGAAGTGAGTGACCTCATTGAGGATCACGTGACCGGAAGTGACCTGATTGATCACGTGACCGGAAGAAGAAGAAGAAGAAGAAGAAGAAGAAGAAGAAGAAGAAGAAGAAGAAGAAGAAGAAGTGACGTCACGCGACTTAATGAAGAGATGAGCGTCTTTAAGGGGTCACGCGCTTTAAAATGTGATTTTTTTTTTTTTTTTTTTTTGGAGGAGGAGGAGGAGGAGGAGGAGGAGGAGGAGGATAAGGAGAGGAGGAGGAGGAGGAGGAGAAGGAGGAGGAGGCGAGTCTCTTATTTTTTTCGGTAAACCAATAAAAAACACCACGATATAAGTTTTTTTTTTCATTTTTATTGTTTTACGAGCGACTGGAAGTGACTTATTGAACTAGGTAGAAGCGTTCTTTAGAGTGTATAAGGGGGGAGGGGAGGGGAGGGGAGGGGAGGGGGGGGAGGGGGGCCCCTTTAAGATGCATGGGGAGGGGGGCGCTTTTAGGATGCATGGGGCGGGTGGGGGGGAGGGGGGGAGGGGGGAGGGGGGCACTCTAGGGGGGTGGGGGGGCACTCTAAGGGGCGTTTGTCTCTTTTAAGAAAAAAAGAAAAGAAAAGATTTTAATCGAGAGACACGCTTCTTCCTCTCGAGAGGAAGAAGCGTGTCTCTTCATTTTTTTTTGTTTAGGAAGTGAGGGTCTTTAGGATCACGTGACTGGAAGCGACTTGATGAAGCATGTGACTAGAAGTGACGACGTCACATGCTTTAATGAGGCGATCAGCTGTGACTGGCGGCGGCGGCGGTGGCGGCGGCGGTGGTGCTGGTGGTGGTGGTAGTAGACTTTACTGTGGTCAGAGGTGATATGGTTTTTTTCCAACAGAAATCAGAGCTTTTATACAGAGGGAGTTTAATCCTATTTCCAACAGCACCCCAGCTGTCTAGCAGCCGCTCCGCTCCTTAAGAGCTTCTTAAGAGCTTAGATGACGAGGGGTATGTCATCGCCATCTGTGGAGGCCAGCTGAAAATGTTTTTTTTTACCTTATCCATAGCTTTACCTCCTACCCCCTACCTGAGGACGACTCTCTCCCCCTTTGGCATTCATTGTAACAAACGTCAGAGGTCAGGTGAAAATCGGATTTTCATGCACAGCCTTAGTCAGCTGTCACCCCTATTGAACTAGCCGGCCGCCGCCGGCCGGTCTACTCACCACGGCAGGAGGCGGTGATTTTTTTTGTTTTACACTTAAGTCGCTCACCACATGCACACGACTCTACTCACAGACAGACACACCCGTCTTAGGGGGTCCTGCTTCACACCACACGCCTCCTGTAGTTTTTTGTATACACACTCTAAGCTCATGACTGCTTAATCCTTTATACAGCTAATGCGCGTTGAATTAGCACAGTCGGTACACCGCCCGCTCATGGCAGTCGATCTCTCAAAAAAGGGGGGAAAGAGATCCAGCTGAAAACGTCATGACTTATGTCTTTTGTTTCTCTTTGTGAATGTCCGCCGGTCAGCCGGCGGCAGCAACTGCTTAATCCTTTATACAGCTAACGCACGTTGAATTGCTGAACAAGGCAGTAAGTAGCTTAGCTCATGTCAGTCGATCTCTCAAAGGGGAGGGGGAAAGGGATCCAGCTGAAAACGTCATGCCTTATGTCTTTTTGTTTCTCTTTGTGAATGGCCGCCGGTCAGCCGGCGGCAGCTGAACAGAGCCGTAAGTAGCTTAGCTCTAGAAGCGAGAAGGAGTATATAAGGGGGCTGGAAACACCCATTCACTCACTCAGTCTTTTGCTGCTCTCTACAGTCACCACCATGAGCAAAACACAACAACTAGTGTCGTCCAAGGATCTAATCGAGTTCAAGAACAAGAAGAGTACGCAGAACGGTGATCGTTTAGCGTCAGCGTCTCCTCTTGCTACTGAAATTGAGACTACCGCCGCAACCGCTTGGTCTTATCACCCTCCCGCTGTAGCGAGCACACGCAGCAGTAGTAGTGGTAGTAGTAGTCGTCGTGGTAGCGACGTTGTTACACTCGCGACGGTTGTTGCTGCTAAGCACGCTGCTGCTGCTACTGCTGCGGCTGCTGGTGATCCTCGTGCTGCTAGTGCTGCTGCTGCTGCTGCTGCTGCTGCTGCTGCGCCTGCTACTGCTGCGCCTACTACTGCTGCGCCTGCTGAGGCTGCTGCGCCTGCTGCTGCTGTGCCTGCTACTGCTGCGCCTGCTACTGCTGCACCTGCTAGCGCTGCGCCTGCTGCTGCTGCTGCTGCTGCTACACCTCTTGCTGCGACTGCCGCTACTAGTACTGACACGCAGCACGTTGCACAGAACCTCTCCACCGCTACATCAACCGACGCCATCAACGCCGCTCGCGCTGAGACTTACAGCTATTCGGACACTCAGCCCCAGCAGCGCGTAGTAGACATACATGCCCTAAAGCAACAGGGTGAGACAGAGAACGACGCTGACGACGAGGCGTACGAGGAACCCGAAGGGCTACGGGCGCACAGTCCGTTTTTCGACCTCATTTCCACTGGTAGCGCGTACGAAGTCGTGTGGTTGCCCTGTTCCGACAACAAGTCGTCGGATACCAGCGCAGACGCTGCTCCTCTTATTAGTTCTGCTGCAGTAGTACCTGTATCATCATACTTCAAAGCAGAGCCGTTAGGATACTTGTCAGACGCTATGCTACTGAAAATAAGTAGTAAGTTGCCGACATCAGATTACATACGGTTAGGTTCATACCTTGAAGTGAACTTGAAGGATATGGGATATCTCAGTTGTGAGACAAGTGTCATAACTCAAGCTAGAGAAATGTTCACTACTTGGTACCAGAAAAGTTGTACTACTAGGTGGAAGGACCTAGCCGCCGCCTTGGAAGAATCTTACCGTATGGACCTCATCAAATTCTCACGTGAGTACATGGACAAGCATGACATGTGGGATGGCTTAGAGAGTGGAGACATGGAGTGGAAAGTGCAGAAATATTTCTCTCTTTTAGCTGAGCTCTGCCCTAGAGACTGGAAGACCATAGGGATCTACTTAGGGTTGACTTCTCATGAAGTAGCTTTCATCTCTCAACCTGTGCCTTCTGACAGGACTGTGAAGAACCCTGTCTATGAAGTGCTGAGAGCTTGGAAGTACAACGAGACGTCTGAGCCTATGGCTCTGATGAAAGTGTTGCAAGACGACATGGGCCGCAGCGACGTCGCAATGTATGTTCAAGGGTTGTATGCAGCTGTACCCAAAGACATAAAAGTGAGCTGTGACACTCCAGTGTTGACCACTCTCGTCTGATCCCTGCAGTAAGATGGACATCTGTTGAATTTGATCCTAGACTACAGTCACCTTTCACTATGCTAATAGTATCGTGTAGTAAGAGGCGTCTAGTATTCGAAGTGATAAATAACGTTTATTTTTTAAAAAATAATTGGTAAATAAGTGAAAAAACAAAAAAAGAAAAACATGACGCAGGACGTTTGCGAAAAGTGTTTCAAAATTTTTAAAAGACCGTACAATCACGAGTGACCCGTAGAAAAATGAAGAACAATACCTAAGTTTTGCCCTCTATGCGGCGATGTCGATTGCTGAAAAGATCACCTGTCGACGCGAATCTCTGGACGAGGTGACTATCCCTCCACGTACATGCGCTGTACCGAACGGTGAGGAAACGTTCACGGCGAATTGGCCTGCAATACGAACGAGTGTCAGGATGCACGGGACTCGCGTGAGTGTAACAAACGTCAAACTACCAACCGGCGAGTTGAGTGACGCTGTAGATACTATGCGTCGCAATCCGCTTCACACAATGATAAAAAGTGGGTTTCTCGGTAGGCTT
Source organism: Harmothoe impar (assembly GCA_947462335.1). Taxonomy (NCBI): domain Eukaryota; kingdom Metazoa; phylum Annelida; class Polychaeta; order Phyllodocida; family Polynoidae; genus Harmothoe; species Harmothoe impar. The sequence goes on along the minus strand of OX381707.1, from coordinate 57,919,062 downwards.
ACTCTTACAACACAGAGAAGACAAGAGCATACTGCGCTACTTTCACGTCTCCCAGAACAACGCAACTCTCATTACAACCGCTCCCTACTATAACTAATTCAGAAACTTTGGAAGAGCTCCTCTCAAAGATGGAAAACACCGTCGCTTGCGAGGAAGTACGGAAACTTTGCGACGCTGACACCAAGCGGTGCGCTCTTTTTCCTACTAATTTTGAACATTTGCGTTTACATGGGACCGGGGGGTTTTCCCATAGGCGGTAGGAACAGTCAGGACGGTCGAGTTGGAAAGAGAAGCCGTGTGTTAGATTTTCCCAACAAGGACAACCTCTGCGTCTTCCGCCACATTTCCTTTCACTTATACAACACCAGCAAGCGCGCTTCAAATTTGTTACGTCAGTTCTGTCCCGCTGCCACACGTGAAACTTTTCCTCCAGACGGACATTCCAGAATCTACCCTTACAACATTACCTTCGATTTCGAGGCTTTCTTCAGACCGTGCAGAGAACCGTCGACCGAACACGTGTCCCTGCTGTGGGATCACGTCCCTTTGTCGGCTAGCGTCGCATCCGACTTTCCGGGGTAGGAGGGGTCGGTGTACGTCAGAGAATCCGACGCAGATTCCGACCCCTTGTTAGACCGAGTTTAAAATCACATAAACGAGAACGCCAAAGTCATTCAGAAAGCTGTGCTAGAACTTTACCGACCAACGTTAGCGAAGTTACATGTGGCGATAGGTGAAGCTCTCCTGCTGGAGGAAGCGACATTCACCCCTTCTCCAGGCGGCTTCGCTGCAGCTCACACCAGACAACCGTTAGTTCAACTGAAGAAGCGGCTTCTGAGATACATCCGTCAAGCTCCAGTCGTGGGCTTCAACACGGAGCGTTACGACTTGAACCTGATCAAAAATACGCCTTCACTCGTTCTTTGCCTCCGGAGACCGAAGAAACCAACAATTCAGCGTCATAAAGAGAAGCAATCAATACTTGACGGTTTACACACAGTTTTCTTGGACGTAGTAGTCAACTATTTGGCACTTGGTTACAGCTACGCGAATTATTTGCGAGCTTTCACCAGAAACGAAGAGAAAGGTCGCTTTCCTTACAAATGGATGACGTATACCAAGAAACTGGTAAACAGAACCCTGCCACCGAGATCGGCTTTTGACAGCGAACTGACGGGCGTCAAAATGGCCGAAATCCGACTACGCCACATGTCAGAAAGTTTAGTACGACAAGAAGATGCAAACTATGAGAGATTACTTGATCCACTACAACAAAGAAGACGTCAAACCTTTCATAGAAGCTTTTGAAAAAATCACGCTAATTTTTTCCAAGATCGCAGCATTGTCATGTTGAAAGACGAGATCTCTCTCGCCAGTTTGACTTTACAGGTCCTCTTCCAAAACCTATAAGCTGTGTTCACAACGTTCCCTCCGTTCGACGCCGTCCTCCACGCTCTGATCAAAGAAAATCTAGTCGGTGGTCCTTCCATCATCTTCCATAGATTTCACGAGAAGGAGTGTATAGGTGTCTTATAAGTCGGCAGAGGGTGAATACTAGTGAAAAGGGAAGGCAGGTGTGCAAGTAGCTTTTCTAACAGACACGTGTGTGAACTAAGCTGCTTAAGTCTAAACCCACCTGCGGTAGAAGCTCTGTACTGAGAGAGTCTTTTCAGCCGTTTAAGAGGCTTATCTAGGACAGGGTACATAAGGAGTGAAACGCCACTCTCACCTGTCACACTTTCTCCACCCGCCCTTCATCTTCGTAGCATCGTCCACTCTACGCTCGCTCAGCACGTTACGATGATTAGTTCTGCTATTTTCTTTATTTATGAAAGTGTTGACGCTACAGAGCATCCAAACCCTCTCGAAATGAGTCCAAGAAAGAAAAAGCAACTCCCACTTGAAGCAAGAAGAGAAACAGTGCCCTATGATGCATGTGAGGTAAAGAAACATTGGAAGGACGTCACCAAGGAGCAATGGATAGAAGCATGCTTCAACTTCATCGGAACAGTAGTTTCATTTGGACAGAGGGAGAAGATTTTGTTAGAGCTATTTTTCTTAGCTCCGTATACTTGGCCTGACTGTGGTGAAATTCCTTCAAGTTTGTCAGTCTTCGCCATACAAGTTATCAACTCCTTGAAGGAGCTTCGATATATGCAAGGCACTCAGGAGGAGATTGTCAAGAAAATGACGGAATTCGAAACAGGCGAAGACACAATATGGTGCGAGGAGACGACATATGCGGACGATGATCTGGAGTCCATCATTTGTAGCCCGTTGGAACATTATGTTAAAGACTTTGAGGACATGCTAGACAGCACTGAGATGAACCCGAAAGAGAGATCCCTTACTGCACAGAAAGAGGCCAAAGCTGTGTTGGAAAAGCACAAGTTTGGTCAAGGATTCACTCTTCAAAGCAGCTGTGTGAGTGTGATAAAAAGTCTTGTGTTGAAACATTCAGACATGAAGTTTTCGCGTGCTGTCGACACACTTCCTTTGCCTGAACTGATGATGAACATGATCGACCCCATCGTACCAACACGTTTCGACTCTGCCAATTGTCCCATGTATAAAATGGTTTCAAGTTTTGCCCGTGGCCGATGGCTAAACGATCCACTGAAGTCAGAAAACCTCCTTGATTTAATCAACTGACTAAATGTATTTTCTCATACTAGTATTAGTAGCATTAGTAATAGCGGCTACTCAGTCTCGTGCAGCACAAGCAGCAGCATCTGTCAGCAGCATCCGTGACATCGTCAGCAGCAGCAGCAGCTGCACAAGCAGCACAAGCAGCCACATCTGTCAACAGTATCCGTGACATCGTCAGCAGCTGCAGCAGCTGCACGAGCAGCGCAAGCAGCACAAGCAGTAGCATCTGTCAGCGGAATCCGTGACAACGTCAGCAGCAGCAGCAGCTGCACGAGCGGCACAAGCAGCAGCATCTGTCAACAGCATCCGTGACAGCGTCAGCAACTACAGCAGCTGCAGCTGTCAGCAGCTGCAGCAGCTGCACGAGCTGCACAAGCAGCAGCAGCAGCAGCAGCGGTAGTGTAGACCGCTAAATTCGAGATGACGTCATGTCTGTTTCTTAGCATCGACATTCGACATGAGACCTAGTGACATTTGACATGAAGCTTGAAAAACATAGTGACAGGTGACATGAGCAATTCTTAAAATCGCCATGAGATATGAGCATAATTAAGTGACACCGACATGTGCCATGGCTATTTTTTTTTAAGACAAACACCGTAGTCTCCTCATCCAGACCTCCGCTAGTAGCGCTCTATAAGCGCAAGCTGTGGCTGTGAACCCCCTCCTCCCACCGTACACACGGGTAAATATCAGAGTCGGCCAATGTCGCCAATACTACTCTCATACAAGGGTCAGGCGCTGCTGGACTATTATAGATGGGTCAAGGACTATTCTACTGAGGGTCAGGCTATGCCGGACATTCAATAACAAGCTGGACTTTGGCAAATTTGGGGGAAGGTGACGGGATGTCCGGCGTAGCCTGACCCTCACTAGAATAGCCCTTGACCCATCTATTATAGTCCAGCAGTGCCTGACCCTTGTCTGAGAGTAGAATTAGCGCTATTGGGTGCCTCTGATATTTGCCTCTGTGTAGTCAAACCTCGCCTGAGAGAGACATACTTCAGAAAGAAACGAAAGCGGATTCCGACATCGGTGTGTGACGATCACTTAGAGCTTTTCGTGAAGATAAAAACGGAAAAAAGTGCGAAAATGGTGTCCGCCGCCCGGCGGATGTTGTGAGAGACGTTACCTTCACGATCTGAGAACTTCGGAGCTTATGAAAGCGGCGTGGGAAGGTGACGGGATCCTAAGTCTCAACCCTAAGACTTACATTTGCTACGATCGAGTCAGCGGCACCGGTGAAAGAAAATCCCCAAAAAAAAGATGGCGTGCAAAAAGTGTACAGAAGTAACAAAACCCTAAAGAACCAGTCGTCTTCTTAGATGTTTTCGCAAACGAAAAACTCTCCTTGCGGTAAATAGAAATTTCAAAGTGGTACGAACCAAAAATGGACACTTACACCATAGAGAAAGATGACGTGCGCTACTTGTATTATAAGCGTCGCGTGCATTCTAACGGTGTGACAACGAGTCCTTTAAAAATATGAAAAAAAGTGTGTTATTGATTGATTGAGCGCATCTTTTCAAAAATAGCGTGTTTATTAGAATTGAAAAAAAGAAAATAAAAAAATAAATAAAATTATTGTTGTGTTTTATTTTCATACGTCTTCTTTTATTAGTAAGTAAAAAAAAAATTATAACAATTAACTAGCGTGTCCTCTTAAAGTGACACTTCCTCCGGTCGCTGCTGATCGCCTAATTAAGGCATGTGTCGTCGTCACTTCTAGTCACGTGACTCATCAGGTCACTTCCGGTCACGTGATCCTAAAGTCGATCACTTCCTAAACAAAAAAAATTAAGAGACACATTTCTTCATGACCCAACCAATCAGGGGTCTCCATTTGACCGGAAGTAGTCCCCTCATTTGCATAATGGGTCACTTCCGGTGTACCAGCCAATCAGAAGCCTCTAACTAAGTCAAGGTCACGTGACGTCACTTCCGGTATGCCCTTATATGGACATGTGAAGGTCACATGACGTCACTTCCGGTATGCCCTTATATGGGCGTGTGACGTCACTTCCGGTCAAATGGAAGCCTCTGATTGGCTGCGTCATGACCTTGACCTCTAACTAGGTCAAGGTCACGTGACATCACTTCCGGTATGCCCTTATATGGGCATGTGACGTCACTTCCGGTCAAATGGAGGCTTCTGATTGGCTGCAGGTCGATTGAGTAATAAACAGTAGTTAAGGCCGTTTTATTTTGATAACTTGGATTACGGATCCGCCTCCGAGATTTTTGGCATTTTGCAAAAAAAAAAAAAGTTTTTTTGTTTTTTTTTACCTTTCCCCTTCGAGATTTTTTTGAGAATTTTCCTTAAAAAAAAAAAAAGTACATGTTGACCAGTAAAATGTAAAATGAGGCCTTTCAGATTGGGGATATTACTCAACATATCTTCCTTAGATTACCAAAAAAGTGATGTTTTTGATGCCTTTTTTTAAATTTTTTTTTATTCCTCTGCCCTTCGGGGAATTTTTTGATCCGGCCCCTCCTGTAGGGCAGCTTTTTTTTTTTTTTTTTTTCCTCTGCCCTTCGAAAAATTTAGAGCCAAAAGCCCGTAATCCAAGTTATCAAAATAAGGTGGCCTAAGCATAGTCCCGTTCCGATACATACTATACTACTGGCCTCTTATGTAGCCCACCCTACCCTCATCCATTGAGGGCCTGGCTTTGTTTCCCTGGTGGCTTCTAGTGGCCACCAGTGTCAGTCACCTGACTGGGTAATTATGTCTGGGGCAATTAGTGTGGACTACCTGCATCTGTGGGGGTTTGAATGCCCTGGCAGGTGTGTGGGTCCTTTGAAGGGTAAGGGTGTGTCTAGACAGTAGTCTCTTGGCATAGCACGCTCTGTTTCATGTACTTTACAGGATTTAGGTTCAAACATTTCCATTGTGCATTCTTTCAAGGATGCTAGCCTTTGATGCAAAAATATGATAATTGTGGTTTCTTCAAGCTTGGGTTGCTAATCCCTTTAGGTAGTCTCTTTTGGCTTTTGTGTGTAGCCTTTTGGGTTTCAGACTTCAACCCTGTAGTAATCTGTCCTTTGATTCTACTTTGTGTGCACATTGTTTTTGTAACCTATATAGTGTATATTGTCTTTTTCTGTCCTTTGTGTGGGTTCATATCCTATGCTGATATGAAATTCCTACTTATCATTCTTGATTTGGACAGTTGTTGGAAAATTAATTTCCTTCATATAGAATGTATATACTTATTTGACTATTATTCATAGTCTGTGGGTATAGATAATCCATATAATCATGTCAATATATAAAAGTAATTTACTTAGATATTCTCCCTTGCCTGGAGTTTCTTTTCACCTTGTGGTGGGCTGGTCTGGGTACTATTTGGTTTAGACCAACTGACTCTTTGGTGAGTGTGATTTGGAATTTATCCCTTGTTATCCTGTGGATAAACTTTGAGGTGTGGGGAATGAGTCTGTGTGCAAACTCGTTTTTCCTCAGTGTTGTGACCTTTTTGAGCCTATCAATATGTACTGGTCTGGGGACTAGTAGGTTATTTGATAGGTTCTTCAACCTTGCGCTGGTTGGGGTTGGTCTTTCTGCAACAACATATGGTCCCATGAATAGGGGTTGAAGCTTCTTTGAATCTGTGGTCGACAGAATTCTGGGAAGAAACCCTCAAACCATTGTAGAAACTGCCCTAAACATAGAGGAAGAAATCAAAACAGTAGCTTCTGCCATGAAGTAGGAAGAATGGTGTGTAACCTGTTGTCTGGGACTCTTCAATGCAAATGTAATTGATTCTATGTACAGGTCCCATGTTTTCTGATTCTGAGAACAGAAAGTCCTTAATGCTGTTCCTATACTGGCATTGAATCTTTCCACTAATCCATTAGATTGTGGTCTGTATGGACTCGACAGGTCGTGTCTTATCTTCTGGGTGTTCATCAGTTTCTTAAAATTGCTGCCTGTGTAGCAGGTGCCATTGTCAGTTTGAACTGAAGTTGGTACACCTTGCTGACATATGACGTTCTTGTAGAACTCATGTTGTGTGGTTTCTGCTGTGAGATCCTTTGTGGCATATGCTATGACATATCTAGTTGAATAATCTATGCAAACTTGTATGTGTTTGTTTTTCCTGGCTGTTTCTGGGAGTGGTCCCACAGCATCGAAGTTTAGGTGCTTCATGGGGGTTGGCATATAGTCCCTTACAGTCATTGGTGTTTTGTGGGTGTGCACTGCCCTTTTTGCTTTTAGGCAGGTGTCACATGTTGACACATACTGATTGACATCGGCCATCATAGATTTCCAATATACCCTAGGTATGAGAGAAGACATCATTTTTGAAGTCCCTACATGACCTGCCATTGGTGAGTCATGGAAGTGTTGCAGTATGTTTTCAACCCAAGTTTTTGGGACTACAACTTGTAGTGGTACTGTGTCTGTCTTTCTCCATGATGTAGGGGATATGTGTACTAGAATGTTGTCTAGGAGTAGGTAGTGCTGAGCATTATTCCTAATCCTTGTTGCTTCAGTGCTTTTTACAGGTAGGTCACCTTTCTCTGTAGATGAGCTTGCATATCAAGTAGTGCTTGAGCAGCTTCAGCTTTTTGGGTCTCCATAGAGTTCTTCAGTGCCTGGTTGGCTTGTCTGAGTAATATTAATTCCTTCTCTTGTTCCTCTTTGGCCTTCCTTAAGGCTCGGCTGGTGCTTTCCTCATGTGTGGTGTGTAGGGCTGTTAGTTCATGCCTAAGTGTCTTATCCACATGAGTTTCTACATTCTGGGCTATGAGTAGAAGTGCCTCAGCCTCCTCTTTGGCTGCCTGGCCTGCGGGTACTGTCTCATCGTCACTCATACCTGATCCTGGGGTATGCTGACCGTTTGAGAACAAGTCACTCTGTGTGTCCTGGATACTGTCCAGGGCAGCTAGGGTGTCTAGGTGAAGCTTGCCTTGGAAGTCACTCTCTTGAGTGGTGTGGTGTGGTGAAGCTGAGGGTGTTGGAGTGGAGCTCCTGGATGACTCCTTGGAGCTGGGTCTCCTCCTCCTGCTGGGTAGAGATCCAGGGGTAGCTGGTCCTTTGCTGCGAAGGTGAGTCTTGGTAGTCTGTGCTGCCAGCTTGTGGGATCTTGTTGAGACTTCTCCACCACTTTGTCATACGAGGAATCCCCTTAGTTGGGAGACTCCTTTAATAGTATGAATCTGAGTAAGTCTTGAGGTCTTGTAGTATAGTTGGTATTTATTACAAGTTGACAGCAACAGTACAGTAAGTACAAGTAGGTTCCACTCAGTTACACCTATCCACACAATAATATAGGTCTTGGTAAATATACCTAAGAATCCTGAGGTTAGTAATGGACTAGAGCCAAGGGGGTCCTACACCATGTCTGATAGTTGGGCCTAGTAGGGCATAGCCTATAGCCTTGTTCTCAGTCAGTGGAGAGGTCCTTGCTCAGTGGTGTCCATGTGTAGAGTGAGGATGGAGATGCCCAGTGCTGGGACCTGACCCCATTCATAGCAGGTAGGCCACCAGCATGGCATCTTGAGTGTTAGTGTCAGTTGACAGTGGTTGGCCAAGGTACACTATGCCCCTATGTGACCGTGTGCAGCGGCCTGTGACGGACCTGAGGCTTGTGCAGCGGCCTGTGACGGTCCTGAGGCTTGTGCAGCGGCCTGTGACGGCTCTGGGGCTTGTGCAGCGGCCTGTGACGGTCCTGGGGCTTGTGCAGCGGCCTGTGACGGCTCTGGGGCGCCCGTGACGGCCTGAGAGGGTTGTGTCACGTGTGGCAGCATGTGACACTTACATAATCACCTTTGAGAGGGAGTATACCGACCTGCACGTGCCTCACGTGTCAGGCCACTTGCGTCACATGACAATACCTTCCTCAAAATAATATATTGTTAATATTACCAATGTTGAAGAGACCTTAGACACGGAACAACAAATCACACAAAATCGATGTAGGCCCTATATATTTCCACTATACCTGACCACGTGGATACCCAATCCTCACACTGTTACATATCAAGAGGGCTAAATGTAACTATATTATGGACAGTCATGCCATCACAGGTTGCTGCTCCTCACCTAGGGGAAGGTTGCCAAAATTGACCAGCTCGTAAATTGGACCATCCCTGTTTCCCTTAGTTACACTAATTGGAACAAAATTTCAGTTATGCAACATTTTGGGTAATTCCAAGTATATTCTCAACAAGTAATTATTTTTTGTGTTGGGGTCAGTAAAATGGTTCTTTTTAGGCTAATTGATTTCGGGACCTCCTGATCTTATTTTTCTAGTTGTTTACTTAAGTCCTCCCCATTGCTAGGAAACAGTTTTTGGAACAAAATCCCTTCAGATAGTAAGAAATAATATTTTGTTATCGGGTAAAAATTTCAAAAAATTTCACTGATAGGCTTTGGGAGAGAGAAAGTTGATTATATTTATGACAAGGTGCCTAAATTGGACCACAAGAAGTTTCCTTAATTGGACCAGGTCCAATTATGGAAACTGGCAAGTTTTGACTGGCGGGAGTAAAAAATTCGACCCCGAAGAAATTTCTCCCCAGAATATCTTGCCATCTGTTGTTAAAAGATGAGCACTCCCTTAGGCCATTTGAGTCACATACAAGCTGTTGCTGTAATTAACAGGACGTATTCTATGAATCTAGAGAGGAAAATAACAAAAAAAAAATATCAATTTTTATTTTTTTTAAATGTCCCAACATTTTTTTTTCACAGAGGTACTATCCATAATATGTAGGTTATTGGAAAGATATAGCGAGGAACTACACATCTGAACATATTATACCTAAGGGAAATGATTTAGACCCTAAGAATATGTGAAAAAACTAACTGAATTAAGCATTGGTCCAATTTTGGATACCCGGTGGTCCGATTTAGGCACCCGGTATCCAAAATTGGACCGGTTGCATTCTTTTTTCATTGGCTTGTGGCAGCTAGAATAATTAAAATCTCAAACTTTTTTTTTTACGATTAGAAGGCCTTTGACTAGGCTTACCCTTCATATGATTTTTATATTCAAATTACTAGAAATAAACGCTACACAGCGAAGTGTTCTTAGGGGGTCCAATTTTGGCAACTTTCCCCTACTGTATGTTACCCTAGTGCCTGACTGAGAGCCTGGTAGGCTAATGGGTGTATCAACTGTTCAGTGAGCTGTGACTGCTCTCCCAAATAACCCCCTCACCTACCCACTCACCAATTTGGATACCCAGAGGGGGCGGGGCATACTATGCATAGTTAGTGGCGACAGTAGTCCCCCCTGGTGCTTTGCAAAAGCTATACACAGGACCTTTAACCCCTACCAGTACCTACCCTAAATAATGAGCCAGTCCAATTATAGCAACTTTCCCCTAGGGGAAGATGGGGGAATACGGGACATCTAGCCTGAGGGTTTTTATGCAATTTCTGCCTCTCTGGTAACCGTTAAAGCAAAATATTTTTTAGCAGCGAAAAAAAAAATCCCCACCCCCATTCAACTGTAGGCTATAGCACAGAAAAGGGAAAGTACCATTTTATATGTGGCTATAGCCTAGGTATAACGATTGCTCAAAGGGGGCATTAGCCTGATTAGACCTACCTTTTATGCCCACCCCTCAAGATATGGATAAGAATTCTCAAGCCCTCCCCCCCCCCCCCCATCAGGAAAGGTAGACCCCCCCGCCCCCGCCCTCCCAACTAATAGATGAACACTCCCTGAGAGCACGTGCTGAGAGCCAGTGGGCACTGAAATGGTGCCAACAGGTGCCCCATCGCTAATTCCCTACTTAGGCTACTATAGCTCCAGTCACCAAGAAACGGCCAGTGAATACACCTGCTTTGCTTCTCTAGTAGACCCACATAGATTAGGCTGTAAAGGGTTTTCTTTTGTTCCAGGACATTGATACATGCATATATACCATAAATATAAAGTAAAATATCTATAATTGTTGAGCAATTTATGTTTTTCTCATTAATAACTGGTGGGAAAGTGTCATTTTGGGGCATTTATATCCATAAATACCATTAAATCAGGGAGCATTGAACACTCAGCAATACTTCATAAGGGATAATTGTGGTTACTATTGTTGTCAGTCTTGCAATATAGTTATCTTTTTTAGACATACTGTACTAGAAACCATCAATTGTTGGTTATATATCCATTATGCTTGATAATGCGGGATAAATCCTCCAAATGACGTCCATTTTGGATCGAGAAATATACTTTAGATCGGGATTTGAGAAGCTCGGCCCCAAAAAGCATGACTTTGTCATACTTTTCACACAGAACAGCTGACTTTTATCACATATAGACCTCTTATTATTACAATAGACACACATTTTCTTAAGGGGACCCCAATCTGTACCGTTTTCATCATCACTGTCAGCATTTAATATCTTGTACAAGTAAATTTTCATGTTTTTGGTACGTTTGATCATGCTGTACAAGTAATGGGGTGAAACATCCATTTTGAGCCAAATGGCAAAAAAATGCAAAAATTCAACATTTCACTACCAACTTTGAATGAGTCTTTTTCAGTGACCAGACTAAATACAATGCCCTAAATGGTCTCATTTGAAAGATAATTTAGTTTCTGAACTACCCTTCTTGAAACATTTAGCTAAAAGGTGTCACTCTGGTTGTCATGGCAACTTTGCCTTGTAAAAGAGTAAAAAATTTGAAATTTCAACATTTTAGAATCCTCGTTGCCATGGCAACAGGATCCACAATTTTTCAAAACTTATTTCTCTAATGATAAATTCATATTCCATGATGTCTTAGCTTTAAATTGGTATCAAAACGTTTTTTGTGTGCCATTTGGTCAATAAATAAATGCCATTTAACTAAAAGATGTAGATGAACTTTAAAACTTTTTACCTATACTTATTCATGACTGGAGCTATAGTACCTACTACCGCACTAGATCTAGGGTCTATTCACAAAAAAATCCCCTAGGCCTAGTAGGAGGGGGGGGGGTACTCATTTAAAATCTACCATTTCCATATACTACTCACAGATGATCTATGATTTCCATATACTACTCACAAAAATACTTTGCTGCCACCTGGTGAATAGATGATGAACTAAATCCAATTTGTTTACGCATGCGTCATTTTTGGCATTTCCGGCCGGCAACCTAGCAGCGAGAGAAGCGTCGTTGAACTGTCAAAGCCCCAAAACGGGATCAAAATGTACAAAAAAGAAAAGCCCCTCGGCTTAAAAGGTAGTACATCTGCCCTATACAACAATCTGTCCGTCAATATCTCGCCGGATAAAGGGTTGACGAGCTATGCCGTGGTGCACAAGGCCGTAGTGAACCTGGTCGGGATGTCGAATGACGGCTTTACCATCAACCACCGACAGGTTGTGTGCAAGGAGCCGACGGCCACCCACGGCTCTACCATCATCTTACAGGTGAGGCATTGACACACTACAGGTAGCACGTCCTGCGACTACTCATTTAGATGCCACTGTGCCTAGTGTCCTGCAAACACGAGAGGGAATTAATTCGCACTCACCATGGCATGGGGCTTGATTGACCCCGCCCCTTTTCTAATTCTACTAGGCCCCCCCCCCCCAAAAAAAAGGTGTGTTTCAGGTTACCCGACCCTACCTAGCAGAACAGGGCCGACCCTAGAAATTCTTATCCAATTTTGAAAAAAAGAAGTATATTTTAAAGGCGCACTGAGTTCAGGACCTAGCCCTGCCGAGTTTTGTACGCAAATGACGTCGTGGGTTCAGTGCGCCTTTAAGTAATTTTGGGGCTATTTCATAGTCAATTTGATGGTCCACGAGTCCACGCCAGTGTTGGCGAGTCAGCGTTGAAGTTTGCGAGTCAAATTTTAGGTCCTTTTCATGCCATGGCATGGGATCAATCTGTCTTTGTAAAACAATTTTGGGGCTATTTCACAGTCAATTTCATAGTCGACGCTGTTGTCGACGAGTCAGCGCTGAAGTTTGCCAGTCAGTTTTTGGGTACTTTTCAGGCCAAAGTAAACAAAAATTTTTTTAAAAAAAGAAAAGAATTAAACCTACCCTACCTAGATTTTCAGACTATGTAACCTGAAACACACCTTTTTTTTTGGCCTAGTAGCCACTTTCGTACCCCTACTAAGCCTCCCGATCCTCTCACGCGCGGATACAGACGATACTCAGTCTACTTTTCTAGGGGGGGGGGGATCTTCCCTAATTTACTAATTGACAACCACATAAGGGCCAAGTCATTTATTTCTAGATGCCAGCTGGGGGGGGGGGGGGGGGGGGGGGGAGTCGTGGTGGATTTTCCCAAAACTGCAATTTTTATTCTGATCCCCCCCCCCCACCAGTTTAATAGCCGAAAGTAGCCTAAACTCGACCCCCCCCCCTCACTATAATGTTCGGATTTTGAGAATTACTTCTCCCCCTCCTCCCTTATTTTGATCAAAAACTAGATCTATAAGCAGTACCCCGAACCTGGGCCGATTCTATAGGCCGCACTGGCGATCTGACTCCAATACTAGCCACAGCTTCTACACGACAATTTAAGCTACATCACACGTTCAATCTTTCTGATTGTTTTTTGGAGATTTTATTTTGTTTAGGATTACCGTATTCGACGTAATAAGCGCACACCCCCTAATAAGCGCACACCCCCTGTTTTTGGCCGATTTTTAGACTACAAAGTACCAAAAATATTTCAATTCTTTACTCCAATTAAACTGTTAACTACTAAAAGGTGTCCATAATCATTTTTTAAGCGCACTGTGCGCTTATTACGTCGAATACGGTACTGATTTAATAGCTATTTAGAACGATTATAAAATCTCCAGCCTCTTTCCATTTAACGTGTATGTGGACGGAGTGGTGCTGTCGAGACTGTCCAGCTTAACTCTGTATATAATAGATGAGGTTGATAAGCGCTGATCGACAGGTGGCCGGGACAGGTGTCTACTGCTGGTATACACTCGATGAGGGCAGTGGGTCTGCTGATCGTCAAGGGTCTGCTGGTGTATACACTCAATGAGGGCAGTGGGTCTGCTGATCGACAGAGGTATTTTGGTGTATACACTCGATGAGCAGTGGGTCTGCTGATCAACAGGGGTCTGCTAGTGTATACACTCGATGAGGGTGGTGGGTCTGCTGATCGACAGGGGGCAGTGGGTCTGAGGATTGATGAGGGCAGTGGGTCTGCTGATCACCAGGGGTCTGCTGGTATACAGCACAGAGGATACCTAGGCTGGGGGCCGCCATGACACCTCCGCCCCCGACGCCAACCATTACGTAACAGCAGCTGAGGAGTCTGTGCTCATGTGGAGGTGCAAGAAGCCACTCTCAGCTGCACCAGGCATCCACAAATATCCTAATCCAAATGCATTTTTATCAGTTAGTTTCAATCAGTTTTCAACTCTGGTTTAATTTCATTACAATTCCGTTAAAAAGGAGACAATAATGGACTTATAAAATGACCTGGGAGTGTGACAGGTGGGGTGACACAGTGGTTTCACTGTGAGCGAAAATGGAGAGCTGTCACACCTCTGACTGTTCACACCTCTGTGCATAACACTTGGATACAAGTATGAAGCTGTCCAGGGCTTCATTTTCATAAAACCATACTGACTGGTGAACTGAGAATGCCCAGTGGGTTGGGTGAAAAGTGAGGAAGTCAGTTAAAGTACTATAGTCTAGAACAAAGAGCATATTTCCCAGTTAGCCCCCGACGGGTACAGCTCCACCACATCGCCACCTAGGGGATAGGCCGGGACTCAGGGTATCCTCTGTGACGTATATACACTCAATGAGGGCAATTGGTCTGCTGATTGCCAGGGGTCTGCTGCTGGTATAAGTTTGATGAGGGCAGTGGCTCTGCTGATCGACAGAGGGCAGTGGGTCTGATGATTGATGAGGGCAGTGGGTCTGATCGACAGGTGTCTACTGCTGGTATACACTCCATGAGGGCAATGGGTCTGCTGATCGACAGGAGTCTGCTGGTGTATACACTTATTGAGGGCAATGTGTCGGCTGATCGACAGGGGGTCTGCTGGTGTATATGCTTGATGAGTGTGGTGGGTCTGCTGATCGACAGGGGTCTGCTGGTGTATATATACTTGATGAGGGCAGTGGGTCTGCTGATCGACAGGGGTCTGCTGCTTGTATACACTCAATGAAGGCAGTGGGTCTGCTGATCGACAGGGGTCTGCTGCTGGGATACAACTGATGAAGGCAGTGGGTCTGCTGATCGACAGGGACCAATTTGGCGAGAAAAAATAGCAAAAGGAGAAAAAAATAACAAAATTGCCAAAATGGGAAATTTCGCTTAAAACGGTCAATTTGGTGAGAAAAAAGTTCAAAATTGTAATAAATGTGAAATTTCCATGCTCTTTCTACTTTATAATCTCCACATTTGCATCCGGGTCACCTCGTCAACTCAAATGAGGGACTTGACTCGGTCATTTTCGACCACGTCACATGGTGGGTGTATCCACGTACGCCCTTTTACAGCTTAGCCTCTGCAGACAATAACATACTCTACAAAATGTAGTTCCCCAATTTTACACCCAGAAATCTAGTGTTCTTCACTAAGTAGTGACAGTATTCGATTCAATTCACCTCAGAATACTATATTTTAAAAGAATATGTGACAATAAGGTCTGAAATAACACTTTTTTAAAGCTAAATTCGGTCCACAATTTTGGGCATGGCAGTTTTTTCGAAAATGTTGTTTACAAACAAGGCTAGCTGTCATATTCTTCAATTGCCAAATTACAGAATATCCCATCTATTTTGCACTACTTTCGACCCTTGGAATATAATGTAAGGAAGATCAGACAGTAATATGGTAGTGTCAATGATTCTAAAGGTAATTAGAAAATTTGACAGATCTGCGCACATGGGAAGTAGTTCCCCCGGTCGGGACCCACATGTAAGAGAAAGGTTCCCACCAGAACCTCAGCTTGTAAGTGTGCCACATTTGTTTACAAATAACATTTTTCCCTCCGTGATACTTTGTCTTTCATTGAGAGATATACACTTACCCCTGTCATTGCTTTCTTACAGGCCAAATTCGTTGCTATGCCATCTCGTACGTTACTGGTCATCGCCTCACAAATGGGAATTCAGGTGAACAACTTTGATTAGATATAAGTTTACATATTTAACAATAATTCAATAACTTAGTTGAAGAATAACTGTGGAATGTGAACTACATACAGATACTTACAAGCCAAGTTGCACCTCAAGTTGCATGAAGAGTGTCGTGCAGAGTAGGGTAGCCCCAGCTGAAAAATGAGTTTGCCTTTGATACTCACTCACTTTTGGTATATCATTGACCCAGGGTACCCTGGGTCTCTGTGAGACGGTTTTCCTGCAAAAAACGTAGATTGGTCAGCTGACTTTGAAACTTCACCCTGCTTTTGTTTTTTGGTATTTCTCTCCCACAAAAAGATCATACACATCTCGGGAACTATGTTGCTCTTCCTGTTTTTCCAAAAATGTCCGTACAATTTTTTTCCCAGTGAAAAAAGGCAAATAAAAAATGTCAAAAACAACCCAAAAAACAAGTCTCTGTGAACTAATGCTGAAGGATAGGACAGTGACCTTGAATCCAGCCTTTAAAAGATGAGCGTTCACCTAGACTTCCTATACCTGCAATGGTTAAGAGCAGGTGAGACCGTTTTATGATACGCTTTTGGGTAGGAACAAAGGTAAACTGTAGTACCCACAGAATATCGCAAACTACACTTACGTAGATGGACCTAGCTCAGCTTCTAATAGGAATATTTGAAAAATTCTTTCACTTTTGGAAAGCTGACATCATGGCCGGCCATTGTGGCCGGTGTGTGAGAGCCTTATATCGGCTATTAAGATTCTACATCGGCAAAAGCCGATGTGCCGATGTCATTTCGGCAACACTGAATCTGTCAAGTAGCTCTACTTTTTTTCTTCGGAATCTGCCGGATTTTTTTTTATTTTTAGAAATGTGCCATGAAATCATGGACCATTAAAGCCCTGGGTCACATGTGATGTTAATCACACAATCGATCTTTTCTCTGGTTGTTTAATCCTGGGCAAATTTGGTAGGTCCTATCTCATTTTGCTACATGGCCTCCACTTTGCTGGTTTAAAGAAGTGTGGTCTGCTCATGTGCAGCAGGCAGTAGGCTAAACTTAGCCTACCATCCTGCCCTGACCCAACCTAATCAAACTTAACCAACCCAATCTTAACCCAACACATCCTAATGTGACCCAACCAATCCAACCCAGTCTCACCTGACCAACTCAGAACAACCTTTGTGCAACCTGATGTAACCTGACCCAAACCCAACCCAACTAAACTCAACCCAACCTGATGTAACCTGACCCAACCTAACCAAACCTAACCCAACCAAACTCAACCCAACCTGATGTAACCTGACCCAACCTAACCAAACCCAACCCAACCTGATGTAACCTGACCCAACCTAACCAAACCCAACCTGCCAAACTCAACTCAACCTGATGTAACTTAACCCAACTGAGGGAATCCAACCCAACCCAACTCGACTAATCAACCCAACCCAGCCTGATGTAACTTTACCTAACCCAACCCAGCTCGACCAACCCAAACTGATATACCTTATTTTCCCGTTTATGAGCCCGGGCTTATATTGATTTCAAGTGATATTTTGACATCCTGTCATATTTTCTGATTAATTCTATACTTTTCAAATAATATCTTTGAATAAATCTCGAAAGCTTCATCAAAATAAGGGCTGATCATCTTTATAAATATTTCTATAGGTTACGAATTTAACTTTACTTCATATAATCGCAAGAATTATGTGAATACTCCAATTAGGTGCAAAGTTATGACCAGATAAGTGTTATCTGATGATTTTTGATTCCTTGCCCCGGCTTAAATTCGGGCCCCGGCTTATATTGGACATAGTACCACTTTTAACTCGGCTTATAAATGGGGTAGGCTTATATTCGGGGCCTGGCTTATAAACGGTAACTAACTGCAAGAAGCGAGAAATGAACCAGATACTTTGACATTTGCATACCTCGCGTATTCTTAAAGTATATACCTTGCATATTCTTAACCCTTAAAGGGCAGCCAAAAATATTGAATTCTATCTCTGGATATAGATGGGTTTGACATTGTAGTTATGTTGTCAGAAAAAGAAATAAAGAAAAGGAGTTCGGAGGCAGAGCCCCCAACATATTTAATCATATTAGCAACTGTACATCACACTATATGAATTGTGTAGACTAAGAATACCCGATGTATACACTTTAAGAATATGAAGAGCAATATAAATGTCAAGTCACCTGATTTCAGTTCATATTACTCAACCGAACCTGACTTGACCCTAGCTAACCCAACCCAACCCAACATGATGTAACCCAACCAAAGCCAGCCTGACCTGAACCACCACTCTCAAACCAACCCAACCTGATTTACCCTCAGTCCCTGACCCAATCCAACCTGTAGTAGCCTGACTCAACTCTACCAACCCAGGCTAACCTGACCTAACCCAACCTGATGTAACCAATCCTAAACCTGACCTAACCCAACCCAACCAGTATACCTCAAGCCTACCAATCAAGCCCAACCTCACCTGACCTAACCCAACCTCACCCAAAATAAACCCGACCAAAACCGACCCAACCCAACTTGATGCAACTTGTGCCAACATTACCCCATCCCTATCCCACATAGAGGTTAATCTATAGATAACTTGAATGACAACAACGACAAATATTTTTTATTTGCAGATATTTGAAGCTGACACATCTCTATTATTATACTGGTATGCTTTAGGAGATGGAAAGAGAACTGAGAGTGAGTACTGTGCATTATACATAGCGTATTAGTTTCACATATAAAGATAAGTTAGCACATAGTTTATGGTTTTCCTTTTTGTAAATTTTCTAACCATAGACAGCTGTAGAATATGAGTTCATAACCAAATTTGTTAGTATATTATAATTTTTCACATTTTCAAGATTTTCAAGATTTTTCAATCTCTTAAGATAGAAATAACCTTTTGTGCTGCGAAAATAAATGCTTCGAGCATTCATTTTTTACCCTTCTGAAATCAGACCAATTTACATCAAGGATTATCTGATATTTAGCAGTCATATGTTTGTTTGATTTACTGGATAATTTTCATCCTTATCCCAAATCAAGCATATACTAGCTAATATAATCCGGTTTTAATAATACAAAGGAATGATATTCACAATTGCTGAGAACTTCAGAACATACATGTCTGGTGATTTTCTAAATTTAATAATATTTAAGTGGAATTGGATGTAAATTCTTGTATTGCACCCTAAGAATCTTTAAAACAAGCTATATCTTATATGAGACGGTCGGGACACATGCGGCTTCCAGTTTGCTTTACTTCGCTTGTTACTATCAACAACCCTTCTTTTGCATGATCAAATTAAAGTATTCGGAATCGAAGTGGACATAATGCCTGAATATGACCCCGGTATGTAATAAGTGCCAGTTTGTAGTTTGGAGACTAGAACTGTGTAGCCTAACAATGTGGGCTGTAGCCAAAAGTAAAATTAAACATTGCTGATTAATAACTTAACATTTATGGGCAATATAGTGCACTATGCCCAATTGCCCTTTCGTTGTCATGATGCATGCGTGTAGCCCTGGTGAGTTACTCGGCAGTGCTGTATACTCATGCATCATGCCGACTCTACAGGGTTGATACACCACTGGAGAGTTGGCTTGATCCTACCCAACCCAAGTGCGACAAATGAACACGAAGCCTTGGGATCTTTAATGCCGTGCTTACCGAGTTAAGTTAATAGAGCTGACTGCCATTGCTTTTGATCACTAATAAACATGTAGTTTAATATTAAAAGCCTCACTACGAGACATTAGTCCAAGTCTTACTGCAATGGACTAATACTTGGTACCATATAGTCTTGCATACAACCCGCGGACCTGAAACAAACCCTCAATGCGGGTTATAGAGTTTTCTCTAGTTGGTGGTGTGGGTACGAAAGTACTGTAAATTTCCTCGGATAACCCGCATCTCGCGTATAACCCGCACCCAGAATTTGAGAGACCCCTATAACCCGCACCTGGAGTCTGAAAATCGCTATTTCAGTCGTGTACTTTAACTCCTAAAACCGTCGTATTGCCCGCACCTAGATTTGCAGTGTATTATATAACCCGTACTAGGGGTTTGGTTCGCGTATAACCCGCCAATTTATGGTACCTATAATCAGACCCCATGGTAATAAGATTTTTAAGATTTTGTAAGTCTTGGTGCGGGTTATACGTGAGATGTGGGTTATACCTGACTTTATGGTAAAACCAGGGAGCATTCAAGGAGCAACCCATTTCCCGAACCATGGTGGTAGGCTCGCAGGGGTGAGCCACTGTTCCTCTGTGTACCATACCGATTCAGTATACGTAAGGAAGTGGTTAGTAGTCAGGCAGTGAGCGGTTAGCACTCTGATCTGAGCGATCAAGGTTTTAAACCCTGGTAGTTCTAACACTACCTCTACCGTGACCTCTACACATACATGGTTAACAGCAATGGCTACACAGTAGGGTGGGAGGGGGAAAGAGTGTTTGCCTATGACCAACTGTGACATAGGCTTACTTGATTGCATAAGAATAATGGGTCTCTTTCAGATTGGTGATGAGGGGGATTGGTTTGGGGTGATAGAAAAAGTTTTTTAATGGATAAACCAAGATAACGTGAAAACCAATAATATAGAATTGCTTTTCAGTTTAGTTAAATAAAGATATATTCATGAGTAAATTCCTGTCAACCTGAATGTTTAAGCTTAAGTTCAATGATTGATTTACTATTGTATCTGTGTCTAGACGCAATATACACACACATATCGTACAGACAAGTTAGAGTTAAGAACTAACCGTGTTAATGCACTACTGCTGCGTACAGACGCAATAGCACCGGGCTTTAAATGGTTTGTGAAACACAATAACATGTTTATGTACAAAGAAACCCTATACAGAAGGAGGACTTTGAGAGATGGAGAATATAACACTATTCTGAGGCTAACAAGAGATGTAGCATTACTTAATGATTAGTTCCGCATTTTCATGTGTGTCTATCGGAATTAAACCTAAAAGGGGGTATTTTTCTTGTGGTATACCATTTTAGCAAGAAGTAGAAATTTAGCTATGGATTTGCATCATGGATGGATCTTTGAAGATGAAGAAGGCGGTGTTTTGAACTAAACCAGATGAGGCATACCCGCATCCTTACAAACCAGTCCAGCTGAGAACAGTATTACCCGGTCAACAGCTGTGGACACGTTATAAATACGTATTAAGGAAGAAACATCTTAAAATTTCCCTCCTTAATACACAGCAAAGAAACAAAACAAAAATACCCAGAACAAACAGAAAGAGAAAAAAAGGAAATATAAAGATATCAATGAAAGATGATAAATTATGTACCAATTTGTATTTCTTGTTTCAGGCGAGTCATGCTTTAGTCGCGGAATCTGCGGTGTGGGTGACGATATGGTGTGTGTGGGTAAGTCAGTCTACAAAAACCATAGGCTCTGGTCCTCCTTGATTGTTGACCCAGGGACACCCTGGGTCTCTGTGAGACGGTTTCAGTAAAAAGAAGTAGATTGGTGAGCTGACTTTGAAAATTCACCCTTTTTTTTGGGGGGGGGGGGGGATTTCTCTCCCAAAAAAAGCTCATACACATCTCGGGGACTATCTTTCCCAAAAGTTCAGTACAATTTTTTCCCCGTGAAAAATGCCAAACAAAAAGGGTAAAAAAATGCCCAAAAACATGTCTCTGTGAAGTCGAATCGAGCCTTTAAAAGATGAGCTTTCTCTCAGATTCCTATACCTGCAATGCTATAAAACAGGTGAGACGAAAAAGTGAGACACTTTGTGGCAGAACAGAACGTCTCCCATTGGTACCCACAGACATGTAAAGGCCTCGCCATTGCAGGGTTGGGGGTTGGGTGTTGGGTGTTGGTCATTGGGTGTTGGGGTCGGGGACATGAGTGTTGGGATATGAGTGCTGGGTCATGAGTGTTGGGACATGAGTGTTGGGAGATGAATGTTGGGACATGAATTTTGGGACATGAGTGTTTGGGGCATGAGTGTTGGGGCATGACTGTTGGGACATCACTGTTGGGACATCACTTTTGGGACATGAGTTGGGGCATGAGTGTTGGGGCATAAGTGTTGGGACATGAGTTGGGACTTCGGACACTGTGCCAATCTTGGAAAAGCCCTAGGTCACTTGTGATTTATATCACACAATCAATCTTTAATTAATGTCCAGCTATTCTGGCTTCGATTGTTTCACCATTGACCCTAACTGATGTAAGGAGAGCTTTCTTTACTTAGTATCCAACGCCAACACACCGTGGTAAGGGACAAGCCATTTATTACTAACGTGGCGGGTGGGGGGGGGGGGGCTTGATGGATTTTCCCAACACTGCCTACCAATCAGCTGAAAGTTGCCCCCCCCCCACTAACCTCTGCTTTTTGCGAAATGGCCGGCCCAAAAATTGCATTCGCAGGCCAAAAGGCTTATTTTTCATTATGATCCCCCACCTATATTCACCATGCCCCCGCCCCCGCTTGCAATAAATGACTGTCCCTTAATACATGGGTGCTTTTCAAGGCCATACTCAGTGTAGACTCCCCAGGGATGCATACTCCTGGGCCTACTAGGAAAACCATTAAAAGTGTGTGGGTCTGAGGAAGACGAGGAAGAATAATGTGAGCTACATCAGGGAACCCTGGTACACTGTGCACACAGTGATTGTACACTGGCCATTATCCAAGTCAAGTTTCAAGTTTCAAATTCTTTATTTTATCCTAGACTGGGGTACATTCATCTCACAATCGTACAGAGTTGATCACTTGAATTGTTAAAGACAGCTGGTTTTGAGATAGTATTTAAAGCTTCTACATGTATCCGATTCAGTGATATAATCACACCCATCATCCAGATGCATAGATAACACTAAAAAAGCCTTTTGAAAACAAGAATGTTATAAACTACATGTACCTGTTATGATTAAAAGAATATTTCTCGTGAATAGATTGACATCCAAGTACATGCATAAGCCACAGAAATGTACAAGATGCTTTATTGTCCAGGTCCATGTTTAACAGATATAGATAACTGTGTATTAAACTGATATTGTTTTTTTATTATGAATAAAACTAATGTGAATGCTCTGGGCTTCAGGTGACCATGAAGGCTGCATCAGAGTGTTTGACATTCCTCGCGGTGGCACAAATATAACGCTCTTGGACACATTAAAAGGTAAGTTACCGATTTCCTCTACAGGTTGTTCTGTTTGGCTGCATTTATATAAGGTTCAATTTTTAGTGAGCACTAGACATAACGATTTAAAGAGAGGTTACTTGCACAGCCACTTAAGAAATGTTTTATTTATACAATCCTGATAGCATTCACCATGATGTATTGGGGATGCCAGAGGATTAAGCGAGTCCTTGTGAGAGGTCTAATTCTCTATGATATATGGGATACTATGCCGCGACGGTGAATTTTTGCATCTCGCAAATAACTGGCACCCCTTTCTTAGGAAAATCCTATAACCCGCCCTGGGGGGTTAGATTTATGCTGTATCTAGTCAATTTTGATATTAGAAGTGTTGCCAAAAACTTTTCCTCAGTGCAGGCCAAGGTGGCCTGCATCTTGACATCTTACACAGGCCATTTCCTTCTCACGCAGGCCATATGAATTTTGATATTTTAAGGTACCTTCATAAACTACATTATAACTTGTTTTATACTAATACAAAAAGATTTTAAAAAAATAAAACACAATTTCACAAATATGGCCCTATCTTCGCTTCTAATTGGCCGATTTGAAAAATTCTTTCACCATTAGAAAGCTGAGATTATGGCAGGCCATTCTGGCCTGCGTCCCAAGGCCCTACGCCGGCCATTAAGACTCTACGCCGGCAAAAGCCGGAGTGCTGGCGTTATTTCGGCAACACTGATGTTAGAAATAGCTTGCCTATAAGCTGCTCCCGCAGCTTTGCACACTGGGAGTCTGATTCATGTATAACCACCAGGAATTTAAGGTACCAGTATATGATAAAAAGGCGCGTGTAATATAACAGGTAGTAGGCTAAGTTTATCTTTGAAGATGTCTTTAATATACATATGTATGTAATATGTATAGAAGAAGAAAATCTAGAAAAATCCTAGGTTAAGCATGATAACTATGCAGATCAATAAAAGACCACACAAACAGATGCACAAGAGTAGTACACTGATTAATATTTGATGTCCTGCCGGTTGCCCCTCTTGTCGGTCCGGCGCGCGAGTGGGCAGTGCTGGGTGGTGTTGTTTACGTGGGGGTAATCAATAACAAACAGACCGTGTGTAGTGAACAAGTAACAGGCTCAGATTCCACCTGTACAACCAAATCTATGTAAGGGAGTGGCAAGACTTCAGGCACATGGGGGCAGCTGCTGAATTTGGGCGTGAGGAGGGAGGAGGGGGGTAAAAATAATTCGACTGCAAAAAGAGTCACCCCTATCGAGTAAAAAAGCCAATGTGTTACATGTAAATGATGGGTGGAATGCTGGGCTGGGGTGCAAAAAAAAGTTGGGCTCTAACTTTTACACTAATGGGGGGGGGGGGTGAATTTTCTCACACACCCCCTTCCCAGTCTTAAAAAATGATTTGGAGAGATCAATTGCACTTCGCTGCTTTGGCCAATTAAAGCTGCCCTTATTTAGCATTTGTGATATATTCTTCATATGTTTCTATGTATCCAACTAACGCTTCCTCTCTTTTTCTAATCAACTTCATCCGCATACGAGTTATGAGCAGGCATTTTTGGGGAGATCCAAAATCACCTCAACTTTCCGAAATACAATGCACCTCCAGTTCTCTAGACGCATGGGAACATTAATAAATGACGTCGCCTGCTGTCGGGGTTAGGCGGGATCTTTGGGTTTACTGTAGAACATAATTTGTCAAAAATAGTAACATGGGTAAATAGGCTTTAGTTAACCTAGCCGTACTCACGCTGCTTATTGACTCAGGGTAAATTAACCCTGAGTAATATACACTGCATCATTTTGCGTTTTAAGACAATTTTGGGACATGGGAAAAAGTTTGTCTTTCGGTTGCTTTTCAAGATAGACAAAAGGGGAAAAAAGAGATACGTAGGCAAGATCGGGGCACACAATATTCCTTCGAAAATTTCTCAAAAAACTCATTTTCTCTTTGTGATATTCGCATGCGATCTTTAACAAATTTTTTCTATCCTTTGCTACTATGGAAATGTACTAAAACCAATCTACCCTCGGTAATGGGCGACCATAGGCTCCAAGGCATTAATATTTTTCGCTGAAGATAGAAATCATATATTTAGCCAAATTTGTGTCATTTCTCTCTTCTACCCCCAAACCAGGCAAAAACTGGACATGTCCTATGGTAACACTGTTGGTAACACATTTGAACCAAGTACAACCAAAAAGTAATACTGTAGGCCTACTATACCATATTACTCCACTGACTAGCACAACATCCCACTATGACGCACGTCCCCCCCCTCCCCCCCCCCCCCTGCCACCAAATTCTGACCTGCACTAGACATTCAAGTAGGCAACAGATAGCCATGTCGCCGAGTCGGATTTGTCAGTGGTCTACCGCCGAAAAGGGGTATAGTTCCTGTTGCAACCGTCATGTAGAGGGTGGCGCCACTGCAACTTCTCATGCACTCCGAGAACTGCGTGAGATGTCAATGTGTGCAGATGAAATTGCACCGCCCGTATCTCTGCCATTTATTGTCCAATCGACTCGCTTTTTGATAGGGACAAAAGGCGGTACATGCCTGCAGCCTTCAACTGTTGCCCACACCCACCTGCACACCCACACCCACCTGCTCTCCCACACCCACCTGCTCACCCACACCCACCTGCTGGCCTGAAATGGAATAACATACATGTATGACACATGACTTGAGGGTACTTTTTAACAAGGAATTCATTTCTGATGCCAGAATTGACCAATGAATGATTATAAGGGAGTACTATATCTAAGTACATGATAAGCTCCAGCTTACCCTGAGTCATCTGTGAGGCCACTCACACGCTCAATCTTTTGCTTTGACCTCAGGCGCTTCCCATTGTATAGATGTGCATAGAGGGCAACACTCACACGATAGCCATGACTCTCTGGGGACTCACATGTGTTATGGTCAGTACACAGTCATAACTACCAAAAACTCAATAAAAAAAACTATAGACAAAAAGTATTGAATTCACTGCTGGCAAGAGTGGACCTTCCCATCATATCATAGTGCACCCTGTGTTTTTTTCTTTTTTTCTCTTATTTCTGCACGTTTTTTTTTCTCGTTTTTTTTTCTTTTCTGCACGGTTATTACTACCTGTACAAATGAGATGAAAAAGCAGTAACAATCTTTCAGGATTTCCTTCATACTTTTTTTTTTCTCAAAAATAAAGGTTACTAAGGGTAATGGTTTTCCTCTGCATGGTATCACTTTTCTTTATTTGGGGATTTTCTTTGTGTTTGGTAACAAAGAAAAGACCGTCCTTTTTGATTGTCTGGCCTAAACCGTATGAGTTCTTACTAATACTAACAGTAACTAGTGATAGATGGCATAGCGACCACACCAGAAAGGATGATATTGTTGGATCTGTGGACTTTCTCTTTTGGTAAGAGTATCTAGCCTTAGGCTTACCAATAAGTCTATATTTTGTAAAGAAAGAAGAGATGAAGTAGATAGACATCTCTGAAAGTAGAAAGTATGGGTGCGGGTAGGGAGCTATAACAGTTGTGGTTGGTAATGATATGGAAGATGGCGAGGTTAATCATGGTTAGTCCTTAGGCAGAGAGAATCAATACAGCCTACATGTACGTGGATGTTGACAAGGCTATGCACACATATAGGTCTTGTAGGCAAACTTTAAGAATCGGTGCAAGGGTATTATTCATTATGCACCCCCCGCCCACCGCCCCATTGATTTTCTAGCACATAGTCTCGCCAAGCTTACTTAGTATTCCCACTTTTTTATAGACCAGCGAGATAAAGTACATGTACTTTACCCCATGAATAGACTTATCAATAATCTATAGCTATGTTGGGGAGTAAAACATGTGTAGATGTGGGTGGGTGGGGAGAGGGGTGACTGGGGTGACTGAACAGGGTGCTTATAATCCTCCATGCTGCCAGGTAGGTATTAGGCCAAAGGTATAAAGGTATACTTCAGGTAACATACCGGATAGGTTACCAAACATGCCCATATATATGGTGAAGGTTTAGACTATAAAACCATAGTTTAATGCTAGCCAAAATCAGGCTCCAGGTGCGGGTTACAGGATCTTCTCAGAATCTAGGTGCGGGTTATACGCGAGATACAGGTCATACACAGGAATTAAATGGTTAGAAGTACCGTGAAAACGCGCAAAAAACACAATTTTCTAAACAAGGTCGGGGTGCCTGAAGCATACAATATTTCTTGGGGAGTGGGGGGTCGGTCTAGACATGGGTTTTAGCTACCACACATTAGCCTATGCTAATCTCACATATAACGCACACACACAAACACACAGGTGCTAAAGCATTGGTGTACTTAGGTCAGGCAGATCGAATCGGTTGTTCTATAGGTATCACCACGGTACATGTGTGTATTACCCTTCTGGTACTTACTCTTTCTAATCCCCAACAACTTTGAACAAGGGCCTAAAAAGCAGTATCTATCATAATGCAGAGTTTACAAGTAGATACCCTACTGCGTCACTGAGCTGTGATACTGAAACGATTTCCTAAGTGGATGTGTCTCTCAGTAGGGGGGTAGGTGACGTGCCCAGATATTCTAACCCATTGAGGGCCGCATTGCACTTTTGTGTTATGCCCTTGGTCGTCATGAAGCATTAATGCAGCCCTGGAGATTGACTCGCCGGTGCTGCATTCAAGGATAATGCACAACCAAGCAGGGTTGATAATGATACTCTTCCGAAGGTAATACTGGCGAGATACTCGCCAAGGCCGCCGACCAAGGACATTCAAACACTATGCGGCCTTTAAAGGGCAAAATACTTAAGATATGTTAGAGACAATATACCTAGTTAGGTGGCGTTACCTGTGTCAGGTGAGAGAACCTCACCAACCGTAAAACCTAGCGTATAAGCCTAACTCATACAGGTATTAGCAGCACCTTCAACTTTGACGAAGCATATAAGCCTAACAGGGGGTCTGAAAATTGTTAATTTAGTACTGTAGTATACTTGTAAGAATTCTTGTATAAGCCGCACCCTATATATAGGCATATTTGATATCAAATGAAAGCTGAATCTGACTCGTGTACAAGCCGCAGCTTCTACACAAGAATTGATAGTACACCTATTAGCGGCACCAGACTTTGCTATGTGGTTGGGGTGTTTTCTTTCCACTACCTGACTACCTGGGCTACCTGTAAGCCCTTTAACGGCCACATAGTTCTTTAATGCATTATGCCCAATTGTCGTCTTGATGCGTGAGTGCACCCTTGGTGAGTAAGTTGCGAATGCTGTATTTAAGCATCATGCTGAGCCTAGAGTATGATACATGCATCATGCTGAGCCTAGAGGTCTTCACGATGTATGAATGCAGCCCCAGCGAGTCATGGGTGTATTCATGCATCATGACAGAAATGTCTAATTTTTCGCCGGAATTTCTGTATCAAATCAGATACCTAGACTAAGTTTCCTACAAAAATTGACCAAAGTTGTACCTGCATTTTGTCAATCAAAGAGTAGCATCTATGTAGATCTATTTTAAAGTCATCGAGTTATGGCTCTGTGATTCCCAATCACCCCCCTAAGTAGCTTCTCAAAACATCGCTCCTGATGCTAATGAATCGTCAATACAAACCATACGCATTAGCGTACACCCATGATCCATTTTCATTCGGTAAATGCTACAACATATTAAAATATACAGTGAGGCGACCAAGTGACAAAAGACTGGCGACCTTCGACCAGCGACCACTATTTCAGTATTTAGATAAGGCTGGAGTGAGACTGACATCATGTCTACCCCTCACTAGTTGAACGGGCTCAAAACAAGTGATCGCGTAGACTGATGGGTGCTCTCTACCACACAGTAGAGTCTCGACTACCCCTCACACATCCTTCCAAGAGCACATTCTGTATCCCCTCTCTGAGACTTTGTCGTACGACTCTCTGTATAGTTTAACTGGAATATTCAAAATAACCTCCTTTATTTTGCAGGTTACAGCGCTGCTATCTGTTCGCTTGAGTCGGCCGGGGACCGGATGGTGAGCTGTGACGATGAGGGCAGTATTGTGGTGTGGCAGGCGGCCGGCGAGTCATTTAGGGAAGTGGCGCACATACAAGGAGCACGGTACGTACCAACCTGTTAGGTGTTATTGTTAAGGAGCTCTTATTGCAGCATTTAAATATGTGTCTAACTGCAAGGCAGATGACTACTATTTGTGGATGATTCCTTGCTAACTGGAGGCAGTCCCATATGATGCTATGTACAGCTATATATCAAGCAATCAGTCAATAAGGAGCTGTAATTAACCATATTTGACTCAGGGTAAATCATCCCTGAGTAATATATGTCTACCAATCTAGCATTTTAAGACAATTTTGAGACATGGGAGAATGGTTGTCTTTCAGTTATTATTCGAGATAGACAAACGGGGAAAAAATGGAGAGATAGGCAAGATTGGGGGACACAATTTTCCTTCGAAAATCTTTTTAAAATCTCATTTTTTCTATGAGATATTCAACTGCGATCTTTAACAATTTTTTTCTCTCTTTCGCTACTATGTAAATGTACTAAAAAAAATTACCGCCGGGACCGGGCGCCCATAGTCTCCAAGGCATTAATTTTTTGGGTGGAAGATAGAAATGGGATTTTCAACCATTCTGGTGCTATTTCTCTCTTCTACTGCCAAACCGGGCAAAAACTGGGCATGTCCTGTGGTAATTCAACATTTCAACTAGGGGGCAATTGTTGTGGGTGAGGGTGAGGGTATGGGTTAGGAAGTGTACAGGGGAAGGGGGGACCGGGGGCAGGGGGACAGGGGATCGACGGCAAAGGCATGGACGCGTAGCACACGCCGCCCCACAGCCGACCGACACGGCGAAACGGAAACGGCGATGGTGTCGCTGCTGACGCACTGATCGACTCGCTTTTCGGCCGAGACGTAAAACAGCGGTTACGTGCTGCCGGGCGCTAACGTCCACAGCCACCTGCTCGCCCCAGCCACCTGCTTTCCCACAGCCACCTGCTCACCTACAGCCACCACCTGGAATTCGATTATATATGACTTCCAATATATGAAATTAGGGTAGCTTTTTCTGGTGATTACGATTCTGCCGTCAGAAATGAGAAATAACGTATTGTACTCAAATTAGATCACTCATTCGAATTCATTTCTGATGCCAGAATTGACCGATGAATGATTATAAGGGAGTACTATATCTAAGTACATAAGCTACATATCCAGCTTACCCTGAGTCATCTGTGAGGCCACTCACACACTCAATTTTTTAGGTAATATAGCAGCTTTTTGGGTGGATTTTCTATTTGTAGTTATTCAGAATATTAATGTTGTTACAAATGGGTCTGAAACAGGACAATGCCCATGACACGTGAGTTACTTACACAGGGTATTTCCCCCCATAGATTTATTACATTTTATAGGGTTCTAGCTGTGAATAGTTACCATCCATAGTGACTACATTTTAAAAGTATTCCCTCAAACTCTCTTAGATAATGTGATCCAATGAATGTAATTAAAATGCAATAGTTAGAAATATGTTTTCAACATGTTTCGGATATTTCTATCCTTCGTCAAGATTGAATTTATTATTTTGACAGTTGGACATGCACATAAAGTTGGGAGCCTTTTATTCATATTAAACCAAAGGTTTAATACAACTTTGAATAAGTGCACATGCTAAAATCATTCACTAGCCAATGAAAAGTAAATTTACTATGTGCACCTTTTCATGTTTTAGTTCCATGCTTAAGCTTATGGAAAAGCCGATATTCTGTGTTCATGTGTATGAATCCAGACTTGTAACATATTGGATACAATGTCTGATGTTTCCCTATGTTGTGTGCTGTTTCTCAGGTTGCCGGCTACCACGGTGGCCCTGTGGCGAGACCTGGTGGTGGCAGGGTTCGCGTCGGGACATCTCCGCGTGTTTAACGCTAACAACGGGCAGATTGTGGCCGAGGCCACAGCGCATGGACGCTGGATCACTGCCGTAGATGTGTCCCAGAACGGGATGGTAAGTGGCTTTTGACCCTTTCATAGTTAGATGAGTAGGTTTTTGCAAATGTATGTTGTTTCATAATTATTTTGAAACCTGATTAAATTATCATATAAGTTGTCAAATGTAGCTTTGTTTTAATGTTATACGACACGTTATATTTCCCAGGTGCTGACTGCAAGCGAGGACTCATTTGTTCGGGTGTGGCAACTTAAGGGTGGAAACAATCCTGAGGTGAGTCTCTCTCCACTGTCTGCAGTCTTCTCATCTGTGTCATCATATGGATAAATGACACAAATTCTAAATTTTCAAAGTTCAATGTCCCGGCTTTTCTCTCTCCTCCCCCCTCTTCTAATACCCCACGTCTCTTCCTGTTGGCTCTGGGGAATCCCTTCTTAGTTGGTTTGTAAGTTCCCCTAAGGTTGGCCCAGCCTATAGAGTACATAACGATATGAGTCTGCCTTTAAAATGCAACAATAGTATTGACACCCCACAAGCCACAGAATGCTTTGATAATTTTAAGATCTTTAATTAATGTGAGAATGATTACATTATTGTAGTACTCAAGATTACAGTACCCTTTTTTTTCTTACAGTTGGAACACAAGTTTGGAGAGAGTGTAAATGACCTTCAACTCCAAGGGGCCAAGTTCACGCAAGAAGATGGACGCTCGTTCGCTGTAACTGGCTACGACAGCAATGATTTGATAACCTTCGTGCAAAAATGAACATTGCACAGATTAGACAGACACGTGTTGAGTGTTTGTATGTTTGTTACCGTCCTAAATGTCTCAGTAGTTTTAGAATCTAAAAAAGCATGCCCATAGGAAATTATTATCGTGTTATTTGAAGGAGAGCGAACTCAGTGAAGTGAATAATTGATTCAGATAAGAATTAAGGGAATCCCATTTGATGTAAAAAAATAAATGGAGTGTACCATAAGTGTTGATGGGACTATGTCAATGTGTATCCCCAACCCTTGTGTGCTTGGAGTGGCCATCGTGAGAGCTCTTGACAGAGAGTACCATCCCCCCACCGGTATTTATGTAGCGATCCTTTTTTAAGAACAGGGGGATCAATATTTTTTGTCGCTCTTCGGGTCTAAACTCGGGGCTGTTAAACATAGTATCAGTAACACGGGGGATTATTTGCTGAAAACAGGTGAAACCCTCCATCCCAATGGGGGCACCCAATGGATCGACATTTAACCGCCCCCGCACACACCCCCCCCCCCCCCCCACTCTCCAAATAGACCCCCTGTTTCTTAAAAGAGTATCACTCGATTAACAGCCTAAATATAAGGCCTCACTAGACGATGTTCGTCATATTGACACCATGGGGCTCTACTGTTTGCTGGTGGTTTATATTCTCACGAGGAGAGAGAGAGAGAGGGACTGCAATAACTCTCACAGATTGAACTGGTCAAACACGATGTGGTTGGGACTGATATAGTACCTGTTTTCCCTCCAAGCATTCATTAGTTCCTCTGCCTTTGTTGTCTCCACAAATACAACGAATCCGTCCAACTCACCACTGTTATCCCTAAGAATCATGCAGTTTGAAAATCCCGAGGGTAGTTTCTACATGGGCTTGCTAAACCCAGCTATATGTTATGGACTGCATGCTCGGTAGATTCATGAATTAATTGATGCTGGCGTCTCGTGTGAGATCGTGATACCGCAGTATAATGTAATGTGATCTTTACGAATCTGGCCGATCCAGGTGGTTTTAAGCTAGATTCACAGATAGCACTGTGACACTGAACATTACTTGCCATTTCCATGTGGATACCATACGTGTGGACCAAATGTTCAAGTTCTGTTTCTAGAATGTGATGCTTAATATTGATATTGTCATGAGATCCTGTAGATGTGGTTATGAAAAAAGAGAATAATTTAACACTAGGCATTTAATATAAGTAAGGCAACAGCAGTTAAATAACATTCCAGAGAATCATGTATGCATTCCACCTCATTGGTACTTAATTATCTATCTATCTATCTATCTATCTACTGATACATATAGAAGAGAATAGTCATGTCATATGAGGTTATTTACTTGAATACAAAGCTGTATGCGAATGAGAACTTCTGTGATGTGACTATAGACGACACGAATAGATATAAGCTTATACGTTAGTTATGCCTTACAATGAACCAGATATTAAGGAATAGCTGTCCCAAAAAACTGTGGCATCCTTGACTGACGAATATAACAGTGTTGAACATCTCTGCCGTCCATAAAACACCGGTGGTTCATGCGAAATAGTTCATAGATCGCTCACTAGGGGCCCTGGTAGTAAATGTATACAAATCTGGTTTTCATATTTAAAAAATAGCTCTCGTACTCCATGCTGCTTCACAAAAGTCCGTCCATTTATTGGCCTACAGGACTTACTCCCCAAAGGCCCAAGACAACTTTATAATCTATAATAGGGGTGTTTATCAGACCCCTAAAAAGTAACATTCCAATGAATTATATATTGTCTAAGACACAATGTATAGCCCTCAATATAAGGGTCTATTTGTCAGTTGTGTGAAATGTTAGATTGTTCTGTGAATGTACGGTTATTATATATGTGTATACAGGTGCGTGATATATGATGGTTGTAGTAATTCAGATGTAACAATTCAGTTTTGTTAATAGAAATATTGTTATAAATGTATTATTTTGATCCTCATTCTGCCTAACTTATAACATAGCTTTGAGTTCAATAAATAGCTATAACGGCATTAAAGTTAGTGAGTAGAAATCAAACCATAAATACCTTCATAAGCGTAAAACCAGTAATGCTTTTTATAAAAATATGATAATGGAGGGAGTAAAACGGATAGATATTGAATAATGCTTTTATAAATGCACTTTAACACCGTAACATCAAACTCGCATGAATCTCTGCTAATTATCAATGTATTTTCACAAAATCTCTATGAAATCCTGATTTGGTATATTGCTGGTGAAAGACATCTCAATGCAACATAATATACAGTGATTGCCTAAAAGCTTGCCACTCTAGTGGGCATTCCAGAGCGTGTGGTCTGCGAGACACCATTCGAGTTATCCTGTTATAGTGTGGTAGCTTTCTGTTATTGTTAACAGATGTATGAATATATCATGTCCCACCGAGTCAGGGTACACTACTGAATATGAACTTGATATGTTGTAAATGACTGGAAGTAAATGCACTTGCTGCCTTTGTAATCCGTGTTGCCGGTATTAAAAAACCCATCAAAGTACAAGCTTGACTCATTTTTATTGGGACCCCAGAACATCCATTTTTGCCTTGGAGTTGACTTGGTGATGGGAGCTACCTCTCAATATTAATTTTAAATTAACTGTGAAGACAGCATGATACATTAGGGAGTGTTCATTGGCTTTGGGACCTTGTCTGATTTCCTTGTGTGATACATGG
This sequence comes from Harmothoe impar, assembly GCA_947462335.1. Taxonomy (NCBI): domain Eukaryota; kingdom Metazoa; phylum Annelida; class Polychaeta; order Phyllodocida; family Polynoidae; genus Harmothoe; species Harmothoe impar. The sequence continues at coordinate 57,884,797 of OX381707.1, read as the reverse complement.
ATAATAGGGTTTTCTGGGATGTAGAATCCATTTTCAGGCTCAGATTTTTAATCTGAGAAATTTCCAAGATGGCTGCCAAGATGGCCACCGAAAACTCAAGATTGCCTGATTCCTTGTGTGATACATGGATAATAGGGTTTTCTGGGATGTAGAATCCATTTTCAGGCTCAGATTTTTAATCCGGGAAATGTCCAAGATGGCTGCCAAGATGGTATTTGCATAGGCATCAATGGAGTGCATCGCCACCAATGGAATTGTATTGGTACCTATTTGATTCCATTGGTAGGTACATATTGGATTCTATTGTTATACATTGTACCAGCTGCAGTAAAACCAATAAAAATCAAAAAGATTTAGCTAAGGGCATGTAGTTAACTGACCATGCAGTGTTGCTGCAAACCATCAAATATGAATTGCATAAGGACCCCAGAAACACCAAAAAGCATAAATCTATGCCCCCTCGTTTTCTCACCTGTAGTTCATGACAATTCTATAAAACCCAAAGCCACTACGGCTTTGCCGTAAAATCCTTGAATTTGTCCCCTTGTTTATTAGTTACAGGGGGGGGTGGCTTAAAAATTTCCGACCCCTCCTGGGGGGGGGGCGTAAAACATTCTGACCCCTCTTGAGGGGGGGGGGGGCGTAAAAAATGTAGCCCCTTTTTAGCAAAAAAGCCAGTGCGTTACTATAGTTTTACCTCGGACACCACTCTAGTGGTTTCGAGGATACAGGAGATGGTATCGAGGCTAGCGCATGTGTATCGTCAGTTTCCGGTAGCGTCCAGTTGTATGTGACATCGTCGGGTAAGTTTTCAAGCGACTTTTTGTCGCTTTTTATAATAAAACAACTCCTTCGGGGAGATATTTAGATGGTTTCCATCTAAAAACACACCAGCGGACATATAGGTATCGTTCTGCTGGACGATTACCGTCCGCAAAGGTGAATAATTTTCGAAATAACAAGTCAGACCATGGCGCGGACGCCGAGATTTCTATCCCGGCAGCGCAGGCGAACCTTTTCGAAAATTAACAATAGTTTTCGCTTTTACGGCGAGATCTAAACACAAAACAACCCCAGCGGACAGTTACCTATCGGTTTTCTCCCTCACCTCATAGATGCGGTCATTCATTTCATAGATTCGATCATCCATAGATGCGGTCACTGCTGTATTGGGCAAGCAGCATATAGATATCTGTCCTACTACTGCAAGGCAGACTACCACTATTTGTGGATGACTCCTTGCCAACTTGAGATGTCCCGTGAGGTACTTGATGTACGTCTGGACGTTAAACAAATCAATCAATCAATCAAGTTACCTATCGTTCTCCCGAACAGTAGGTGTCCGCAGAGGGAAACAAATCGAAGAAAAACCAAAAAACAAGAACGGTGAGGTGGAAGCTGCCAGCGAACGCTGCCGCCATCTTGGTTTCTAATTGTTTCGTTTGCTGCGGCGAGCGGAGCTCTTTGATTAAAAGAATTTGAAAATAATTCTTCGCTATAGCGTAGTTTATAGCGGAAATAGATCGTCTTAGCGCTACTGTCGCCGACTTTGGGCCTAACTTTGACGAAAATTGAACAAATCAGCTCAAAAAACCAATAAAAACATCGCCGACAAACGGGCGATAATAGGGGGAGTTGCCGGGAACACGGTTCTGTGGTCTGTCTCAAAAGCCGTGAGACTTTAGTTCTTCACAATAAGGGTGGCCTATGGCCTGTTACCAAAGTACATTAGGCTCAGTTTTTTCCAAAAGTAGTGAGACCTTAGTTCTACACAATAAAGTTAACCTATGGAAATCCACAGTTGGAGCTGTAGCCACTGTAGGGTCTGTCATAGCCTAAGATATTTATATATATATAAAAACAATGTGATTTGGTGCTAATACTTCTTCTTTTATATTTGTTAACAGAACACCCAAACATGGCATCCAAAGAGAAAACTGAAAAGGCAGGGTCGTCTACCCGTTGCTCGGGCAGAGACAAGGATAAAGATACGGCTTCAGTCACATCTAATTCCTCTAGAGCCTCATCCAAAAGCAAAAAAGAACCGGATGTTGTCAACTTGGTGGATGACACTGACGGGAATGCAGGTCAAGGCGGGTCAGGTCACGACCCGAGAGTTGACCCAGCTACGCAGGCCATGATGAACCAGCGTATGATTCAAGACCAGACCAACGCTTTCATGCAACAGCAACAACAGATGATGGCAAACTGGTCGGGTATGGGTGGCTACTCGGGTATGGGTGGCTACTCGGGATTCAACCCGGGATATGGCAACCCATCCTTCAACCCCTGGAACGCTTATCAGTTCCCGGGACAAGACTGGCACACTGCAGCTGCAGCAACAGGTGATGAACTTTTGAACTCCCTCTCGGGGACTAGACCTGATCATGAAGTCTCGGACTCAGAAGGCTCGGAGGACGAGCAGGCTGAGCCTGATGCTAAAGTCGCAAAAACAAAGGAGTTACCGACCCTGAAAGCAGGCAGCATGGCTGACATGTTTAACGAGGAGTCGGAGAGCTTGACCACGTCGGAGTTAGGCAAGGAAGTCAATCCTCACCTAGCGAAAAGATTTGAGCACTATTTCTCACAATCTTTCGACAAGAAGAAATTTGAGGCGATTACTGCAAAGTACCCAGGAGTAGTGAACATTCCTAAATTATTGGTGCAAAAAACAGAAGAAGAGATCTTTATGGAGCTGCCAGCGCCAATAAAGAGTCTAGACAAAGATCTTCAGGATCTCCAAACGGGTGTCATTGCTGGACTCTCAGCCTTCACCCCTCTGATCAATGAGATGTTGGAAAGAGGGGGCACTGATGACACCCTGGACAAACTCTCGCCTACTGTCATAGACGGAGTGAGGAGTTTGATCATGACGAATGCTTCCATCGTCAACAAGCGCACAGAGATCCACAAGCCCTATATCAAACCCGAGTTTCTCAGAGCCATAACAAAGGTAAAGGAGGAAGACAAAGATCCAGCTTGGCTCTATGGGAAGGTAGTCGAGGTCGCGGTGAACTCCTATGAGAAGACCAAAAAAGCTACGCGTGGGGCGATGAAGGATCAAACGCCAAAGAAGGCCCAAGGGGCTCCTTCAGCGTCAAAGAAAAAGAAGTACAACAACAAACCGCAGCTTTAGACACCCTCGCAGAACAACTTTGGAGGGTTCCATTATGGGACACAAGGCCCACAGTTCGCCACCCCATTTCCACAAGGTTTCCAACAGCAGAGCTTCGGTCAGGGGTTTAATCCCAACTATAGAGGCAGTCGGTTCAACCCAAACTATCGTCATCCGTTAGCAGGAACCAGACAGAGGCAACCCAACCCACCAGCCGCCTCCAACCCTGGGGCGCAGGGTTTTGCCAAGAGGGCCCCCAAGAAATAGAGCAGGTGGGTGAGTCTGACTTTATTAATTCTGCTCAAAATTTTCAAGCCGGTAACACGGTTAACTTCTTAGAAATGTGGGGAAATTTTACCAAAGACACATGGGTGTTGGAGCAGGTCGGAGGGGTTAAAATCCCTTTTGTGGGTGACACCACTGACAAGAGCTCTAAGTTTCCACTAACATTCAATCATGATGAATCCACAATTGTTGATGCTGAAGTTCAAAAGTTGTGCAAAAAAGGTGTGGTAGTACCATGTGAACATGTCTTGGGAGAAGTAGTCTCGAATGTATTTCTGAGACCCAAGAAAAATGGTGAATACAGGATGGTGCTGGATCTCTCCAGACTGAACAAAGTGGTTGAATATGAACATTTCAAAATGACCTCGTTAAAGACCGCTTTAGAACTCATGCGAAAAGGGGCGTGGCTTTGTAGTGTTGATCTTCGAGATGCCTATTACACTGTACCTGTACATGAGGATGACCAAAAGTATCTCAGGTTTGTCTGGAGGGGGGTGTTGTATCAGTTTACAGTACTGCCCAATGGACTAGCCTGTGCCCCAAGATTCTTCACCAAAATATTGACGCCGGTGTTCTCCGAGCTCAGGAAGAAGGGAAATGAATGTTTCTTCTACATAGATGACAGCTTCATTATTGCTGACTCACAACACCAGTGTAGGGAGTCAGCGAAAGAGGTAGCCCAAGCATTGGATTCGTTGGGGTTTGTCATACACCCAGACAAGTCAGTGTTAGAGCCAAAACAGTCTATTGATTTTCTAGGGTTTACCCTAGACTCAAATGAGATGACAGTCACTCTGACAAAAGACAAAATCGACAAGTTCCATAGAGCAGCTTGGGGGGTCTTGTTGAAAAAGAAATCGTCAATCAGGGAAATAGCTGGCCTCATTGGGCTTATGGTGGCTTATACGCCAGGGATTGACTATAGGGGAGCACATTTGAAGACCCTAGCGAAGGAGAAAAATGAGGCTCTGAAAAGGTGTGCAGGTAACTTTGATGCACTGACGCGCCTCTTGCAAGAATCCCAGAGGGAAATTTTCTGGTGGCTAGAAAATATCCCAGTGGGAGTCAGAAAAATCAGAACTGCCTTAGAACAGATTGTAGTAGTCACAGATGCATCTGAGGCAGGATGGGGTGCCCACAGGGGCACATTATCTACAGGGGGTAGATTCTCAGATCAGGAGCTCCCAGATCATATCAATGTCAAAGAGTTGTGGGCAATCCTGTTTGGGTTACAGGCTCTAGTACCAGAGGTAGGAGAGGAAATCAGACTTCTCACTGATAATACTACGGCGCTAGCGTATGTGAAGAACATGGGGAGCACAGTGTCCCCACAATGTAATGCAGTAGCAAGATTGATCTGGGGATGGGCGGAGGAGAACCAGAATTGGTTGACAATAGCCCACATTCCAGGAGTAGATAACATCTTGGCGGACTACAAATCCAGAAATTTCAATGATGAAATAGAATGGGAAGTGAATGACAAGATATTCACAAAGGTGTGCAATGTCTTGGGGAGACCAGAAGTAGATTTGTTTGCATCTAGACTGAACCATAAACTTGCAATGTTTGTCTCTTGGACCCCAGAGCCGGGGGCTTTGAGACATGATGCATTCTCATTCCCATGGACTGATCATGATTTTTTCATCTTTCCTCCATTCAGTCTCGTCGGGAAGGTCCTGCACAAAGCGCTGCACTCAAACACAAAGGGCATCATGTTGGTACCGGACTGGCCGGGTCAGCCGTGGTATTCGAGGTTGATGAACCTCCCAGGAAGAAAGCTACACTTCCGGAAAGCCAGAAGAAATCTACTACCGCACGGCAAACCAATAAACGAGGAAGCCATGGCCAAGTGTCCACTCATAGCGTGCAGACTTTAAAGGAGAGAACGGGCGGCATGCCCTTCATAGCTGAGAGACTACGTAGGGAAGGATATAGTCAGGAGACAATAGACCTTATTATGTTGTCGTTTAGGTCGTCTACCAAAGCTCAGTACACAGTCTATTTGAAGAAATGGGCTTTCTTCTGCATACGAAATAAGATATCAGTTATGTACGCTACTGTACAAGAAGGTTGTAAATTCTTGACAGAACTAGTAAATACGGGTTTGAAGTATTCTGCTATTAATTCAGCTAGATCTGCCTTGTCGGCACTGTTGCCAAAAGTTAATGGTAGAACATTTGGGTCAATACATGAGGTGACCCTGGTATGTAGAGGAGCTAGTGTGAACAACCCCTCAGGAGGTAGATACGCCGGGTTCTGGGATGTCACAGACATCCTAGAACTATTTCAGGAGTGGGGTGACAACCGGGAATTGTCACTCAAACTGTTGTCATTTAAAGTGACCATGTTATTGTTGTTAGTGACAGCCCAAAGGGGTCAGACAATACTCAACCTCTCACTGGAAGGGGCGGATGTTGACAAAAAGGAGATAACATTCTACATGAGTACACTATTGAAGCACAATAGACCAGGTGACACAATGGATGTGATCAGGGTACATGCATTTGAGGAAGATGTTGATGTTTGTGTGGTGGCAGCGTTGCATATATATTTGAGACGCACCAGGAAGCTCAGGTCAAAAGACCCGGTGACAAGTAAGAACTCTCAATTGTTAATCAATTTTATGTCACCATATGGCCCAATCTCGCGGGACACCCTGTCACATTGGACCTTGGGGGTCTTGGACCTTGCAGGAGTGAATGTATCAAAATTCGGGAGAAAGACGAAGTTTGCGGCTCACTCCACTAGGGGAGCTAGCACGTTAAAAGCAAAGGCATTAGGAGTGCCCCTGAACATGATAATGAAAAGGGCGGGCTGGAGAAATGCATCCAGTTTTGCCAGATTCTACGACAAACCAATAGAGCAGGATCCGAACGCATTCGGCCAGGCTATCCTGACAGAAGCATTGAGAGAAAAGGAAAAATCCAAAAAGAGGAAGAACTCTCAGAAATGAACTGGTTATGTAGTAGACAATGAAATATGTGTAATCTTTGATTCTAATGTGCCATGTTGTACCTGAATGAATTTTAACTGTTGGAATAAATTCTGAAGGTTTTGAAACTGGTGGTTACTTCAAGTTTATTAGAATAATTCTGGGAAATTATCTAATAGCAAGGAATACTAGGGTGTTATGAAACAACTGGTTGTCAATTTATTCAGAATAGAAACATTTATTCCATAAAAGTTATCTACTGAATATAAATTACAAAAATTCTCAAAATATTTATGGGAGATGAAAATTATCAGAAATGACTCTGAAGTCTCCTGTATCCTCGAAACCACTAGAGTGGTGTCCGAGGTAAAATTGTAGAATTAAATGAGACTTACCAGGGTAAGGTGATATTTGATTATGATTTTGCCGAGGGCACCACGAGTGGTGAAGAGTATACATGCCCACCCGCCCTCGCCTTAATCAGAAATCGAGTGATTACTCTGGTTCTCAAAAGATTAATCTTAAAAATCAAAGAGATTGATATTTATATTGGTTTTACGCAGCAAAAATCATTAGTTGTGGGAATTCATTTAACTCCACAATAAGTGCTGTATAATTTTCTATCTTATAAATATTTAGTCTCTAAATCCTGACGATACGCATGCGCTAGCCTCGATACCATCTCCTGTATACTCTGCACCACTCGTGGTGCCCTCGGCAAAATCATAATCAAATATCACCTTACCCTGGTAAGTCTCATTTAATTCTACAATTAAAAGGGGGGTGGGCACAAAACGTTTAACGCGCTCTTGAGGGGGGGGGGGCGTAAATATTTTTACGCCCCTCGGCCTGAAATTTCACCACCCCCCCCCTGTTATAAGTAAATAAACACTCCCTTAGTCATCCCGATGCACCACTGGTCTAGTAACTCGCCAACACTGATGGATCATGCTGACCCTATCTGAGTGTATCAACCCTGTATGATCAACGAATGCAGTCGTGAGCTACATCTTTAACAATACATTTAATCAAGTTACTATAGGTTTTGGAAATTTACAGTAGACTTTGCTGTAAATTTACAGTAGAAGTTGCTGTACATGTTGAGCAAGTCAGTTGCTGCAGCAAAATCTACTGACACAAAAGTTGCCAGCAACTTTTGCTGTAGGTGTACAGTACTTACTTCTATAAGCGTTGCTTATAACGCCCAACGGCACCCATAGTGATGAGCTTGATTCGATAGATCTTTGTCTCAGAGATCCTGGGTCACACTGAAGTGTTTGCAGCTCAAAGGCTGAGCTTTATCTTAGAGATTCAGTCTATACAAAAACATTTTCACTATGCAGGTCCTGCAGATATTATATTTTGCAGGGACGGATTATTTTTGCAGGCGAGTATAGGAGTCTAGCCTCATACCCAGTGGGTCCACCATTTAAAACTTGGCTGGTTGCGGTGAAACACTGATAAGGCACCCCCTGACTGGTACCTTGTCCCTGAGTAACCCCTACTTCCAGGGACATGCTGGTACCCACCCTACCAGTTGTTATCAGTGCGGGCCGCCACAACAAGTCCCAGTCCAGCCTATGCCTTATAGCAAAGAACAGTCTTGTTATTTAAAAATCATAATACTAATCCGAGTTACAAACTCTAAAGTCTGGCACGTAGGCAAAGACCTACAGATAACCGCTGGCCATTCACACTGGCAGTTTTTTGCTGGCTGTAGTCGGTGTCAGGTAGGACCTACATTAGTTATGAAAAGACAAGTTATTTCTAGCTCACTGCATTACTGACAGGATAAGCTTTAATTTGATACCAAATATTTGTCCGTTTGACAAATAGATTTTCCTGACGGGCAGTGATAGGACAGAGGGTGTTAAAAGGTACCCTCTCAGGGGGTGGTCATTTTTTAACAACGTGGGTAGGGGGAGGGATTGGTGGAGTTTGTCGGGGGGGGTGGGGGGAGGAGAGGAGGAAAAGGTTTGGACCCCTACAGACTTGATTAAATATCATTTGTAACTGCAGTCTATCGATGCACATTTACAGATTTCGGGGAAAACATTGACATTTGTGGAGTGTTAGAAAGTTGTGGATTAGTAATTTTACCATGATGTCAGCCTATGCCAGGCCAGACAGTCACCAAAATGGCTGCCACTGCCCTCACTGTGGTGAGGCACTTACATATTTTTTAAGACTTGGATTTATGTATTCAATCTATTCAGATCTGGATACAGCTCGAAAAAATAAGCGATTTTGCATTTAGAATCAAGTCTTTATGTCAATTCAAAGTGGACTTATGACCGGTCAAAAATCCAGAATTAGCCCCATTTTTCTGCCACAATTAACAGTAGTTAAGAGTCCGTTTGGGATCTAATTTTTGTGATCGACTAAGCTGTGGTCTAGAGTGATTGAATCACTCCAATGACTCCCTCTTATTAAATAATGAAGTTAGCAACTTGAAATAAAAAGTAGGTTGAAGATCATTGAAATACAAATGAGATGAAGCATGTGATGACCCTGGCCAAGGTCAAGGTCATTTCAAGGTCAAATTTGTAAAAATGAGATAATCATCTTGAAATATGTAGAAATTTGATTTATTTTGTCATGGGATATGCTTACCCCTGTAGCCTACTGGGTGGGTACAGAGGGAAACTTTTTTTTAATGATTATTCCAAAGGTCATGTATCAAGGTCAAGGTCACCAGGTCATAAGCGACAAGTTCGCCTATTTTTAACCAACTATGATTCTCTTTCCAATTTATGGGCAGTTACAGTTATCTTTATATTGCCTTTATTTCACAATAGTTTAGGCTGTAATGTGAGGATGAGTAAAGCGTAGGCTTAAAAGTTAAGGTTAAGGTCAAGGTCAAGGTCAAAGATCAATTATCAATCCTATTCAAGAATACTTGATGTACTGAATGACCTGTACTTCTTAGTGGTTTTTGAAGTTGGTAACTTGAAATAAATAGTACATTAAACTAAATCTAAGGTCATTGAAATACAGATAATATGAAGCATTTGATCACCTTGGCAAGGTCATATCAAGGTCAAAGGTTGAGTTGATGAAATTGAGGTAATAGTGACAACAAAGAAAAAAAGAAAATAGTGAAAAAAAAATTAAATAAAATTAATCAAATTTTGAATACTACTATAAAATTATTATAGGCCCACCACTAGGGTTGAGTCATTAATTGCCAGCTGGGTTGGGGGGGGGGTGTCAAAAACAGCCCAGGTGGGGGGAGGGGGGACTTGAAAAACCTCCATACTGGGGGGGGGGGGGTCAAATGTAAATACGGTCCATTTGAAAAGTCGCCACAATTGTGATTCCACAGGTGCATGCCATTTTTTAGGGGAAGCCATTTCTCCAAACCCTGAATGTAATGAACTTTTGGCTAATTGGTCGGTGGGGTGAGAATAAAATTTGTCGTTTTGGGAAAATCCACTAAGCCCTGCAGCTAGTAATAAATGACTAAGCCCTATAACTATAATGGAGTGTTCATTTATTAATTACAGGAACCCCCCCCCAAGAGTGCATGTAATATCCACACCCCCCCCCCCCTCCTCTTTGAACTATAGTAATGTGCAGGATTATTTTTCTCCCTCCCCCCCACTGACAATATGAATATCAGTCATAACTGGTGGAATGTAGGGACCACCCAGTGGGCACAAAACCTTGATTCAACGTTGACAACTGGTTGATATAGGGTTACAGGGTAAATCAACCTGTTTTCAACATTGATGCAATGTTACTATTTCAACATTGTCAACCAACACCTGTTTCAACATTGATGCAATGTTTGATTATCAACCTTGAATGAACCGTGCGTTTCCCCCCTTTCCCACTAGGTGCCTCCACAACCTACTCCTTAGCATATCTATCTACATGCTACATCAATTTTCCTAAATGTAAGCTCTTATTTTCTCATCAATGTATACAATTGATCAAAATGTCATTCATTTTCATTGACAACTATGGTGTGTGTATTTGGTTGATATTTGGAATTGAATGACAAGAATACATGCATGGTTTCAGTAAGACACCCTTTATGTCACCAAGGATAATAGATAAAGCCTCAGTCCTGACCAGGTCCTTTTGAAATGGATATGGACACCTCTTAGTGTGAACATCAAAGGTCATTCATGTACCCCTACCCTGGATGGTGCTAGAATTAGCATTTTATGACATGAGGGGGGGATGTTGTAATGAAAATATATAAATTGCAAGGAATGCGTCTATATAAGAATACTGCATTTAGGTTGAAAACATGACAATATACTAAATCTCAAATGATGCATCAGCAGTCAATACAAAATCAATGTAAATCATCATTTATTATGTGTATTCATTGTTGAATCACAATGGCCATATCAATGTTGAATCACTGATGAATGATCAACGTTGATGACCTCATCAATATCAACCAAATGACAACCCTGTATCAACTGTTGATATAATGTCGCTACACACATTGAATCAACATTGAATCAACTGAAGTTTGCCCACTGGGCAGTATCACTTGTAAAATGTCCTTGCCCCAGCTTCAAGCTGACTGCAACTGCTGGGGTGGGTCCCAACATGTGTTGACGCTGGTGAGTGTGGACATCTACTGCCTCTCAGCTCTGAGGTATACTGCCCATCAACACCCACACATAATGTATTAAGGATATCTTCACTTTCCAATGTGCATATTTGTTTAGTAATGACAGGTATAAGTACATATAACGCTCATTCCCCAAGCAGAGGCTGTGTGACTTGGCAATATGTAACTCCATGTAGAGAAAACTAACTAAACAATAACAGATGCTGGCTTTTAGATAATGATAATTAATAAATTCATGATATGCCTACATATATCTGCCTACAGATACGCTGACTTTAAGATTATAATAATTAATGACCTCATGATATGCCTACATTTATCTTCCCAGCCAACACACCCGAATGGGCCCCATATGGGCGTGTCTCTGGGCATGCTGGGCTAGCCCATATCTGGGTATTTACTGGTAATTGTCAAGGCTTCCAGATGGGGCTCATGTAGGCTCAGCCCAGAATATCAACATGTCATGTTTGTACTGCAAATCCTTCAATTCACGCTCATTTCTGAAATATTCAATTAATTTACATTTTAAATTGGCAGTATATACGTTTTTGCAAAAGTGGGCTTCCCATGGGTTCAGCATGGGCAGCCAGGTAGGGTCTAGGTAGGCTGAGCCCATGCACTGAACTTAGTTTTTACATGGATTTCTTGCATTGCAGATACTTTAATATATCCTCACTTGTCCCTTTTCTTTCTAGAAAATGTAAGTTCAAATTATTTGTCTTATGCTATGTGGTCTGCCTGGATTTCACCTGGGCTAGAGCACTGGCCTAAGTGGACGAAGGTCTCCATGGGCTTGGTGTGGGTGGCCAGGTGGGTCAGACCGCAAACTTCAGTTTCTGGATTAATTCTGCCAACACAACTTTGATGGTCATGTTGCAAAGACCTTTCCCACAAAAGAATGGGCTTCATCTGGGCTAGCCCTGGGCTAAGTTGGCTAGTATTATTCCTGAATTTCCCAGTAGATGTCATCATTGGAAGTACAGGGGATAAGATATCCTATAGACATTTTCTTGCTTTTATTACAAAAAGGCATGAATTCACAATTACTTTAAAACCATTGAATATGAAACAGTTTTCACAGTATATTCAAGTTCATATTATGTGAAATTGTGTACACAATTTTGCATATGACTAGAGAAACAAGCAGCATTCTGATTCCCCTGGATATGCTCATGGCTGTGTCTCACGACCTTGGGCCAATGTTTTTGTCTCTGACTGGGTGCCAGCTCTGACCGGGTGCCAGCTCTGACCGGGTGCCAGCTCTGACCGGCCTGAATAAAAACGGGTTATTTAGGACAGATGATGATAAAAATGGACAACTAATGACTAGTTTAGAGAGTTATAACATCCATTAACCTTTTCAGCCAAATTCTATCTCCATCTGCCCTAAATAACCTGATTTTATTCAGGCCGGTCAGAGCTGGCACCCAGTCAGAGCTGGCACCCGGTCAGAGCTGGCACCCGGTCAGAGCTGGCACCCGGTCAGAGCTGGCACCCGGTCAGAGACAAAAACATTGGCCCAAGGTCGTGAGACACAGCCTCATAATACATAATCCCAGCCCTGCCTCAGGTATCACTATCAGACTTACAGGAGCTCTGACTGTGTCAGTCAATGTGATCAGAGTTGTAGTTAGACAAATGGTGCATTTTGCTTCTCCTTCTTGATTAAAGGGAAGAGATGGCAATAACTGCAGAAAGATCAATCAGCCCACTGAAATACTTGTTGGTACCTACAGATGTGCCTCTACATGGGTCCCCCCAATTTTGGCCGTGTCGCCGTGTCAGATTTTAGCAAAGGTGCCGTGTCGTCGTGTCGAATTACATATATCTAGCATATACTAGAGCCTTATTCCGCACTAGCGAGTTGCAGTGATTCTGCCTTGTGAGACCTATTACTGAAGCTAGTTCCTTGCATGTCCAAAATAGGCAGTTTTAGGGGTCAGCATTTTTCGAAAGGGTAATAGTTGAGTAGTTGTTGTGTCAGCTGTCCAGATTGGGGGAGTGGTTAGGATACTGGCAATTCAATACAAAGGTCCTGATTTCGAATCCATGCCAAGGTTGCATGGTAAGTTTTTTTCCTAGTGGGTAGTAATGATAGTATTCACATAGAACAACTAAAGATGTATACAAAATCATTTTGGTTTAAGGAAATTTACAACTGAATTGTATACTATCATGATTTTTTGACTAACCCAAAAAGCATTTTAAAATTGTGTGTGAACCAAATAAACTAGGCATGGATTCGAAGTCAGGACCTTTGTATTCAATTGCCAGTATCCTAACCACTCGGGGGACCCCAATCTGAACACATGACATAAGGACCCACAATAGAGGCCTATAAGTGAAAGGTTTATGGCCCCTAAAACTCCAAATTTTGGACATGACAGGAACCAGCTTCAGCTCAGCCGGCTGCTATAGTTAGTAGAAGAAAGAGCACTGGTACCAGCCAAAATGGCGCTGTACAGTGATCATCTAGCTAATGCGGAATAGAAATCCCTGTGTCCGTCGAATTTTAAAAGGGCCGTGTCGCACGTGTCGGATTTTAAAAGGGCCGTGTCGCCGTGTCGCACGTGTCGAATTTTACCCATGTAGAGGCACACAGATGGTGAACAACTATATAACAACTAGGCAGCAGGGAAAAAAGTAATCTATGTCCGTCCCCCCAGAACCATCCCCCAATGTGCGTTCCCCAACTTAAGAAACCCACCTGGGCCCACTTAAATCCTAACAGGGCCAATCCACATCTGGGCAAGCCCATATGGGCCTTCCTTGGTCGCCCTGGTCAAAATGAAGTGGCCCCATCAGGCAGCCCATCTATGACCCACCTGGGGCCCATTTGGGTGTGTTAGCTGGTTTATTACCTCTGCATTTTTCGCAAATCTGAAATCCTCTGTAACTATTACAGTCTATACGAAAACTTTTTCACCATGCAGGACATTCGGTCCTGCAGATTTTTTGCTTTGCAGGCCCAGCTCATTTTTTGCAGGCCCGGAAATTGAAGTACAATCTTGCTATTAAAAATCACATTTAAAGTTCGTGTTTTGTACTGACAATGATAATGAATAGGGGTACCCTATTTGTTACAATTTAATTTACCATTTTAATATGTAATTTACTAAAGAATATTACAGAAAATATTCAAGCTTTCTGTTTCATACTGTAGAAACCTTAATAATGGTCCAATTTACAAGCCGTAAAGAATGGCATGTAGCCAGGAATCTCTGGGATATAGCCAGCTATTTGAACCGGCAGTAGCCTTCTTTCTGTCGGACCGGCAGACGTTTTGCCGGCTATAGCCGGTGTCCGGCAGGTTTTCGTATAGACTACTCCCAGTGGGCACGCCACCACTGATTAGTAGCTGCTCTGGTGGCTAATGACCTTGCAGGGCGTATTATCCATTCAGGCAGCACACAATAGTTGGTAACATTTAGCATGGTATTTGTACTCAATAATTAACAGAATATTAAGCTTTTAATAAGTGATGCACATGCAGGGCTACATATGCCTCCCTTATTAGGCGGGGCCATGCAGCTCTGGTTAGCTACAACAGCTGAAGGGCTACAGAAACAGGACTTATTAATGGTGGTTTTCATAATAACTAAGAAGGCCTACATTTTTAGTCCTTATTAAGCAGTGCATCAACATCCCCTGATAAAGGCTGCTTTTGCACTGTCTAATAACCATCACATGTAAGACCTTATTTGGGGTTATGCAGGGCTGCAAAAGTAGGGCTTATTCATAGCTGATTAACTATTGTCTTTGTTATGAATATCAAGCCCTGCAAATTAAGTTCTTATCAGTCAGTGCAAGATAAGTCCTTATTAAGCAGTGAATCGACATGCCCTGATAAGGGCTGCTTTTTCACTGTCTAATAACCATCACATGTAAGACCTTATTAGAGAGGTTCTGCAGGGCTACAAAAGCAGGGCTTGTTAGTAACTGATTAACCATCTTCTTTATAATGGATATTAAGCCCCGCAAATGAAGTTCTTATTAGTCACTGCATTGACATCCCTTGATAAGGACTGTATTTGTATTGTCTAAGAACCACTTTATGTCATAACATATTAAATCAAGGGATAAGTTGTGTGATCTTTGAGAATACTTTGTGTCTCCTTGTTGTCTTCTGTTCTGGTACCTATTTGAGGGGGGAATACACCATGATTCTACAAGGAGATTTGGTGGCCTAATGAGTAAGTCGCTGGACTTGTGTGTGAGAGGTCCTGGGTGCGATCCCAGAAGAAGCCACGGCACCAAATTTTCCCAAGAGTTGTCCTGACAGGAGTCGCGTCTGTAAGTGTCAATAGACAGACTGCAGTGAACCTTCGGTGTCCTGGTCTCCCATGAGACTTGCACAGATCCGCTTCAGCCCGTAGAAGCATAATACACTTGCGACGGGTAAAAAGATAGCAGATATCAGTGTTGACGAAAGTGGTCCTAGCCGGGAGGGGAAAAGGCTACAATGGACCACTGGAGACTCTGAGAAAAGGTTGTGACAGCAGCCATCCCACGCTATCTGACAGTGAGTACGGTCAAGGCACATTGCACCACAGTCACCAGTTGGTTATCAGGTGTGTCAGGTTTGCCAGGGTCAGGAGCTAGGATGTGTTCACAATGGTTGACTATGACTTGTACACTGTCAATACAAACTCAATTTTGATATAATACTTCTATTCACACTTTTCTGTGTATTGTGAGAGGTTCGATAAAACTGAAAAGAATTGGAGTAAAACTCATCCGGACCTTTTGCTTTTGCTTTACGCAAAGAAAATGGGTGCATAGCTGAAGAAAATAATGCTTGTCATCTATTTCCAAAATGAATTGAATGGGTTTTTCATTCAATCAGATTCAAATAAGACAGTTTTTGTTTGTATCTCACTGCAAATAAAGCCCTTTTTAGCCAGTGTGTGAGCATGATATATGAAGGGCTGCTTTTGCAGTGTACCTAGGGTATGCTAGGGGTACAGTAAGGTTTAGGACCACCACTTATCATCAGCCCCACTAGCTCATGCAATAGCACACTGAACTTTACATCTGAAGGTAAGGAGTTCGATTCCCATTGACAACATTAATTTGTACAACAATCGTGAATTTCCAATGTATGTATACTGAGCTGCTTATGAATGCTATATGCTTGAATAAACAGCAGAAAGTTTCAGTGGAATTCCTTTTTAAATAGTGGCACACTTCAGCTCATTACTAGTCACTGCTTTAAAGTGCTTAATAAGAACTGCAGAGCAAGTCACTTATAAGTGCTGCTTTATAGTAGTGCGGTAGTGTCACAATTATAATCTTTGAATAAATTTGACTTTTGTTGCCCTTATTAGCTGAATTATTGAACCTCTTGATAACCACTGCTTTGAAGGGCTTAATAAGTGCTGCAGATTAGCTGACTAATAGTTCTTACATTCTAGCCACAATATAGATGGATAATAAGCACTTCATTGGAGAGCTTATTAGTCACTTATTAAGTGTTGCTGTGCCCACTGGGCTATTACAGAACTTCAACCAATGCAAAAATCCTCTCTAATTACTACGGCACTTCTAGCCGATCCAGAAATCCTCTCTAATTACCAGGGTACTTTTACAAATCTCTAATTACCTCTGCACTTTTTACAAATCAGAAATGCTCTCTACCACAGAACCTCAACCAATCCTAAGATCCTGTCTATTTACCACAGAAATGACCACAAAAGTTAGTTCTCCTGTGCTCATCCGGGGGCAGCACAGTCAACCTGTTGGTAGAGATACGGACCTGCACTGGCGAGTTACTGCATTCATCCCTAAAGGGATAAAATGTGAGATGGTAAATCTTACTAATAACAAGAACTGCAGTTGTTGCCATGTAAAAAATGCCTCAGGCACTGTGTGATGTCAGTGCGACAAAATGTGACATCACAACTCTGTCATTCTGTTTTAATTAATTAATCGTTGCTATGCTAGGCAGATAAACAATTAGAATAGCTGTTTCTAGGCAACCAGCTGTATTAGCAACAAACCAATAGAACCATTGAATTCCTTGGGTCCATTTTAGGGGGGGGGGGGGAGCAGGTATGCTTATATTCAACCTCAGGACCTACTGTTGATTAATACTACTGTCAGCACCACCAGGTGGCTACCCCACCATTTCGGCATAAAAAGAATTAAATATTTCAAAAGTCAACAAGATTCCTCCATGGTAAATTTAGCAATGGGTTTCTTGTATTGGCATGTATACAGGCTTAGAGATTGGATGATTATGAAATGATGTTTTGAACTCAAATCAAAGGGGTACGGGGGTACAGAAAACATAACTACTGTATTCCAAAAATCGCGAATTTAAATTCCCTGCAAAATTGTACTTTATAGCCAAATCGCGAAAATATATATGCGCGAAAATATCTACGTTTACAGTATGTCATGTCAAATCCACAGTAGATTAACAATATAATACAATGCTATTATCTGATTTCAGTATTATATGTATGTCGTTTATTGAAGGAATTTAAGTATTTTAATAACTTTGAATGACATTCTCTCTTGCACACAACTACAGCCAGCTACAATGCGGTCATCTACTGTCTACTTTACATATCTACAAAACAATACATGCAAGGCAGTTAATTGTTTGTTAATCTACAGTGTTTGCACATCATCTGGTTATGTCATATATTATCAATAGCTTTGAACGATATAGTCATTATTCAATATGATTATATAAACATTATAGTCAGCATCATTAGTTTGTTAACTGCATATTAAAAGGTCAGTTATTACATACAATATATACATTACTCGTAACAACAGATGACCTTTATATTTACCTCTTTGTATTCTACATATTTCTATTCTCCACTAAGAACAAGCGCAGTGCATGCTTTGTACACTGGGCTACTTGTGTCTTCTTTGAAGCCATGTTTGATCATACATGTTCAGCTTGGGTCTGAGTTATACCTCCACACGGCAGCACTGGGCCATCCCCATCAAGTTTTCCTGCACGAAGTAGGAGTCTGTCACATAAAATACAGGTACATGTATTAAGGTGGGTCAATCTGATGCCATTTTCGTCTACTGCGCCGTTTTCTGCCCTGGAGGGCGTTTCTCCTTTATGGAGGTGACTTATGGACCTCCATAAGAAATTTATGGACTCCATAAGTCAATTTATGGATTATGGACTTTTCAAAAAAAGCTATGAAAATGCAAGACTATGATGTTATAAACTATGCTATGAGGACCATACATGCTGGGTCTTACTTCGTTATGCAAAAACTGTGCTCTCCTTAGCCTAGATTAAGAGAAATTGAAGAAATAGAAAAGTTATGGTTTATGGAAAAAAGTTACAGTTTATGGAAAATAGTTACCCCAGCTAACAAAAAAACGTAATTTTACGTCAAAATAACGTTATAAAATTTCAAATAACGTTATACCATAGTAAAGGGCCTTACAGAAACGTTATTTAACGTTATATAACGTTATAAAATGTTGTATAACGTTTTTTTGTTTACTGGGACGGACTCCATAAGTCACCACCAGAAACGCCCTCCAGGTACATTCTCTAGTTTGACCATAGAACACCAGGGCACCCTTGTTCCATATTGGCCTAAGTCATATCAAATGATCATAAAATAGTAATTAATGGATGTTATCTGACCAGGGCGAAAACCATCAACCGTTGAATATGAAGGCATGCATGCTACAACTGTGCTATGCAGTCTGTGGTGGTTGTCTTCATTGGAAGCATATAGGTAGCCCTCAGTATATTTCTATTTCTTTTCAACTTTTTTATTTCAATGGCCTAAACCTTAAAAATGTCTGCGGTGCCATATGTTAAAAATATATATTCTTGAAATAGAAAACACCAAAGCCTATACTCTGAGAGAGTTATATGTAGAAATTTAGCTACTTTTCAATATTGTTTCATGTAGATATGTGGCAAAACACTGTACAATCCATCACATGAGACATCAACCTAAGGCTTAAATAACTCAGAAAATAGCTCGGGACCCCCCTATTTTCTCAGTTTCTCTGGAAAGTGTATGTTATTATGGTCAAAACCTGACGGAAATCTAGCTACTTTCACATCAAGAGATTGACCCACCTTCCCAGCTAGCACCTTATGTAAAAAGCACGTCTGTTACTGGTCATATTCACGTTGATACGTCAAAATGACCTGATTATGACGTCTCAAGGGAGTAAATCCTTTTACAAAGCAATTTGACAGGAAACTGATGTATTGTTTACATCTAAATTGCAATTAGAAAGAAACATAACCATTTGATATCATCCATACATATCTATGTGGTCATTAATTGATGTAACAAGTGATTAATTCTAGATCAGAATATCACATCTTTTTTTTGAGAAATTATACACATAAAACATTAATGTCAAATTCATGTCGTAAGGCGCATGTTAAAATGACATAATACATTTGACATCAACATTACGCATACTTTACATATAAAGTACATCTTTATCTTGTCAGATTATGACGTCTATTAGACATCTGTTCTTTAGCTCTCGAATAGTTCACACTTTGGACACAAGATGTCTCCCTCTGCCAATATCAACAGAATACGATCTACATTTGCAGTAGTTTGACCATAAATTAGTATCTATTCAACACAATGAATTTACATAGAAGATCAAACTTGAATAACTTTTTGCCTGGCATGTATGATCTGTTATTTTTGTTTCTATAGAATAATTATTAATAGGAGAACAAAGAGATTAACACGAGCACACCTTTTCTGTGGTCGCTAAATCTATTCAATTGCCATAGACTGACCATGAGCTGACATCGCATCTTGGCCACTGTGCTAGGATCAGTGTGCTAAGTCTCTGCAGGAATATTGGTGATTTCTACAGGCAAAATACACTGATTAAATCATTTGCCTTCGATGTTACCTACTTCTGATGGAGAAGTCTTACTCTAGGTGTAGACGTTAGATACATGTCTTTTCATGATGTCTAAAATGTGTTTGCATCTGACATCTAATTTATGAAATAAATTTATACCACAATTAAAATGATTTTGGAATATACCCACCTCACACAATGTTACAATTAGTCCACTTACTTACATCTTTATATCGCATCTTCCTGATGTCTTTCAAATCTGGTCATATTGATATTATTATGTTACATCAAAAAGATGTCTGAAGAATGATGTCTAAACCATTTGCATATAGGACGTCATGAGGCCAAGAATACGACGTAACCAAATGTAGTAAATATCTGTTGAGAAAAGATGTAGAGATGACGTGATTTACTACGAGTTTTGCTAGCTGGGTTAAGACATGCAAACTGTTATCCACGATATACATAATGTTTGTGCATGTACCAGGTTCCCTGTATTGCTACACAGTAGAGATGTGTCCATAGTTCTGCTGTAGTACGTTATGTGTATACACAATGGTAACTTAGACGTGTACCACTGAGGGCCCTGAAAATGGCCTTCTTTCGCCCTGCCTCAGTATTTGACTCAGGGTAACTGAGTAATATACTTCTATGTAACAAAAACGTCTTATACCATGGTATAAGACGTTTTTGTTACATAGAAGGATGTCTATCATTGAGCCTGTGTTATAGATAGACATCAGATTACCAAAGGGATGGATGGGCAAGATCGGGGCACAAATTTTTTACTTC
Organism: Harmothoe impar; assembly: GCA_947462335.1. NCBI lineage: Eukaryota > Metazoa > Annelida > Polychaeta > Phyllodocida > Polynoidae > Harmothoe > Harmothoe impar. The sequence continues at coordinate 57,864,241 of OX381707.1, read as the reverse complement.
GAAAAGAAAAGAAAAATCTCTTTTCTTCCCTGTGAAAAAGAGCTGCGATCTTTGGGTACTAATTTCTCTCTTTTGTCTAAACTCTTTACTACTGTTAAATTGCTACCCTCTAAATGAACTCTAGGTTGAACCCAATGTTAACAGAAAGAGAGAAATGATGTTTTAGCCTAATCTGGCTGGTATTTCTCTCTTTTCATTTCAAAATGCCCTCTACTTTATTAAAAATACCCTCAGTATAATAGAAAAAACCATCTACCTTATTTAAATTAGCTTTTCAGTTTTACCTTGGACACCACTCTTATGGTTTCGAGGCTATCGGGGAGGTGGAAGCGAGGCTAGTGCATGCCACAAGTCAAAGAGTGGCACCACTGGTACTTCTCGTACTGCGTGAGATCTCAAAGTGTGCAGACGAAATTGTATCACCCGTATCTCCGCCGTTTATCGTCTGATCGACACACTTTTTGATATGGACAAAAGGCGGTAAAGGCGGTACATGCCCGCAGCCTGCAACTGTCGCCCACTCCCACCTGCACACCCACACCCACCTGCTCTCCCACACCCACCTACTCACACACACCCACCTGCTGGCCTGAAATGGAATAACATACATGTATGACACATGACTTGAGGGTACTTTTTAACAAGGACTTCATTTCTAATGCCAGAATTGACCAATGAATGATTATAAGGGAATACTATATCTAAGAACAAGTACTCCAGCTCCAGCTTACCCTGAGTCATCTGTGAGGCCACTCACACACTCAATGTTTTCACATTTTCACTATGAACGAAATGGAATATCAGATATTTTCTGACATCCTCTGAAAGCTAATTCGTTGGGCTTTCTAATGGTACAAGGGTTTGATAATTATTCAATTCTTAACAGTGTTTTTTATGGGATCTCCATGGAGGAACTCTCACAATAGCAGTTGTTCCACTGATATAATATTATTTAGGCTTCAAAAAGTTATTGCACGTTAGATTGAATTTCCAGTGGTTATAAATGTATTTCAGGTTACATTAGGGCATATCCCTAACTGAAAAATGGCTTCCCTGGAGTTAGACAGTAACAGAATATTTACATATTCCATAGATAATAATATAGATCAATAGGGTTGTTGTGTCATGTCATAGCTTTAATGTACTTTTGGATTTTCTATTATATGGTGATTATTGATTAAACACATGATAGAATATTGAAGTGCACCAAGTGGAGTTTGGAAAGGGCAGGTTTCACAACCCCCAGTGCTACAGGTAATGAGCTACATAGAGGGCCATCATGACCATTTTTTTCTTCTGCAGCCTATAGGGAGTTTTTCATGAAATAGCTCAGGCTCTCTCACACGTTCTGCTTAATAGAAATGGATCTAAAGCAGTTATCAATATGCAGTCTTTTGTATTGTGTCCAAGACATGTTTCTAGGGATGGGTCTCACATATTTGCAGGTACTTTATTTCCATTTAAGGGTAAACACCATATAATTGGTAACTGCCTGCTTGGATTGGTAAACATGTAATACACCGTTATCTATCCGGAAGATAACTGCATTGGATAGTATGAAACTAAGGTTCTATCGGATAATTTGGGGTCACCTGAACGTTTAAGGCTGGTTCCGTGTCAACTCAACCAAAATAGGTAATCACCCATAAGGAAATATGGAACACCTTTTCAACTGCATTCAATGGAAAGGTAATAAATAGATCTTTCAGGGAAAAATCATTGCAAGTCAGAAAAAATGGTGCCACATGGTCTTAATGGCCACCAAAACTAGGTCATTTTAGAGAATCGCCCAACTTTAGTCACCAGTGGTGGCACCTGTAAACTACTCCAAGGAACAAGTACCATACCTTGACAAGCCCTACATCTATCTTAGTTAATAGCCTCAAAACTAAGCTGCCAGGGGTACAATTCTAATTTTGACAAAATTTAATTAATTTTCATCAATTTATATCCTATTTCCGAGCCTCTTTGCATCAAGACATAACACATGGTATGGTTTGATCATTTTTCCCTGATCTCTAGCATAAGTAGTACCTGTGTAATGGCCCATGGACCTGTAATCCTGAGAGTTTTTCCATGGTAGTCCTTTGAATTGAGGTTTTTCTTAGCAGAGCTGACACCCCGCCCCCTCCTGAGCAAGCCAGAACTCAGAAAAGATGTGGAATTTTGATTAGAAATTTTGGGGGGACAATATGGATACATATCAGAAAAAAAAATTAACATGGAAATTGCAGATGGTCATCCGGGAGCCTCTGGTTGAATTGACACGGAATCAGCCTTATAATATATATTGCCTCTCAGACAACATCACAACAGTAGCCATGCACCACAAAGGGGTTGAGAGAATGTCCAGAATGGCTAAAGAAGTATGGACATTCTGTTAGAACATGGACCTCTGGGTGTTTGCAACACATATACCTGGCCAAGAAAATGTTGTCTTGAGGCAGATAATCTAGGACTGATGGAATTGAAACTGCCGAATGATATATTTGAATATATAGTGGAAATGCTGAGAACACCCATTGTTTGCATCTATAGGCTGGCTAATAAAATGCTGAGTTTGAGGCACTCAATCATCAAGAATAGCTAAAACACCAAACGCATTTGATGGACCCCAACCATGGCAAGATTGGTTCGCTGATTTCATGGATGACATGAGACACCTGGACTGAGTAGGAGGCTTTGGATGAATTATTACGAGCTCTCAGAAATGACCCTGGCAAGTTGGCAGTGTCACATTGGAGAAGGAAGTTTGGCAATGTCTCCTTCATACAACTGGTGGAGTGCATTATCCAATATACTACATGTTACATATCAGATTAGAATGAAGATCCAATGAGACTGTTCAAAACGAAGACACAGAAACCTCATGCTTCTCCTAGGATATTCGGAATGGGATCCCAAAACCTGTTGCAGAGAGTTATGAATTGGATGATTCAAAATTCTTGGAAAACCCAGTTCATTGAAGGATTAACAGATCCAGAGTTGCGTGTTACAGTTGGAAACAAGGCATTTCTTTGATGTCTTGTTAATTTTGATTGAGGACTTTGACAGAAAGTGGCATTTCTTGTCAGACTGGTCGTGTTCTGTCAAGGACCTCAGCCAAATTGGAACTAAAATCTGCACCTGAACCTTGACTCTAGATCCTCTCCCCTGAGTCAAGTGAGATAACTCCAAACACCTGGGGCTTGTGTCTCAACCACTTTCTGATACTGGTTTTCTGTTTCTTAATCAGCCATAATTTTTTGGGATATGTTGGAGTTCAATCACTGTTTGCATTCGCGCATAGCTCTATCCATGATGGATAGAGGTTATGTGAGCTCTGTTTCTTAATTAACCATTTGGCAATAGGTATGAGAGCACATGTGCGAAGAGTATATTTGTGTTTCTTAATGTATCTTAACGCCCACCTTAGTGGAGGACATTTGGCCATTTAAATCAGCTAAAAACAGAAATACATAATCTTAGAGGTTAAATACATATTAGATGTTTTTCTTGCAGTTTGTTTTGTAAAGGAATTGCAGCATTTCGCTTTCTTAGGGGCTTAGTTCAATGCATTTTCACTTAGCTTAACACCATGTCCCTCTACTCTGCATTAGTCAGTCTTTGCCAGAGGCGTTAGCCTTCACCAGAGAGAGGAGAACAGTCTGAACTGCAATATGTCTAACCTGAACTGTAGACTTTAATTACTAATAACCCTTATATTAAGCTCGTGGATATTATATTTCAAAATGTGTGGATGCCAAATGCATCAATAAATGTGACCCGTTTTCACGAAATGGGTCGGAAGTCGCACTTTTAAGAGCCTAGATATGGCCTCTTTAAGTAGTATAGGGTGGAAAAAATTACATTTTTGAAAAATGAGATTTGGACATTTTTCTAACATTTTTTGAGTTTATAAATGTGTTTATTCACAGAGTGATTTTCAAAACACAAGTACATTCAAAAAGGGAGGCAAGTTCCCAGTCATGATAAATTACATGTATATCATAAGCGCATTTTGACAAACCATAGTACAGACGTAGTACCAGTAATGTACTGCATATACATAGTATATCGAATACCCGTGCCGAGCATATTAAACATGTTATATCATAATTGTCAGTAGCTTGTAGGGTCTGGTATGTAATATATTATAATATAATATATATTACATACCACCATTATTATGATACGTTATGTGAGCTGTCCTCTCGCTCTTTGTTTTCGCGGAAGAAACCGACTACCAAGGGTTTGGCCTTATCTCTGAAGGAGTCCTTTGTCTTGGCTAGGCGACAAGGGGCGGTCAAACTATTCCATAATTGAATGCCCCTGTATAGCGGACTCTTTCGGTAGCCAAGTAGATTAGAGTTAGGATATTTCAGCAGTCCAGTGCCAGTGGAACGCATCACCCTCCCATCTGGCGCTGGCCGCTGGAACTCCAGACCCAGATCTTCACAGTCATGCTTGTTACCATACATATATTTATAAATTAATACCAATAGCTTCATATCATAGGGGACAGCTAAGTTGTCTACATTTGTGTCTTTATGCAGGTCTGATACATGATGTTTCAGTCTCACATTTAAACATGTCCTAAGGCACTTGTTTTGCATCATGGCATGATAAGGTACAAATCTGATTTCAACTCCCATTATTCTCAAAATGATGGTCATAGGATTTATAATTGTATTGTATAATATAGTTAATATCTAATTTAAATGTTAATTGTCTCATTTTTAATTAAATTCCATTTAATTCAACAAAAAATGTATCAAAAAGATAGCCAAAGGGTCGAAACTGGCCAATATGCTACATGTCACATATCAAATGAAAGCTCTTGATGAGCTGTACACGAATATTGCAATATCACAACATTTTCAATATGCGACTTCCGACCCATTTAGTTAAAACGGGTCACATATTACGCTTCCATGTGATCTATAAACTTAATTGAATCCTTTCAGAACATATTATTTGATGATCTTTCTATTATGTGTGTCTTTCATATCACAGACTTGAATAGTATCATACATGTACTGCAAATCCTTGCTAATTAGCTGCATACTCACTCTGTCCTTATCATATAAGCTATGCAATTTTGATCTTCTACTGGTATACATGTGTAGTAGTACTACTACACCTTGTCCATTAACCCATAGGACCAAATATGTTAAAAAAGTCTATAATGATTATGCTTGTCCTCCCTAAGACTGGCCACCATTGATATCATAACATCCTCTGATTTGCTACTGTTGAGATGCAGCCCAGGAAAAGCCTGTTAGTGTAGAAGGAAAGACTATGGGAAGACTAGGCAAAGACTTGGCGAAGACTTAGCGAAGACTTGGCGAAGAGTTGAAGACTTGGCAAAGAGTTGGCGAAGACTATACTCTGTCCCTCTGCCTATTCTCCTGTTACTGGATATTGTTCAGTCATTAATGGCTAATACAAGTATTTAACAAGACCCTTTACCTCAAAACATGTCTAAAAGGCATCCTATATCATGGGCCCTTGAGAAACCATGCTCATACCTCAGAAAAGGGCCCTTTCTCTTGGATGTGTGATCACAAATAGTGACTGAAACCACAGGCTGAATGAGAGCCTTGTGGTAGAGATGGTCTGCAGTGGGTTGGTAGTATTAGGGTAAGGCCCAACACTCGTATGGTCCGATCATCTAGCCACGTAGACTCAGACCAGGTATACAACAGAGACATCTACTGACTTAAAGCCCCAGCGCCCCTATATATAGGGCTGAGTACCTGTCCCGACTGCGCCCTGACTGTCGGTGGAGGGGTACCGAGATCTGCGGGTTTAACACAACACTACAGGTCTGAGTCTGGGTGCCTAGATGATCGGACCATACAAGTGTCGGGCCTTACCCTGATACTACCAACCTCGCTGGCTTGCATTCGGCCATACTGCATAGTGCTATCAGAATCCATCTGGTTAAGAAACAAGCCCCTGGGAGGGGGGGGGGATTTAAGACATCTCCGATTTTACCAATAATTGAAATATCGATCAATAAATTGTTGCTTATCATAGCTATCATACACTGTCATAAGTAGCTGTAGCTGCACAGTGAGTTATACTATAGAATTACAGTATAAAGTGAGGTATTTTTGGTTTTACAGTATAAATCAATATGCAGCTACAGTTACTTTTGAGAGTTTATGATGTGGTTGGTTTTCAGAAATTCATACTACAATTAAAATTTCATATTAAAATCTGTCCAAAAAACAGTGGTAATTTGCTGCAGCATAGACCTGTATGAGACGCTGTATGGATGAGCGATAACATTGAAAATAATTTATTCATATTTCACAAGAAAATGCTACCTGCTCTTATCTCGAATCCTGGAGGGGAGGTTATCTATCTTGAGAAAGTTAGAATACCATTGGACAGGTGACCATTGTGCAGGCAAGCACCAGTATGTACTCCCAAAGGATACCAAACCGAACCAGACAGAGTTGACCGAATTGGTCACCGGTTCGACCATAGACAATGAGGATCGGAAAGGTAAGCTCTATGTATAGTCTTTTGAGGATATACAACGCCATGTTCTGAGAACCTGTAGATAAGTGTAGGGTGGGCGGCATATGGTGGTCCAGATGCTTAAACCCTTTAAACGGAGTTGCTAGTTCCTGCACAGAAGCCACCTGGTGGCAAAAATCGAAGCTCATGAAAAGTATTCTTTAAGCTTTATTCATATTCCTACATAGACCACTTTCCCTAAATCAACTATTTGTATTTGCTATTTGGACAGTATACCTCCATTGTTCACATATATTTACTGCTAGGACACCCATAGGATCCTATAGTTAAGGCAAAAGAAATGTTTTTCAAAATTCATCCCATTCTCATTTCATCCATGACCCCCTGTTTTATTGGTCCTAAAATGTTTGTATAGATGTCTATTATACATTCCCAAGGTTTGGTTGCGATATTAAAAGAAGAAGGGGATTATCCATGACAGATAATGTGAAAATACTGTTTTCCTATTCCTTTCTATAGTTAAGGTACTCCTTTGCTCAAATGGCCATATCATGAAAGTTAGTACCTTGACATGGCAATTTCTTTTGATTTTCTATTACATGATACATCAAACTGACATAATCCTGAGTTATATGCAAAAGTCAAAAGAACATCAGTAATCCTGCGACAAGTAGCAGCTCCCTTTAATATACCATATCGGAGGTTGCCTTTAAAGAAATGGTCGAAGAGCTGATCAGTTGAGACTAGGGGCGACACAAATGTAGTGCCTAGCACTAGAGCACATAATGATATTCAATCTTCCTTCTCAGCATTTGGTACCCATAAATCCGCATGGTACATTACTATAGAAGGTCAGCAAGATGCACCAACACAAGCCTACTTGGAATAAAAGAGTGCCCCCTGCTCCCCCAAGAGTAGGAACTAAAAATACATCAACTAGCATGACTGGGTAATTAAGGGACAGTTTGTATGCTCACGTTGTGATACACACATACAACTCACGAGGCATCAATTTATTTTAAATGTAACGACAAAGCATGCATATACTTCACCCTGTGAGTAATGCACGATTATGATAATCATTTAGCCATGTAGATCTCGTGTGTATCTCGATATTATACTGACAATAATCAAACTAACCAAACACATTCTTCTGTCCTATACACATAAATTGTAAATAACTCGTGACATACATATTATTCTTTGTCTGACCCTGTTGGCTTCTGCGGAGTTCTTTTTCCTTTGTTAATATTGTTTTGCAGTTATGCAGTGCATGTGGTAGAGCATATATATATGAACAAATTAAGGAACTCAATGAGCGATCTGTATTTTTCATATATTGTTATTCAGTTATGCTATTTAATTTGAATTCAATGAATTTCAGAGCCTCCAGGGACAAAAAACAAAGAATAGCACCTTTAAAAAAAGCCAATCCCGGGAAAACTGGAGTATGTTCATACTAGGACTAAACCCAACCAATCCTGAAGTTTCAGCTTTCTTTGAATTTATTCAATGTTGAAATCTAAAATAACTGTACTGCTGTTAATCATGGAATCATTGAACAAATATTTATCCATTATTGTATATAATAGCTGGGACCCCACTACCCGGTTCTTTTGGGTAGTTCTCACGATTCGATCATATAGGTCTATATGGTTTGCTAAGGTATAAACATAGACAGCCACATAAGAGCAAAATGGCAAACTGCCTGGAATAAACAAAAAAAAATCACAATAAAATGTACTCCCTTCAACCAAAACTGAAGGGAATAGCATTGAAGGAAAAGTATGACTCACCCGTCTACGGATAGGTCGTACTAAGATGACACATGAATACAGACTAAATGGGGAAAACGAACCGCTATGTCAAGAATGCAAAACTTGTCTGACTTTGAAGCACATTCTACTGAACTGTACAAAGACTGAAAATAGCAGAAGAAAACACCTAATAGATGTTACATTCATATCTAAGATATTTAACACCACTGAAGGAGAAGATTATATTGAAATTCCTCCTTGGAGTCTATTTTGCCTCGTGACTTCATCTTTGGCTGCCATCTCCCATGCTGTGGTAGACTTACAGCATATCAAAGGCCTGTCCCTCTCACACCATGTCTACACTGTTAGAAGTAACCACTGTAGATTTACAGCAAAATGTGCTGGCAGTTTTGGTTCCAGCACATTTTGCTGTAAATTTACAGCAACTCAGTTGCTGTAATTTAAACAGAAGAATGTGCTGTAATTTTACAGTATAGGCCTATTCTTCTGTTCAATTACAGCAAAATCTACTGGAACCAAAACTGCCAGCACATTTTGCTGTAAATTTACAGTATTTTGTATGCTGTAATTTAACAGCAGAAAGTACTATAAATGCCATAAGTTGAGTTTTTTATCATTAATTATTGTTATTGTAGAGTTCGTCTATATGTAATTCGATTAAATAAGGACTCGAACTGCAGTTTTCATGTAGAGATGCAAGAACACAGGGTTTATTTCGTTCTCCTGTACAACAATGCTAATCCTTGAAGTATATGAGGTTCGATCAATGTATATTCAGCTTTCAATAACTTTCAATATATGACACAGTCAGAGACCTGAGAAGGTCTGCCAGAGCAAGGGGGTGAGGACAGCTTATATACTGTCCGCCTCCGATAGGGGTGCCCCCTGGCTCCGGCCGCCCGAACTACCTTGTAGGCGTTCGCCTAACATAATAATATTAGTGTCCCTACACCACCCCCCCCCCCAGACAATACATACGCTTATTCTTTTAAATATATATACAATTTGATATAAACTCATACAACTGAGTTTATTTTAGAGAAGCGTTATGTTACGTCGTGAACACAGTAGGGTCTATAAAAATATACAAAACTAATATTATGTACACAGGTGGTAATACATCCGAACGGCTAGACACATTTCGAATTAATAGGGACACATGTATAGTATACATACAAATATATACAGATTAGCGATCAGAACAACTTGACATCTCTCATGATTAAAAAAACAGGTACAAAAAAAAAAAAATTGAAGATCCGGGCAGCCATCCTAACCTTTTTGAACATTGGTTAGGCACGAAGTACCATCCTTTCGGAGGAACTCGGGTGTGTGGTGCTCTCCTCTTCAACAGCCGTCCTGTCCCAAACTGGACAGGCACGTTCATTCGAACGGGTTAGTGGTGCTCTCCTCTTCATTTTTCGTACTGCTGCCTCTGTTCTGACTGAACAGACACGTTCTTCCGAACGGGTGATCGGTGCTCTCCTCTTCAGATGTCTGGTCACCGAATTCATCCTGCGTACTCCTGTTACTGCTGTTCGATTGTTCAGTAGACATTCATACCACACTAACTCATTCTCTTTCGAATATCAGTTCACTCATATACTATCATTCTCGGATCGTGGGCTCACCCTTCCTCACTCTGGTTCTTTAGTAGTTCCAGAGCAGATTCGCGGGTGCCGTCCCACTCGTCCAGGAATACACCAAACACCTGCTGGAACTTGACGTTCATAGCCTCATTCCGGTCATTGGACTCCTGCAGTCGTTTCTGAGCCAAAGCAGTCTTTGATGCGGCTAGCTTGGCTTCGTTCCGGATTTTAGTAGTTTCGGCGGCCAATAGCGCCTCGTTCTCTTTCTCCAGAGTCATTCTGGTATTGGCTTCCTGTTCAACCAGAGAGCGGGCGAATAGATTCGCCACCCCCTGATTATATCGGACAGCCAATTCCCTCTGAGACTCCTGGAAATTGTCCACCGCCTCCTGGGCTTGTGCACAAACCAATTTGTCACTCGGATCGAAGTAAAGATCCACCGGTCGTGTGCTCAGTCGGGGCCTATTGTCCGGAATCTGAGTCATTTCAGGTTCGACACGTTGAGGAACCTTCTGTCCGCTCAATTCCGGGAACTCACCCGATTCCGGCGTAGGGGCCGGATCTTTCCGGTTGAACCAAGCAGGTGGCTTATCACTCTGCGAAGCTGACGATGCTGCCGATGATGCTGCCGAGGAAGGACGTGAGCCCGACCCCCCACTCATGGGTGACTGATACTCAGTCGAATCTTTCCTCTTCTGCTGAGTCGACCTGGAGTCCCGAGCCACGGCCAGTGGCTTCTTGAACTCCGAGGTCTCAGGCGAATCGGATCGATGTTTCTTTCCCCTACCACTCGCCGGGCTACGGCTAGCCCGCCTCTTCTCATCTATCTTTGACTTGGGTGGATCACCCCTCCATTCACATACTCTAGAGAATAGTTCGTTCGTCATTTGGAATTTTCCTCGAGCTCTTACTAGTGCAATCCTCGCACATAGTTTGCCTTTCGTGGATTCATGCACATTACAAAATGATTCGGTCTTCACTGTGATGTGTTTGAAGTCCGAAGGGATCATTCTGTTGTATTCCAGTATAACCTTATCGTGCAGAGTCATAACTTTCTCACGTGCTGCACTCAGTCCGGGGCTGTAACAGTATTTCAGATGGCGAACCATCACACCCCTTCTCGGAGTAACGCAACCGTCACAGGTTGCGCTATCCCTCTGTCCTTTGCAATTGGCACATTCGTAGACCACGGTGTGGTGGAAGTGCCGTTCGCAGAGATGCCGCAGGAACCGCATTGCTGTCGGGTATGTCCTGCCCCTTCCCTTCTCTTCTATGCAAATGGTGAACGGGCAATACCGCTCACCATCTTTCAGATACCAACATAAATAGGCCCAGCGCAACTTTGACTTCTGGTCTCTTATGTAATAACTTTCGGGATACTTCAATATCTGTTGAAACCATTCGTCATAGAACTCGGATGGCAAGGGATCCTCCTCGGTTTCCCGAAGCCAATCCTCGTCATCACTCTCGCCATTCATGTTTCGGGGTTCGGGGCAACCGTATGCTTTCTTGCCCTTCGCGCACTCTTCAAACGAACCTGGAATGAAGTGTGCGAACTTCGCCTCACTATTCTTCCAGATTCGCTTTAAGCTTTCCTGGTCCCCCTCATCTTTCTGCTCCTCTTTCTTCTCCTCCTCCTCCTCCTCCTCCTCCTCTGGCCCTTCCTCATTCGGAACCTCCATCTTCTCCTCCGGATCCTGTGTAGTTGGATCCGGATCAGTTTCTGGAGGCTCGCCATCCGAATCTGGTCCAGACTCATCGTCCGGACTGTCTTCGGATTCTGTCACTTTAGTGGCTTTCTTAGCAGTTCCTTTACTAATAATACTGCCTACCTTAGCGGTGGCAGCAGCCTGTATGGCAGCCATACGTCCTTTCAGTGGATTATCACTCGAAGGATCTTTCTTACCTACTGCCTCGGTGACTTTAGCAATCACCTTCTTGGGCACAGTCATTTTTGTGTCTTTCTTTGATTCCTTCAACTTCTTTTTGTCTTTCGCTGACAGGACCGGTGTGAAGGCACCCTGGTCACTGTCGGATTCGGTGTCGGTTAGAGTTTTTTTCTTTCCTCTTCCCTTCACACTTTTTACTTTCGCTTTCTTGGTGTTGTCCTCTCCGTCGGTTTCGCTCTCCGTCGACAGGCTGCCCTTTTTCTTGGCTGCCTTCAGGATCGCTTTCCCCTTACGGATGGACGCTAGTCGTTCTTTATGTTGGGTCGAACTCATTTCTTCCTCCAACCCGGGTACGTACGCCCTAGTGGCGTAGGTTCCCTCTCGAATCATCGTAGAGATGATTTCGTTCAGTCTCTCCTCCGGCTCCGAACACTCATTCAGTCGACGAAGCAATTCGTCTCCATTCAGAGTATAGAGCCTCGGGACTTCGGGATGCTCTGCTCGTTCGACCCAGTCTTCCGCAGTCCTGGGTTCTTTCTCGGTGTCCGGTTCCCGGTACAGTACATCTCCTGCGATGTCCATTCCGGTAACCCCCATCCCCGTATGATCAGTCAATACATACGGGACGTTCGGAAGGCGATGTTGTCGATGCGCGATTTCGCAATCGAACATGGCCCTTCTGAACGACTGACTCACTTGCAGTCCAGCCTCAGTCTGATTATAAAACAGCAGCCATTCGGATGGCAGGGCTGCATACTCGGTCGGTGATAGGAAGTGTCGAACACAGTCTCTGGTGGCTGCGTTCCAACACTTTCGTTCTCCTTCTAAGATTCGGTTGTGAATATGGACTTCCCGGCCGTCATACCTAGACTTGAATCCGGCCAGATTCGGTTCGAGCAGCGGCACGTCCGATCGTTCCAGGATTTCGTCAAGCTCCATTCCCATGTTACTTTCTTCTAATTCGGAATTATCCTCATTCAGTACGCTTTCTTCGTTCTTTGTAACTGGCGACATCGCCTCAGTCTCCATGAATGCTTCGGACACCTCGTCGAGGGCCGATCGTTCCGAATGAGAGCCAGACGCCGAAGCCATCGTGACACTCAAGTTCTTTCAATCGATATAAAATGGAATGACAGGTACCAGGACCCTCTCTACAGGCTCCTGGCTACTTCACCCACCTGCTATACACCGATATCACTTGAAACAGTCTTTATACCCTCGCTTTTTGTGCTCTGATACGCTTCCCCGTGCTCTGTCCGGCGAACCGTAAACAAATATGGCGGATCGTTGACCCGCGTCGACCTTTGCGCACGCGCGTTGGTCTCGCGAGACGCCGCGCATTCGGCGAGACTTCATTGTTTTCCCGCGCTTGCAAAACATAAACAATCAATCACTTCTCCCGCGCGTCACGCATTACGATCAGGTAATTATAGCACTGATATCCTCACCGCCCCGTCGAATTCATCTCGAGTCATTATGGATTCAAATACGGATAGCAACTACTAATCCGCCGGATTACCCGTCCACCACCCACTGGCACATTCAAAGGTGAGTTTGTTGGATTTCTGGCTTCTGTCGTGATCATTCCTACATATAAGACGAATTACCAGGTTACCCCGATAATTATGACAACACTTAACTGATTACATCGTTGTGTTTCAGGTTAGGTGACAGCACCCCTCACTCTCAACCTAGGGCTGCGACGAACCCCCACTGGATTCTCTTTACACCTGACATTCGGAGCGGTCTGCTTCCGTTCCCTCTTAGCCATTGAGGGAACAGTCCTTCTCTTCCTGTCCACACCTTCATTCTTTGCTTTCTCCGATCTTTTTGGAGTTCGTTTAACTTGCACCGTTTCCTTCTTCACCTTCCTAGGTCTCCCCGGACCCCTCTTCTCGACTACTTTATCTAACTCCCTTTTCATTTCCTCCTTCTCCTCTTGTCCCATCTTGAACATTTCCGTGGAGTACTCTCTCCCCTTCCATGGTTTCAACCGGGCCACATTCGATTTCTGATTCCTCCCGAAGGTATCCCTCATCAGGACTGTATCATCACTTACTCTCTGGGTAATCCTCCACGGACCATCCCAATTATCTCTCAGCTTGATGCCAACCAGAGGTTCGTGGTATCTCGCTACTGCCATTTAGCTGTCTTTCCTAATTCCTTTCTTACTAATTCATACGCCTTCCGGAATTGTTCCTTCAACGCTTCCACAAACATGATCTGACACGGGACATCTGGATTCATACCCACTACTCCGAACACTAGGTCCGCTGGCATAATCAGATCCTCCCCGAATACTAACAGATTCGGAGAGCAGTTCGTACTCGCATGTACCGTGCTATTATAAGCATGGCAAACAAAGTCGCACTGCTCATCCCAATCATCCATCTCTTGATTTACTAAACTCTTCAGGACCTGTATTAGGGTACGATTGAATCTTTCCACCTGACCATCACTCTGTGGTCGATACGGATTGGTTCGGGTCTTGCAAATGGCCAATTGATGACACATTTCCTGCCATAGATTCGATTCGAACTCTCTCCCTTGGTCGCTATGCAACATCAGAGGCACTCCCAAGTATAAGATCCATCCTTTAACTAACATTCTCGCACAGGTCGCTGCTTTGTGATCCTTCATCGGAAATACCTTCGTATACTTCGTATAGTAATCCGTTACCACCATCATACATGTATTTCCTTCCAGAGTTGTCACGAATCCTGTAATTATATCTACTGCCACCCTCGCGAACCTTACTCCAAACAATTCCTGGGTCAAGGGCATTTTACCTAGCCCAGGACCTGGCTTGCTCGTACAGCATTTCGGACAAGTGTCTATCCATCTCAACAGATCCGTACTCATACCTGGCCAGTAATACATTCTAGCCAGCCTTTCCAGAGACCGTTTTCTCCCAAAATGGCCACTGGTCCGATGCCCATGGCAAAAGAACATTATATCCCTTCGCATGGCAGTAGGAATAAAGATCTGTCTTGACTTATTTCCCAAAGCATTCGTCTTCCACCTATAAATCAATCCATTTACCACCTCTAACTCTGTCCATTGAGCTATCAGTCGCCTCATCTCCCTGTTCTCCAACGATATCGCTGGCCGAGTCGGGACCCTTCCTTCTCGAAGTAACATCTTCAGACGGATACTATTCGCATCTCTCTCCTGGAAGCTCTTAATGGAGTTCTCATCCCATTCCAGTATTACCGGTTCGAGATCTCTAAAAGGCTTTCGGATTCCTGCCAGCACGGCATTATGCTTCCCACAATCATCACATCCGTCATTCTGACACTTCTTCACTGGGATTCGC
Source organism: Harmothoe impar (assembly GCA_947462335.1). Classification (NCBI taxonomy): domain Eukaryota; kingdom Metazoa; phylum Annelida; class Polychaeta; order Phyllodocida; family Polynoidae; genus Harmothoe; species Harmothoe impar. The sequence goes on along the minus strand of OX381707.1, from coordinate 57,849,198 downwards.
GACAACGCGTCAGCGTTCACATGCTTAGCCCCCTTTCTATGCTGAATTTGGCTGTGGTCCAATCCGAACTCAGATAGGTGTGCCAACCACCGTCCTATCATACCTTCCGCATCTTTAAAGTTCAATAACCACCGCAGGGAGGAATGATCCGTACGTAATGTAAAATCAGATCCCCACAAGAAGTGTTTATATTTCCTTGTATACACTACCACTGCCAACAATTCCCTCTTTGTCGTACAATAATTTCTTTGCGCTTTACTCATTGTATTGCTTGCAAATGCTATTGGAACCTCCTTCCCATCTTGGACTTGAGACAAGGCTGCCCCTATACTTTCATTGCTCGCATCAGTGTCTAATATAAAATGACCATCCGCAGTGGGGTATTTCAACACCGGTGTCTCCACGAACAACCGTTTAATTGTTTCGAATGCTTCCCCTTGTTCCTTTCCCCATGGGAACTTCTCCTTACGTCTCCCCGGGGTCCAGTGCGACAGACATTGGATTGGATAACTTATCCGGGAATATCCTGGTAAGAAATCTCTGTAATAAGAACAAAACCCTAAGAAGGATCTCACTTCTTTCGGCCCCTTAGGAATGCTCCAGTCCGTTACCGTCTTAACCTTCTCCGGATCAGCCTTCACCCCTTCCGTAGAGATGATCCGTCCTAGATAGTTAATACTTTTCTGAAACATATTACATTTCTTAGGCTTCAGCTTCAATCCATTCGAGATTATCCGCTGTAACACTAACTTCAGGTTTCCCAGGCATTCGTCAAATGTCTTTCCGAATATTATCACATCGTCCAGATACACTAGACATTTCTTCCACAACAAGTCACTCAGTAAGGTCTACAGGGGGTTGTCAAAATTGCGACCCCTCTAGGGGGGGGGGGGCAAAAAAAATTCACCCTTTTCGATAAAAAAGCCAGCGCGTTACTATAGTTCAAAGAGGAGCGGTGGAGAAACTTCAATCCGTCTCAAAGGGGGTGGGGGCGCAAAAATCCCCCACTGTTGTTAATGACCACTCCCTTATCCTGTCTTTACTGGTAGAAGGCTAGTGCCAGTAGTGATGCCATAATTGTAAATTAATCATATAGCCCGGACCTGTGTTGAGTAGCTTCTGTACCATATTGACTCTTTTCATCCGGCTAGTGCTTTAATGCACCGCCTGGTAAAAAACGGCTAGTGCATTAATGCACTATTAAAGATGCTACAATAACACGTCATATTAGGGGAAAGAGGATGAATGGGTCTTTATGCACTATGTGAGTTTGTAATTTTTCAGACTGTAGATAATGAGATTTCTATTGGTACATTTAATGCAACTGCTGTGTCAGCAAGTGAATTGGAACCATATTTCCAGGACAGTTACTGGTGCTAGCTGTAGAGAAAGCTCAGAAAGGGCTCAATCTTGCTCAATGATATTTTAGTATATGTTTTAAATGGACTCTACCGAATGCGTGGAATAGGTAGATGCTATATTTATCAAATGCTATTATCCTGAGTACCCCCAATAAATATTTAAAAAAAGACATGATATGTCATTATGGTACCATATGAAAGGAAATTACACACAATTCCAAATCAGTTATTTGAAAACATGTATCACAAATATCAATTCTTATATCAACCTCAATATAGTCCCATTTATTAATACCACTGGGTCTGGGGCCTCAATCTGCCATATTCTTGGGAGTTTGCACTATCATAGAGCCGGCTGCCATTGGAGGCCATTTGTATGTATAACCCATCTGCCGGCTTCTTGTTCTTTTCCTGCCTCCATTTTCTGATCGCCCATATTGCTACTATGATTGCCAATATTAGCATCACTATCATAGAGGTGAGTTGGGAGTATGATTCGTCTGCCGTTTCCGGGCAATCCATTTGAATATCGTCCATATCCTGGTTGCCCCATTGTTTCTCGGCTTGGACACCTTGCGACCCTGCCGTAGATAGCATCATCCCCGTCATTACCCGCTTATAGTTACAACAACAGCATACTATTATAACTGCTATCACCGCCAACAGTATACCGGAGGATCCATACCCGGCTAGTTGATGTATTCCGTCGTCTATCTTAGTCTCGAATCCCTCATCCATACCTAATCTTCCCTCTATTACAGCTTCTTCTAGCTGATTCAAGGCGATATGGGCAGGGGCTCGTGTATATGCTGCCCTATGTTCTAGTTGTGATCTAATCATAGGTGGTAGCGGGTCCTCCGGCAATGCTTGTATCTCGTGCCCATCATACGTTGTCTTTCTATAGCCTATCCTTTTGAACGTTTTTGTTTTCAGCAAATCATTTATAATATACGATATGTTATTCACCATTTGAACCCGGTGACATCCCCTAAGGCTGTAGGGCATCCATGCCCCAGCCGTCATAAATGCGCAATCACAGCCTATATTAATCACTGCGAAGTGGTGAATTACTATTACCACGGGTGGACTGGAACCGCACAGTAGTTGCCCTTCTATCTCCGGCCCTGACACTAATGTCTTTCCTCCCTGTAAGGGGATGGCCAGAGCCGGGAAGCGTGGTTTGATTATGTAGTCCACATCGCAGCTCTCCTCCACACCCGTTTTATCGTTCCTAATGAGTGCTGCGATGCATCCTGTCTCTGACACTTTGCGCATATGTGGGATGTCTGGACAGATCGTAATGGTGTTCCCGTGACACCTCGCCCAGTTTACTACCGGCTCAGTAATGTAATACCGTCCGTTCATGGATAGTGCTATTTCTTTTGGTAATCCTGTCATAATGGCGCCATCCGCCTCTTTTCCTTCTAGCCTCACTGGTAACGGTATCGCCCTTACCTGATAGGTGCAATATAAGTGCTGCTCTGAGATCACCGGTATACCCAGCGTGATCATCACTCTGCCCCCTTCCCTATACGTATCGACAAAACTGTTCTCATAGTAATAGTTGGGGTTGGTGAATGCCACCCTAAAGCGTGGATAGTTTTCTTTCAGGTAATCGTTGGTATTCCTTATGGCTTCTTGTACCGCCTCAGTGGCTATTAGTCTCACAGGTAAGTGGTGGTTTTTAGCGGCCTCCAGGTCGCTGGTCAGTTCCACCACCCTAATCATTTCATACAATAGATGTAGCATGTATCCCCACTTTACCCTTATTAATAGACTTTCATGGGTATCCGCTATCGATTTCTGATATAGTGCTAGTGACAGCATGCCGAATTTATGAGACAGATATCTAGTTTTTCTGTCTATACTCATTACCATGTCTCTGAGTTGCTTCTGTCTGTCACTCATTTCTCCTATCTTTCCGTGCATGTCCTGGAAGGTTTTGTCTGTTGTGGTCACTAACTTTCTTAGTGTGTTACTAATCCTCCTGGTGTCTTGTTCTAACACCTCTATTTTCTTTTCATTTCTGGCCGTGTCCTCGGCCCTGCCAAATCCGAATATCCAGTAGAATCCATCAGCTATAATATTTCTTTTGTCTCTGGTTATATCTTCTCCTTCTTTTCTTATTCCTTTCATTACCCTTCTTACTAGTGATCTTCTCGTATTTATCAGCTCCTGAGTGGCAGCGTCCATCCATATTTCTGTTGTCTTTAGATTATCACAACTGTCTTCGTATATCAGTGTCCTATTCTGGCTCGCATTGTTACACAACCCTTCCAAGTTTTCTTTACATTGTTCATATATGCTACTTATATTCATTGGTGGTCTCACTTCTGGTATCTCCACCACGAATACTTGTGTGACGTGGGATTCATCACTGGTAGTTATGATCTTTCCACTTTGCATTATGACACCCAATTCTATCCTTTGTATAATAGGACATATGTTGCCTCCTTCTGGTGCCAAAATTATACTCCCCAGCACAATATAAGCTATCCACAGTGCCTTCCTTCTCCCCTCCATTTTGTATTTTTCTATTTTCTCCCTTTTTATGTGATACTCTTATCTTAATGGGTTCATTTTCAGTCCTGTTCTCTCCCTAGTTGCTCTTATCTGTCTCTGTTGGCCTTTTTATTTCCCAGGCCCCTTTTCAATCTTCCCCTGTATTACCCCTTCCCATTTCCCCCCGGGATTAGCTACACTGCACATCATGTCGGACTATTATTCCTGCTTATTTCATGGACGGTTGGTCTATCTTCCTCTGGATCTCATGCCCATAGGCCGGGTATTTATTGTCTCCACCCGTCAGGCTTATATGTCCGCTCCTGGCTCAGCCCTACCTGGGTTTATCACCATGTTACCCGGGGATGTGACCAATCCGCCCACCTCTGATGTGGTTCGTGCCTTAGCCCAGGTGGCTACCTCCATGCCCCCTGCTGCTGTGCGTGCCTGGAGGATAGACGGTCAGGTCCCGGCTCATCACTGGTATCCTCCTCCCAGCGCTCCCTATGGATCCAACTGGCATCCTTATTCGGAGCCTCCTGCCTTTCTACCCCCTGTTTCTTCTCTACCCCTTCCTGCTTATTCCATGCCTTCCGCTCTCCCCTCCACCTTTGCTACTGATTCAGTATCTCCCTCTCCCTTTCAAGTGCCTATTACTTCTTCTATCTCTTCTCCCCCCGCCATCTCTCCCTCCTTTTCCTCTTTGCCTTCCCTTCCTCGTCGGTGAACCTCGTGTTTCCACCTTCTTCTTCTCCCTCGCTTATAGTTACTATCTCCTTTGGTGTTTCCCCTTCACCTATGGTTGGTCTTTCTTCTTTTCTGCTGTCCCTTTCCATCAATATCAATTGATTGTCCTCTAGTTGGCTGATTAATTGTCTTACACTTATGTCGGCTCCTTTATACCTGTTATGTTTCCCCTTATACTCTTTCATTGCCTTGTTAATTCCCCTAGTATGTCTCTGTATGGCCTCAGTGGCCCTTTCTCCTCAATCCTATTGGTGAGGTTGTATCTGGTTCTCTCCTTTGTGTTGAGCTGCTCCCTGTCTGTGCGAGTACGTCTGTATGCTTGGAGATGTGTATGGGTACTGCCGCATCGTGCCCTCCCCCCTCCCCCCTACCCTCCTTACTCGCTGGAGCTGCTCAGCTGCTCCCTTCCTTGTCGTGGTTGTCTTTTTATTTTACCTTTAGGTATCACCACCTCATCACTTATTTCCTCCTCACTCCTGGCTTTAGCTGCTAATTGCTCTATTCTGTCTCTTCTTTTTCTCCTCTCCGTAGCTCTGTCCTCTCTGGCTGTCTTCTTCTCTTGTCTCTGTTTCTCTAGTTTCTCTTTCTCTTGCAGTAATTGCCTACTTATGTCTACATTCTTACTTCTCCCTCTTTTCTTTGCTTCCCTTTGTTCTCCTTGTTTTTCGTCGCTCTCCTCTTCCTCGCTACTAGCTCTCTGTCTTTTGCTCCATTTCCCTAAAATTTTCTCCTGTTTGTCTCTTTTGTCTGTTAAACTTTGGGCAATTTTAATGGCTGCCCGCCACGTTTTTCTATCCACTCCCGGAATGTTCTGTTCGGGTGTGGCCCGGCCAATATTATCAGGCCCTACCACCCTATCGGGGGGGGCGGATTTGCTCCTCTGGGGACCCCCCCTCACTCCTCTGAGTGTCCGAGTCACTGTCCTGAGTGTCTCCTGAATTTCTCTGTTCATTTTGGGTTCTCTTATTTTCTTCGTGAATGACATTCGGTTTAGGCCTCCCTATGTTGGGTTGGGTTGGCTCTTCCTGAGAGCCGCTGCCTTCTATCTCGAGCATATCATCCCTTCGGGTTGTGTGATCCACGGGCTTTATTCTGTTACCTGGTATTCCTACTATTTCTCCCTCCCCCTCCACTATTGTTTCCAAATATGCTCTTTTCAGCTTGTTTACATTCGTCAGGTGTCCTATCATCTTTCCAGTCTTGATTGACCTCAGCTGTACCCTATTGTCCCCCTTGACCTCCTGTATTCTGTATGGTCCTCTATACTTCCCCGCGAACTTGGATACATTGTTCTCTGCACACATGGGGTCATAGTACCAACAATATTCTCCCTCTTTGAAGGCTACCGGCCTTGCTCCTTTGTCCAGCCTATCCCTCATTTTGGTTTCATATACATTGACGTGTTCCTTTGCCATTTGCCTATATAGCTCTATACAGTGCTTTGTCCTTATGAACCACTCAGCCTCACTGCCCACCTGTGGTTCCTCCCTCTCCTCGGGGTAACCCATCGGCGTGGGGTCCCTTCCAAACATAAGGGTATAGGGCGAGTGTCCCGTTCTCAGGCTGATGTTGCTCCTGATATTCCATAGTGCTATTCCTAGCAGATCTGGCCAGTACTCGTGATCCTCTGTCACATAACATGCTATGACGTCCTCCAATGTTTTGTGCAGTCTTTCTGCTCTGGCATTTCCGGTCGGATTTCTTGAGCTTGTGAACCTTTGTTTACATGTCAGCCGGGCTGTAATTTCCCTGAACATTTTCCCCAGGTATGTGCTTCCTCTGTCACTACACATTACCTCTATTCTGCCGTACCTACATGCCATTTGTTGCAAGAACACTGTAGCTGCTGTTGTGGCTGTACAATCCTTGGTACAGAACGCCTCCGGCCATCCCGTGAGCAGGTCTATGAAGGTCATTATATATTTGTAGCCTTCTTTAGATTTCCTGATCGGTCCTATGAAATCTGTCTGTACTACCTGCCATGGGTAGTCTGGCATGTCCCAAGACCTGGCCTTTGCCCTAAAATGCGGTGCTCTCTTCCTAAGGGCGCATCTTTCACACCTCCTTACATATTCTACTATGTCCATGTACATGTTTTTCCAGTAGAACGACTCCACTAGTTTGTTGTTTAGTGCTGTTGTTCCTATGTGGCCTCCACACAATATGTCGTCGTGCATCAGGTATAACACCCTAGGTATCATACTTTTAGGTACCATTGTTCGTGCCTTCACTTCCATGCTTCTCTGTGTCTTCCTCTTTCTTGGATCACTGAACTTATATAATATCCCTTGTTTTATACCCATGAAACCATCCTTTGCCAACACGGCCGCCGCTTCCCTTTCTGATTCTGGTAGTATCCCTTTCATCAGATAATCCATTATGGGTCTACACTCGGGGTCTTTCTCTTGTTCGATTCTGATCTCCTTTTGTGTAATCTCTTCTCTCCCTACTGGAATATTTTCAGGTTCATCCTTCTTCAATCTGGCCTGCTTTCTGGGTCTTCCTTCTATGATATCCTTCAGTGGCCGGTCATACCTGTTGGTTTCTCTTTGTGGCTTTGGTTGTCGTGGTGTTGGTACTTCCTCTTCGCTGCTGGAGGTTGTATTCGTTCCGTTTGAACTCCCGGTTCCCACTTCTATCGCCAACAATTCACATCCCACCTCTGGTTCAAATTCCTCTCCTTCCTCCTCCACTCCTATTTCCTGATCGCTTAATGGCACCCTGGATATAAAATCTGGTAGGTAGTGTGTCTTTCCCGGCTCGTACTTTATTTCATAGTTGAAGTCTGTCAGCGCCAAGCTCCATCTTATCAACCTCTTTGAAGGCGCCTTTGCCGCCTGTTGTAGTAGTGGTATAAGGGGTTGATGGTCGGTTATTATAGTGATTCTAGACCCTCCTAGCATGTTTTCAAAGTGTTTTAATGTTTTTATCACAGCCAATCCTTCTTTCTCCGTTATAGTATAGTTTGTTTCACTTTTGGTGAATGTGTATCCATAGTAGATGACAGGTCTCATTACACCGTCCTTCAGGTGGCATACCGCACTGCCGCAGGCCATATTTGATGCGTCTGTCAGTATATAGAAATGTCCTCCTATCTCTGGATGTACCAGCAATGGTGGGCTGGTCAGTTTGTCTTGTATTGTTTTAAATGCTCTTTCACATTCTTCCGACCATACAAACGGTACGCCTTTCCTCAACAGTTTGTTCAGCGGTACTGCCAATGTGGCGTAATTTCCTACAAATTTGTTGTAATAATTACACAGCCCCTGAAACGATTGTAGAGTTTCCTTGTTGTTTGGTCTGCCGAATTCCTGTACTTTCTTTATTATCCTAGGCTGTGTTCCCAGTCCTTCTGCGTTTACTGTGTGCCCGAGAAAATTTATTTCTTTCTTCCCCCATTCACATTTGGATGGTTTTACCGTTAGTCCTGCTCCCTGTAGTGCCTTCAGCACTTTCTCCACATTTTCTATGTGTGATTGTACGTTGGGGTCGAATATTATGATGTCGTCTAAGTAGGCCAAGCATGTTCGTGGCATTAGTCCTGCTAGTGCCAGTGACATTATTTTTGTAAATTGCCATGAGCTTTGTCTCATGCCAAATGGTACTCTCTTCCACTGGTACACTCCCAGCGGTGATGCAAACGCTGAATACTTTCTGCTATCTGGGTGTAAGTCACATTGATGGTATCCGCTTAGTAGATCGATACACGTGAAAATAACTGGTTTTCTATAAGCCATGTATAGGAACAAGCTTCTAGCTGTTGGTGTTGGGTAGGTGTCGTCCTCTGTCATCATGTTCAGCACCCTATAGTCTGTACATAGCCTGGGCTTACCGTCCTTTTTCTGTACTACTACCAGAGGGCTGCGCCACGCGCTGTTACTGGGTTCTATTATACCCAGCTTCAACAGCTGTCTGATCTGCGTGTCTATGATATCCATTTTCTGTGGGGAATATCTGAATTGTCTGGCTTGACATGGTCCCTTTGACTCGTCCACTCTTATCTTCATTGGTTGCCATGTGCAGTGTCCTATCTCCTCCATACTGAACGCCAATGTGTCTTTGTTTCTGACTAGCATCTTTTTAAACTGTATCTGTTCTTCCTGATTCATACATGTATCGGGCATTTCTAGCTTCATTATCTTTTCTTCCTTCTCTGTGTTTCTGCCCTCCTTTTGTTGTCTCTCCCCCCATCTTGTGCTTGCCTGTTCTGTTTGTTGTGTTCTCTCCACCCCGTTGTCTTTATATATAGCCATACACTCCTTTATTGACTTATCTATTTCCAGGTGTCCTAATGTATTCTCTAACCTGAGATGGTCTGCTCTCCCTTCTTTCGCATATGCTAGCACGTCCCACCTACCAATGAATATTGGCTCCGGTGTGGCATTGCACACTTTCGTAAACCATCCTCTATCCGTGTAGTTTAAAGCATGTTCCACTCCTGCTACGGTGAGGTTTGATGGTTCCAATCTGACCACTTCTCCATATCGCCCACTGTCTCTCCTCCAAGGTGCTACCTGTATTATTTTCTCTTCCCATGGTTTTATCACCATGCTGCCTATGCTTGAAACAGGGTCCCCTGTGAACAACGTCACTTTCCCTTCTGTCATTTTAATTTCCGCCTGTGTGTCATTCAGTAGGTTTCTTCCTATTATAATGGGGTACATCAGTTTGTCTACCACGTAAAATTGGTAGCATACCCCTGAACCCTGCAGGTTACATTTCAGTCTCACTATCTCCTTTAGTTTTCTGTCTGTCTCGTCCCCCAATTTTACTGATATCTCTTTGACTTCCTTTCTTTCCCAGATCTGGTCTTCATTTATCTCCTCCAATGTCTCTTTTGATATAAAGCAGTCTGATGCTCCTGTATCCACTAAACCATAGTATGTTCTCCATCCTATGTTCATTTCTATAAACATAGGTGACTGTCCCTTCTCTTCCATGGGTCTCGCTGATCCGTCCCTGCTTAACAGGTTTAATTCCGGGGTTGGAACGGACCAGCTACTCCGTTTCCCTGATTTGGTCCTTCCCTCCTGCCCTGGGGCATTCTCATTCTCATACTCTCCCTATATTGGCTCAAGTAGTAACATTGGTCTGTGGTGTGTGTGCTAGTGTCGTGGATTAGACAGTACTTCCCCCTGAATCCTCCTGCCGCGCCAGGTGGTTGCTCCCCTATCATCCTTACGTACTCTCTTGCTCTCATTGAACCCTTTTCTCTGCTGTCCATCTCCTCTGTCTGTCCTTGTATCCTGTTGTTCATATATTGATTGGCATTCCCTCTGTACCCATTTCCTCCCCCTGCTGTTCCCCCGTTGTTCCTTCCGTCTCTGTTATTCCATCCATTTCCTGCTGTATTGTTGTTCGTTGTCTGTGTCCTTTGGGGTTCCTGTCTGTTGCCGTTGTTATAATCCCCTCTTCTGTCTCCCCCTTTGTTCTCCTGCCATGTTGTCGGTACTTCATTCTTTTCTGACCATTGGTTCCTGTATTCCATGGCGCACATCTCCATCATCCTGTTCATCTCTCTCTCATTTCTTTCATATCCCCTTAGACTGTTATCTGTTGTTTCATATACCTCGGCCATTCCTAGCTTTACCTTTCTTCCCTGTCTCCTCCTTTCTATGGATTCCAGCAGTTCTGCCTTTTGTACCGCTGCATTGAATGTTAACTGGGTTGTCTTTTCTAGTTCTTCCGCGATACTGTCCTTTACCCCCGATACAAATACCGATATCATAGATGAATCGTCCTTGCCCGGTCCGTCATATTCCTTCACCTGCAGGGCAAAATCCCTTACTGACTGACCCTTTTCTTGTTTCAAGTGAGTCAGGTCCTGATGTTTCTGCCATGGGGATCTATTGTCATCGAATGTGTCTTTCAGTATCTTCCTAACTTTATCCAATGAATCTTTTTCTCGTTCCTGTATGGCTTTCATCCAAGTGGCTGCTGCTCCTTTTATGCATAGTTTGACGTATTTCAATTCTATGTCTGGCGTCCATCCACACACCCCTGAAATCATTTTTATTTCATCCAGAAATTCTTCATAGTCTTCACCTTGCTTCCCCGTAAAGGTAGGCAGCTTTAGGCTTGGGTTAGGCATGATGTCGTCTATTCCTCCCACTTCTACAGCCTCCTCCTCTTCTTCTTCTTCCTCCTCTTCTGGGTAGTATACTGTCTTCCTGTTCTTTCTCTCCTCGTCTTCCTTTGCTATCCTCCCTCTTTCTAATCTCCTTTTCTCTGCTTCCTCTCTTTCTCTTATCCTATTATTGTTTGCTCTTTCCTCCCCTTCTTTCAATAATCTTCTTTTTAATATTTCCTGTCTCTCTTCCCTTTCCCTGTCTTCTTTATCCCTATCCGCTCTTGCTTTCTCTATTCTCTTCCTTGTCTCTTCCCGCTCCCTCTCTCTCTCTTCTGCCGCTCTTCCTTCTCTTTCCCTGTCTTCTTTGTCCTTATCGGCTCTTGCTTTCTCTATCTTCCTCCTTGTCTCTTCCAGCTTCCTATCTCTCTCTTCTGCTGCTCTTTCTTTGTCCTCCTCCTCGGTTGTCGTTGTTTTCTTACAATATCCTATCCCTATTCCTGGTAGTATGTCTTCATAAAGCCCCTGTTTATTCAGTCTCAATTGGCTATCGCTGCTTCTACTTCCTCTACTTCCCTTTCTGTGGTCTCCTTCCTCTTCCTCTCCACTACTTACGAGTCCTCCCTCACTACTACTTCTGCTTCTAATCGGTTTCTTTCTTTTCAGGCCTTGGTTCCTGTTCTCTTCATTTATCCCTTTTTCCTTTTCTCTTCTTCCTACTACCCTCTGTCCTTCCTCAGTTGTTGTTTCTTCTTCCTCTGTTCCTTTCTCTCTTGTTGCAGCTCTCTCCCACTTCCTTTTTGCTTCTTCTCTATATTCTTCCTGTTGTCTCCGGTTGCTTCCTGTAATCCTCTGCTCCTCGTTTATATGGTTTTTTAATTGTACTATGTCTCTTTTCCTTTCTACCCTATTCCTTTCGTCTCCTTTTTCCTGGATCCCCTTCGCTTGTTCTTCCTGGTTCAGACCTATATTCTGTCCTTCTCTGTGTGTTGGTGTTCTTTTCTTTGCTGATTCTTCTATGCTCCCTTTTTCCTGTAGCTGTATTATAGCTATTTTTGGGCTTTGTAGTCTTTGTTGTATCCCTACCTGTGTTATTATTGCTTCTCCATCCCGTGCATGTTGTAATACATATTCCTCTGTTCTTTTCTGCGTCAATGATTCTTCTGTCTCACTGTCTTCCTGTTCCTGTATTATATTGTATTCCTTAAAGAAAGGGCTCGTTATCTCTCTTTGTATTGGTGTTAGACTGATTTGTTCCCCTCCTATTATTGTTGTACCATCTTCCCCTTCATCTGTGCTATATGTCTTACTAGTTGTTGGAGTTCTGTCTTTCTCGTTTTCTGTCCCTTCCCTCTTTCTCCCTAGTCGTCTTCTTTCTATGAATAACTTCCTAACTACTGTTTCTAAATGCCCCCCTTCTCCGAGGTTATGACTTAGAGGTGTGCCACTATCGGTGGCTGTGATCAGTTCTCCCTTTGTCTCCCCATCTACTTCTTCTCCTTCTCCCTCGCTGTATATACGTTCTGTAACTTTTACTATCGGAGTCTGTTCGTCCTGGTCTTTTTCTGTTTCTTCTTCTCTCTCCAACTCTTCCCCTTCTCCTTCTGTGCTCTCCTCTCCTCCTTCCCCTCGTTCCTCTTCTGTTCTACTTTCTCCTCCTTCTTCCTTTTCCTCCTCTGGTTCTTCCTGTTCTAGTTCTTCAGCTTCCGATGCTTCTTCTTCCTTTTCCTTTTCCTCTTCCTTTTCTGATTCTTTGTTCTCCCCTTTTCCCTCGCCCTCCCCTTTTTCTACTGTTCTGTTCTGTGGTTCTCTGTTCTCTTGGTTTTCTGTTTCTCCCCCCACCTCTAAGTCATTGTCAGCTGCTCCAACCGTGGCCCCGTGGGCCCCTCGCCGCTGCCCGTTTTCCACCTGTTCTTGTTCACTGTTTCTTACTGTAGGTGGTCCAGGTGATGTCCTGTCAGTTTCCTTATGTATTGGCCGGCACAGTACCGCCGACAGTCCTGGGTAGGGTGTTGCCCCCGTTGGTATAGGCCTTACCTCGGGTAGCTCTTCCCTTTCACCTGGCCGGGATGTGTGTGGTTTTTCCTTTTTCTTTCCTGTCTTAATTGCCACCTCTCTTCTATTCCTATATCCTAGGCTTATCTCTTCTACCGCCCCTGACGATCTTAGCCCCCTCCTGGGTTGATCAGTCCCCTGTCGGAGGCTTCTTTCATCAACCTCTTCTTCTGTTGATTCTTCCTCCTCTCCCTCTGTGTCTATAAATTGTATATCCTCCTCTCTGTTTGTGTTACTATGTACTTGGTTCGTTAGCCCTATGTGTACTTTACTGCTGTGTCCTGTGTGCTCTATACCCTGCTCACCCCCTCCGGGCGCCCCCCATGGCAGCGAGCCGCTGGGCGGTACGGGGAATGGCGTCAGAGACATGAAAGTCCATCTCAGCCAAACCAGAGTAAACCACCATCTGGGCTATAGTTAATGTCCTATGTAAACATAGCGTTTTAGTATACTTAAATGGGGTTCAACATTCGCCTTCTACGCTCTTACTCTATGGGGTAAACTAGTCAGAGGTAGGCTTCCGCCCAAGGATAACGCAAGGGTAGTGAGATCCAGCTTTATTTGATGTTATAGATGTTATAGTATATATAGAGCACTTTCACAGGTTTATATTATAATCACAGCCTTCCCTTCATATATATAGAGATATGTACATCATTTCTAGCATTTAGCTCCAGGGCTTGCATTGATAATTATACGCGACGGCCTTAGTCAAGGCAAAGTATACATATAAATATCCAGCAGGAATCCTTTATGGAATCCAGAATGTATAAGTCTCCACGCAGTCAACCAATAAATACTTTCAACCTTCTTTCAATTAGGTCATTATATGTTCATATCATAATCATCAACATGTCTCGAAGACGACCTCATACGCTTCCCTATGATACCGATGGATCTGATATCGGTTTACGAGAACACAGGTGCAATCTAAGGGTTACTCTCCGGTCACCACTATGGGTCCGGGGTATACACATACTATCAGTTTCCAATTCATCAGGTCGGCCAGCCTATACAATTGACTCTCCAGCTCCATGCTTATAAAACCGGTATACTGTATCACTAACTCCATGGTTCTCTCCAGAATATAGGACCCCAGGTTAGCATGTGAATGGACCATTCAATATACCATTCCGGTGGCAATGTCGTTATACCATATCTCCCATTGAAACATTATACATAAATGCACAGATTCCAATGATCCATATTTCCCAACGTTAGATCACAAGACCGTTGTTTAGTCAATGTTAAACCGATGTTAATCCTTTAGAACCACACACATACTCCTCAGGAGTTACACAGTGCCATCTGGTGCTCTCGATCGTACTCCCCAAACGCTCACTGATAACTGACTGCGCTTTCCTTTTCCCCCCAGGCTTATACTTGTTTTCTTTTACTTTATTTCAGCTTCCCTTCACGACAGCACCCAGCACTTATTGATTGCTCGTCAGCGTCATCTTTCATCTCTATTGATTGGCCATTAGGCGGCCCTACTCAAGACCATCCTGGATAAATTAGGCATGGGATGGTCGCGGCCATGTCGTGCCCGGGGCCGGCCCTCAGCCTGTGTCGTTGCCTACCCCCTATGCTGCTCTCGAGGCCCTAGTGATCGCCTCCTTCGCTACCTACCCCACCTGCTGTTCTCGAAGACCCCGGCCACGGCCGTCCTGGCTCCACGGATCCTAACCCCGACGCATAGCCCCATTTGCCTGTACTACTTGCCCCCATCGCCGAGGCCGCGTTCCCCATTCGCCGTTCGTCTTCCCGATCTTAGCTTATCTCCTGACCTGGATTTCATACCGTGTTATCTTTCCCACCAGCTGTGTCAGCCCGGATCCTAGTCTATTTGTTGCTTTCCTGCTCGGGCTCTAGGCCCTGGCCACAGAGCTGAATATATTTAGCCCACATAACTTTTGACTCTTATTGTGGCCAAGTCTACCATTACAGGACCTTATAACATTATATATATATGTTCCTTATATTCGTTATTTACTGTGTGGCCCGCGTACTGGGCTTGTCCGATTTACATGTGACTTAATGTATGCGACGACTTTCTTTTCTCTTATTATATTAATCTCACTGTACTTGTATCTTAAAGTGTACTGTTTCCCCCCACTTATTCAATGTATATCTACTATACCCATACATATTCATACATATATATGTACAGTTTCGCCCGTTCCCTTATGTTATATTATACATTATTTATCAATCAATAAATATATCCTCCAAACCTTTTTTGCTCTTCTTTAGTTTTCCACTATAACCCACTGTGCCTTTGATCATCATCACAGGGGGTATGCCTGGGTCTGGCCACCACCCCCACCCCTCCCCTCCTGCTTTTCCTACTTAAACAGTTTCAGGGTTTGTCATGTTTGTAATGGTCTCCATTATGTTTCACATAATATTTTTCCCCAATATTAATACTGCATGTAGCTAAACTATTTCCCTCTGGATATGTACAATTTCTAGGCTATTGGAGCATTCTTTCTATATAATAAAGGCATAATTGTAAGTGGTGTCTCTTCCTCCATGCTAAACCTATGGGGGTCTGGAGGCGGGCATACCAGGACTGTTAGGCTAGATAGTCTCAAAACTGCGAGATAGTCTCAAAATACTATAGTTTTGTTAGTATTTCGCTACCCTCAGGCTAGATAGTCTCAAAATTGCGAGATAGTCTCAAAAGGCTGCAAGATAGTCTCAAAATTTGAGACTATCTTGCAACTGTCAGGCTAGATAGTCTCAAAACTGCAAGATAGTCTCAAAATACTATAGTTTTGTTAGTATCTTGCAACCCCTCAGGCTAGATAGTCTCAAAATACAAAAGTTTTGTTAGTATCTCGCAACCCTCAGGCTAGATAGTCTCAAAATACTATAGTTTTGTTAGTATCTCGCAACCCTCAGGCTAGATAGTCTCAAAATACTATAGTTTTGTTAGTATCTTGCAACCCTCAGGCTAGATAGTCTCAAAATACTATAGTTTTGTAAGTATCTCGCAACCATCAGGCTAGATAGTCTCAAAATACAATAGTTTTGTTAGTATCTCGCAACCCTCAGGCTAGATAGTCTCAAAATACTATAGTTTTGTTAGTATCTCGCAACCATCAAGCTAGATAGTCTCAAAACTATAAAATAGCCTCAAAGTACCAGAGCTTTGTTAGTATCTCACAACCTACAGGCTAGGTGGTCTCAAAATTGTGAGATAATCTCAAAAGCCGGACAGATAGTCTCAAAACTGCGAGATTTTGCAACTTTCAGGCTAGGTAGTCTCAAAACTATAGTATTTTGAGACTATCTTGCAATTTTGAGACTATCTAGCCTGAGGGTTGTAAGATACTAACAATACTATAGTATTTTGAGACTATCTTGCAATTTTGAGACTATCTAGCCTGAGGGTTGCAAGATACTAACAAAACTATAGTATTTTGAGACTATCTCGCAATTTTGAGACTATCTAGACTGAGGGTTGTAAGATACTAACAAAACTATAATATTTTGAGACTATCTTGCAATTTTGAGACTATCTAGCCTGAAGGTTGCAAGATACTAACAAAACTATAATATTTTGAGACTATCTTGCAATTTTGAGACTATCTAGCCTGAGGGGTTGCAAGATACTAACAAAACTATAGTATTTTGAGACTATCTTGCAATTTTGAGACTATCTAGCCTGAGGGGTTGCAAGATACTAACAAAACTATAGTATTTTGAGACTATCTTGCAATTTTGAGACTATCTAGCCTGAGGGGTTGCAAGATACTCTCAAAATTTTGAGACTATCTAGCCTGACGTGTGTTTTGAGACTATCTCGCAATTTTGAGACTATCTAGCCTGAGGGTTGCAAGGTTGTCACAAAACCATAGTATTTTGAGACTATCTTGCAATTTTAAGACTATCTAGCCTAACAAGGACGCCATCTAGTAGTACTAGGCTGATGAAACAAGTGTATTCCTTTTATATTCTATCCAGAAACCTTTTTAGTGTAGCTTTAAATGGAATTTTATCTTTTGATTCTGACTGCTTAGCCATTAAGGGAGATCTATCGGTAGCTACATCTAACTGCAACTAAAGACGTTTACATAAGCATCTACTGCTTGACTAGTTTTGCCATTTATTATAATTCAATTACTGACAGTGTATTGAGAAGTACAATACCATGATCATTTTGTCTTCATCCAAACTACTTGCCGGTGCCCCACAAAGGTTGATAATCTATTCATTATGAATATTCACTCGAACTTAGTTTTAGACTAGAATGTTGTATTTAAAAAAAAGTAATTGGGAACTATTTGCTTTCCAACACATTTAGTCCCCTTTTCATAGTAGAAGCTTCAGTAAAGTCTGCTCTGGAACTAGGCTGCCACCTAGTTGGAAAAGATGGAACTTCCTATACAACAGCATTTCAGTGTAAAAGAAATAATGGTGCTTTACCATAATGGTTCACGGAGATTCAATATAAGAGCAGTTATGTTGATGCTCCCTTACCCTAATATCAGGTAACTGTGACGCACCGTTAAATTTAATGGTGGTGCTCTGTATAATCAATGGTAATTTTTAACAGTGCAAGGTCAATCTTGAAGCCTTTGGTACATTATAGGTAATACATATATAATCTCATTTCTATATCAGTGGAAACAAGCCAGGATTGTAGAAACACCCATTTTGTGGTAATTAGAATTATACCTGTGTATATTCACACTGCTGTCTAGTTGATTTGTAACAATTCGAGTATAACCTTTCCTCATAGATTGTACTTGCATATTACTGTGAGGCATTCAATTATGGCTCTTAATGCCTAATATTCACAGGCCTGAAATTAAGCTGATATTAGAAAATAAACAAATGAATCAAGAAAAAATGAGAATCATCAATAAATAACAGGGAATCATCATATATAATAAGCATGAATCTTCCTGAAATGACAATGGGAAAGCTTAGTAAAATTTATAGGATTAGGAGAATACGGTGACCGTAAATAAATGGTGAAAGCTTGCCATTAATTTGTGCCAGTGAACCAATGAAAGGCATTTGCTTCCTATTGTAGACCTTTAGTATGGCGTTTGTCACCACACCAATTTATAAGAGAGAGGTGACTGGACTGCAGCACCCATTATTGAACCCAGGGTCCCTAGCCTATATGTGCATGTAACCCATGCCTACACCCCCCTTTCCAACCCCCGCGGCGCCTCATCCTACTGGTGTGGCACACCCACTATCAGATCAATATGATTTTGAGAGTCTGGGGAAGTGATCAGAGGCGGTGGGACAGAGCCGTCCGGCATGGGAATAAATCAACCCTCATCTGATATGACACCCTGGAAGGCACTGTGGAGGCGTATGTGTGTGTGTGGGGGGGGGGGGGGGGTAGATTGAAAACGGAGGGGATGGGAGGGGTGGGTGACATGAGGATGACTGGGAGGTGGGGGGGGGGGGGTACGGTCGGTCAGGTTAGATTGGAAGGAGGGGGAGGGCATGTCTGATCAGTAGTGGGGCGGATGGAGGATGAACCAAGAAGGGGTGGGGGTAAAAAATAATAGGGTTGTCTGGGAGGAAGGGGTTATAAAGAGGTTGGCTGGGGTACTTAATTTAAGGCCGCGTAGGGGGTAGTGTTCAGCCAGGAGGAGCTGGTTTCTGTTGGGGGCGGGGGTTGGGGTTGGTGCATTTGGTATGAGGAAGGATGACAAAATGTATGGCTAGTGCATGCGTCGTGGGCTGCAGGGGTTTTTAAGCGTGCGACCATGCTGATGCGGGGAGTCTCCAATGCCACCCCCCCCCCCCCCCCCACCAGCCCCTGCCTTGACCTCTAGCACCTCTATGCTATCCTGCCATGACAACCCAGTCATGTGTCCCCAACCACTTTTCCCCACCCTTTACCCTCCCAGTGCCTGGACCAGTGTCACTGTATTCTACTCCTACCCTAACACCCCTCCCCCCTCCCAACCCACCTCTCTGTCCTCTACCCATCCCCTCCCTGTACTACCCACCCCTCTGTTCCCTCCCCATCCCCTCCCTGCACTACCCACCCCTCTGTCCCCTACCCATCCCCTCCCTGTACTACCCACCCCTCTGTCCCCTGCCCATCCCCTCCCTGTACTACCCACCCCTCTGTCCCCTACCCATCCCCTCCCTGTACTACCCACCCCTCTGTCCCCTACCCATCCCCTCCCTGTACTACCCACCCCTCTGTCCCCTGCCCATCCCCTCCCTGTACTACCCACCCCTCTGTCCCCTACCCATCCCCTCCCTGTACTACCCACCCTTCTGTCCCCTATCCATTCCCTCCCTGTACTAGCCACCCCTCTGTTCCCTCCCCATCCCCTCCCTGTACTAGCCACCCCTCTGTTCCCTCCCCATCCCCTCCCTGTACTACCCACCCCTCTGTCCCCTGCCCATCCCCTCCCTGTACTAGCCACCCCTCCGTCCCCTATCCATTCCCTCCCTGTACTACCCACCCTCCTGTCCCCTACCCATCCCCTCCCTGTACTACCCACCCCTCTGTTCCCTCCCCATCCCCTCCCTGTACTACCCACCCCTCTGTCCCCTGCCCATCCCCTCCCTGTGCTTTCCCACCCCTCGATCCTTACCCATCACACCCCTACCCCAGCCTCACCCCACCCCTATCGGCGCCACAATGCCAATTGAGCAAACACCCGTCCGGCGTGTAGACTATAATAGCCGGCGCCCGCCCGACACAGGCCGTGAAAGCCCTGAGCGGCGTTGGCGGGAGGCAGTGGGTCCTGATGGCGCGTCTTACAGAAGTTCTCCCACCACCAGGCTACAGCAGAGACCGGCAAGGCTACAGGAGGAGGGGTGTGGTGGTGGTGGTGGCTTAGGGGGACTGGAGGAGGCGGCACCATGGAGGAGCACCCAGGGTGAGTCACTCACTTACAATAAACTACTTACTGTGTAGATAGATGCTGCTTCTAGGGTAACCTAAGATGCTCCCCTCATCATGCTGAAGTTTTTGCCAGTGAAGAATGCAGTTGCAGTTCTTGGCTTATAAACAGCGTTTCTATAATGAAACTATTAAAAGTTGTATAATATTACAAATATTCAATTATTTATGTAGTACAAATCTGTCAAAGATAGGGAAAGAGGGACACTGCAATAGTGACAGTACATCACTTAAATGACACGATGATAAGGATAAAAGCACAACTGGGTACATTGTATAATGAAATCACAGTAATAACACCATAATAATTATTCAATAGTAATGACAATATACTACAATAATGCTCCAATGACAAAATGGTACACACAATAATAATGATACATTTAATAGTAAGAGGTTATGGTATTCTTGCTAGCACTACAATAATGACCTGAGCACGACCATGTTGTGTAGTATCTGGGAACGAATTTAACCTTTAGTGACTGAGTGCACATATTTTCCCAGGAAATCATTTCTCAGAAATAATCAAAAAGTAATGGTGATAATAGATTGTCATTTTCAATGGTCCTGAAAAAACTTAAATATTTGTGCAGGTGGGTGATGAGAGGCAATTCCTACCAATTGATGATAGAAATGTCTCGCATTCTTTACATGTTTAGATGTGGAGGCAAGTATAGGGATGCTTAACAGTAGGCACCTGTTTGCCTTTGTTTAGTGGAGGAGAGGCTTGTGAGGGGGTCTCTCTCAGTCTCTCTCTCCCTCGCTGCGATCTGTATTTGACTATACATAACCAACATCTAGATATATCAAACAAATCTATTCTATAGCTTCAGGTTTTGACGCAGTGCTTTTATACCATCTATTCGCTCCTGCAGCGTGTCCACTGATATATGATTAACACCATTCTGCCACGCTTTTCTATGTATAGCCTGCCATATATCCTGTTTTAACTACATGTGCACTAATCAAACAGATTATACTTATTAATCCGAGTTGATTAACTCCTTTTGCCGGTGAGGCCGTACTACATTGATCATATGATAATGATGATCAGCGTAGTATGGCCTCTCTGACATAAGAAATAAATATATATAAATACGCACTAGGAAATTTTATCATTGTTATGTAGGCTTTCATTGTAATTCTAACGATATAGGTCCATGCACGGTTTGAGCTACGGTTGCTAAGTGTGTTTTTTTCATTAGTCAGGTGGTCCTTACGCCAGTTCGTCGCAGTGGAAGATTAACAATTAAATATGCAGTTTCCTGATTTTGGGAGATTTATATAATTAAGTATAGGATTGCTCTTAGAATGGGGTTACATCTAATAATTGTAGATTAGGATCATCTGATAGTAAAATCATGAAAGACTTATAGTGACGCTTAGATAGGTGACTTCTCAAAACTTAGATAGGTAGATAGGTGACTTCTCAAAGTCATACATATGGACTTCTACAAAAATAATTTTAGAAGGTGGTCGACTTACATTTTCAGGTCGGAAATAGGTGAGCGTACACTAGCTTATAATGTGATGAAGCCGATGCATCGGTTGGTTATACGCCTAGTTCTGGCTAACGACTTTATTGTCCTTAATTCTTTCTCTGAAACTGTTGTCTAGTGTACTCCTATATATTTTCCGAAGACATACAAATATCTTATTTAAAAACATATAGCGGAACGTTTATAGAAATTTCTTAGTTCTGTTGCTTCCTTGACAATAAGATTCGAAATGGAACATGGTACTCAAACATTTTATAAATACCCTATGTATGGCCCACTATAAGATACTTCATCAATTAATGAAGGTACAGTATATTCAGCATAGGATCCAGGCATTTCCTAGGGGTTTTAGGGTATTGGGAAGAAAATCAATAATTGAAAGGGAAGCTATAGGTAATGGACATGTTGCATATTCGAAACAGATATTTCTTTTTTTTTTAGGTTCTTCTATCCGTTCAGATGAGGGTCACAAACACCAAACTAGAAGTTCTGTACTTGGGGAATTAAACATATAGTTCTAGTAATATGTATGGGATTGACAACTACATGAATAAGGGTAGCAGCTGGAGTTATGAGAAGTATATATGGAGTTGATAGTTTGGAGTATTTCTACCTATCGCACCTAGGAGTGCATGGAATTGACCACCACACCCGGGGCTAGCAGCAAGTAGTATCTGGAGTTGATGATTAATAGCGGGTGCAGATCATGTAGAGTAGACTTTGTGAGTAGTATATGGAATTGATGATTGACAGCTGGTGCAGTTGTGAGTAGTGTATGGAATTGATGATTAACAGCGGGTGCGGTTGTGAGTAGTGTATGGAATTGATGATTAACAGCTGGTGCAGTTGTGAGTAGTGTATGGAATTGATGATTAACAGCGGGTGCGGTTGTGAGTAGTATATGGAATTGATGATTAATAGCTGGTGCAGTTGGGAGTAGTATATGGAATTGATGATTAACAGCGGTTGTGAGTAGTATATGGAATTGATGATTCATAGCGGGTACAGTTGTGAGAAGTATCTGGAGTTGATGATTCATATTGGGTGCATGTGTGAGTAGTATATAGAGTTGATGATTAATAGCGGGTGCAGGTGTGAGTAGTATATGGAATTGATGATTCATAGCGGGTGCAGTTGTGGGTAGTATATGGAATGGAATTGATGATTAAAAGCGGGTGCAGTTGTGAGTAGTATATGGAATTGATGATTAATAGCGGGTGCAGTTGTGAGAAGTATCTGGAGTTGATGATTCATATTGGGTGCAGGTGTGAGTAGTATATAGAGTTGATGATTAATAGCGGGTGCAGGTGTGAGTAGTATATGGAATTGATGATTCATAGCGGGTGCAGTTGTGAGTAGTATATGGAATTGATGATTAATAGCGGGTGCAGTTGTGAGTAGTATATGGAATTGATGATTCATATTGGGTGCAGGTGTGAGTAGTATATAGAGTTGATGATTAATAGCGGGTGCAGGTGTGAGTAGTATATGGAATTGATGATTCATAGCGGGTGCAGTTGTGAGTAGTATATGGAATTGATGATTCATAGCGGGTGCAGTTGTGAGTAGTATATGGAATTGATGATTCATAGCGGGTGCAGTTGTGAGTAGCACATGGAGTTGATGATTCATAGCGGGTGCAGTTGTGAGTAGTACATGGAGTTGATGATTCATAGTCGGGATAACAGTTTTTGAGCTCTCTGTGGTGTGTAGGACATACCTTGTGCCGTCAAAGACTGAACAGTGCCCGATAGACTAGAACTATAATAGTAGTACTTGGAATTGGAGCCTATATGCGGGTTAGCTGTTGTGATGTTGGTGAGTAGTACAATGGAGTTGATTGTTCAATCTGGTGTAGTATTGACATTTATACTCATCACTTGCAGTTATACGTGGGCTTGCATCCATTTTTCAGCCTATTTATTTGATTGACACAGGCTAGGACCCGCCAAAAGGCGGGCCCACATGTGACTACAGGTTGTGTTATGGAAAGTAGACTGTGCCCAGGGTCTCTGTTATATATGTAGGCCAGCTGAACCTATAAGTCGTAGAGTGGCCCTGTAATTGTCTCTTTATACTATGCTTGAGTGTAGTGTAACGAGGTGCAGTACAAGAATGTAAACAGATACCTCACTCATAGGCCCTATAGCTCGCTGCCTCAGTGCTAGTGCTAGGGCACAGGGCTGTCCAGGTCTGTGGGAAGGATCATTCTGTACACACATGGTAGACTCAATAACAAGTGATGAAACAGCTTCAATGATTTAAATCACCTTTTCACACCCCAACAAAGGCAAGAGGTGTTGACATGTTTTTGCCCCCCCCCCCTACAGTCAAGGGTCTAATTCATTTTTACCCTGACCCCAATTCAACATGCTCTGTCCACATAATTAAAACAATGATCACTAATTTACCTTTGTAAAACTATATATATAATAGAATCGAATATAAAGAAGAGAAGGAGGGACTCGGTGGCCATAAGGTCACATCTCATTGGGGACGTTCTGTCGCGAGTCTAGACTCCCAATCCCAGGTATCACAAAAGGTGTGACCACCATTGCAGATTTATTTCATTTGACCTGCCCTACTACAGTCAAAGTGACAATCTTACCCACCACCAACTACAGCCTGGAAAACCTCTGTTGGTCAACTTTAATCTGCCGACCTTTGACTATTTGGCTCGTTCTTCGGCTTGCTAAGCACATTGTGTTTAGTGCAAGTATAGTATGTAAAAAAATTTTTTTGTTGTTGTAAGGGAGACTTAAGTTCCAGAATGCACATAAGATGATATTCAGTTTAAGACATCAGTTTCCCACTCAGCCCGGAAAAGCGATTAATGATAGGATAAACATGATGTCTACAGGCCACAACCCAGTCAACAACAAAAACACCGTTATACAACGTTTCAGAACTTGATTGTGTGTACAGTTATGGCCGCACTACATATCGGCGATAGTACTAATCGTGACCTTACCATCAGATTGTATTATAGGCCACATTTCCTCATCAGATTTCGACAATAATATTCTTGTTCGTCAACCAAGTCGATTTCATTGACTTTGACTTTTTAAATATGTAAACTCCCACTCAATTTAAGTCTTTGGGAGGTGAATTTTGATCCGGAAATATCCGATCTTCATTTTTAGAAAGGAATCTAGATGATTCCACCCGAGGAAATGAAATGAGAATGATGACTAGTTGACTGTTGTTTGCATGGGACTTTGTGAAGAAACTAAGTTTCCAATATATTTAAGATCGATACAAAAAAGACCTACATCTCGGGTGGAATTCTTATGTTATTTTCTCATCCAATATGTGAGATGTTTTTTTCATGGCAGCTAATTTCATAAATCATGCTATAAATTAGATAGTAATATCTTTAAAACAATGGGACAAAGATCTGGCATTTGTGATACGTCCAGAATCACTGACATGTATATTCCATGAGTCAACTGTCGACAAATTAGAGTATTATACGTTTAGAACTTTATGATATAATGGTGTTTTCCTTGGACGGCCCTTTTTGCTTGGTTGTAAAATTATTTTGTAAGCAGGGAAGTGACTCTAATCTAATAAAATGATTAAATGTGTTCGTGATATGGCTGTTTCCTCTTCTCAGCAGCAGAGATTAGAAGTTGCTTAGGGGTAACATTTGCACATTTAGAAGTCTGACCAAACCCTGGAGTGATTAGATTAAGTTGCACCCACCGTGTCTGCAGCAGGACTGGTCGGGAGGAGTCCCAGGGGCCACCCCCGCCGCCCACCTGGGTGAGAGGAGGTGCCCACCCCACAGTCAGTCACTGCTGGGAAGTGGTAAGCGGGGACCGGTGTGGATAGAATGAAATTAGGTTGACTGATTGGGCCTATAGTCGCCGATGCCACTGGTCCTGGTGCTTGGACCCCTCCCCCCTCGCCCTACAAGCCCCTGTCCCAAGTCCCCAAGCTGGTCCTCCATATACACCATGCAGGTCTATATCCCATACCCACAAGACCAACACCCTCCCACCCACTACACTCCCCTCCACCCCTTAACTTTCCCTCTCTCCCTCTACCACCTCGATCTCCCCTTATTCGGACTTGACCCCTTCTTCACCCATACTATGGATCTAACCCTACCCTCTCTCTCCCTTTCTCTCCGTCCCGCCTTATACTTCCCTCTCTCCCTCTACCCTTCTTTCCCCTACCTTTCTATATACCCCATACACATCCTCTCCCATTCCCCTTAATCTCCTTCTCCATCCCCTCTCCCGACACATACCCCACCTAGGCCTCTATTCCCTATACACCGTCTATCCATACACGACATCTCCCTACACACCATGCTCATTATATACAATTGGGTTCTATATTTAAGCGCCCGGATGCTTTCTGATTCCGATTCCTCTCTACTCCGGGGCTTATTTAAGACCGATGTACATAATAGGCCATCCAATGTACCTTAATTACACCTACACCTCCTCCTTACAAACCACTCTCCTTCTCCTTCTCCTCCTATTCCCTACATCCCTCTCCGCACATCCCTCCCCTGCACCCCTCCTTGTACTCCTCCCTATACCCCTCTCTCCCCGCTCTCTCCACACCCCTCTCCCTATTCCACTCTCCTTACACCCCTCTCCCTACACCCTTCTCCCTACACCCCTAGTTCTCCTTACACCACTCTCCCTACACCCCTCTCCCTACACCCTTCTCCCTACACCCCTCTCCCTACACCCCTCTCCCTGTACCCCTCTCCATGTACCCCTCTCCCTACACCCCTCTCCCTACACCCCTCTCCCTACACCCCTCTCCCTGTACCCCTCTCCCTGTACCCCTCTCCCTACACCCCTCTCCCTACGCCCCTCTCCCTGTACCCCTCTCCCTACACCCCTCTCCCTGTACCCCTCTCCCTACACCCTTCTCCCTACACCCCTCTCCCTACACCCCTCTCCCTGTACCCCTCTCCCTACACCCTTCTCCCTACACCCCTCTCCCTGTACCCCTCTCCCTACACCCTTCTCCCTACACCCCTCTCCCTGTACCCCTCTCCATGTACCCCTCTCCCTACACCCTTCTCCCTACACCCCTCTCCCTACACCCCTCTCCCTGTACCCCTCTCCCTGTACCCCTCTCCCTACACCCCTCTCCCTACACCCCTCTCCCTACACCCCTCTCCCTGTACCCCTCTCCCTACACCCTTCTTCCTACACCCCTCTCCCTATACCCCTCTCCCTACGCCCCTCTCCCTGTACCTCTCTCCCTGTACCCCTCTCCCTACACCACTCTCTGCACCCCTCTCCCCATAACCCCCCCCCCTCCCTGTCCTGCTCTTACCCTTTATCATTTAGACCTCTTCCCTGTACCTCCCCCGCAGATCACGGCTCAGAGAGGGGTGACACTAGGGTGTGTGTGTGTATAGGTGTGTGTGTGAGTTGGAGGGGACGCTGGTCTGGCTATCCGTGGTGTGATGGACACGCCTTATGACGTCATAGACTGAAAAGTGCCCGATAGACTGCAAACACAAGACTAAGGGATGGGTGGAGTAAAAACCTTTAGCTCCAAAGACCAGACAATCTTTTGTTTTCTTTTCGCCACAGGTCCTCGGCTCCAGATCGGAATTGAGAGGAAAAAATATGAATTAACGTGGAGAATGGATAGAATTGGTCGAAGCGAAGTGCAAAGGAATGTCTATGTGTCACTTTGACAGAGGGTGCAGGCGACAAACGATATGATGGTGTGAAGCAAGAAATAAAGTATCCAACCTGAGGAAGGAGGGGAGGAAATATGGAAGCAAGAGGAAGACGCATACGGGGAAGGGAGCAAGATGAGGGTAGAATGACGGGGGGCTGGATAGAGTGGGGAACTAGAGTGGATAACGTATGATGCAAGAAAAAAAAGACGGGGGGGGAGAGGAGAGGGGGAGAGTGTGACCACCTTATCAATTCTATACAACTACCCCTATAGCTACACCCCTCCAATCCACCATGGCCGCCTGAAAGCCGAGCTTAAGTCGGTCACCCCTTTTCAAGGGATAAGTCTTGCCAAGTCCCGCCGGCTCTCGGGGCAGCGTCAGGTGACTGAGCTAGCCGGAAGCTAATTGAGACCGTCTCTCTGATATTCTCCATTTGCGTTACAATCTAAACATGGCGTCCAGGGCACCGTCCGACAAGTGTACATGCCTATGTTACATGCGGGGGTGTAGAGTGAGGGTGGCGTGAGCTGAGGAGGGGGGGACTGTTCTTCCTGGCGATTGATGCTACTAGAGATTGACTATATAGAATTAAGCAAACCATCCCACGCCATCTACCTTACCACCTTATACATATGTCAACTCGGGGAGCCAAATTCGCATATCAAGACTTTAATACCCCTAGATGTTATCCTATAGATATCATATCATGCCTAATCAGCTAGGGGCCATTCAAGTTTGACGTCACCTTTTAGACATTTTCCAAGACTCCCGCCCTCATTCTCTATAGCGCTCTAACTGGTGTAGACGTGTTCCCGCAACCAGTGTGTGTACATTGTCACAGGCAGTCATTTCCGCTTCCGTTTCTGGGTGGTTGGTCTCATAAGAGATTCCGAGGTCAGAACTAAGATGGCCGCGCTTATGGAGAAACCGGAAATATCGCTATAATATATCCCTGCACCACTTATTTATGACGTCATACTTCAGCGTTACGCCACATTCTTCTAGTCTTTCCCATGTTTGATTCTATATACCAAGGGGATCCGTCTGTAGTAAAGTTATCTGGTGAGTAGCTCGAATAAAGAATAGGCCTAGACCAGCTCCGCGTCCAGATCACCACGCAGATCGCCGATGTAATGGGGGTGGACCATTAAAAATTCGACACAGCGACATGGGCATCTTTGGGCTTAGTGACATGTGACATGAGGAGATTGTGACATGGGACATAGGCATTTCCCCTTCCCACCTATAGGTAGCCTAAGGTGCGACTGCTTTCAATGTCCTATAAGGGAGTGGTCATTATCCCGGGTCATTATATTTAACAATAACAAGGGGGGTCTGCATTTTATTTGCACGCTCATGCTAAAATCCACCAACGGCCCTTTTGCTGAATAATAGCCCAGCTAACAAAAAACGTACGTTTTAGAACGTTTGTATAGGTCTATGGTTTGGAAGAAAATATTAAAAACATATTCTTGAAATAGCTATGCCATATACTCCTTGATATTGGGTTAATCACTAGGAGAAGGCCTATTGCCTATTTTCGTCCGCATATTTTCACATCAAACCAAAATAATCAGTAACCATCCAGTGTGACGGACCCAACTTAATTCTGACGCGAAGGAAAGAGCTTATACCCGGGGCTAATACTAACAACAGTTCAATCTCAATGCACAGGTTGCAAATAGCTTATATTACAACTTCAGCTTACAGTAGTTCGGAAGCCCTCAGGGTTCGGTTCAGTGAAGTTAATTGGTGTTCGTTGCCGTAGCCTACCTTTATTCTGTAAAAGTTTACAAGCAAACCTTTTGAAAACGTTTGCAAGCCCTTTGCAAACCTTTTGCAAACCCTTGGCAACCGTTTATAAAACGTTCTATTGCAAACGTATTTTAGTGTCAACGTTTTCTAAACGTTTTTCTAAACGTTTGCAAACCTACTAGGCCTACAAACGTTTTCCAAAAGTAAGGAAAAAGTTTTCTTTGTTAGCTGGGCACTGCCTAATAGGATTTGGCATAGGGCAATGTCCACCTTTAGTTGAGTAGGGATTCTCAAAGGAATTTTATTGTTATGTTGATGTTTTCTTCTGAGGACCCTCATCTGTTGATCATACCGGGTACGTTTAACAGGGCCATTCTTTAGCTTTACCAGAAACTGGTCTCGTTGAGGATTTAGGATGTAGGCTATTAGTAAGGCCTCGTCTTCCGCTCCCACTTTCCTGTAGAACAACTTTAAATAGGGCAAGGAATTGGTTCTCTCCTTGACCTTCTTGACCACAGCTCCTCCCCCACCTTCCTGTGTAAAGGTAGGGAGTATAGGTGGGGGCAGACAATACAAACCTGTTTGGCTAGGATTGTTATGACAGTGTGATATGCTGACTGAAGGCCATCTATGGTATATATTCTCATTTCTGTATCTTATAAATGTAGTTCGGTTCTACTGGGATGAATATCACTCCTCACACTGGAGTGGCCTAAACCTAGGAGAAGTATGGCCTGCTGAAGTTGCAGGATAACTCATACATGACCTTCCATATAGGTAGGGTCTCCTTCTAGCCTGAATGCGGCACATGCAGTGTATGGTACAATAAGATACAGAACAGGGGAGAATAGATGGCCTTCAGTCAGCATATCACACTGTCATAACAGACCTAGCCCAAAATGGTGCGACAGGTTTGTATAGTTGAAGATTGTTAGCCCTCTCCACCCGGCCTCTCCGGTATTCCCCCTACCTCCTCACAGGAAGGTGGGGGAGGAGCTATAGTTAGGAAAGTGGGGGAGACAACGAGATCTTCGCCCTCTTTAAATCCGCTCTACCAGTGGGACCAACTCACGCGGAGGTCTCGTTTGTCCGAGATTTGTCGCGAGATCATATCAGCGTCACTGTCATTAATCGAAGGACGTGCTACCGGAAGTGCCGCGTCCGAGCCGAGAAATTGGCGAAATACATCTCTCGCCCACGCATATCGTGGCAGCAGGGTTGATGATCAATTAAACCAACAGGGGGCGGTAGTGATGGGCGGCGGGTGGGACTCTGACAATGTCACGACGCGGCGACGGACAACTAGCCCCCCTGAGAAGCTATAAGGGCACCCCTTAGCCTTTTGTGGCCACTGTAGTCTCGTGGGTAACGTGCCTTAAAGTATGGTGAACCACCAGCGCCAAAGGGTGGCTGTGTGAAGGCCAATACTAGGCTACAGGGGTAACTGACACAGTTCTAGAGCCATTGGACCTACCGTAGTCAGCCCCACAGTGTGCATGTTACAGTGAAATCCCGTTATAAGGAGGGTCTTTTGGCAAGAACATTTGCTCCTTATAGCCTAAGCAATGTTCTTATAACCAATACTAAATATGGAGAGAACAGACAATTATGGCCATGGAAACATGGTCCTTACCTACAGGCCTAGGGTAAATGTGGGTAATATCGCGCACCTAGTGACGATATTACCCAAATGTTCCTCACCATTCTTTTCCATTGTCATTAAGAACGATTTTTATAAGTAAATCTAAAAAAATAAATTAAAACTAAAAAAAATGAGAAAAAATAAATGCCAGTTGCACCCACCTTGTATGGTAAGCAGGGGCCTAAAAGTCTGGTTAAATATTTGGGTTATATCGTTATCATTGTGGTTATATCACTCACACCTTTGTGTTATATCACTCACCCATTGAAATACAGTGCAATTTACCATATGGGTAATTCCGCTCACCTGTTTTCACACCCAAAAGTGTGAAAACAGAGGGCCTCACCCCAAATGCTCTCACACCTGTCTGGTGAGTAGCAGCATCCCCAAATTTACACCACTGTTAGACAACATACAAAGCTACCCTGTAACACTAATCCACTCTTTTTCTTTTTATTTGATATATTATTTTATATTTTATAAACAGGTGCGCGATATTACAACATGCCTGAGCGATATTAGCCCTATGGGAATTAGTATAGAAACTGGTAATTTAGAAAGATTAAGAAATTTGGATTTTTAAACGTTTTTGTTCATATTTATCTTATTACATACATATATGGACTAGAAACACAAAATACATTGAAATGATATGGCATGAAATGTGGCTCACTACTGGAAAAAAAAAAATCTGAATTTTTTTCGAAAAATCGCCCTTTTAGGGGGGGGGGTGCGCGATATTACCACATGCGCGATATTACCCACATTTACCCTACACTGTAACAGGGAGTTTCTTTCAGTCCTCCTTATAACGAGATTTCACTGTATAACATGTCACCTGTTTGAGGCGTCTTCTCTCACTGGATCATATAGCATAATGGCTCATGGAATGGGGGATAGACATTTCACAGGCGAAATTAAAATAATAGTGACAGGAGGCATTGATCGGGGCTTAGTGAAGGCCTAATTGTCTTAAACTTAAAGGCGCACTGAACCCAGGACCTAGCTCTGCCGAGTTTTGTACGCAAATGACGTCGTTGGTTCAGTGAAAAACGTTTAAGCCGTGGTAAGCTTACACCTAATTGCTTCCTTCTCCTATAGCATACAATGCGTATGTAGCAAACTACAGGAGCACCGGATATTACATTTGTCATAATTTCAGTGCTAAAAGGCAACCTGTCACAACTTTAAAAAAAAGTCAACGCTGGCCGAATTACACCTGTGAATTAGCGTGATACTTGGCACAGTTTGTTAGAGACATATAGGCCTACGTGCTAGCTTTTGCGAATTTTGCTTTATGCCACATTGGTGTACCAAGCTGTTCTAGTGTCACATAAGATGCTTAGCTTTATGTACTAAGATACTGGTAGTAGAAAAAAGGTGCAGTGCTGATAGTTTCCAAAGTGTCTAGCTTGGGTAGGACTACAGCTCACCTTTATAAATGGTATAGTGTAAATCCTGCAGCAGCTTGCAGCTGTACCGCCAATTTGATATACTACTCACATCACCGCACAGGCCGAATGAGAGCCTTCTGGTAGAGATGGTCTGCAGGGGGTGGTAGTATTAGGGTAAGGCCCGACACTCGTATGGCCTGATCATCTGGACACCTATACTCAGACCAGGTGCACACCAGAGACATCTACTGACTGTAAACTACACTACCTGGTCTGAGTATAGGTGTCCAGATGATCGGACCATACGAGTGTCGGGCCTTACCCTAATACTACCACCCCCTGCAAACCATCTCTACCTGAAGGCTCTCATTCGGCCTGTGCATCACCGCCTGGTCACCCGGCCAAGGGCCGCTATATGCTCTTAAGTGCTTTAATGGTTCAGGACTGCATTCATGCATCATACCGACGGTCCCTTTGGAAGTGTATCAACCCCGTAGTATTGACATGATGCATGAATGCGGCCCTGGCTAGTAGATTCGCTATGGGTACCGTACGGAAACGCATGCCGTCGTCATAATGCACCGGGCGATCTTCACTTTGGTGGGGCATTTACCCCCAGCCCGTACACAGACGAGATTAAGATCCGATTTTAGTCCTTATGAAAAACTCCTATACCCCTGCCGCTTATACAAGACCGGGGCTCTATAGGAGTCTGGGGGGAGGTCCACTGGTTACGGCGACAAGCGCCGATAAGGCTGTAACATGCTTGGCCCCTGTATCCATATGTAGGGGCTAGGGTTATACGGGGTTTTATATGACGGGTTCTGTTGGATGCTGTGTTGAGAACTCAGTCCGAACCCTTCAGTCCGGCGGCAGGTGGCGACACCTGCTTCGGGCTTGGGGTATGGACAGAGGTCGCTATAGGCTTCCGGTCTGCGTGTGCGCGCGTAGGCTGGCTGCCTATATATGCCCAGCATCCGATGGGACTCGTCGGTTACTCTGAGCCACGCTGGTGAGGAGACCCTGAGATCACTGCGGCTGATTAGCCTACTGACCCGTTCCGAACTCTATAGGGAGTTCGCACGATTAGAGCTTTGCCTGTCTAGGTTACTGAATAAACCTATTGATTCGCAATATCATAGAGGAGCAAAGTATCGTTTATTACACATATATAATATTTAACCAATAATATATGAATATCGCCGACCGCGGGGTTTGTATTGATGAATAACGACCGAGGGGCGTAGCCCCGAGGTTGTTATTCATCTATACACACCCCAAGGTCGGCGATATTCATATATTATTAGGTTTATTATACGATATTTCGATTCATATGTCCTTATTTACCTTATATGAGTCCTAATTTGGCCATTTTGAAGGATTATTGACTGAATATCACTCGTACACCAGTAGCGCCATGTTGTTTTGACATCCCACCAACCCTGCTCGCTGATTGGTGGAGCCTGGCTACGTCATGCCCTCAATCTCCAACACTGAGTCCAACATAGAATTTGTAAGGGGGCCAGCTTGGGGCGATGTTATAATCTAACCAGCGTTTCCCTCCACATTCACCACAGCCGGATAGGCATGGGCGCTAGCGACTTCGCCTCACACACCAGGGGTACCCGGATCGAGCCTGGGTGGAAACGAACCATTTTTAAAGGGCCTATATGTATGTGAAAAAAGCCCCTAGAATTATTTTAACGAATGAGTAAGTAAAGTCCAACTTCTACCTTTATAGTAAAAAAGAAATTAGAAAAAAATATTGATTTTCAAAGAAACTATACCAAAAAATGTCTTTTCTTCTGTAACTCGGTAAATAATGGTCCTACAGGGCTGGAAATCCGCATGTAGACTCCTTGTTTCGCCACCTCCCTCTACCAGCGCCTCCACGGCGTGGTGGTTAGCACGTCGGACTTCAAGTCTTGATGTAGCGTGTTCGAGTCTCCATAGAACCTCAGATTTTATGGCTGACGATTCCCATTCAGAATCGTTCTGATATTCTGGATATCAGAACGATTCTGAATGGGGAATTCAGAATTGTTCTGATATACAGAATATCATGGGGAATTCAGAATCGTTCTAATATCCAGAATATCAGAACGATTTCACCTCCCAAAGTATGCACCAATATCAGAACGGGAATATCACCTAAAAAGCACGGTGTAAGCCCATATCATATAATAAATACATATATATATATATATATATATATATATATATATATATATATATATATATATATATATATATATATATATAATATATAGGCCTATATAATTATAGTGGTATGTCTTATCAGTGCATTAACACTCAACCAGGGAAATTAAAAATGGCGGACCCGCTGGGTATAACCATGGAGATATATGAATGTCCTTTCTATAACTCCTATTAAAACCAGGTGCGTTATTGTGACGCTATGTGATATTCCACCAAAAAGACACCCGCTTTTATTACACAAATCATGTTCCCCTTTCCATCCGACCAATCAGATATCCTCTTCTATTCCAGAAAGCAGATATAATCCCATCATTTTATTTCAGCAATCAGAATTCATCATCACAACCTTATGTCCAGATGGCAGCTAGTTCTATGATGGGACATGTCGTAAAATACAAACTTCATTTGCCCAAAATAGACGCAGCTACAGGAAGAGGCATATATAGACACATACGCATATTATGAGGGTGCCGTAAAGCAGCTCTGGTGTTTTTACGACACTGTCTGACCAAATATAGACCACAGTGTATAAGTTTAGACTGAGGCGATCGATTGGCAAGGGCCGGACAGAAGAGGGGTCGTCATATTTTTTCTGGGTTGAGTGATAGGAGAGGAGTCTGGCCATCGTCATTTATCGCTCTGATAATGTAAAGAAAAATCACATTGGCTCGCCTTTCTCTTCCTGCTCGTGGTATGTGTCTGTGTATTGTGTGCTACCGGTATATTTGGCTGGTGACAAAGGACTGGCAGGATGACGTATATTTTAGAGCTTGCATTCGGGTTATTCTTAGACTTTCCATCAAATATAATGCCTCTGCGAGCATGTATGTTAAGCAACTCTAAAAGGACACACAAGCCAATGTGACAGACTGAGAAGTCAAAAATCAGAAGGAAACAAACACATTACCACCTACAATACAGCACAAGACTATGTAGCAAAATGGAACCCTCTAAAAGGCAAGACAATACCTTGTAACACATGCACGTTGTAGGCCTTTAACTTCTAACATTACAAGCCTGTTTGTCTCAAACACTGTAAAAGACAATACAAGGTCATGTAACAAAGACTGTACCCTATAAAAAAGATAAGACAAGCCCATATATATAGATATACATGTGACAAATATTGTATAGGGTATACCCTGTAAAAGGCAAGACAATACGTCTCGTAGGCCTTACCTCTAATAGATAAGACAGTGTTTTAAACACTGCACTCACTAAAAATAACAACAATACAAGCAAATATATAACTTGGACCCTCTAAAGGGCAATACAATCCTATATATCTAACAGTTATTGTA
Organism: Harmothoe impar; assembly: GCA_947462335.1. Lineage (NCBI taxonomy): Eukaryota > Metazoa > Annelida > Polychaeta > Phyllodocida > Polynoidae > Harmothoe > Harmothoe impar. Next base: position 57,814,095 of record OX381707.1, on the reverse strand, counting down.
CACCATCTAAAAGACAATACAAGCCCATGTAACAATCACTCTACGATAGGAGCTCATGTTACAAAAGCTGTACCCTCCAGTAGACAACACAAGCTTCTGTAGCAAAGAGATACTGTACCTTTTAAAAGACAATGCAAGGCCATGTAACATAGACAATACATACCAAAAATTCCCGTGTATAACCCGCACCCCGACTTTGGGAGAATCATATAACCCGCATCTGGGCTCTGTAAATCGGCGTTTTGGTAATGCACTATATTTATAAAAACCCTCGTGTTACCCGCACCTAGACTTTGAGAATATTGTACAACCCGCACAGGAAGTTTGGTCCGTGTATAACCCGCGGCTTATACCCGGGAATTTACGGTAGATACATTTAGATTCGCGAGTATAGTTCCTCACTGAGGAACCCTCAGTGGGGAACTATGCTCGTCCTCCTTTGCATACACTGAAAATCCATAGATTGAAAGGGTTAGTCAGTTCAGACTATCCTAGGTTGGTCATATGAGTGTTAGTCATAATGGCAAAGTTATATTCAAAAATGACTGAGGGGTCAGTCAGTAGTGGCTAACCTAGGTTCATCATTGGTGTGTTGTATTTGTATACCACTAGTTGGGGCCACCTGTCATGACCACTCGGTGGCTCCCCCTGGAAATAAAAAGACTAAGGTGGGTTGGTCAGTCCTGACCAACCTGACAATAATAACTGACCCATGTTGGGCGTATAGGGATCCAAAAAATGACTAACTAGGTTAGGCACTAGTGACTGAGAGGTTGGGCGTATAGGGAGCCTAGGAATATCAGTGTATATTTCATGCATTATTAACAATATTTATCGAAATTCCATTTGATTGATTTGAAAAAGCTTTTTTTTAAATAATCGTTAGATGATCAATTATGATGATTTGACGGGCCGTGAAATACGGGCGAGCTTTATTGGGGGTATAGATAGGGGGTGGGGCATGTCGCATGTCTATGTTGCTTAATAATACTCATGTCCCATTTCGATTTTAAGAAATGTCCATGTCCCATATGTCACTAACTTATTAAGCCTCCTGTCACATGTCCCTAGTCCCCATGTCGCATATCGATTTTAAGAAAAGGCCATGTAGCCTGCCATGTCAAATTTAGGGGTCTATCCCCATTTTATTTCACGGGGTGGGTAATATGGCGTTCATGGGTTAAATCAATGTGGCTGCCTTATCTTAAATAAAAGCCCATACAACAAACACTGTTCCCTCTTAAAGACAAGACAAACCCATGTAACATACTCAGAGGGTCTACCTCGAGTAGCTAAAACCCATGTAACAAACATATATACATACCTTCTTACAGACAAGACAAGACGATGTAACAAATGGCAAAACTTTGTCCAATAGGCAATAGACCATGACCTCAAGGGATCTGGAGACAAAAATAATTTTCTCCTGTGACACTTGTTACCACTGGCTGAGATGGGCAGGGGGTGAGTATAAGATGGGGGTTGGGGGTAGTGATGATGAGAGCCGGCAAGCGGTGGCTATTTTTAGACACGTTATTGATGAGGCGCGTGGGCGGGAGACGCGGGACCCGGGAGTGCCGCTATCGCAGCGCCATCTCTGATCGGGACGCGGAATCAGCGGCCCCGATCTGGTGGCCCCGGGTTCTGAGCTAGTTGGCCCGTGGGGTGTAGACTGGGCTGTGGGGAGGGTGGGACCAGTCGAGGTCTGGACTGTGTGAAGTGTCACCTACCTAGCAGATTTTAGAGTGATAGTTAGTCTCTCTACCCCAGATGATTTTGTATTGAACTGAAGTGGTTGGGTGCTATTGTAGGCGTCTAAGGATAACACCCAGCCATCACAGAGTCTCAAGAAATGCAGTTTGTCCCAGTTTGTTCACAACCAGCCATCACAAAGTGTCCACAGAATACAATGTCCACAACTCTCTGTTACAAAGTGTAATAGGTTTATACCCGTAAATGCACAATGTTATAAATTCCACATACATAAAGGAGAGAAATACGAAGAAATGTTAAGAGGAATAAACACATGTAATGAAACACAATATACTACTGGATGTCAATTTTTGTACTTTTGCTCCTTTTTCGTTGTGTTGATGACGTATTTGACCATTAAGTAACTTATTTGACCACATAATGATGTGCTTGACCGGCAGAGAGACAGTAGTGCAAAACAGAAAATGGACAGAAAATAATATACCAACTCTATTATGATGTTACATTCCGCTGCCTTTTATAGGAAGTAAATAACATACCAACTGCATTATCATGTTACATTCCGCTGCATTTATTTTTATGAATGACGTACCGGTAATAATTTTATTATATTATGTTTTTCCATAAAAATAATGAAGTGCGTATTCGGGTGGGGAAAACATGTTTTGGAATGATTGGCTAGCCGGTCAAATACGTCACGATTTCATAAGAATCAATTTGGTGAGACTGACTCATTATATGATAGCATTGTCATGTTCAGTCAAGGGAAAGAATTGGTTCAAGATGGTACAAGGTACCAAATGGTACAAGGTACCAAATGCTTAAATCATTCAAAATGTAAGGATAGCCTAGATCTATTCATGAAGGTAGGGTGTCTGTTGAAATACATCTACACTCTAAGAAATCCGTGTAGCGGGAACATGCAAAAAGAGTAACACACATGTATGCATTTTCACACTTTGATATTTTATACACTTATAAAATGTAACACATATTTTCTCATCTCACTTACTCACTCCCTCCTAAAAAGCAATTAGCTATTGAGAAAGGTGTGTAGTGTGTTTAAAAAAGGGTCTGTTAAAACTGACTTTAAAAAAGCGTTTTAAAAAGTCTGTAGGTGTAACACACTTTTCTTAGGGTACACCCTGAGAAAAGTGAGCGTCACTGTCGCCAAAAGCACCCTTACCTGAAAGTCAGGCACTGCCTGGCTTTCGGCGACAGTGACGCTCACTTTTCTGAGGATGTAGCAAGTACATAACATGTTTTACATCCAACACATCCTTTCTTCATGCACACTAAGATAACACACCATGACCTGTATAACTACCATTTTTCATCATACAGTTGATACTTCCCTCGAACTGGCATCACCTCTGCTACTGTGCGACGGTCAATGTGTAAGTCACTACAGGATACGGCTAATCCCTATCATGTTTTGTACGAAATAACCTGAATAGTTAGGGAGCCTTGTTTGTAAATGATATTTGTGACGGGAAATGACAAGTTAACCTTGCCACATAAGTTGCCATAGCTCAAGAGAGGTGGCTGGTTTTTGATATCTGATCCAACAGGATGAAATAATTTGCAAGTTTTTAATAGAAGTTGTAGATATAGGAACATCCCGGACGTTCGAATTCCACTTGGTTGTCAACAAATTCAACAGCAACCTTAATTAGGATACGCGTCATTCCTTTTAAATGTTATCATGTTTTCGAATTTAGCTAATTATTATCCTAGCAACCCAACTGAAGATCAGAGTATTCAGAGCCTGCATCGAAAGTATCTTTCTATTATAACGCAGAACTGTGGACAAAAATGACGAGCGAAAACCTCTAGGGGAGACCGGGGCACGTTGAACCGCTTTAGCACCTTTATTTTTTTCCTGACCTTGTTATGACTTGACAGGGATTTGAGCTTAGGTCCTCTGCATGATGAATCCACCATGCTAACCACTACTCTATGAGGGACAGGTGACATAGGGAACGCCCAGGTACAACCCACTAACAATACTCACACCCTGTTTGTACCCTAATCCCGGACATGAAATTTGGCTGAGCTGGTTGTTGGAGGTTAGAAGATATACACTGGTACCAATAAACATGGCGCTGTACACAGGTCATCTCGCTAATGCGGAATACTGGCAGGGGACATCTGAAATTCATTCTTTGACTTCTGTATGTGTGTTGAAGCTTGGCTCCCTTTTCCCTACTCAGGGGTACTAGATTTAAGGTTGTTATATCTTAACAGCAACAATGAGAGACAAAAACAGGCATGTATAGGCCTAGTAGCAACGGGGAGACTTCCTACCGCAGAAGGAGAGGGGCATCTCAGGGATTTCAGTCCATTCTGCATGTATACGGTCTTGTGTCGCAGACCGGTGTCTATTCTTTCTCTTCCCTTCTCACTCTTTTTGTCATAATAGAATCATCTTTAATGTACTCACCTCATACAAGTGTTATCCACGGACCGTAAAGTCCCTTGTTCAGTCTGTACTGACCTTGTGAACCTGCTGACCAGCCTTCAACTGTGTTGGTTTGAAAATAATTTTCTCTCACCTCAATTTTCACTATTTCTATAGTGCGAATGGTATCAGGCATGGGGTGGAGTGCAGAGAATGAGGTTGACCCTCACTCTGCCATCATAAAGCGGTCAAGAATATAATCCTACTTAATATCACGAGAACACACCACTAAGTCTTCCAGTTCCTTCATACAGAGATACATCACAGTGTTTAAGTGATGCTATGCTTAGAGAGTGACTGTCAGATTACGGGTACACTGAAGCAGAGTGGAGGGGTACGACACGTCGGACAGTAGCACCACAGGGTCAGGCGAAGCAAAAGGTACAGACATCAAGAAATTTCTTTTTATCATCTTTTTGTTCAGGAATCTAATTCAGTGCGGGAGATGTAACAACCGCACAACTGACATAGCTCACGTGAGTGCACGAACAAATGTTATAAGTGAGTCTTACCCCAGTCTTCATAAAGTCTTATAACCCGAAAGTAATAGTATGCCATAGTATGGATGGAGTGCTCTCCTCCCCAACTGCTGTTTTTCTTTCCTTTTTCCACCCGCTTCTTTAGTAATGGCAGAACCCCAGTTAAATACCATTTTAAGATTTTTCAAGACATGTTTAAGACTACACATGAACTGTGTCATAGTAAATTTGAAGGCGAAAATTTCATTAAGACACACTCAAAAGGTTTGTCCGTGCACTCGGGCGAGCTAGGTGCCATCTGCGTAACAACCAGCGTTAGGGACATGGATAGAAGAAGGGGAAAGGAGACAGGGAGAAGAATCACTAACTTACCTCCATACACTACTCCCCCGCCATCCCACTGCAGGCCGTCTTTTATTGAGAGAACTTTGCATTTATCGCATGCTATAGTCTATCAACATTAGACCAACAAACCATCAATGGATACCCCACCTCCAATTTCATGTTGAGTCTTATCGGACTTCGCAGTAGATTCAGAAATAGAGACTATAGGATAGTAAAGTCATAATCATTCAGTGCATGTGAAGACTGAAGGAACATTTTAAAGTGGGTACCGTATATCCGATTTTTCCTCGAATTCTAAATCTTACTTGAATGTATTCCAAACACTGTAAAAGTATAATATTTAAAGAATAGAGGTTAACTAAATGTCATCAATGGGTGTTGATAAGTCACAGAGGAATCCTATGTCCCCCAACCATGGGCTTTTCTACTGTATTTTCAATGTGGGGAATAAAAGCGTGCATCCTTTTATTCCAAAATGACCCTATTTGGGCAATAAAATCAAATTAGGGCAAAATCAGAGGGAATTAGGGAGAATGGAGCAGATAGGAAGTCAAATATATTATTTGTGAACATTCTGACTCATTTTTGGGAAAATCTATTTTTTGGTCCCAAACATCGGATGTACTAACTTTAACAAGCATAATATGCTTTCGATGTTGCAGACACATTTTCTACTGAAGATTGGGCAAATTGTCAGTAGCAGGGAGATTTGTGTCCTAGTTTGAGGTGTATTTTCCATCTCAGGATGTGAGGCGATTGGCAATATTATTTGTCTTGTTCACTTTTGATAAACAACACTAGGGGATGATTAGCGGGTATACGGTGCAAATATAATTATGGTTATAAAATTATATCATATATCACATTGCATTGGTTTAGGTGTATTTTTCCGTACGTATCAGGATGTGAGGCCTTTGGAAATATTATTTGTCTTGTTCACTTTTGATAAGCAACACTATAGGGGATGATTAGCGGGTGTAAATATGGAGCAAATATAGGATAATCAAATTGAATTCTATATCACATTGCATATGTTAGATAAGCAGTAAAAAGGTCAGAGGAGCCTCACTACATCTGGGGTCTGTTACACAATTATGTTAATCAACTTTTTCTGTAACAGACCCTTAGTGTACTGGGATAACTCAAGGAGGGACTGGCTTGGTATATATATACATGCTAGTGTGACCGAGGTCCAGACCAGGCTATGGGTATGACATAGGGGTGTGTGCCTCTGCCAGTGCAGCCTTAACAGCAGATATATCAATGCCAGATCTACCTAAACATCCCTGTCCACCAACGCACAATTTTGTAGCCACACCAAGTGGGCCTCGAGAAATAGGGTATTAACTCTTTAACGACGGCATGTTGCTAAAAGATGACATCTGTCGTCACGATGAACAAATACAGCTCTGGCGAGAAACCCGCCTGTGCTGCATTGGTGAATCAACCCTTTGGGAGTGTCTCAACCCGATAGGGTCTGCATTCATGCATTATGACAACCAAGGACATGATGCATTAAGGCATAACACCGTCCTTAAAGGGTTAAAGGTGCTGTAGGATATTGGGTATTATAGATATTGATAAATCGAGAGAGAAAATTTTCCCAAAGGTATGTGCATGATTTATTGTTAGTGAGATTGGTGTGTAATAGATGTCATGGACCAAACTACTGTTTGTCCCAAATCTCTATCTACCGGTACACAGAGAGAAGAAACAGCGTCAAAGGAGAGTCCAGGTTTCCTCCAGAATGGCTCCCCTGTTCAGGGGAGTGCAGGTCGCCTAAGGTCGCCTAGGTGACTCCCTGGCTGACCTAGAGGAGTCACCCGGGGGAATCATATGACCGCGAGAGCTATATGACTCCCCTAGGTGACTCCCCTAGGTCAGCCAGAGAGTCGCTTAGGCTGACCTTTAACATGGAAAATGTTTATGTAAAGTTCTGTAGGTGTAATTTACGTTGGGTTTAGGTAATTTACGTGAATTAACCTGGCAAGAATGTTTATATCACGTTTATATACGTTCATTGACGTTCATTTAGGTTTGATAACGTAAAACAGCCCTTACACTTGGACGTTATTTTAACGTACCGGGTAGTAAAGATACGTAATTCAAACATAGAAATAACGTGCTCTGAACGTTAAATAACGTTAGTGTGTTAACTGGGTAGAGCCCCTATTAATCTAATACTTGGTAACACAACCTATACCACAAAGACAGTGATTCATTGGATACTTAATACCATCTTAGCTATCACTGAAAAACGCCCACTGTATAGGGCGTTCAGGCTATTTCTTTTGAGTACCAAATAATAACATTTTCCGTGGAGCATAGATAGATTAGATCTTAACTAAGACAATATTGGAATAATTTTAACTGTAGCACCACTAGAACCTTATCAAATTGATTTTTCTTTGCAAAAAGTAAGGTGTTTTGGACGGACAAGTGGGCTCTGTCTAACTATGTAATGCGTTGACCCCGAAATAGCCCTCCCCTGTTGTCAAGGGCGTGAACTTACATCTTCAGTCACAGTCTTGGTGGTTGAGTGGGTATTAGAATGAGGGTGCGTCACTAGAAGTCCCCAGTCTCCTTTGAGCATCCCATTCTGATGAAAATACATGTATTTAAATGCATTGAAAGGTGACATTTTTAAACTAATGAAATAGCCATTTTAAGCAAAGTCCCCCCTCTGCCTTGCACCAACCTTGCTGCGGGACTGACCTCCATAGACATAGCACAGTGGGAGAGCAAAATATGACAGAGAACCATGCACAGGTCCCGGGACTGCTATAAATAGCGTCAGTTGTGGCCCATGCCTGTTGTAGTGTGAGTGATGGGGATCCAGGTAAGCGGAGAGTGGCTGACGGTACACGGACTTTAGGCACTTGGATTTTAGGCACCCTGACTTTAGGCACCCTGATTACCGGCCCCCTGCCTTCAGGCCCTCCGGATCTTAGGCCCCCGGTCTTTTGGCACCCTGGCCATAGGCCCCCTGTCCATAGGCCACAACCTGCCATACATCCAACCCCTGTCATACGTCCACACCTCTGTCATACGTCCAACCCCTGTCATACTGTCTCTAAAAAATCATTCTACATCCACTTCTGTCACGTCCACTACCACCTGCTCACGTCCACTACCTTCCCCTCACATCCACTACCTCACATCTAACCCCCTCCCTCACATCCAACCCCCTCCCTCACGTCCAACATCTTCTCCTCACATCCAGTACTACTTCCGACGTGAGGGAATGGGGTTGGACATATGATTTGTAAGAGATAGTGTTGGACGTGATGAATTTGAATGAGATAATGGGGTCTGGACGTATGAAATGGACGTGAGATTTGTGCCTACAGTCCGGGGGCCTGTGGTCAGGGGGGCCCTTGATGGGGGGGTCCCCATGTCGCATGTCGATTTTAAGAAATGGCCATGTCGCATGTCTATGTCGCTTAAAAATGCTCATGTCCCATGTCGATTTTAAGAACTGTCCATGTCCCATGTCACTATCTTTTTAAGCCTCATGTCACATGTCACTAGGCCTCATGTCGCATGTCGAATTTAAGAAATGCCCATGTCGCCATGTCGAATTTAGGGGTCTAGGGCCATGTCAGGGGGGCCTAAAGGCAGGGGGTCCCAAATCCGGAGGGCCTGTGGGCAGGGGGCCTGTGTTCCGACGGCCTGTGGGCTGGGGGCCTACAGTCAGGAGGGCCTGTATTCCGGATACCATTGGATAGTATATGGTCATAGCTTTCCACTTACATTAACATATCCATATAATAATAGTATAATCTAAGCATAATAAGAACATTAGTGTAGAGAGAATAGTAAACAGCTGGATGTTTGTGCCGTGGCTGAGCGGTCTGAACACCCTACACTGTATTTGCCAAATAAAAAAAATCTAAACTCAAACTCAAAAGAGGGAATAAACAAACACCCCCTCCCTACCCCCACCTTGGCATCCAGCAAATCACTTAATGCTGATGCCTAGAGCATCCTAGAGCACCGTGTCAGTTGTCACTGCACACTGCCTTTAGCTGTATTAAAGATAGTGTGTCTCTCTCCCACCTCCATGACAGTATGAGTGCCCTCGTCATAATAGGGTCTACCACCGTCATACCTGACATGGACTAAGAGCTTGACATAAACCTTGAGTAGAAAACATGATGGCCAAGGGTTGAACAGGGGCGGATGAGGGGGGGGGGGCGGGGAGGGGGTAAAACGATGACGTCATCATGTCCATTTACCCTGGATACAGTTTTTTTTATGAGCCTAGGATGCGACCCTGGATATCATGTGTAGACGGACAAAGATCCACAAACCTACATTCAATAGTAAACGAGGACTCGAATATTGCCTCTCCTGATTGGCCAAGAGCTATCAGTCTCGTTCAGGAATGACTCGCCTGATTATCACCAGGGGACAGCATGCGTTCGAATTAAGATCAATGCCGATTATTGGCGGGAAATCTATAGCCAAATGTCGTCTGCTTTGTTATACTCTCCAAACGGAGGTTTTGGCACTATGTCACAACAGACTTGGAGTAGATATATGCAGTGGAGAGTGTAAAGTTCAGATGTGGTCTGCTCCGGATTGCATGCAAGAATACCATTAGATTGATTGGCGGGAAGCTGGGGGTTGGTTACCAGAGGGCTGTGCAGAGACAGGGTGCTATGTTAAGTCTAGCCGGTCTAATTAATTTGAGGCTGACTAATTCTTCTACCAGGAAAGGAAGGGAACCCGGATTCTTTAATTATAAAGGTAACATAACAATGCGTTTAATTTGTTTTGTTGAAACAGAGATTAATCAATATTGTTGGGAGGAGGGTGTTATTTTGCAAAATTATGAGGGAAATGTGAGAGGAAATTTGACAGATGTATCTTATGGACTAATAATAACAATCAAATTCGACAGATCGATCAAGTGATCATACATTCGAGGGGATCATTTGACAGGACTTTTTGGACAGAGTGATAGGACAGATTCCTTTTCTAATTGATGATTAATAAATATGAAATGCTAAATAAAACAGTAAGTGGTGCCTTAGTGTTAGTGTTAGGGTAAGCCAACCACTCAAATGTGACACATAGGCCTACATAGGAAAATATCTTGAAACATGACGGTCATTATAAAACAGATGTATGGTATCTGTCTTGGATTTTGATAAACGTATATATTGGATCAATAGAACATAGATATATCATGGCTGATTTCATTACACTATTATTGTTCTGAACATGATACATGTAGAATTTATTGATACAGATAGCTGTTGGTTGTCCCTATAATGGACAACCCTGGTTTTACCACAGATAGCATGAGTTACTACACATAGCAGTTGGATGCTTGACACACTTAGCAATATGTTGATACAGTTAGCAGTTGGATGGCTGACACCTAGGTGTAGTTACTATAACTAGCAGGATTGATAAACTTGATAAAATCGTTGTACAAACGCAACTACAAAGTGTATCAATTGAACATTATCTGGTAAAGATGTTTGGCAGCCATCTTGGAAAAACTGCAATACTGGATGCAAAATACTTAGATTTCATAGCTTAAAACCACCCATGTGATTATTTTGCAAGTTAGCCTGAAAATTAATTCTGTAACTCACTATTCAAATTGTATTCAAATCGTCTGTAAAAACATATATTTCAGATATCATACTATACATATTCCTATCATGATACAGATAGTATTTTTGATACAGATTTGCATATATATACATCTCAGATATCATACTATTATTCCTATCGTTATACAGATAGTATCTTTGATACAGATTTGCATATATACATCTCAGATATCATACTATATTCCTATCATGATACAGATGTGTAGTTTCTTTTGAAGAAAATCAATGCGTGTACTCATTGATCGACATACATACATAGTCACACTCTGCCTCACATTCCATGCCCCTCCAATATCTAGACCACATTATCTGCCTCTGTCTGAAATATCAGCCCCCGTCACACCCATAGTAACTGGATCTTCCATAAGCACCTAATACTCTGTGCGCTCTCCTGCCCTTCATTACCCTTTTTTTTGAACAAATTTAAACTTTATTGCTTGAAAAATTTACATGAGTTTGACGAGTTTTCGGTGGTCTGTATGAGTATATGTATCACAAGATATTATTTCCAGGATAACCTTTACATTGGTAAAGTGAATATGATACAGACAAAGATGCGTCAAGCAACAAAGTATAGTGATAGGCTCGTCAGTAGAACTATTCACACAGAAAAGAAGTAGAATCACTGTAACTCCCGACGTGATCACTGAGGTAACTCTCCCCAGGACTCTAATGTGACCCCTAAACATTAGCAGGACTCTATAATAACTCTATAATGACTCTATAATGACTCTGTTCTAAGACTCCCTAATGATTGGGAGTCACTTTAGAGTTGTGGGGAGAGTTACCTCAGTGATCGGGGCTGGACTCCCTTTTGAGAGTTGATCCTACTTCTTCTCTCTGTGTTGTATGAGCCATACCACAGGATAGATTACAGACATTGGAAATAGTTGACATAAACGTATGTATAGCAAGATGGACGGTATATATGATTTACTTTAAATTTCTTGCTGACCTTTAAGTGTAAATGCTTAAAACCCTTATACATACAGAATTACTAGAATTATTTCATTCTCAATCATCCAGTTTTACAGGAATGGTGTCTTTTAGGGCCTGACGGGCTGAGATCTTGAAGGATGAAAAGTCCTCAATACCTCTATCAGATACAGTTTGGGAGTTCCATCTATGTGCACAAGTGACCATTGGCGATTTAGCAAAAGCAGCGCAATGTATTATGGGGTAGTATAGTAATATGCTCTGGTTGAGCCTAGTGGGTCTGGCAGGTTTTTGTACTTATTTTTCTTGTCTGGATCTTTTAAATGCATACAGTTTAATATGATAATCCCTTCTTTCTGAGAGAGTGGGCAGTTGGGCTGTCCTATGCACTTCTATAGTCAACATATGCAATCTAAAACATTTTTTTAGACATCTGTTTTGGCATCTTTGCAACTCAGCTAGGAGGTCAGCATTAGTATTAGTGTACAGAATATCTGCATAATCAATAATGGGTAATAAATATGTTACTTAAACTTTTCTGAGAATCTTTTCAGACATATAGTCCTTGACCATGTACATTAATAGAGACTTGAAATTAACACTTTTAATTAACAGTCTGGTGTGCTGACAGAAGTTTAGCTCTTCGTCAACGGTGACCCCAAGGTATTTGTAAGAAATTACTGATTTAAGGGTTTTATTATTTAAGGAAATTTTGGGTTTGGGCAATTTTGCTAGAGCTTTTGAAGAGGCAAACGTCATTGGTTAATTTATTTCTTGAAGACCAGTTATAAAATTATGTCAAAGCGATTGTTAAACTGTTTGAAAGTGCTTGAAAATCTTTTCCTGAGACGTATAAAACTGTGTCGTCAGCATATAGCATGGTTTTATGGGTGTCTTGGGCCGAATGTCTTGGGTCATTAATGTAGATTAAAAAGAATAAAGGACCTAATATTGAACATTGGGGGTACCCCACAGGTGAGTGGAAGGTTGCCAGAGCACTTGTTGTTTGCCACCGTACAATGTTGTCTTCTTGACAAATAATTTTCAATCAGTGTTAAAGGTCGATTTCGAATACCGTACATTTCTAACTTTTTTAACAGAATTAAATAATTTACACTATCAAAAGCCTTTTTGATATCAATAAAGGCTGCTAAGGTGATACATCCATTATTTCTTTGTAATAAGATATCGTCAACAAAATTAGAAATAGAATCCATGGTAGACTTGCCCTTCTGATACCCACCCTTTCGCTTAGACAAAATATCATTCACATCAAGATGTTCAGACAGCGAATCATGTATTAGTCGTTCTAAAACTTTACCAGGAACTGGAAGCACACTTAAAGGTCTGTAGTTGCTAACATTAGTTAAGTCTCCACTCTTAGGCAGCGGCGTGACAGTGGCTATCTTCCTTGTCCCCTTTCCTTGTCCTTCCACTACTCATGCCCTATATCTCCTACTCTCAGACACTCTTCCTTCAGGACCTTCTTCTTTCGTTTTGCTACAATTACATTATCAGTCGCCTACCTTTCCCCCCTCCTTACTCTAGCTTTACCCTACCCCAAGCTTTCACTCTCCTTTCCCTGCCCGTATACACTATCATCCCCATGCCCCCAGTGCCCTTCCTTTATATCCCTCTGTTTTCTACTGTGTGCCTACACTAACTATTTCATCCTTCCTATCACTGCCTACACCGTCACCTTCCATCCCCGACCCACACATAATACAAGCAGTGCCGGGCTGCCTATAGACTGCATACTTAGTATGCGCGTTCCCTCATCATGAGAAGGATCTGGTAGCCACCAATACGGCCTTGAACTTTGACATCTGTGGGGTTTGAATAATCTCCGTTGTTAGCTTGAGACCAGCAAACCGGCACCATAGCATAGAACAAGAAAGCGTAGTGGGAAAACTCCCATTATACTATCTGTTTCCTGCTCACTTGTTCTAAACTAACAGCCGGGAATGGCCAAACCGAGCAAAATTAAAGTTTAAGGTCATATCTAGTGGCGTTTACAAGTGCTATCGTAGCAAATGGCGGGCGGGACAAGCTAGCTTACCTACTGCAAAGCTCCAGACCTAGTGCATGTACTACATTAAATAGAAATGGACAAATAGATAAATAATAAATCAATTAAGCCTAAGAACACGCCCATGTATACTTGCTGTTTGCTCCCACCCACCCATGTTTAAATTTAACTTGGATAACCCCATCTCCTCAGGGTATCAACTTGGAACCCTGCCCTGGCCCAAAGTACCGCTATGTGTTCCAAGAAAAAGATGTTTCAGGTAACAATCAGATGATGAATGTGGGGTAGAACCAGCCCAGTGGGCACAGAACATTGAATCATTATTGATAAATGGTTGTCAATGTTGATTCAATGGTGAATTAATGTTGATTCAACATTGGACTGAATTCTGTGCCCACTGGGAGGTACGTGCCACTGACACATCTTTACAGGAGGAACATGCCTACAAACAAAAAGGCCAGTCTATACGAAAACCTGCCGGTCACCTATAGTTTCTAGAGAGTAAACTAGAAAGCCTGGATATTTTGTAGAAAGTTACCCAAAATTAGACAATTGTAATTATCAAAATGATTTGAATATACCAGTAACCTCTATTCATGATCAATTCATATGTAGCTTTATAATAATCTTTCTCAATACAATCATTTCCTCTGGGTATCTGGGCCTGCAAACATTTAGCCGGGCCTGTAGAATAACAAATCTGCAGGACCAAATGTCCTGCAAGGCGAAAAACTTTTCATGTAGACTGAAAAGGTCCAACATTTTGGTCTAGATTCACATCGGTAATCAAATTTGGTTCTTTTTCTGGAACTATCTAAATCATACTGCGAAATAAGATCTATACTATATAGCAAGCAGGGGTCAGGTCCATGAAACAAGAAAAGGTGTGGGGCCTTACTGTGGCTGAGCACGATGTCTATACATGTAGTGTTTGGTGGCCAGTGACTGGTGCATGTAGCACTAGGTATGCCTTCTTTACGACTGTTTAGGTTCACGCCGACTAGAGACAAGGTCCAGGACCGGGGTGTGGTGGGCCGTGTAGCCACACCCCTTTCTCTGCACTCTGTGGGGCAGTGGGATGGAAGTGGGGGAGGAGGGGTATATTGTCCAGAAACTTGTCATTCATCTTAGCACCAGTTTGACGCTGTACTATGCTGTACAGGGCCCAGACTGTACAGGCACCATTTTGTAAGCTGCTACCTATCTGCTCCAATGCTGAATAATTCAGTCTTTGCGAAAACCTTTTCCCTTTGCAGAACATTCGGTCCTGCTGCTTTCAAATTTTGCAGGACCGGATAGGTTTCCCTAGGACCGGATAATGAAAATCAAAGTTTTAATTTGCCTAAAATATTAGTGTGTATTCAAGGACTTGTAACCTCAGTTCTAGTTAGAATATTTAAAAGATTCTTTCAGTTCTGAGAAGTCCAGAATGTGCAGTCATTTTGCCGGACCAGAGGCATTTTAGGCGGACATTGGCACTGTCCGGCACGTTTTGGCAAAGACTGCCTGAGAATGATACCATGGAGGAGTAAGCAAGTGATTCCAATTCCACTAGCTTAGGACGTCTGCTTGACTCTTGGGTGGAATATATAGCAGCCACACATAAAGGATGCTCCGCATGCGGCCACAAGGGTTAATCCCTCCGTGGGGGTCTGTTCATTTAATATATCTCGAGCCTACCAATGTCAGTGCTAAAGTATAGCCCTGCCGCACCCTAACCCAGGGCAGCCGTGATTTGGGTCTATGGTGCGATTTTGCATTTGGGGAATTCATAATGTTTCATCATTATAGTCCTAGCTGGTTCTATGCAACCACTCATGGAAGATGGGCAGCAGCCAGCAAAATGGCCCTGATACGGTCTACACATTTGATGCCAGCAGCCGTAGCCTTGGGTGGGTGGGTAGGGGGGGGGGGTTGGGGGGAGGGGTGAATGGATGGTTAGTGTCTTGAGGGAGAAAGGGTGAGAGGGTTGGGAGGGGTGGGAGGAGGATGCAGGAGGGAGTCTTTATAGACATACCGAGGTCAGCCCCGGTAGTAGTACAATCACAGTTGGAGTAAGCATGACGCCGATCCCTGCCGTCACCCCTACGTCATACCACGTCAGTGACATAACGGTGACCTCACGGGACATTGACCCGATGGACTGTGCTGGAGGGAGTGAGGTGGACATCAGATGTAGGTAGGTGTAGTATAAGTGGTAGACATGCATGGCACAAGTGAGTCGCTGTACAAGGGTTATACGCCAAGGACAGGGGAATTGATCAAGGCGTCAGCCGAGGATGATCACCATTGTCCAACGCTTATAACACCTATGCAGCTACTCATGTGTAACCATATCTGACTTATATCCAGTGATTGGTGTGTGATTGGTTTGCACGTTTTATACAGACAGGCAGTTTCTTTTCTTCTCCCAGCCAGCTGTGGTATAACTGGAGTTTAGTAGAGCACCGGTGTTTTTTTTGCCATCAGATAGTAGCAACATGGACAGGGGCATGAATGATTTGGTTTGTTTTTCATCCGAACCCATGAGACAGGTCCTATAACCGACAATGACTAGATCCCTGCATATGTGTTTGACATGGGGTTAACAAAGTCCTTGTATCTTTACTTCTACCTTAAATGATTCCTGGCTATTGATAACTAAATAGCGTATGTCCTATGTTACTACACTTACACTACAATGTCATGTATAGCTACATATAGCTACAAGTAGGTTCACAGAGTATATAAAAACAAAGTCAAAATGGAGTCCCGACTTGCCTCGAGAATGCCTCCCTTTTCTGACTCTCTTTCTAACTCTCTTTATAAAGGGAGTCAGTGCCTTATTCCCTGTATAGCCCTGGTTTTGACTCCCTGTTACGTCTCCCTTCGTGAAGTTCAATTCATACTTAAACTACTCCCTTCGGAAAGAGAGCACAGTCACAGTGACTCCAAATGTAGAGGGTATCATTGAGCCAGGGCTCCCTTTGTAGAGAGCGTCAGTAAAGGGTGGCGCTTTGGAACAGGGACCTCCATGGAATCAGTTTGGTATAATTGAAAAGGAGTCACAGTCACATTAAAACGGGAGTCTCATAGCATGGACTCATTTTGTGACTCAGTTTCTTCTCTCTGTGTTGGGTGATAATGCCCTTTATGCATGTCGTGGGGTCTGTTTAGGAAAACTACATGTATCTTTGTACATAAATTGCCTATAACTACCATAATTATACTTACCTTCCTTCATCACTTAGTCAAAAAGTTAGTTACTAATTACTTGTTAAATATCAAGGCCAAAAAGACCAATGGATAGTTACAATATAAAATTAGGTGGGGTGATAAAGTGCGAATTATATTGCAATTATTGCACTACACTTCAATTACAGGTACCAGGGTAGGGCTTAGATATATATCAATTTAGGATACAGTTGATTTGCACATTTTGCAGGCAAAGGTTACTTGTTTTGTCTGATATGAAGCCTTTACCGATGGACAGAAAGCTCATTTGACACAGAAGGGTATCACCATGACACACTTGTCATAGTGTCCCCATCCTATGACAGCATACTTTTGTTAAACATATATCATTTAAAACTTCACGGTGGAACCAAACGTTGAAGATTATACATTGTAATTATTATCTCCTTTAATTAAAAGCAATTGAATTCTTTTATCTTCACAATTCTCACATTCACAGCTTTCTGTTGATACTTAGTGTCTGATATCTTCTTAAATGTCAGGTCCACCGTAGTGCCATCTAGTGTGTTTCCTAATCTTGTGTTGGCAGGTATCCAGTGCGCGCCACCATCTTGTCCCCCAAAGAATCACTACAGGGTTCAATGCCGAGCCAGTGCTGGGTTCAGTGCCGAACCAATGCTGGGTGTAGTGCCGAGCCAGTGCTGGGTTCAGTGCCGAGCCAGTGCTTGGTCAGTGCCAAACCAATGCTGGGTTCAGTGCGGGTGTGGGACGCTCATCTTTGAGAACCACTGTGGGGTGTTTCACAAGGGGCATATACAATTGATTGTAGAATAAGTGTTTCTATAGGAGGACTTAATTGTATATAACCAGTAAGACCGACATTTGGTTGTATCGATTGTATACTGCCTTGTGTTCACAAAGGTCTACAACCAAGATGTTAAGTCAGGGTCTTGGCCTACAATTGAGATACAACTAATGTATAAGTGTTTCACAATGCATATTAGCGTGGAGCTCATACCATGCCCGCTAATATATTTCCTTACATATTTTTTCACGTTTTTTCATGCAATATATGTGTCATACTACACACAAGAATCCCTGCAAATATCTGTTTATTCAGGATGAAAATAAACTGATTATACACATTTAAACAACACTTATGTTGATCCTATGTGATCATTATACAAGGGGAGTGTATTTAAGATTAATGCTTTATGGTTATTAAGGTTGACTTACTTTTACCAAATGTTAGTCTTATGTTGGTGTTTCACAAGCCGCATCATTATCTTCAATTGTATCTAAGTATAATTATGTCCAGATACAATTGAAACTTATGAAACACCAAGATAAAATTAACATTGGGTGATATTAAGTTGGTCTTAGAAAACATGTAAAATTAATTGTAGCTATTTTCTCCTTGTGAAACACCCCACAGAAAACACTAGCTACAGTTTAGTACCCTGCGGGCCACAATAGCGCTTTAGTCGACCCTTAGACCCCTCTTATGGACATTTCTCATACGGTCTTATCTTTCTGAGGACCTGTCGATCAGACATTATGATTGGTGCTCAGGGGGTAGGCTGTGAACTGGAGATGATCATTAAGTGATAGCCTAATCAATAACCAATCACTCTATTCACTGATCAAAGCATGCATCTCACTAACCTGAACTACCTGGGGGGTCCTTCAGTCCCTCTCCCACCAAGACACAGTACTACTGAGACAAAGGCTGTAAATCACATAATCAGAGCCCCCCCCCCTCCTTTTTTTTAAACTACTGCTACTTCTTAGTAGAAGACTATCTAGCATTGTGCAGCAATTCTTAAAAGGAATTAGGATCAGACATGCTTGTTATTGGTATTTGGGTTCCCAGAAATAAATCATGTTGGCCATATCTCAAGGCGATGCATTCCTCTGGGTCTGAGTGTTTATCATGTTTACTAATTGTGGACCACCACACATAATGAGTGTGGGTGTCAATGTAGGGTAATATACATGTCCATAATTATGGTCACCTCATCATACAAAACTGGCTATGTATTCAACAGACAGTCAGCTCTGTCTATCTGCAATTGCAGATGCCACAGAATTGAAAGGTATGAACGCCTGGTAGAATATAATATATTGTAGCATATTTTATAAACAAACAGCTCCAGGTAAATGATCAAAGGGACAGTATTGTTTTAAATATTAAAGGTTATGTAGTATTCAAAACCATAAAGCCAAAAAAGAGGTTTGTTTTAGGTAACGTGGGATGAAAGTCTAGGGTCGGTACGTCGTATCTTAAATTATATTTTTTACATGAAGGTGCCAGCCCTCTCTAAAATTGACCACAAAATTAGTAGAAATGTGGACACTTCTTCAAAATTGCAGAAATATTCATGTACCATGCCACTTCTCTATTGCACATTATTTTCTTAGTATAAAAAAAGTAGTCAGCTCTGTGTAAACCCTAAAATTGACCAAAGAAATGTAAAAATGGGAGAAATTCTTCAAAATTGCATAAAAAAACGTAGGGTCGGCCCTATTTTGATAGGGTCGGTCGAGTGAC
Source organism: Harmothoe impar (assembly GCA_947462335.1). Lineage (NCBI taxonomy): Eukaryota > Metazoa > Annelida > Polychaeta > Phyllodocida > Polynoidae > Harmothoe > Harmothoe impar. The sequence goes on along the minus strand of OX381707.1, from coordinate 57,794,777 downwards.
CTGAAACAAACTTTTTTTTTAAATTTGGTCTAATGTGTAATCATGACATAGATGATAATGGTTTCTGTGGGTGAGGAATTGTTAAGGTGTTGACTGGCTGTTTATGGGCAGTCGAATGAAAGTTGGTATAGGACGTAGAATGTGGGAGGTTTAATAGGTTAATCGGGCTAGGCCTACAATGGTGATCTTTAGTGATGGATATCAATACACTAGGGGTCGGTATTGGGATCATCAGTAACCTGCATAAACATTATGTAGTAGTTAAACCCAGCCAGAACCCTTTACTCAGGATATTGGCGATAGTCAAGGCTGATCAGCCGTGACTAAGCTAATATCATGAGTATAAAGGCCAATGGCTGTGGTTTAACTAACTTATACCGCACCAGCAGTGAGAGTTTTGGTCACCTTTTGTACGCATTATAGGCCTCCAGGCAGGCAGTTTCTTTGGTCTTTCCAACCAAGTGTGGTATAAGACATCCAAAAGGCCATAATGGTATCAGAGACAGAAAGATTGACAATGACATTGTGCAATTGTTGCGGCTTACATATAACACATTATTACCGGTTAATATATCATATATACTGGCAGGCCAATATTAAACCACGCATTTTATAATAATATTATGTTTATCTATGGTGCGATCAAGGTTTGTATTATATATGTGATTGGCTTTTAGGTTTAAAATGTAAAAACTAGAGCTGGAAATGGAATTTCCGGTAATTCATCTTCTCTATATCTCACTTATGCCAAATATACTCACGTCGGACACCATAGCGCCATGGCAAAAATATAAGTATACCCGGAGTAAAGTTGTCCCTCGTGCCCAGATCTAGTAATGATTAAATCTGCTCGGATACTGAGAAGTCTAAGGAAACTAGACCCTTTTTAAAATAATAATTAGAGCTTTTGTTAATTTGTTTACAAAATGTATCGATAGGTCAAGTCCCACAACGCGGGAGAGGGCAGGAAAATGTATTTTATTGGGAAACTATTGAATGAAAAGTTCTGACTCCCGGGCATACACTTATTAGCGGTATAATAGTTAATACATATTGCGTTAATTAATACATACTATTGCGTTTAGAGGGACCTGCGCACAGATGGTTTACCTGTACTACATGGAGAAAGTAGCTGAGGGGTATCCCTTTCCTGAAAATAAGGAAATTAAATAAATGTTAACAAAGACACATAAATATGGTGTTAACGAATTCACACTTAATTCAGCGAATTCACCCTAGTATTCACTCCCAAGTAGGGCTTAAAGGTTATGCATGCCACATAAATTAATGTTACTCTGGTCTTGCTAATCTAATGATAAATAATATTATTTTTTAGGATCATATGATATTTTGGTCTCTATAGTAACAAGCCCATAAAAGTTATATGAACATATTGGAACACGACTTGAATAGCTTGATAGTGGAACTTGACATTTCTAATATAATAGTGTTATCTATTTGAATAGGAACCGGCGTTTTATGTATCTGATCATTCTGTCTAGAATCCCTAATACTAATTATTGTCCCATTTACAAACCGTAATAAATGGCAAGTTACAAATGATGCACTATCCGTAGAACATACACTGAAAAGCAACCTTGTCCCCAGACTCTTCTAATTGACAAAGTTGCGGGTCTTCGCACTAGAGTTGTCACACAGAAGACCCATACACTTGGCATGTGCCAGCCCAACCGCTGTAGGTGGCATCGGTATTAGCCTATAGGAATCTGGAGCTATACCCTGGGGGTCCGCCATTTTAAATTTCGCTGGTTGAGGTTAAACCCACTGATAAGTAATACCACTGTAGGTACAAATAGGGGACAAACAGGGGACAGGCTTGTAACAGTCTTATCAGCTCTTATCAGTGCATGTCGCCGTAACTAGCGCACCTCCATCCAGTCACCTATAGTAGAATGCCGTATGTTTAAAGTGGGGGAATGAATTTATTGATTTTTATGCTAATCCTAATCATAATTAATCAGAGAAATACACATTTATATCTTTCATATATTGACAAAAGGTTATACAATGTAGTGACATGATAATAGTAAAATGGATGAAAAAGTTAAAGTACCAATATCTGAAAACCTATGCCTTCTGCTTTGGAAATTAGATTTCTTAGTTGTGACCCATACATGTCGCTGCAGTGATGCAGCAGAACGCAGAAAGTAGTTTAGTCTATATAGTTTAGTCTACTGCCTTGAATGACAGCTTTGACATTGAGCCGTTAGTGGCTGATAAGGCTGCACTCAGGGCCCTGGGTTGTGGTCAGTGGGGCCGTACTATCTGTACAGGTGACTCCCAAATTAGCTGGATGATGGGCTATATATAGGGCAGGAATCTGATTTGGGCACTACAGCTATTTTCCATCCGGGTGCATTCATAACCTGTTATGTCAGGAATGCTAACTGGTATGTAGGAATACAAATAATATTGATTTTTATGCAGGTATACATACACACAATGGCCATTATCTGCTGAGGAAGCAAGACATACACTACATATCATCTTCCACATTTCAGGCACTTTAATAGCAGACCCTAGATCCTCTACTGACTAAAAAATTAAATACCGTTCCGAGCAGGTATTAAAATTACTACTGGGTGGTCACTAACTCCTACTGAGCATGCACAAATAGCAGACTTAGTAATCACATTCATTAAATGGGGCATTAAATGTCTTACTGAGCAGGCACTAAGGTTAGGAAAGCTACACTCTAAGAACAGTGTGTTGTGGGAACATGCTTACAGAGTAACACATGGATTTGCAACACACTTTGAGATTTTACACACTTATGAATTGTAACACACTTTTTGTCAACACACTTACCTGCTTACACACTTGTGGTCAGAGAGGTGTGTATCATATACAAAAGGGGGCAGCAACAGTGAAATATTCCCTGCTCGATTCCCTATGGGGCTGACTGTCAAATGGAAATGTAAGAAGGACCATAATATTTTAGCCCTCCCCCCTCAAGAAGTGTCAAATTTCTTTTCCCCTCAGGAGGGATTGAACTCTTTTACAACCCCCTCCCCAACCAATCCCCTCTACTAAAATGAAAGATATGACACCTATATACTAGGGGTTAATTTGCAATGAGATAATACAAAAACTGTATTATTTGAATCTCACTGAATGAGCAAGCTCACTCAATCCATATTAGAAATAGATGGGAAGTTTTTTCTCTTCAACTATACACACATGTTCTTTGTGTAATCCAAATAACCATCCCTTATTGGAGGTTCTGCAATGCTGTAAAAGCAGGGCTTATTAATAGCTGATTAACTATTGTCTTTGTAATAGATATCAAGCCCTGCAAATCATGTTATCAGGTTATTATTAGTCAGTGCATTGGCATCCCTCAATAAGGGCGGTCTTTGTATTGTCTAAGAACCACTTCCTGTCATATCATATTAATTAGGAAATACCATAGTGTAGATATATACATTGCTAAGTATACACTCCTTTGTAATGATGCATGGATGTCCACAGGGAGGTCCTGCCATGACAAGGGAGGACAAGGTGTGGGGGCTGTGTAAACATGCTGGTAGTGACCAGCAACATTGCTGTCATTGTGTAAATTTTAATATCTGTGGCTCAACATGTGAGAAGGTACCTTGGCGGGGGATTTTTAGTACTGGTTTTGGCCACCAGGGGGCATAAGAAGGGAAAAATAGTGAAAGATATGCCTAAAAATGTTTTACGGTAATTTTTCATGGAGAATACAGTAGTCCTCTGAGAATTATTCCATTTTTGCCGTAAATGTTCTATATTTGGAATGTAAATGGAACATTTTTTATGAGAAATAGGCACATATTGCAATTTCCGGTTGCCATGGAAACCATTCCCATTTTTTTAAATGGAGCCTTTTTGTCCTAGTTTTTTGGAAATCCCATCAGTAACTCAAAACTAAAAACAGACCTTGAAAATTCCTACTGAAACCAAATTTACATAGAGTATTCACACTTTTTATGGATATTTTTCAGCAAATCTGATTTTTTCATCAATTTCAGTAGTAATCATTGGATATGGTGCATTTAGAGCTGATATGTCGTTATGAGTTACAAGTAACAACACATGTTCAAGATAGGATTCTGACAAAACTATCAGGAATATCTTAGCTCATAATATCTCATTTTAAAGATCTTGACACAAACTTAAATTGTCAATTTCCCCCTCAGTATCCCTTTTCATGTGCCTGGCCACAAATTCTTTGCAAAGAGAATACCCCTTTTTTTGATATTCACGGACTCTTTTTGAAAAAAATACCCCCTTTTCTGTAAAGCACAGATCCGCGTATCTTGGAGAAATATGACCCCTTTATCCGCGTTTTGGAAACGATGATGGTGTCTGGAAAGAGACCAAGTGCGGGGGCCGGGCTCTTGGGTATACTTACCAAGTCCTATACTATTGTGTGGATAGGTGTAATTGAGTGGAACCTACATTGTACTTACTGTACTGTTGCTGTCAACTTGTAATAAATACCAACTATACTACAAGACCTCAAGACTTACTCAGCTCATATATTAAAGGAGTCTCCCAACTAAGGGGATTCCTTCTATGACACTATACTGAACAGGCACTAGATGCTCTTTGTCGACACATTGTGGTGTCACGGTACAAGCAGATAACAAGTCATTTCCAATTCTGACCCTATTTTTCAGGGGTAGATTTCGCCAGATTCTGGGTCGTGTTTCCTTGGAAACATGTTCATAGTTTCCGTAATGATCTAATCTGATACATGAAACGCATCATCTTTGCTAAAAGTTTATATCTGTCTTAGATTGATGGTTGTGTAAAGCTTGAATCTGCCAGTCTCCACCAATAGTCGTTCATGTGTCTATAGAATACTATCTGGAAACCTGCTTGAACAAACTGTGCAGGATTCAGTGGTGTGTAGGCGTAGGTTTAGTCCTTTGGGGAAAGTGAGCTGATGTCGTGATTTACGGGAGAGACATCTACTGCCAGATAAGACGAGACCCCTCCCCCGCCTTTAAGAATAAATGATTTACCTCCTAACCATGAGACATTGAGACAGGTTATTTCAATGGGAGTACTCGGGAAATGTTTCTGCCAAGTAAACAGTTTTGTTATTGTTTTTGCAGTTATACCTCAGGCATGCTTCGTGAAACCCCACTTAATGTTCTTGGTAATTTTACCTTTTAATGAGACTTGTACAAATTCATATACGTGGCTAATTTAATAAGCGAGGCAACAGTTAGACAAAGCCATGTTAGGAATGGTGAAATGCAATCCTCAAATCAATATAACGTGCCAAGGGCCTGTCAAATAGATCCAATTCCGACCCTTTAATGAGCGATTGTACAATTTCACATAGGTAGCTAATTAAGTCCAAAAATATAAGGCGTCTACAGCTTGTCCGATAGGCCAATATCTGGGCCTATCCGCTTTGTTTCAACTCTATTGCTGCTATAATATGCTATATTGTAAATGTCAGGTGCAAAATCGGAATTTGAGAGATTTCTGCATTGCCCCTGTGCAATATCGGAATTGTTGTTAGGCTAGATAGTCTCAAAATTGCCACCATTAATCTAACAAAATAGTTTTGTTAGTATCTCGCAACCCTCAGGCTAGATAGTCTCATAACTATAGTATTTTGAGACTTTCTCACAGTTTTGAGACTATCTGTCAGGCCTTTGAGACTATCTAGCCTGAGGGTTGCGAGATACTAACAAAACTATAGTGTTTTGAGACTATCTCGCAGTTTTGAGACTATCTAGCCTAACAATTGTCCTCCGTTAGATGGTGCGGTTTCGGAATTGCTATTAAACTGCATGAAGCTACCCCTAAAAGATAGGGGTAAGTAAGAAGACGTTTTATACATGGTATATAAATTGGCCTGCAGGTCTTTAAAAACATGCCCCAATGTACAATATCCTAAGTTTCCTTTTCAGCAGCACATAACCCATCTTCGATTTAGTAGTAGAAAAGAAAGTAGAAATCATTTATTCCAACATCATGTATTAGCACCAGGAAGATAATCAATGTGAAATGTCAGCCCCCCCCCCCCAGCTCTTGACTGTTTATGGCGTAGAAAGCTGGCCAAGTGTCCGAGGAGCTACCATTCAAATCTCAGCCCTCCATAGATCTAAAACCCTTGTCTCTTTGAGTCTGGAGACGCGCTATCTCGGGGACGATGTGGTCAACTTTGCTGAATCAGTCTTGACTGGTTGAAGTGCCTCTTGAGGACGCCCCAGTTAGGCCTGTATTAGCCTCGGTGTATTGGCCTATAGATCTGCTATTGATAAACAGGAGGATGCAGGAACATAGAGTGTATTATTGTTATTGATAAACACGATTGGAGCACAAGGCCATATTTATGCTTATCTGTTAATGGATGCATATTGGGGATTTCACAGGTACATGAGTGGTAGCAATCACATATGATAATAAGTGTTCATTTTTCACCAACGTGTTTTACATAGACTGTGGAGGGAGGGACAAGTATGGACCTGTTGTGCTGTTCAGCTTATCCGATCTGTCCGACAAAATAGGGCACTCACCCTTTTACACATAGAGATAAGTAGTGGTATTGACGATGTGACAAAGTTAAGAAAACCCAAATACCAAAATGTTAAGACAGATCTTACATTGAAGCTATAATCTAATTAGTACCAGATTGTTAGTATTGATGTTGGTGTTAGTTCTCTAAAACTGGGAAAATCTCGAATGATATTATAAAATTATCATACTTGGGTTCGAAATTATAGATGTCTGTATCTTAGTAAATTTGACATAACTCATAAATAAATTCACAATATTCCAAACATAGGGGAAATGTGACACCTATTTCTAGTATCGATTTCTCCATTAGGCCTTTGTTAAACGAACCAGACAGTCATAAAACACTAAATTTATACAAAAAGAAGTTATCCTGAATAACTAAAAACTCAATCATATCATCTGCCTCTATCATTTTATGTATAGCTAATAGCCCAGAGGGCTACGTATATATAAAAGCTTCGGTATTGTTACATCATACATTCATTGTATATGTAAAAGTTATTAGTCCTATATCTTCTATATATAGGCAGTGCTGATATGCAGTGAGCCACCTTATAGAGATGATGCAGCAAGACATCTTTACTCATTAGCAGCCATCTGTCAAAATGTATGAAAGACAGATACCATCAGTGTCCTCAGCAGCAGCAGAGACATATTATATTGCACACACAGGGAAGGGGGAGATATGGTTACTCCCACTTGGGCAGATGGGCCTGATATAAGGGGTGGTCATTTTCTAACAACAGAGGGGTTGGGGGTTGGTGGTGGATTGGAGGGGGGGGGCAAAAACTGCATGATGACCCCTTAAGAGGGGGGCTCTTTTCTTTTTTAAGGGAAAACACTTATGCGTTACTATAGCTAAAAGGGGTCTGCCGTGATCCATTTGATCCCGTCGAGAGAGCGGCCCTCAGCTGAGGGGAGGGGGGATTAGGCCGCTATGGCAGGGGGGCAGTATTAGTACTCAGTTAGCTGCACTACGGGGCCTAATTATTGCTAGATAAGATATTATTCTTTCCAGATAGAGAGATGCTCCTTATTAACCTCTATTGGCCTGATGTTACTTGCTAGTAACTCGTTTTTCCCTAAAGGAAGTCATGGTTTATACAAATGGTGTGTAACATAACATGTTCAACATAGAAAATAAAATAAATCAACCCCCTTCAGGAGATGCTCCCATCATCTAGCATTAAATGGTATGTCTCTTACATTTCATAAATCAGTCTTCATGGACTACTTAAATATAGCTGTGAAATGGGCTTCCTCTCAGGAAGTTGAGATTTAATTAAGATAATTAAGATAAGAATGAATTATAACGCCTACTTACATAGCAAATATGTCTATTCCGGTGAGTTATATATTGTATCTTTGTAGGGAGCAATTTGAATTGAGATACCCAGCACATGTTTGGCATGCATTAAAGGTATTAAGTAGCATTAGACAACGTTGCGGCAATAGATAGATGTTATTTTTCGAGTGACCGTCAGATAACAATTCAAACAAAGTTTATAGAATGACTTTCAGATTAACATAACACATTTGGTTTCCAGGCTGTGTGCTTTGTCTTCTAACGGGGCTATGCGGACCGTATTTCTGTTACTCCAGTTATTGCTTCAATGTTCTCTTAAATACATAGGGCCCATACCCAACATCATACTGCATTCAGTCTTTGTTTTACTCAGAGTGAAATCTACTCATACTATGTTGCAAAACTGATTTGCCCCTCCTTCCTTCATATCCACATTTCTCCCTCCCATCCTCCCTGCCTCCCCCTACCTTCCCTTCCCCCCTCTCTCACCTCACTCATCTCTCCCGTATCTTTTCCTCCCTTTCTTTCCTTCATTCCTTCCTTGCATCCTTGCTGCCTTGCTTCCTTCCCCCACTCTTTCTCCCCCCCCCCCCCCGTCCCCTCGTCTTCCCCTCCCTCCATCCACCCCTGCTGTATCCCTCCCACCCTCCACCACCATTTCTCATTCCCAGCCTCCCATCCAAATCAACGTTACAAGTGGTCCGATCACTGACCCTATATACCCACTAACAAACATGTACTGCTTGTCAACCGCCCCCCTCACCTGTCAGTCCGGGATCAAAGCCATCCACCGCCGGGCACCAAGTGCACCTCCCGGGTGGGAGATGGAGGCAGGTGGGTGGGCGGGAGGCGGGAGGTGGGGGGGGGGGGGGGGCTGGGAGCGGTGGGAGTCGATCCTTCAATGGCCCATTGCTTGGTGGTGGCTATATCTCTCCCCTTAATCTACACAGACAAGTTTAACGATAAGCCAACACAGATAAGGGCCTCAGAGGTGTGTTGTCGACTGGTGGAGGGGATGTGTGCATATATGCTGAGTGAGAGGGGAGTTGGGTAAAGTAGGAGAGAGGACTGGGTGGGGCAGTGAGGGGTCCCACAGTAGAGAGAGACAGGCCACACAGGAGAGCAGGAGGCTGATCCAACCCCTGATAACACCTCTATGTAGCGCGCGCCTATATACCAACCTGACTAAATTCACTACAATTACACTACACAAGAGACTAACACAGTGATCTAGAATATGTGGACTGTACAACTACAAGCAGACTAGGGGGATAGTGTCTTCCTACATGTATACTCCGGTAAACCCCCCCACGTGGAGATTATACTTGGAATACAGGAGTCTTCTCTGGTCGGGGGCATTGTCCCTAGTGCTATCTCGTGGTACTAATAGCTATTACGACCGTCGCCATTTGAGCACAGCGTCCGGAAAACTCTGAAATAACCAGTGCTAATAAGTAATATACTACCACAGGAGTGCACAGCCTAGTGTAACCTTAAAAACAAACGTCGCAAAAGAGACATCAGATCATTTCGTCACACCTATTCACCTATGACACCATGGCCGCCATGACGTATGGTCACTAGTAACGGCACGTCATGTGGCATCCCCAGACGCCGTGACGTCACAGTTGTGTGTGTGTGTCGGGAGGGAGGTTGACCACCGGGAGAACAGCGCAGTGGTGGGACTGAGAGTGAGAGGTGTGTGTGCCTTGTTCTGTGACTCTGTGATCCTGTTGCACCTGGGGGGTCGGGAGGGCATCCCCCTCCCTTCCTCCCCACTCCCCCAGACAACCCCCCGACCCCCCGAGCCGCCTCCATGCTGGACTCCTCCATGACAGAACTAACAAAGTGCCTGCCCCGCGCACCAGACTGAACGACTAAACCACTGGGACTGAAGTGTCTGACCATATATTTATATATATCTGGTCTGGCCAAGGCCTGTCTGGACAGAGTGAGGATAACATTGTCAAAATAGACCTAACACAGCAAAGATGATACCAGGAAGTTCTACTTTTCTGAGACAGCAAAGATAGAGAAGATACTAAGAAGTGGGAGACTGTACCTTAAAGAACAAAGATACCAGTGGGGAGAAAACTGTACCCGACACAGCAAAGATACAGCTGGGAAGTTCTACCTATCAAAACAGAGCTCTACCTTGGAAGCTCTACCAAATAGAGCAAAGGTAACGCATAACAACTAGCACATATACATGTTACGCTGTGAAGTCCTGTCCGAAAGAGACATGGTAACAGTGTCAAGCTCTATCTAACACAGCAAATATATACCACTGGGAAGGACTAGTTAACACACATAACAGCAAATAAACTAGTATACGAAATAGCAAAGATACCATTGGAAGCTCTGATCTGAGGACAGTGAATTATTACCTAGCACCTTGTCAAAAGACTGTATACACCATCTCACCGCCCCAGCACTACCCATCAATCCCTCCCACAGAACCACTGGCCTCATCAACACACTGTGACCAAGCTTCCCTTTAAGTGGAGATGGGCAGCAATTGAGGCTGCCCACCAGCAGCGGTTGGATTACCTTGGGGGTCACTACCATGGTTCTGGATGTAGACGTCCACTGACCGCCTAGAGGAATTCGTTATGCAAAGGTGAGCGAGCTGTTTTGATTCAGACTTGGTTGCATTTCGGCCGAGGGGATAACATGTTTTATATTAACTATGTGTGTACATGGTACCGTGTACATTACCCTGAGTTTGCCACGCTGCCTTTCAACGGGGTAATTCCCCATCGAAACACCCCTTTCGGCGTAATGCCCCTTGAGGTCGAAAATATAGCATAACCTATAGCAATCAGACCCCCCAGAAAAAGAATGACTGCATGACCGAAGGGAGTCACCTGGGGGAGTCATATAGCTCTCTGCATGGGCATATAAGTCCCACAGGTGACTCCCTTAGGTCAGCCAGAGAGTCACATAGGCTCCCTTAGGCGACCAGGACTCCCTTAGTTAGAGAGGGGAGTCATTCTGGACTCCCCTTTGACGCTGCCCAGTGGGCAAACTTTAGTTGATTCAATGTTGATTCAACGTATGTAGCAACATGATATCAACAGTTGATACAGGGTTGTCATTTGTTGATATTGATGAGGTCATCAACGTTGATCATTCATCAATGATTCAACATTGATATGGCCAATGTGAATCAAAAACGAATAAACATAATAAATGATGATTTACATGGATTTAATATTGACTGCTGATGGATAATTTGGGATTAAGAATGTAGTCATGTTTTCAACCTAAATGAAGTATTCTTATGTGGATGCATTCCTTGCAATTTATGTATTTCAAGTACAACACCCCCCCCCCCCCGTTTCTCCAAGATTAAATGCTGCTTCTAGCACCATCCAGGGTAGGGGTACATGAATGACCTCTGGTGATCACACTAAGAGGCATTAATATCCATTTCAAACTGACCTGGTCAGGACTGAGACTTTATCTATTAGTCTTAGCAACATAAAGTGTGTCTTACTGAAACCATGCATTTATTCTTGTCAGTAAATTTCAAATGTCAACCAAATGCACACTCCATAGTTGTCAATGAAAATGAATGAGCTTTTGATCAATTGTATACATTGATGAGAAAATAAGAGCTTGCAATTAGGGAAAATAGATGTAGCATGTGGATAGATTTTCTAAGGAGGAGCTTATCCCAGTGGGCACAAAATTCAGGTCAATGTTGAATCAATGTTGAATCAACATTGATTCAACATTGACAACTGTTTATCAATGTTGATTCAATGTTCTGTGCCCACTGGGATGGAGGGAACCTAGTTGGAAAGGCAGGAACCACATGATTGATTCAAGGTTGATATCCAAACATTGCATCAATGTTGAAACAGGTGTTGGTTGACAACGTTGAAATAGTAACATTGCATCAATGTTGAAAACATGTTGATCTACCCTGTAACCCTATATCAACCAGTTCCCTCTGTGTACATATGCAAAACATGTGCTTTAGCAATCACATATCAATACCGTCATACCAGGCATCACGCATATCATTTGCTGGGTATATGTGTTAGTGACTTCACATATTTATATTTGCATATTCTTTAGGATATCGGCATATAGATCAGCTATGAAAATTGTCTTGGTCGATGCAGTGGACACGTTTCACCACCCCACATGTGGATAGGGCATGTATACATGTACAGCTGATAGCATGTCATGTTCCATGAGTCAATATTACAATCATGACGCGACTGTCCCTGTTCTTGTTATCTATGACACAGATATACTACATGATAAGAAAACAATTATATAGAATGAGGTTTTGCACTTTTTCTTAAGACAGTGCATGAACTATAATCAAACCACGTGGGGGTCTCAATCCATAAAGGCTAAAGGCCAAGAGTTCTTTTTTTGTTATAAACAGCCTGTTTAGGATGCTATACACTTTGAGCAGAGCAGCCATAGCTTTATGTTAAATGCATATGGTAAACTGATGAATACTATGGACTTTGAGGTTAAATTCAGCTTGAAACACCAGCTTGAGAATGTGAGGCTTCGTGTCTATAGAAGGGGAATTTTGTGACTAGACTGCCTCCAAGTATCAGAAAAACAAACGTGCTATCGCTGTCAAACTGATTATATCAAATTGGGAATACATAGTATTTGTCATCATTGCTATAGAATACAATACTTATGGCAATTTATAGAATCGTGAACAGGGCTGATAATCCTGAATTGGTATGGGTGTGCTGTAGCTGACTCTACACAGAGAAAAGAAACAGTGCCAAAAGGGAATCCAGGTTGCCTCCAGAATGACTTCTCTCTTATGGGGATCCCAGACAACCTAGGGAGTCACATAGCTCCCTGGCTCACCTGGGGTCACATAAGAATCAGGGCTCTCTTAGAGAAAGGAGTCATCCTGCAGTCAACCTGGACTCCCTTTTGACGCTGTTTCTCTTCTCTGTGTAGGCCACGAGCGGATGGGGGTGGGGGTGGGGTATGACTGATGTCTGGACACGTCACTGTTGTGAGGAATTCATTGTCTTCATTCTGTGCACACGGAGAGATTATCTCCACAAGAACGTAAACCGATGTGGTATTCCCCATATGATGATGTCTCCACTATGATGTCATATATATGTGAATAGCTGTGACAAGTGTCCTCGTGGACTGTATAGACTTTCAACTATAGGCTCTACTCCCGGTGCTTATAATATATACACTGTTAGAAGAAAGTAGTGTTCCTGTACAGCAAATACTGGGGGAAACTTTGGTTCCTGTAGATTGTGCTGTAGACCTACAGCAAGTCAGCTTATGTTTACTGCAGCACAGATACTGTACAGTAACAGCAAAATATACTGTTACTGTACATCACATTTCGTTGTATATCATAGTCTGAAGGTCCTGGGTTTGCCTCCCAGTGCTGGTGATGTTTTTAATCAACTATGTGAGGGGAAAATTTAGGTGGATGTAGGTGAAACAAGAGAAGTGGCTCCACCAAGGATTGAACTCACCACCTGTGGTGTTGGAGACAGGCTCTGATCCTTTGCGCTACAGAGCCAGTTTTACAAATGGTCATATTGGGATATAAGCTACCTCTGCCATGTTTGTATATTAAATGAGCTACAGCCTTGTTGCTAAAGATCCCTAATGAGAGGTGGCTAGACCAAGGATCAATCCCATGACCTCTCGTGTACATATTACAGGGAAAAGTGCTGTAGATCTACAAGTCACTACTGTAACCTGCATCTACAGTAACAGAATTGTACATGTACAGCAAAATTGGCTGTATTATTCTTTACAGCTAAAGTACTGTACATTTACAGAAAATTTTGCTGTTCACGAACAACAACTTTTTACAGTGTATAGAACCCACGCTTATTTGGATTTGGAGAGTATGATTCCTCTATATGGATATATGGATTTAAATAGCACCTAAACGGGCTGGTTAACCCAGTGTTTCTAAGGAAGTACTATACACCAATACAGAAAGAAAGGCTGTTGACAGGATTACGTTCCTGCAATTCTATTCTGAGGTTTGACTTTTACTGGCTGAAAAGTATGCACATTAATTTTGATATCAATGTCCTGCAATCAAAATGCCTCTTGTAAACGATAACATTCTTGTGAACTTCTTCTGATGTAAGATGTCTGCGTAGAAGTTATACAAAGTTCATAACATCTGACTGCAACCAATGTAAACACAGCTTCATCATGAAAAGGCACCTTAATGCATGGGTCTGACTGAGGTGCAGGAGAAGGGGTGGGGGGTTGTCTGAAAAAAGCTCCCAAAATCGGTGATGTCATATTTGTAAATGTTAATATAGACTTGCAGTAAATGCTATTGTATTTTAAATCCTCTCTATACATGTACAGGTTTGGTTTTCAGAACAGGTACAGCTTTGTCGGTGTGTTTGTCATAGTATTCATATCTGTCACATTTTTAGTACGGTCGATGTCCTTCATCCTTATTATGGGGTATGGCTTTGGCTACTTGGCTGAGAGAACCTGAGACTGTCATCTCAGGTTGCCAGAGTCGGTTACAACTGGGTGTGTGGTAGTGGGGGATCTACTTTTGAATTCTTTATTTTAATTTTTGTATTTATTTTTCACTAGAGGTGATCTTCGTATAAAATATTTCACTCAAACTTCAAAGGTATGCACCGAGACAACGGGCCAGATTGAGGGACGGGGCTAGATGGGTGATTAAATCAGTGTATATATTTGCCGACTGACGTATACAATGTAGTACATAGAATAAAGCTTATTGAGGAATGAATGAGTTATGGTAATGTGAATCTAGCATTAGGGGCTACTCAAACATTCATCCCCGAAGTATATCTCCTCACCTTACTCAAGTAATGGTAAAGTCAACATAGCATTAGGGGCTACTCAAGACCGTCATCCTAGAAGTGTATCTCCTCACCTAACTCAAGTAATGGTAATACCAACATAGCATTAGGGGCTACTCAAAAGCCTACCCATCTAAGTATCTCCTCACCAGAACACAGAGTATAAATGTAAAATTGCCAAAATACTGTGCATCTTGTGCCTAACTGTGTGCTAGCTGCACTGTATTATGTCACATGACAACATATTTGTACGCCAACTAAATCTCTATCCTCAAATTGTTTTTACAATGTGCTAAATAATGTTATTGACAATTATATAGCTCATACTCTTAATTGTGAGCATCTAAAATGAAATGTTTTGTTAATGAGGTAGTAATGCAGGAGCATTTCAGGGGTTATAGTTATATTAATCACTATAAATATCTGTAAATGGCAATAATTTCTATAAATTGTAAGAAAGTAGCATTGGTTAATGGTTTCTATGGTTTTAGCCTCAATACATATCAAATACCAATTCTAAATGAATTTGCTACAGATTTTACCATTCAACATCATAATGTATGATCAAAAATCATTAAAGGTAAGAAATCTCATGATAATTATCTAAACTCTGATGGAAGTCAATGGTTCGCTGATGGTAGTCGATGGTTAGCTCATCTAAATAATGATCATGAGTTTTTTCACTAGATAAACCATAATCTGGAGCACGAACAAAGCTCTATTCTGGCTGTTTTGCTTAATAATTTGGTAATATTTACACAACTAAGTATTGTAATGATATTTGCTATGATATTTCTTCTCATTATAAATCAAAATATAGGCATATCGGGTAATGCTACTCTGAGAAAGGGGATTAATATTGTGTCCCACTTAACCTGAATCTGCCTGTCCCACTTTACCTAACACCTTCAGCTTAAGTGGGACACTTGCATTTAAGGCCTCAGTGTACTTCATTTCAATATCTGACTAATAAAAGAATATCAAGATGTAAAGAAACAATATATGTATCTAATATATAAACATACATTTCAAAATATCATGTTATCATTCTTAATACCACTACTAACAAATAATTGTATTATTTCTTATGTACTTTCAAATTTATAGCGACAAAAGCTCTTCACCGATATCATGTTGAAATTTAGAAGGTATGATATCCTCTCAACTTTGGTGAGATAGGTACAGTTAAGAGGGGTCAAACATATATTTCTAAGAAAACAATAAAATTTTACACCCAGGAAAGAAAATAACCTCAAAAAATGGCCTTTATGTTAATTGTCCCACTTAACCTGATGTCCCACTTTACCTGAATCGACCCTAGCTGTTTTCGCCAGCCTGCTCACATATATTCATAAAAGTTTAAATATAATTATATTTAATTTCATTGGGTAATAGAAGAGGTTGATAGTTATAATGGTTAACTTAAACTAATCAGCATCTTTTTTTGAGATTTTACATCGTTTAGAACACATGATTTACAGCTATTTAGAACGATTAAAATCTCCAGCCTCTTCTTGTTTATATCAATGTGTATGTGGAGGGACAGAAACTGTGCTGCAGTGGGAGTGTCAGAACCCTTATTTATCTTTTTTTGAAATACAAGACTTCCTATGCTTTAGCATTGAAGGGCCGTATTCAATGCCCCCATTGAATACAATGTGGCCGTATTCAATGGGCTAGGAAAAGATCGTTTTTTCTTCATTAAATGGCTTCAAATAAAATAAACACAAATGCCAACTACATTGATACCATCCCTGATGTATTTCACTTGTGGGGGCTGGGGCACATCCCACTCAGCCTGCAGCATCGTGGGATATGGCCCCAGCCCCCACTCGTGAAATACAACAGAGATGGGCGTTGGTATTTGTCTGTATATATGAAAACTACAGACTTGTAATGGTGTGGGTAATGGTTGGGAAAGGAAAATATGTAACAATCGTGTCACAGGTTCTCCAAAGCAGTATGCTGAACAGCTATGCAGTATATCATAACCAAAAACATAACGCAGTGGACATAACTACCTGCAGATTCCACAAGTGGCATATGCCGGAATCCACGCATGCCCTTTGTAAGGGCGTGGAATCTGCAGATAGTTATGCCAACAAGTTAAGTTTTTTTTTATTATACCCCCCCCCCCAGATTAAGTGTCACCTGTGTCACTGCAGCCTATCGATGGTACGCGTTTACGGGACACAGAGCTGATTATTGTTGCAAAACATGTTTGTCTTGGAAAACTTTGGTCTTGGAATGCCAGTCACACCTGTCTTGGTTGTGTAACAATTGTCTTGGCTTTACAAAACATTTCAGTGGCGTAGGAAAAGGGGGGGCCGGGGGGGGGGGGGGCCGGGCCCCCCCAATCACTGAGGAGGGGGGGCCTGAATATGTTTGGGCCCCCCAAAATTTGTCAAGACATGTCATATGGTACACATAATTTCCAATTCTGACTTTTCCTACATAGGGAAATGTGGGTGCAGAGGGGCCTGGACCACCAAAAAAGGGACCTGGACCACCAATAAAACTAAAGGGGGCTCAAATACTACTTTTCCGTACAATCTAATATAAGTGTGTATATGATACAGCATGCGTAAAACCCAATACATAAAGTTGGTTGGTGTGGGCCCCCCTGGGCCCCCCCCCAATGAAGATTTGCTTCCTACGCCTCTTCATTTGTTCTTGATTTCACGACCAGTGTGACCGGGCCTTAAAGCAGGGTCACAGTCTCACACTCAACTTTATTTTAGGCTAGGTATTTCTTGATAACAACATAAATGTTGGGGATATAGCAATACGGTAGTAGAAGTAGTAGGGACTCCAGAAAAAATTGAGAAATATTAAATGATCAATTCTATTTCGTCTATGATGTAGAATATGAGAGATGTAAAGTAAATCTTTTGGAGTTTTCTCTCTGTCTATCATAGAATCCATACAATCTTCAAATAGGTGTAAATAAAATCCACCCAGTTCCCCTAGTACATTTCCTATATAATTGTTATCCAGCTTTGGAGTCCCAGTGTGGAGGAGGGTGACATGGTCTGCCAGGGGAGTGGGGTATGTGGGAGGTAGTTATGTAAGGGGTTTGGAGGGCATTTGAAATACTGGCCAGGCTGGGCCATGATTGACAGACCCTCTCAAAATGATCACCCATTATACTAGTATAGAGTAAACCAATTGTCTTAATGCCCAATCATAAGCATTATGTTGTTATCATCTAAGAACAGGTGAGAGGATCCTCTGATTGTTTCCATTTTTTAGCATGATATAACAACACACTGGATGAGATCACAAACCCAAAACAACCAAAAGCATTCAATAAATTCATAGGGTTTTGATACAGTGAAACTTCGTTAGAAGGAACTTATAAGAAGCAGATTTGTGTGGTCCCGATTTTTTTCTATACATTTATATAGTAAGAAAACCCTCTTCGAAGGAGGTGTTTTTACCTTAACCTCTGATATAAGGAGGTAATTTTGGCTTGTTTCCTTATTTCGTACGTGCTAACCTTACCCACGGAAGTTATTTCTCAGGATTACAGTGACATACTGCTTAAAATTGCCCACTGCCCCATCCCATAGAGGTGGGGAGAATACGTTTGTAGCTTCCCTAGGGAGGAAGGGAGATCAAAAGCTCCATGAAGGGGATCTAGAAGGAGGTTTTACTTGAAATGATACATGAATTGTATTCAAATCGTACATGAATTGTATTCAAATCAAGTCTATAAGGGTATAAGAGACACATGTAGGGAGTGTTCTGTTGCTGGACCTTTATAAGGCTGACCTTGCTTATAAGGAGACCTTGCTTATAAGGAGCAAATTGCACTGGTCCCAAGGTCCTCCTTATAACGAAGTTTTACTGTATAATATATTTTATCTCCAAAGAAATTGGCAACTTCTGTTGTCTGCAGTCACTTATAATAGGGATGGCTGGATAGGCCTTTCTCTTGACTGCATTTCTGTGTGATAACCTAAAAGTAAGAGATAAAATGTCACTCCCTAAGAGGGGAGTTTTATAACAGTGTCTGTGAGGCCCAGCTGCACCAAAATACTATACTGCTGTGTGTACTGTGCACAGGGGCTCACCTAGCGGATTCTTGAGTCCCTAGAAGTAGGCCTAGGTTAGAACTACCGTAAACCTCTCTGATATGCCTAAGCTGACATCCCTTATATGCCGACCCCCCCCCCCCTATTTGAGAGAAAATTATAAGCCGAATTGTAAGTCATTTACCTAAATCGTTTAAAATTATAATGACTGCATAAAAAAACTCTCTTATAAGTCGACCCCCCAGTTGGACCTAATTTATAAGCTGAGTTAGATCCAAAATCCCCGAAAAAGGTTGGCTTATCAGAAAGATAATTATTTTGATATTATTGCTTCAGCCTCGAAGGTCGCCCTGATAACGGCTCAGGTCGCACATTGAAATATAAACTTTAAAGATTAAAGATTTGCTGCTGAGTGTACCACTATCCCCACCACTGGGGCCGGCTCACACGCCTTGGGGCCGGATTACACGCCCTGGGGCCGGATTACATACCTTGTACCTACATTTTGACGTACAGTGGGCATACAGGTGGCTCCAGATGGGTCAAAAGCGACCTGGCGACCTGGGCTATTTTGGAGGCGACTTCCGACCTTTGGCAATACTTTAAGTGACCTGGCGACTTTTGCACAAGATTGAGAATAAGAAGAAGGGTCTGAAAAAGCGACTTTGTGACCTCGGGCCCTTAATTTCGGCGACTTTCCTACTTCGGGGGGGGGGGGCCCTCTGCACCCCCATACAGGGGCTGTATGCCCACTGAGTGAGCATACGGCCTCCCTATACCTACACCCTCGTGCCTGACCCTCAGGTGAGGGTAGTTTTAGCGACAATGACTCTCACTTTTCTGTGTGTGTAGGCCTACAGCACTGATATACCCTATGGGGGGTATAATGACATGCTGCACATTACCATGCATTACCGCTGCATAACATGACATTTGGCGCGAAAATACCCTTTTCTGCCTGACAATGTTTTCTGAGCCTGAAAGCATCCTCTGTCCAAATCCAGTCTGGTCTGATCTTGTGGCAGTTTCTGCTTCGCTGTCTGGGCATACTGTGTACTGTCGGATTCCCTCTCTTCAGTCTCTGCACACACTCACAGATTATCTCCCGGAGGACATAAACCGATGTGGTATTCCCCTCATGACGTCACACGTATTGTGGGGGTGCCCACATGAAACAAAAATTGTGTCTTTCTGGAAGGCGATGTTTCTTGTGACTCATTAGCTGAGTGTATTCTTTTATTTCTTTTTGAGTTAAAAAAAGATTAAAATACAATGCTAGAAATACATCATGTAGTCCTTTAATCTTGTCCAATTCTAAAGCAGGCCTCACAATAAGTAAATGTAGCAAGATAGAGTAAGCCTTGTGTATACCAAAGGTACCTTTATATGCATGAAAGGACTATTTTAGTAGTGCCACATAACGATGTATATATATATATATAGCCTTTTATCCTTCTAAAACATCCTACTTAACCGTTTAGGGAACGTTCATGACGTCACCGACCAGGGAGTGTGGGCGTTTTCTCAAGTGCAGTGATGAAACCTTACCAAGGATATACATCTGTGTATGTTCGCCAAGACAATGACAAAGGATTGGATTCTTAAATGAAAGTCCTCACTATTAGAGGTAACAGCTGGATCACAATATCGCCCCATTGGAAGTCAGGCATTACGTAGCTGTTAAGGATTGCTTCCAGTGTGAGTGTGCTAAGAGCAGAGGTTAACCAATTCACCACTTTCCCTCTGTGATAATGTGAAGACATTATCGATCAAGATGGTGTAAAGATACGCATGTATGTAGAGATACAAGGATATCAGAATCGAATTCAAGTAGCAGTAAATGTATATGTGTACGTAATGTCCAGGCTGGTATCAATAGCCTCCTGATATACATGTATTCGGGGTGCACTTTGCACATTATGGGTGGCACATTGTTTTACACAGTCCAACTTTCAATTGTATAAGGTTTTTTTACCCCTGCCCCCTGGGATTTTTTTGAGAACTTGCCCAAAAACAAATCACATCCTGACCAGCAAAAACTCAACATCATGCCTTCCAAATTCGTGATATTTCCGAGGATATTTCGCAATATAATTATCTTCATTTGATTTCTCAGAAGAGGGATTTTCGATGTGTTTTTTTTGCCGCTGCCCCCTTGGAAATTTTGAGACTCAGCTCCCCTGTAGAGAAGCTTTTCTTTTTTTTGCCCCCACCCCCAAGTTATTTGCCTGTAGACGCCTGTAATCCAATTCATTAAAATAAGGTGGGCTTACAATATTGTAACGGACATACCTCACCCATGCAGGTAACATTAACCGTTTCTGGCCGAGATATCTCTTTGTTTTGAAGAATCATGAAATTTGAGATAACCTGAAAGGAGAGGAAAGGAACCCTTGATTAGGAACCCCATTTTCAGTGATACAATGAGAAGGGCGTGGGTGGAATTGACGTCACTATATCATAATGTATTGTTATATGTTTATCAGGCTTTAATGACCTCGTTAACTAACAGAATCCTTGACCCTATTATGGTCTAATGGCAATCACATTAAACCGAAAAATTACTTATATTAACCATACGACATGGACATTACTGAACTATTGCTTTCTGTTGGTATTTGATAGAAAAACGCCCTGTGTAATTGTGATAAATCTCTACCAAATAAAAAAAAGAGTTTAAACTCAAACTCAACTCATGTAAGATTGACGCTCATTTATGACCCCTGAGTTTGAAAAAGAATTACAGTATGCATTGTATTAGCTATTGCCATATACCACGCATGTGTAGGCTTTCTATGAGAGCGGATCTTAGACTTGAAGTCCATTGGAAAAGCATTATGCACATTAATGCCTTTCAGCCTGAATCTCGGATTCTGAGAATCCGGTACAGACTTTGTTCTCCTACTGGCTTTGGTCCATCGCTAAAGTGCCTTTTCGTGTCCATTAGTTCCCCCAAGACTTAAAGACCATTCATTAACTATTATGTGCTACTCACACGACCCCAGGGCACTTCGGTCAGTGTACATACTATGAAAACAGCAGTGATTTTACCCAAATGATATGTATACATGAACATGACCTATAGCCTACATATAGGGCAGTGGGGATGGGGAGGGGTGGGAATGGTGTTGTGTGTCACTATTGTGATTTGGCAATTTGAAGAATGATCATGTCCTATGTTAAATGCTTAGTTATAAGGCCACTCCAAAAAAACTTGTTTCTCATCACCGTGCGCATCGCCAAGATTGTCTTTTAGGATTTTATCTTTGTAAAGCGAATTGTAATAAAAAAAAACTGGATGGAAGTGGACAAACATAGGCATATTTGGGAAATTAAAGCTCACATTGCCTGTGATGCGATGGGCTAGAGAACGTGCATATTGACAACTCTTGTAATTACATTCAGGCGAAATTTTCCTACATATTGCGTCCCCAGTAATAAAAATGAAAGAAGGTAAAAGCACCCTCGTTATAATTATGCTGGCTTGGTAATGAGAAACAAAGTCTCTTTTTGAAGTGGCCTAATCAGGACACGATAGTAGTAGGGATATGCTAGTGGTCCTGGAGGGGTTCGATTTTGAAAAAAAAGCCCATGTCTCTGATTGATAATCACCATGTCCCATATCGTTTTTATGAAAAGGCTATCCTGTCCCATGTCGATTTTAAGAAATGTCAATATTTATTCCTCCTCTCCTTTGTCAGCCTTAGAATGCCTATTTCGCCGTTTCAAATTTAAGGGTCTTGCCAGGTGATGCACCACTTGCCAACTCTGAATATTATGCTGCAAGAATAAGAGCAGGAGTTTGATACATATATCGGCTGTGTGATGATCACACAAACTGACAAAGTCAGCCTTGACCTTTACCCTCAAGGTGGCTGCAGAGGGATCGAAGGCGATTTCCAGGCCACCTGGTGACCTGGTGTGATAATTTGGAGAAATGTGGCCGTAGTAAAAGTGGTCTAAATGGTTGACTTGGTGACCTTAGGCCTATAATTTTGGCGACCATTTAGTGCAGCATAAAGAAATTCAAATTATCTATGCTCATCCATTAGAGGGGGTGTAGAACCGTGATGTGTATCAAAAACGTGATGTGTAGTAACTGCACAGTTACTACACATCACGGCTGAGCATGCAAACGTGATTTGTATTAAATAAACATGATGTGTAGTAACCATCTAACCGTGATGTGTAGTAGCTAACGTGATGTGTAGTAACTTGAATTTACACACATCCAACCGTTATCTGTATCAACAAACGTGTTATGTATGAACCCAATCTTTAAAAATCCAATCTTAAAGATGTTACAATCTTAAATTGAAGATTCTAAACACCAGGTGTTACCACTATATTATCCATAGCTGTCCATAGTAGTGTTAGATATCAGTTTTGAAAAGAAAGAAAGAATAAAAAGGTAGAAAGAAAGAAAAAGGGGCATAAGGGTAGAGCCCCCAATATAATATACCACAATAAATGAATTTAAGGTCAAACAAGAAAAAAATGGGTGGTATCATTTAAACATAATTTCATAATCATCCCCCCCTCCTCCCATCAATCACCAAGTAGCATGTGAGAGCACGTTATAGTCCTTATCAGAAAGAGAAGACGTTTTGATAAAGACAAGAGCATGGGAATTATAAAATTCCTTGATACAGATCACGTTGATACAGATCACGTTATTTTGATACAGATCACTTTGTTTTGATACAGATCACGTTGTGTTGATACAGATCACGTTTGCATAGTCAGCCGTGATGTGTAGTACTACACATCACGGTCCTTGATACACATCACGGTTCTACAGGGGGTTTCAGGCTACATGCATTTGTATTCCTCATGCACATGGCATTCTCCTAGCATAAGCTATGAAGTTGGAAAGTAGAAACTGTTAGATTTTCATCCACTATACTCACAGGATTCTGCTTTCGGGCTCTTTATGTATTAACCAGGTGAAATATGGATAGTTACCTTTCATATGGTACAGAGCTTATCTGTGTAACTTGTCAGTAACCTTTTCGGGTTTGTAACTCGTTGTAGCTGGTATTCGTGTTCGAGGGGGTGTAAGGCCTGGGGGGTGGCGGTAGTGTAGGGTTTATGTCATGTAAACATGAAGTTTAAGTCAAATAACCTTGAGGTTTATGTCATGTAAACTTGAGGTTTACATTATGTAAACATGAGGTTTATGTCATGTAAACATTGGGATTTACTTTGGGCTTTATTGGCACGTAAACTAGAAAGTCACTTGACATTACGTTTGCGTAAACAGGGACATTCCATTGAGTCTGTAAAAGACACGTTTATGCCATTTTACTTTTTCAGAACAATATCACGTAAATATGTGTAACCATACGTAAATAACATTTTTACATAAAAAGTAAATCTGATTTGATCCAACTTTTCGTGCAGTGCCGGCCCGCAGCGGGGTCAAAATGAGCCACTTAAATTGGGAGGCCGCTGCAGGAACATGCAGGGGGATGCAGGAGGATGCAGAGGGGTACCCCCCTCAACAAATCGCCTTTTTAGACCATTTTAACCATGGTCATATTTATCCAAAAGTCGCCAGGTCGCAACGGCGTACAGTTATGGTGACATGAGTTGAGTGGATTAGAGCGGGTGTAGATAGTGGACACTAACACGGGCTTAATGGGAACAAAGGGGCCGTGTATAATCAGCTTAAGCCCTTATATATTATGAACCCCAGGTGATAAGGACTTAGTTCTCTCCTACAGTCAGCAGGGGGCGCCACATGGATGACTGTGGTGTGTGATTGACAACTTAGCACCATCGTACCTACACTGTTAGAAGTTAATGTAGTTGAGTGGTAGAAACTTCTATAGTTCTACAGGGTATACTATGGTGTTGGTGTACATGGACAGTAGAATATACGTTTGATTTACAGGATGAAATAACATCTTTTTGGGTTCACGATTTACGGTGAACACTCGCCCATTTCAGATCCATAATGGAGAGTGCCATGATGGGGGTGCAGAGGGGTCCCCCCCTCAGGTCGGAAAGTCGCCGAAATTAAGGGCCCCAGGTCACAAAGTCGGGTTTTTAGACCATTTTGGCTATAGACATATTTTTCAAGAAGTCGCCAGGTCGTTTAAATTATTGTACCAGGTCGCCAGGCCCGGTCGCCAGGTCGCCTGGAAAACAGCCCAGGTCGCCAGGTCGCTTTTTACCCCCTCTGGAGCCACATGATGTTGTCACTCTGACAGCCACCCACCACCCTAGTGTAATATTAACTGAAGAGGCTATAGCGGGAATACTCTGGTGTACATAAACGGAAGGCGGCAAGTACAGAGGGATGAGTCTTATCTCTATCTACGCCAAACTGGTAGCCCACTTAGCACCGTAGTGGTGGAGAGAACTGAGTTCACAAGTGGGCTGAACCCAAGGGCAGCATCCAGTGGTTATTGCATGAGGATTTCACAAGTGGGCTGAAACTAGTGGCAGCCTAGAGCGTAGGAAGCACATCTTCATGGGGGGGGGGGGGGGGGGGGGGGGCATACCAACCAACTTTAAGCATCGCCTTTTATGCATGATAATGTATCACATACATGATTATATTGGAATTGTTTAGAAAAGTAGTATTTGAGCCCCCTTTGGAACTGATTGGAGACCCAGGGCCCCCTGTCCCCACCTTTACCTATGTGCAAGAGGTAAGGATTGGAAAGTACATTTTCTTGGTGGGCCCAACCGTATCCAGCCCCCCCCCCCCCCCTCAGTGATTGGATGCCCTGCCCCCCCTCCCCCCGCCCCCAACTCTTTTCCTACGCCACTGCAGCCTCCAGTGGTGAACTATTGCATGAGGATCTCACAAGTGGGCTGAAACTAGGGGCAGCCTCCAGTGGTTATTGCATGAGGATCTCACAAGTGGGTTGAGACTGGGGGCAGCCTCTAGGGGTCATTATAAGGATTTTACAACTGGGTTGAATGTGGGGGCAGCCTGTAGTAATTGAATCAGGAATCTCAACATGGAGCTAGCGGAATCTGGGGGCAGCCTTCAGGGTTATAGTCGAGGATCGCACAAGTGGGCTAAAGCTGTTCATATCGTAAGCGACGATCGATTTAAAGTCACAGTTCTTAGCTAAATAATACCTTTATAAAAGCTTTGGTTTGGAAAAATAGTACATTGCCGTGACTCTTTGTCTTAGTGAGGACACAATCACGTACAAGTTTACACAATATTAGGTGCCGCCTACCAGTATCATTGACGTTGTATTTGCTGGTATCCAGGTTATTCGTTGGGAATGGAGCTCAAACCGGATGCTGTTTACCAGCATATATTTAAACGATACTATAGAATAGTTAAGCTAAAAATAAGAGATTGTGAGCATGATTGAAATGGCCAACTTCTTAATTTTAGCAATAGGCACCAATTCACGACATTCCATGTCTATATAAGTCTCATCGCAGCCAAAAATGGAGGAAGAAGGATTTTATAAAGGTATTAGGGGGCGTTCTTACTATAAAAATAGGTAGTGCACTAAATCTGAGAGGAAGTAAATAAATGTAGGACTTTAAACTACTATATATATATATATATGTTAAGAATCTCAATAAAACTACTGATGGAATTTTAGCGTCGGCAATTCTTGTCAAACCTCACATAGGATACCTCACTATGTTTTTATTATTATCAAAGCTGAGAGTTGATTTTGTGCAGACTACTTTTGTATCGATTATCCAGTTTTGTCGCTTTGTCATTCCCCCTGGCATATTACATCAGCCGTATGTATAGCCTCCAGTATTTTAGTGAAGTTGACAATGGCCATAGCTCTTCCTGTAAGGCAACTGCGATGTCCAGTCGAGTGGCTACATCCACCAGATGGTTAAGTATAAGCAGCATCCGCGCCATTTTTGAGATCCCCTACGGGACTCCAGAGTGTTTTCATTCTTGTAAAGATCGGGAAGGAGAGGGAAGTGCTACATTTGCATTGGCCAAGAATATGAATCGGTTGCAACGCTAGGCACGCTGGATGAATAGCCTCGGTTTAAGCAACAGCACACAGTCAAAGATATTTAAACTTTCAGACTTAATCAATATTCACACCTATTCATGTTGTTTTCTCGTAAAGAATCATGCATATACAATGTACTGAAAGAGTGGGTCCGTAGCCGTAGCACGATGACTATAGTATTGGGAGTGTCCAGAATTAATTGTGACTTTTGTCGCTGTAACATGTAACTCCCCCCATCAATTGGTTCTTGTGCTGTCTGGAACCTTCCCAATTTTGGGGAGTTGGCCGTAACTCTACCACTACAGGTCCTGGGAGATTGTGTGATCTGGCTTAAATCATTCCTGTATCTGTGAAGATGGGTAGACTGGGTGTTATATGAGATTATATCTAATGCAGTTAGATAGCTTTGGAATAAGTCAATTACAACGGATCACTAATCTGTTCTGGTTTGTAGACCATCCATTGCTATAGGTATCATCTCTTGATAAAGACTTGGTGTCCAATAGCTAGATCTTTATTGGGTGGAAGGGGCGTTCAAATGATCTACAGAGCCATGCACCAAGGAAGGCTTTTCCGAAAAAAAGTTTGCAATGGTAGAATTCGCGTAACTTCATTCATAACATTCAATACAATCTCAAGGTGATTTTTAGTCAATCGAGTTATATTATTGAGCATTGTCATCATAACATAATTGCTTTGATGAACGTTAAAATGTCAGAAAAGTTCAAAATGGTCTTCAGGAACCACCCTTAAAGTCTCCCTTTCTTGTTGCCTACGCCTCTATAGTGCGTGGGTGTTCTGGTACAGAGATTGCAGGTTTTACTTTGCGCCCAACCTCCCAGGTCATCATTCTTTCTCACCGGAGGTGGCTGCCTTGCTGCTTTATCACAGTCTGATGTGTCTAGCATTCAACCAAAAGCTATTACTACTTTTGCCCGTTTAAGAGTACCTGCACTCAAAAAAAAAAGCGAAAAAAAAACCCATTTCGAGTACCTATATAGGCTGCACTGTTAGAAGTAAGTAGTGTTCCTGTACACCAAATACTGGGGGCAACCTTGGTTCCAGTAGATTGTGCTGTAGACCTACAGCAAGTGAGCTTTTGTATATTTACAGCACTATGTACTGTATAGGGACAGCAGAATCTTCTGTTACTGTACAGCAAAATTGATTGTAAATCATAGTCTGAAGGTCCTGGGTTCACCTTCTAGTGCTGGTGACATTTTTAACCATCCATGTAAGGGAAAAACGAATTTTAGGTGGATGTAGGTAAAACAAGAGAAGTGGCTCCACCAAGGATTGAACTCACCACCTGTGGTGTTGGAGACAGGCACTGATCCGTTGCGCCACAGAGCCGGTTTTACAAACATTCATATTGGGATATATCTCTACTCTACTTCTCAACTGATTAATAATAATTTGTAATGGTCTGGGGTTCGCCTCCCGGTGCTGGTGATATTTTTAACCATCCATGTGAGGGAAAAACGAATTTTAGGTGGATATAGGTAAAACAAGAGAAGTGGCTCCACCAAGGATTGAACTCACCACCTGTGGTGTTGGAGACGGGCCCTGATCCGTTGTGCCACAGAGCCTGTGTTACAAATGGTCATATTGGGATATAAGCTACCTCTGCCATGTCTGTATCAAATGAGCTACAGCCTTGTTGCTAAAGATCCCTGATGAGTGGTGACTAGACCTAGGATCGATCCCACGACCTCTCGTGTACATATTACAGGGAAAAGTACTGTAGATCTACAAGTCACTACCATAACCTGCATCTACAGTAACTGAATTGTACATGTACAGTAGAATTTGCTGTATTATTATTTACAGCTAAAGTACTGTACACTTACAGCAAATTTTGCTGTTCATGAACAACAACTTTTTACAGTGATGTTACTGTTAGCCCCTGCGCATATTGGCCTGCGATTATTTGAGAAATAAGAATTCATGAATTGTTGACCTACAATTATACCTTGGGTTTACGTGAGACCTGCGCTGCAGCCCCCCACCCCCCCCCCCTCCACCCCCTCTTTTGCCCAAAGTAAGTTTTCTAGATTAAAATGTCTGCTCTGAGCAATGATGAACTCTGGTCTGAGATTGTAGAAAACAATAAGCAAGCCATTTAATGTCTAGTCCTAGAATGAGGGTACGTCCCATATAATAACAGGGCATATTAAACAGGCATAGGTGCTCATAGCGGCATATACGCTTAAAGTGAAGATTTCCAACGATCAAAGGTGTGCAACCAATTTTAAGAAAGTTGTCTAGGATGTTGACTATACTTACTAGATTTGCTTCAATTAATCACCTTCCTTATCATTGAAATGTACCTTATGATATTCGGTCTAATTGTGAGCTTTGTGCCCAATGTGCTACTTCTGAAGGGCACATACTAAAAGGAGTTAAAACTGACTTTAAACTATAGTTTCGTAACCATGTGGATGTCTTCCCCACCTTGGACAAGAATGAATGGTTGATTGACGAAAGCCGAATTGCCTTTCCAAGTATTTAGTTTTAGATCCGGATGTAGAAACTACAGCTGCATATCTGTAATGGACTTCACGGGATATCACTCTATAAGTATAACCACTCCAATGTAGGGCAGAATGTTGTTCACATGGCACTCGACCTTCAAACTCAAACATTAGCACTTCTCAAGTGTGCACCTCTGTATTATAAGGTAAAAAGGGCCATGGGTACTTAAAGGTCCTTAAATATTGGTGTTTGGTCCTTTGTATTTATTTTATCATTTCACCCCCGCCCCCCAAGACATACCTTCCGGACCATTGCCCCGATTTTGTCTTGAGTTCTTGGTAGTTTAACATAATATTCTGGTAATATATAGCCTTGACTACTAGGCAGATACCCCGATAGTCTCGCCCCCATAGCTTTGACCCATGGACCATTTCAATGACACCCTATAGCCGTGAGCCCATAGCATTGACCCCTGGACAATTGACCCATAATAATGACCGCTGGAGAACTGCCAATTGCCCCATGACACTCTATAGCCGTGAGCCCATAGCATTGACCCATGGATAATTAGCCCATAATAATGACCGCTGGACAACTGCCAATTGCCCCATGATTAGAGTAGTGATCGCTGGACTGTTCCTCGTGGACTTCTCCCCATGGCCTTGTTGATTCCTAATTAGCGGGACTGCTAGTATTTACGGTTATTGACCCTAGAAATAACTTATCCAAACACCTTTGTCCTTTGTCATTTTTTGGGGCTTTTGGCTCTAAGTGTTATTAAAAGGAACTGGTTATAAACTATAGCGGAACTTATAGGGCCATTATTACTATGGGTATAGTTCAGGAGGCCAAATTCAAAAGGCAATGTCTCAAGGGTCACTATTCTAAGGACCTCAGTTCCAACGACCCTATCTGTTTTACAGACCCTGGTACAGAGGTACCAAATGCAAAGTACTGAATGCCTACCTGGTCTTATATGTAGGGTAGACCACCCATGAGATGGCTAGCTGGCCTGTTGGTACCATGAGTAGACTGGAATCTCTCAATCAGAGTGCCATTGATCCTCGGCATTTATCATGGAGCTACTCTTCCACATGGCTATTATAGACATAGGACCTATTGTCCAGGGCTCCTCATCCATGTACCGGTCAACTCAAGGTACCAACAGATCCGCTAGTCATCTCATGGCCAGTCTACCCTACTAGGCAAAGTGGAAGAGGTCTCCATCCGGCCCTTTAGTTCAGTCTACCTGTTATCTCTGCTTGACACCAGGTGTGTTAAGGAGGTGTACACAGGGTTCGTTTGATCATGGATTAACGGCCCAATAAACACAATACGGGTGACTCTGATCCACTCAGCTTAGTGCGAGCCCAACCATAATCTAATTGGCATAACCGGACATTGGCCTCTACCCGGCATCACTCACATTGTCAACATACCTTTATGGACCTCCTGTATGTGGTGGAAAGTGAGGCACCGTGGAGGTAATACTAATATTAGGGTATTATGTGACACTAGACTTTGTGGAACGGTGCATATGGGGACAGGATGTATGGAGGTGAAATTCTCCCTATTTTGCAATAGTGAGAAATAACCTGAAAAAGTGTTCTACATGGGGGGGGGGGGGGGTCAGAAAAATGGTTGATAAAAAGGCCCATACTTTGGCAACATATTAGTTTGAGGAGGTAAAACGTAAGCTTTTCCAAAGATAGTTTTCACTACCACACAAACCACGTTTATATGTTATCTGGATTCTTCAGATAACATACAGCTGTTTTCTGATACCATATTTGAACTGGTGCCATTAATACATCATAAGATAAAAAGGAGGGTAAACAAAATTCAAAACAATAGTTCAACAACTTCCCTGAAAGGTCAGTTTTTATGTGTCATTTATGTATGCTGGGATAGGGGAGGTCCAATATCTAGAATGTGCCTATGTGGTTTGCCACACGAGTGTGACTATTTA
Source organism: Harmothoe impar (assembly GCA_947462335.1). Lineage (NCBI taxonomy): Eukaryota > Metazoa > Annelida > Polychaeta > Phyllodocida > Polynoidae > Harmothoe > Harmothoe impar. The sequence continues at coordinate 57,763,671 of OX381707.1, read as the reverse complement.
CTTTTTCTTACCATTGTCTTGCTTTTCACTCTGCTACATTATATACAAACAGTGCTGGCGAGATTCATTAGGTATAGGCCTACATATGACACACCATGATAGATAAAGCATATATTTCAATATTTCAAATTCTGCTTAAATCTGTTTAAAATGTCATTACAATGTCATGTGAATTCTGAGGAATAGTGTTTGATTAAGTAGGTAGGACATGAAGTATGGCCATATTGAACATTTTGATTCATTTTTAGCAAAATTTACTTTTGAGCCCTAATTATCGAACGATGCCACTTTAACATGATTGTTAATATGTGAGGATATGTATAAATAAAAACTCCTTTCAATACGATTTCCGCCTTATAAAATGAATCCCAGGTGATGCGGTATGCTGCATTCATACATCATAATGACAAATCGGCTAAATATCCTGGCCATAAAAGTGTTAACATGATTGTTAATATGTGATGATAATTATGTATAAATAAAAACTCCTTACAGACTTATAGAAATACAAATTGGATATGCACGCACTCTTTCAATACGTCTTCCACCTTATACAATAGATCACAGGTGATGCGGTATTCCTGGGTCGGGTGGTGCAAAGCATCTCCCAGAAACGGGCTTGCCTGGTCATCACAAGAAGAGCGCTGACTAAAATTTTACATAATACTTTTTTAAAGTACATTTTGTAAGGTCTAAACTATAGTATAGGCTGTATTTATAATGTACTGCCTGGAACCTGGAGGACCTGTTGAACCTCCCTGCCCTACATAGATAACACACCTGAGTTCACAGGTACATGATTAATAGCCCCCCTGACCACTGAGGAGGTTTCATGAACCCCCACGACGCCTCCAAGACACTACACTCTAAAAACAGTGTGTTACGTTTACACACTTTTCAACACACTTTTCTGAATCCACTTTTAACACACTTTTTTTGTAACACACCACACACTTTTGGCAAAAGTGTGTTGAATCTAAAAAGTGTGTTGGTGTACAAAGCCATGGTATTGAGGAAGTGGGGGTTAAAATAGCTGTTCTACACCTCACAGAGTATGACAGGTGCCGTGGCTGAGTGGTCTAGGGGCTGGCACATGAGTCCTATCCATGCAGGTTCGAATCCCTTGACAATTATTGTTTTTTCAATATCAAGCATGATGACTTTCTATATGGGTTAAGAAAGAGTTAAATTAGCATAGATTTATTTAATTTCTTGTCAGGGCTATTCATGTTCATACTGTGCATATACTGTGTGTATCACTTTTAAAGGCTTCTTATATCTAGGAAAAGTGTTTATTGAACCGCCCACAATATGCAGAAAAGTAGAAATAGAAGTATTATAATTATCAAAACTGACTTTGTATTGACAGTGAACAAATCCTAGTCAACCACTGTAAACACATCCTAGCTCCTGACCCTGGCGAAACTGACACACCTGATAACCAACTGGTGACTGTGGCGCAATGTGCCATGACCTTACCACCGTCAGATAGCGTGGGATGGCTGCTTTCACAACCTTTTCTCAGAGTCTCCAGTGGTCCATTGTAGCCTTTTCCTCTCCCGGCTAGGACCACCTTCGTCAACACTGATATCTGCTATCTCTTTACCAGTCACAAGTGTATTATGTTTCTATGGGTTGAAGCAGATCGATGCAAGTCTCATGGGAGACCAGGACACTGAAGGTTCACTGCAGTCTGTCTACCGACACTTTAAGTTCTCAGTCCAAAGACTTGCCCACTGAGCCACTGTGACAGCTACTTTATGGCTGTAAGAATGTAGCATAGGTGCATGATAGACCTTTACTGCTACTGCCCCGTTTTCATAAGTGTGTAAAATCTCAAAGTGTGTTGCGAATTCATGTGTGTTACTCTTTAAGCATGTTCCCACAACACACTGTTCTTAGAGTGTAGTAATATTAGCCCCAGGTGGCCTTTAAACCCCCATCGCCCCTATTTATAGGGCTGAGTACCTGTCCTGACTGCACTCCGACTTTCGCTGGAGCGGTACCGAGAGTTGCGCCTTTAATGGGAACAGGCCTCCTACGGTGGGTGCGGCGGATTTTAAGGGGGGATATTTCACAGCCCACCTTATTCGGGTTCTGGTTGCCAAGATTGGTTTTGAATTCGTGAATTCGTGAATGTACTTAACATGTTGGCTGTCCATCAAAACTGACTAACCTAAGTTAGTCGGTTCATTTCTGAGAATGAACCTTAGTCTTTTCATTTCTGGGCACGAGGAGAATAGTAGGGATAGTCTTAGTCATATTTGGCTCAGAATTAAGGACAGTTAGCAACTACTGACGGAAACCGGCTTTTCTTTACCCAAGATACTGTCTGTACCAGTTTAACAAAGCAAATCAAATCAAATCAAACTTCATAAAACTTACACTCTAAGAACAGTGTGTTGTGGGAACATGCTTTAAGAGTAACACACATAAATTTGCAACACACTTTGAGATTTTACATACTTATGAATTGTAACACACTTTTTGTCAACTCACTTACCTGCTTACACACTTGAGGTCATAGGGGTGTGTATCATATACAAAAGGGGGCAGCAGCAGTAAAGGTCTATCATGTACCTATGCTACATTCTTACAGCCATATAGTAGCTGTCGCAGTGGCTCAGTGGACTAGTCTTTGGACTGAGAACTTGAAGATCCCCGGCCCGATTCCCAATGGGGCTGACCGTCAAATGGAAATGTTTATTTTCTAAGAAGGACCATAACATTTTAGCCCCCCCCCTCAAGAAGTGTCAAATTTCTCTTCCCCTCAGGAGGGGTTGAACTGTTTTACAACCCCCTCCCCAACCAATCCCCTCTACTACAATGAAAGATATGACACCTATTTACTTTGCAATGAGATACATACAAAAACTGTATAATTTGAATCTCATTGAATGAGCAAACTCACTCGATCCATATTGGAAATAGATGGGAAGTTTATTCTCTTCAACTATACACACATGCTCTTTGCATGAACCAAATAACCATCCCATATAAGACCTCATTAGAGGTTCTGCAAGGCTGTAAAAGCATGGCTTATCAATAGCTGATTAACTATTGTCTTTATAATAGATATAAAGCCCTGCAAATTATTAGTCAGTGCATTGGCATCCCTCAATAAGGGCAGTCTTTGTATTGTCTAAGAACCACTTCCTGTCATAACATATCAATACCCAAGGGTAAGTTATATAGCTTACTGGTAACTGGTAAGAAGTTGTGTGATCTTTGAGAATACTTTGTGTCTCCTCACTGTTGTGTGTTCTGGTACCTATTTGAGTGGGGAGTACACCATGATTGTACAAGGAGATTTGGTGGCCTACTGAGCAAGTGGCTGGACAAGTGTGTGAGAGGTCCTGGGTTCGATCCCCAGAGAAGACCTGGCACCAAATCTTCCCAAGTGAAACAAGTTGTCCTGACAGGAGTCGCGTCTGTAAGTGTCGGTAGACAGACTGCGGTGAACCTTCGGTGTCCTGGTCTCCCATGAGACTTGCACCGATCCGCTTCAACCCGTAGAAGCATAATACACTTGCGGCTGGTAAAGATATAGCAGATATCAGTGTTGACGAAGGTGGTCCTAGCCGGGAGGGGAAAAGGCTACAATGGACCACTGGAGACTCTGAGAAAAGGTTGTGAGAGCAGCCATCCCACGCTATCTGACAGTGGTACGGTCATGGCACATTGTGCCACAGTCACCAGTTGGTTATCAGGTGTGTCAGTTTCGCCAGGGTCATGAGCTAGGATGTGTTCAAAGTGGTTGACTATGATTTGTTCACTGTCAATACAAAGTCAGTTTTGATATAATACTTCTATTCCCACTTTTCTATATATTATGAGCGGTTCAATAAACACTTTTCCTAGATATAAGAAGCATTTAAAGTGATACGCACAGTATATGCACAGTATGAACATGAATAGACCTGACAAGAAATTAAATAAATCTATACTAAATTAACTCTTAACCCATATAGAAAGTAATCATACTTGATATTGAAAAAACAATAATTGTCAAGGGATTTGAACCTGCATGGATAGGACTCATGTGCCAGCCCCTAGACCACTCAGCCACGGCACCTGACACACTCTGTAAGGTGTAGAACAGCTATTTTAACCCCCACCTCCTCAATACCATGGCTTTGTACACCAACACACTTTTTAGATTCAACACACTTTTGCCAAAAGTGTGTGGTGTGTTACAAAAAAAGTGTGTTAAAAGTGGATTCAGAAACAGTGTGTTACGTTTACACACTTTTCAACACACTGTTTTTAGAGTGTAAGAGTATCAGTTTATGCCGTCGGGCATGGGTTCAACATGACGCATTGTGCATGCAGCACTAGTGCGTTAGGCCTAGTCGTCAGAGCTGCATTCATGCATAATGAAGAAAAAGGGCGTATAAAGATAATGCATTAAAAGACTATGCTTCCTTGTTACATAATATCATCCTACGTCCACCCCATTATTATCCTGTTGCTCTACACGTTAGTTGATGTTAAATCAGTTATTTCAACTCAAGAAGCATCATGGGGGGAACAACATCTTTCCCTTAAATCTTTTAAACAGTCCTTAAATATTACTTTAAATTGACAGGGGTGCCATAAGAACAAGGGCAACAATGAAAGGCTATTAAAAGGTATAAGGCCGAAACAGCCACTATAATTATAGGAAAAGCTTGGAATATAGACTAGCCATGAGATGGAATTCTTTTGAAATAGATATACGAGAGCCATAACCGAGGAACCACAGTTTAGACAGTGGAAAGATGACACATAAGGATAAGATAAAGACACTGCCAGACACCCTACAGGTTGAGCGATGAGTGCCCCCCCCCCACCCTGCATTGGATCTTCTGTGCCCCCCCCCTATGTTATACATACACTGGGCAAGCCTTGTGCCTATTCCGCATTAGCTAGATGTCCACTGTACTGCGCCATTTGCAATTGTACCCTTCTGTATTCCCTCTGCTCTCCAGCTACCAGCTCAGCCAGAGCCTCTGTCCTAGATTAGGGGTCAAGCAGCTTGTTAGTATTGTGAATGGGTTGTACCTGGACATTCCTTATGTCACCTGTCCCTCATAGAGTCGTGGTTAGCATGGTGGATTCATGATGCAGAGTACCTCGTACCCACATGGTAGTCTAGTGGTCATCACCGTCACCTTGTATCCCAAAGGTCCAGGGTTGGAGACTCAGCCATGTCAACCTTCCGACGATTTTATCTTCAATTTTCTATTTTTATGAAGCAAATATGGTAGGTAGGTTGAAATGGCCGAGTCACGAATCCTGGACCTTTGGGATACAAGGTGACTGTGCTGACCACTATACTACAGTGTTGGTATGAGGTGGTGATATATAAGTAACTGCTATATATTGCACATTGTGCACCTTGTGCAAGCCCTTACCCACTTCTCAACCAAGTTCTCCCACCACCAGCTAGCCACTGGGTGGGATTGGGTGGGCATGTGGAAGGGCTAGGGTACCTCACCCAAAGCTCACACTGCCTCACCCCTTGAGCTGGGCACAAAAGTAGTTCGCCCTAGCTGGCACTAGCATACCCTAGCCTCACCCCAGTTTGCTGGGATAAAGCCAGTGTTGTAATTCCAGTGGAACTCTTTAATATTCAGAAGTCTTATTTTTTAACTTCTCACTATAATCTCTATATTATAAGAGTATGGTGTAACAACCAACTCAGAATATGTATTACCTCTCAATAATCGTTTGTTACATAATAAGTAGCAAGAAATTATCTCTCGACATAGAAAAGTATATTTAGTAAAGGTTGTGATCAGGTAATACCCTTGCACACACCCAGTTTATGTAAAATAGGCAATATCCTGCACTGCCTGGGGCAAGATGCAAACAGGGTCATCGGGAACCTTTCTTCTACATCCAGTATGAATAAAAGTGATAAAAAAAGAAGACAATTGTATCTATTTGTTTAAATACCTAACCACATAGGTTGTATTTAATACACTAGTGTCACCAGAAGTTGACCTTTGGCATCACCAAGTCTTAACTGAGGATATAGGCTACCTTTCAGTAATGAACTGTAGGCCTATGTGTGTCTTTTTTTCTCTTTAACCTTAATAATGTTGCCAAAAGCATGCACTGTTAACATTATCTTACTGTTTCACTACATACTGCAATACTCAGTATCATATCAAGATAGGAATTAGGCAGTTTAGTCCCCAGGCTACATATTGTATGCTTTGGTGTGGCCACCTTGACATGTAAAATGATAAACCAGTTCTAGACAGGTTTAGGGCTGGCACATATGCCAGGTTGGTCTTAAAAGTGAAGACTCTTGATTGACAGCCCCTAAAGTATTCAACTTGAATATAATGCTGTGCCTGGTTTGCAGAGTCTATACCTTTCCAGTGTAAAAATTCTAACTCATCTCCAGCAACTTCTACTTTCAAATGCTAAGATGGAAATTCGACATCCAAACATCTCATGAACCTCGACCCATGGCCAGTGGTCTGAGAACAGAATTATGTGCAGCAAAGAACCACTGCCACCCTTTGATCGTGACGCTGCAGTTGAGCATGGACACTGCATGTAACTAACTCCCCATAGCTTACACGTCTTGAAGTAGTGCGGGAAAAGACAAGTGGTTGCCAGTCAGCCTCCCCATGGCCACTGCAGTTCTGCACGGCTCGGCTGGTCAGGATTGCCATGAGGCGCTGAAGCGGGATAACTATGGTGTCCAGTGTATGCCTCCATTGGCGATCAGTCCACTGCATACCCTCCCCTTAACCCATGTAAGGAAGGAGGAGACCACAGATCATGAAATCAAAAGATAGTATTGTGAATCTCCCAGGGACATGAGAATGAGGCGGGATGTCCTGTGAATTGAGTCTCTTTGCTTGTCAGTGTACTTATGTCCATGTTTTGGGATTCTTCTATCTTTAGTAGGAACTCTCTTCTAGGGCATAAACTCCAATCAGAAGAGTTTCAATAGTTTTCACTTGTTGAAATAGTAGAAGGATGCAAAGTGTCAAATTCAAAATGAACTAGCACAGATCTGGTGAGATGAGGCTATAATAAAGACATGTGAAGGCAGGTGAAAGGTCACAGAACGGCATACTACACAGCCATCCACACAAAATATGGAAAACATGAGTATTTCAGCTCCAAATCAGTTCAACTCTACCAATACATACTGGTGTATATAAGTTTCTCATCATGGCATGGTCAATTTCACTTTAAATCTGTTCTGTAGAACCCCACTCATTTTCCTTTGCCATTGCTACTCTGATAATGTCCCATTGGCATTCATGGATTATTTCTGAGATAACCAACTGAACGTAGACATTTCTGGATAAATTGGAAGCTGTTCATCACAAAAACCAGTCAAACACAGGTACTTACGGATGTATATGTATGCTATGATAATTGACATATACCAAAAGAGTAGCCATGCCATCTTATACTATGACACACCAATCAAAAGATTAGCATGTCTTTTGCATTGTAAAATACATGGTTAAAGTAAGAGTTAGAGGTCAGAAGTGGCCAACTTGGGGAGTGTGGCCGACTTGAGGTGAATCTACATATTCAACGGCAGCGCATCTATAGGTTGATATTTATCAAAGTACCACTCAACCTTGGAATAAACCCTTATATCTTGACATAGACCTTTAACCCCCCCCCCCCATTATCTATAAATTATTAGTCTTTTTAGCGAAGGGGTTACATGATAAAATTGAGATCGCCGCTGGTTTGCTATATATACACAGTCCGGTGACCCTAATCATACATATTTCGAGCCTAGGTGATAGCATTTCTATAATGTCCCAACCACTAATTGACTGCTAAGTGAATACAGAATATTTGCTTTGTGTGATATGTAAATTGCTATAAATTTCCCTTAAGAGTTCCCCCATAACAGTATAGCAGCAGACCCCAGTCTGGTTACATGCATAACTTATACAGTTATACAGCCATAGATGATTGTATGTTGGTCTCCAGGAGGGGGTGCCCGCCCCCACTCAACCCCTAAGTCCCTGTCACAGACAGTGGACAGTATACATTAGATATACACATAATATGTAATAGATAGACTATGGTTATGAAAAGGAATGTAGAATTAACCACAGCTTGCTGGTGGGGGCCAGACGAGGGCGAAGCCCAAGTCGCCCTCTCAGCAAGCTGTGGTTAATCCTACTCACCTTTTCATAACCATTGTCTATCTGTTTTAAACCAGGGTATGCTGTATAACCAAGGTGTGAAGCCTTTGTCCTAGCTGTCCACGGTGACTTAAAGGAGTGTAACATGCTACTCGAGCGGCATTTATACCACAGCGGACACGGAGAACAAAGCATTTCACACCTCTTTGTATACTGCATACAGCTAGTGGTGTAAATAAGTTATGGGTCTTGTAAAAGCTGTACGCGGAATACAGCGTCGCTATATTCCGCGTACAGCTTGGTACAGCTTGGTACTCCTATTGTGTACCTTGCTTCCTGGTTATACTATGGCCATATTTATAACAAGCACGACCCAGACAAGAGATTTGGCTACCTCCAGAATCACATATTTTAACTTCTCTGCATTAGCACTTGCCATTATTATATTTCACCTCATTCAGGGGCGTGACAAGCAGTTTCAAAGTGGGGGGGGGGGGGGGCAAGGGGGTTGCCACGCCAGTGTCATAAATTCTGGAATGAGCAAGGTCTAGTGATCAGCAAAAATTGGCACCAAGAACTTGTTGTTTACTAGACTGAAGCTAAGGCAAGTGAAATGGTATATGCTGCAACTATTTTATTGGTCACCACTCACTTATCCCACTCACTCAATGGCTTATCTTTAGGTTATGCTAAACATCGAGTTTATTTTGACAAACAATTTGTGAAGACAACCTGCGAGCTGAAGTTGTATTTATATATTTATGAACAATTTCAAAACTCCAGCATGGCGGCCTGTGCATGATTATCCGTTCAATTTTTTGTATATCATGTAGCTACAAAGCCAGGTGTGGCCTCAGAATGCCTTCCCTGGGCCTTCCTTACCCCCTCTGGTGGCAAATACATACAACAAAGCAGCATGGTCCCCCGTGTTTCTTTACACAAAGCCCCCGATGTCCCAGTCACATAGAGACTGTGCTAGCATAGCCAAGGCAGTTCAGCGGCTTAGACATAAAGGAGGCAATAACTGGCGAGTTTTCGCCTTTCTTGGCTGGCGCCGACTGTTTCCTTGCACAACCCCCTACATGGCACCCCCCAGTGGTGGCCCCCCGCGAAGCGTCGGTAACATGTTGGTAGGATGTATGCTGACCCCTACAACACCCCGCCCCCCCCCCCCCACACCTACCCAACAGATACAAACACTGGGGGCACAATAAGGACATGTCTAGTATATATGTGATGTGGGCCAGACGTCAGCAAATTGTTGGGAAGGGCAATATCAGGAACGCCTTTAGTATAGAATATAGCCTGACTGCGTTACCCTCAAAGGCGAAATGCTTGCTGCCCCTCCAGTAATAGGAGCCGTGCGAGGACCGGCACTGTGGGCCTTTATAGAGAAGATCGGGGTTTAGGCTAAAGCTCACATTATTACATTACAGAATTCAACTGTTTAACCCCTACGCATCTTGAAATTCAAATGGTCGGCGGGTTGAATTGAGGTAATACTAATAGACACGTTCTCCTTCCCTGTCCCTGTATTTCTTTCCCTATGGCTATGTATCTCGGTCTCTATCTCTGCGTGTGTTTCAAGGGTTCCAATAGCCCCGCCCCCTCCCTTTTCTTTTTTTTACATTGACCACTCTCTTAGTGTCGGTAACATGGACATGCATCATGCAGAGGCCGCCCGGCATATGAGGCTGGACACCCATAGACGTTATCCATCAAACCACATTATAAAAGACTGTTTCCTCATAATCGTTATGCAATAGCAGGGCCCCAGGCGGGTAAAATCCACAAGGCGACAAGACCCTGTTTTACTTTTAGCCTATAATTATATGGACAAGGGTACACAGGGGATAAGGGAGGGCAGGGGGGGGGACAAGACCATTTTTTGAAACTGACAAGGGACAAGACCCATTTCTTAGGATTGGCAAGGGACGTTGGCCTTTCTTATATTCGACAAGTGACACAGGTACCCCCGCCTGGGGCCCTAATAGTGTTCCACATGCTCAGATGTAGGTCTACAACACTGTACAACACTGGTAAACTGCACTTCTTTCCTTTGGCAGACCCCTGTAATTGGGGGGGCCAGCCTGAAAATGTGAAGGGGGGTTGGTGTGGTGACCAATAATCTGTCTGACTGTTGTACTAGGGTATATTTAATGTGCTGATTCTGAATCTGCCATGTGTAAAGTGATATCTTTGTCGCAACAAGGTCAAATACAAAGTCAAAGGTCCCGATTTGGTATAAGAATGCATGGGACTAGTTTAATCAGGGTAATAGCAGTTAAAGCAAATAGTTCATTCTATTTTATTTGCAATCATTTGTACTGGTACTACATCAACAGCATCACTAATACAAATGCAAGTCACATACACAAGATGAATAAGCTTCACCTTTAATATTTTTGTATTTGTTTCAAGATGTGTGTACTCATTTCAGTCTCATGTTTACATCAGACCGTGACCTTTGACCTTGAATTTGACCTTGTTGCGACACAAATATCACTTTACACATGCCAGATTCCGAATCAGCACACTAAATATAGCCTACCCTAGTACAACACTCAGACAGATTATTGGGCTCCCCACCAACCTAAAGTTAAATATCAACATTTGGTCTTTCTGGCCCCCCAAGTACTGGGGCTGTGTCTCATCAGATCGATACAAGTTGATAGTCTTTGACCGGGTGATGTCTTTGACGAGGTGACGAAAGAAATGGGTGGGAAAAGTTAAAGTATATTAGAACAATAGTAACACTACATATTACCAATTTCCACCCATCTCTGGTCAAAGATGTCACCCGGGCAAAGACTATCAACTTGTATCAATCCCTTGAGACACAGACATATAGCTGGCCCAATACTTAGTACTATAAGTGTGCGCATAAGTGGTATGAATCTACCATGAGGAGTTGGATACACTACGCAATGCACAGAGTGCAGCGTGTCCCTATCCGAGGACAAGGTATGAATGTCCAGTCACTGGTAGCAATCAAGGACCTCATTAAAGCTGTCTGGGGATGAACCAATAGGCAGGGAGACCTAGATCCTGCCCAATCCCTCCCACTTTCTAAGTAGTATGGAGGATCAGCACTTGGGACCTCCCCTCCTTCTCCCCCGTCTCCCACCTGGATCTCCGACGTTTTGTTCGGGAGTAGGTCCTGTCCTTGGGGCAGGCTGCTCGATTGCCCCTCGGACGTTAAAATTTCACCACCAACACCGTATCCCATCCCTACCATCTCTTCAACCCTCCTCCCCCGCCACCAACACTCACACACACACCACACACACACACACACACACACACGCACACACACATATATGGTGCTATGTAAGAGCGGTTGCTCCTCCAGTCGCTGCTACACTGTCTTCCAGTAGCCACAGCCACAGTGAGAGCTGCTCACACGACGACTCTCAGTGCGCATGCGTGGATAGAAGTACTATAGAGTGGGCCTTTGCTTCAGGCGCACACAATAGGGTACAGCAGAAGCGCGGAAAGATCAAAGTCACCGCCGCCACAGTGCACTGCCACCACTACTACTGCTACTAGTACTACTACTACTACTTCTACAACTATTAGTACTACTACTACTATATTACTACTAATACTACTACTACTATTACTACTACTACTACCACTACTACTACTATACTACTCAGACTCTGTTAATACGGTCAGTCCAGCAATTACGGCACAACTTTCCGGATACTGAATCTGCCGGACATTGAGTCTGCCGGATTAGTGTTTTTTCATGTCATGAATAGAACTGTCCCAATAAGAAGCTGCCAGACCGCCCCACGAGTGTCGGATATCTGAGTGCCGGATTATCGAGACATTTACCACTTGAGTGCCAGAAGCAGCAGGCAGCAGTGGCCGAGGAGTGATTGGCAGCAGAAACCACGAGTGGGCCGTTATAGATGGCACCTATGGAGCCTCAGGGAGGCATCAACACTCACTACAGGAGGCAGTACCACTGCATTGGAGGAGGCTATCATGGGCAACTTCCCAAGTGGATGGAGCTTAGGTAAGGCATTATCTATAAGGCGTTACTTTTCACATACTTTAACCTCCGACCCCTGCAATTTAGTAGCCATGATTTAACATTTTAAACCATTAAAGGTTAGGACATTAAAGGCCCAGCACCCCTATATATAAGGGCTGAGTACCTGTCCCGACTGCACTCTGACTGTTACTGGACGTGCAGTAGGAGCTGCGGGTTTAAGGGGCTTCAGTGGAAAGAGAGTTTGGAACTGTGGAAGTAACAAATATAGGAACGTTCCTTGCAAGTTCGAGGACTGGGAAATGCATGGGAAGTGGAAAGGGCAGTGGAAGTACCTGGTTATGCCATATTAGAACTTAACTATTTTTAAAGGGCAGTCCATAAAGCACATTACAGGATTTCCCAGAAAGTAACACATTGCTGTAAATGCCATTTATCACTCCAATTACCCTTGTGCAAACTAAAATTAATGCCCTTTCTATCACCGAGTGTGATATATGGGGTGTATTAACGACTGCAATAAGCTGTTCTCTACGCTCACAAAGAATATTATGAGGAATTCAACTTCACATTGGGAATAAAACAGTGGGCAGCCTCCTCAGCCTATACTCCTTTAGTCTACACTGATAATAATGGACCTGCAAATGTTAGTCACTACGGACTATGTTTCTATAGTCACGTGAAAGTAGAAAAAACGGATATAATTATATACCTAGTTAGTCACCTATGTCTAATGTAAGTTAGCCATATAGTCAACCTATAGTCAGCCATTGAATTGGCTGATTCGGGCTATATAGTCAAGTGACTATGAATTTAATGGTTTCATGGTCTAAAGTAGTCACTATGACTAATAGATATAGTCAATCATGAGAAATAAGACAGTGAAAGGCTAGGATAAAGCAGGACAGGTGACAGGCTCCTGTGTAGGCCTATTATGCTCTGTCAGTCTAGACATACACTGTTCATGAATTTCTATGTTATCAAAATTTGAGCAAAATACCATGATTACTCTATCAAACATGAGAACTCATGCATCCTATAACATCTTAAGTTGTCATAGCCAACTGTAACATAACATATAACAAGGAGGGGTATCCATAGAACAGTGGTTTAGAAGAGGATGTGCCTACCTGAAGTCCATGGACCATTCAAATTTGAATCCTGTTTCCTGTGTTCACATTCCTGTGACATCATCAATTTGTGTGATCCACATATAGTCACTACTGACTATCTTTATTACTAATATGTGACTAAGTTGTATAGTCCCCTGACTACGGGGGTCAAGATATGGTGGTATAGTCACTACTGACTATAGGTATTATTATCAGTGTATGGAGGCTATAGGGACGGGTGCTAGAGACGGAGGCTAGGGACGGGGGCTAGGGATCTCTTCAAAGACTCGTGACACGTATGAACGCTCATGGTGTAGGTAGGTGGGTGTGATTTGATATTATTGGGACTCGGGAAGAGGCATAAGCAGTATAACCACCCAGTTTCAACACAAGAGAAACAAGTTGTAGCTGTGTCTCACTGTCTGCTTTATAATTGAGGACAGGGATTCTGAAGGGGTGTGGTCAGGATAAATCGGGAGTGTGAGGATATATAGCTCAACTAGATTACCACCAGTGCCTGTTACATAGCACAGCACAATAAATTCTACTTTTATACCCCATCACCCTCATGACCAGAGTCCAAACATGGCACTGTATTTATCATACCACTCTCCCCAATGTACTCCAACCGTCCTCAGCTTGGGCAATGTGTTCAAACCTCAAGCATCTAAACTAAATTTAAAAAAAGAAATTATGATAAAAAGGCAATGAAAAAACAACAGAGAGGCTCGCCCAAACTATATGGAAGAGAACAACTTTGCCCCAAGCGCCTCTGCAAGTTTTAACACAGAGGTCACGTGTTGGGTCAATCATGGTTCAAAACAGCCATGTAGTTCCAAAGTTTCCCATCAGGCGGATGGACGCGGCCATGTTGGATTCCCAGCGGGGCCCTTCGTTTTCCTATGTAGTTCCGTACCCTGTTTGGGTGCATGGACGAGCTGGAGTTCATTCAACCAGAATGAGTCAACCAGAGCCCAGACCCACGTATACAAGAGTGCTGCAGTTTGTCACCATAGTTACAAAAGTACAAAGAGGGGGAGGGTGGATGTCCATAGGGATAGATGGTAAGGAGGGTAGAAGTCCACAGGATACCTGCTCTAGAACCAATGATTCAGTTACATGTATAACAAGTATCTATGGAACTTTGAGTGCTCAGTCGGTATTGTGGAGACCTGTTCCAATTTCAAGTGGGCAGTGATAAGCTAGGGGCCTATTGTTGTTGCTGTTTAAACACATTTTATCCATCTTCATGATATTTGACAAAATGGTGTGTCCTAGGTTTCTTCCACATACACATTTATTCTGCTTTTGGACACAAGATGCTGGTTTTCCTATACCCCGGTATGTCAGGCCAGTTCTCTCATCGCCATGATACATAACCAACCATTCCTTATATTACAAGCATCCCTTTCTTTCCAATGTCAAGGTTTATTTGTTATCGAATCTGAACACCATCCCCAATAAGCCGTGACGTCATGACGATTGGGAGCTCTAAGAACAATAAAAGGTAATATCTGCCCACATGAATGACGCTGTGACGACACTGAATATCCCACTTGCCGGTCATTTCCTGTCATGTCAGTGGCACTTACTGGTATAAATTATTACAAAGACAATCTAATCCATTTCCCACTATCGGTAATTGTTCTTATCCCCATTTTAGTACAATTCTAATCACATTTCAATCAATCTTCAAAGGAATGCGGATAAACAGGGACTAACTCATTTTTATTATTATTATTATTATTATTATTCTTTTTTTTTTTGGGGGGGGGGTATTTATCTTTCAATGCATTTGGATGGACATGAGGTCATTAAATTCAACTTGACAGTACTAGAAAGGGGAAACACCAGGAAATGTTAGAAACCGAACACTATGTTTTTGCACCAATTGCCATTGAGCTTTAGACGAGCTTTAGACGAACAAAGGGTCTTGGCGTGCTGACAGTGAGCGATGCCTTTGTCTTCCTCGCCAGCTAGTACGATACTCAGCATAGATGATGTGATGGCTTAAAATCACGTTTTGTGTGAGAGAAGCTTCTTCGATTGACAGGTTGGTGTGGCCAAGGTTAGGAGGTGGGCGGAGGTCGAGACCTGGTCACTTATGACTGTGGTCAATCCCTTGTTAATCGGGTCAGCCACAGTATCTACCTAGAAATATCAGGAAACAGACGTCAGTCGCAGCGCCTATGACAGTTTTGTTTGTATACATGCTATTCCTGTAGGTGTATGGGTGGGAAAACAAGCTATTGTTTATTTTAACCTCTACAAGACATGATCATTTGCATGTGTTTCACATTGGATGAAGCGTTTTGATTGCCTGTGATAATTGCCATTTGCAGCATTGGGGAGTTCCATGTATTAAATAAGATAATATTGTGTAAGTTTATGCGTTCTTTTTACACAGCTAAACAATGTTAGTATAGCCAATATCAACTTAGTGGACTTTGGGTTTAAGTCACGGCCCCACATGTGTACTCTATGCCCAGGGCTTATCATTTTATGGGATAGAGGCATATTTGAATGCACTTAGATATTGATTGATGGACCCCCACATCTTCAGAGTGTTCTGCTGAGCACCTGCAATCTCGATCTCTAGAAATCCTCATGTTATATCGGTCATAGAGTGATGTCTGGAATGCTACGAATGGGGAAGGCTGAGTATGCCAGGGCCCGCCCCTTCGAGCTGATAATTCAAAGTTCAATAAACAAGCACATTGGAATGAGCTTGATTTTCCAGCCATTTAGCGTTACTCTGAAATAAAAAGAACTTGCTCTTTCCGGTTAAATGTAGGGCCTAGACAAATCGTTACTATAGAACGTAACAGTTTCGATCCCAGTTTCGATTTTCGGGTGTGAAACGGTCCAATCAGAAAATTCAGCTAAGTGCTGGAAAGAACACCATGGTGAACTTTCTGAGTAACGTAATAATTGTTTACCACATGACCCAGTACTACTGACCGACAAGTGTCACTAAGAATGGCTTTCTTTAATAAAGCTTGAGAGGTTTATCCCGGCGTTTATATGTACAGCTTCACTGTACAGCAAATACTAGGGGAAACTTTGGTTCCAGTAGATTGTGCTGTAGACCTACAGCAAGTCAGCTTATGTATATTTACAGCACATAATTATACTGTACAGTAACAGCAAAATCTACTGTTACTGAACAGCAGAATTAATTGTAAAACCAAATCTGAAGGTCTAGGGTTCGCTTCTCAAGGCTGGTGATATTTTCCATTGATAGACTTTTCCATTGATATCACTTTTAGAAAAATAGATCAAAACATAAAGGACCTATAGTTTCATGACAAGCCAGGCCGGGGATGGAACTCGGGACCTTCCTATCACTGTCCGACGTTGTGTCTGATTGAGTTATCGAGGCAGCTGGTGTACACTGAAAAACTCTGGAGAGCTCTGGAGTCTTGTCAAATTGACAACCTCCCAGGTTACCATCCCACAAGACGACCCTATACTTGTCAAGGTCGTCAAACTAAGATAGTTGATGCAGGCCTAGATTAGCCACAGCTGGGGCTCATCATTGCATAAGGGTGGTAGGTCTTGGGTTTCAAATGTATGAGTTTGGTCTGGTTCCAGATGACAAGATTATTTTATCAATTTGTTTAAATACATAACCACATATAGAAGTGATATCTAATACACTAGTGCCACCAAGGGTTCACATAGTGTATTACCAAGTCTTTACTGAGGATAGGCTACTCATCAGTTATGAGTTACAGCAAAATTTCATGGTTTTCTTTAAAAAATGTCTAGAAGTATCTCTCTGTGGATTTGCATATCACTTTTAGGAAAAAAAATTCAAAACATGAAGCAACTGTAGTTTCATGACTAGCCTGACCAGGGATCGAACTCGGAACCTTCCTATCACTGTCCGACACTGTGTCTGATTGAGCTATTGAGGCAGCTGGAGTAAGGCCTGCAGCATATCTCTCACATAGATAATCAGATGGATGAGCGAAAGGAAAAGATATTTAGGACCTCTTGCAAATCAAGTGCAAGGTTGACCTTGTAGTGCTAGAACCATATGTTATGTAGAGTTTGCTAAAGGTCTCTTTTGTCCTGCGTACAACACAACATTTCATGGTTTTCTTCAGGCCGGGGATTGAACTCGGGACCTACCTATCACTGTCCGATGCTGTGTCTGACTGAGCTATCGAGGTAACTGGAGTAAGGCCTGCAGCATGGCTCTCATATTTGGCACCTTTAGCAACATGCAGACATTATTGCATAACACCTAAATTATTCACTATACAATGAAAACTATAGGCAAGGCCCATAGAGAATGATGTTAAATTGCTTGTGACCATTTAGTATGTAACACATTGAGAGGTGGCTAGACCAAGGTTTGATCCCAGGACCCACCGCCCCCCCGTGTACCTAGTACTGCGAAAAGTGCTGTAGGTCTACAACTCACTACTGTAAGCTGCATCTACAGCAACAGAAATGTACATGTACAGCAAAATTCACTGTATTCTTTTTTACAACAAAAGTACTGTATAGCTACAGCACATTTTGCTGTTCTGGAACAACAACTTTCTACAGTGTTGAATCCGAGCAAAGTATATCAAGGGGAAAACAGCAAAGAACAAAATATATAAATGCATAGAGGTGTATGGTATGTCTCTATTGTTGATGAGAAAGGAAACATTAGGGAACGTTCACTAATGGTGTCACCTGTTAGGGGATATATTTAAGGGTTTGTGACGAATGGTGGCCGAGGCAATACATTTGTAAATGAACATTTCCAAAACATAAGCACACAGGGCTGGGGTGACATCACTTGTGAACGTCCCCTTACACTATAAAAAGTGGATATAATTAGATAAATTATATATATAGGCGGCGTTACTACCAATAGAACTACGTTTCGAGGTGGGATAGATTATAGCTGAGTGAGGGTAAGACAACTAGATTCTGTTCTGGTACACCCTCTACTCCTTAGATGGCAGCACTGTACTGACGACTGGGCCTCTAGCAGTCCTGCAGCCACAGGTCAGGTGGAGAACCATTGCTGGCCTTAAGGTGGCTAGACCCTATTGTAAACACGTCAACTGCGCAGGTCATTGCACATATGCAGATGCAGTTGTCCTAGAACACACCAGGGATGTGACTATACATGGGTAAAAATCGACACGCGCGACACGGTGACACGGGGGGTTCTTAAATTCGACACGGGCGACACGGCACTTTTAAAATTCGACGGACACGGTCAAATAGAGCATAATGCACTAGATAAAAATCGACACAGCGACACGGCCCTTTAGCTAAAAATCGACACGGCGACACGGTCAATTATTTGGGGACCCATGTATAGTCACAGGGATGCCTCTGGTCATATTTTTGTATATGAGGGCTATATTTTCAAATGTAGTCAAAAATACCCTGCAAGACCTGCCCAGGCTTGAACCCAGGATCTCCCACATGTGAGTCTAACGCTTTACCCCTACTCAACAGGGGCTCTGGTAGTTGGCATGCTGAAAGGTATACCTGTACCACATCAAGACTGTGTGCTCCATTTATATGTTTTTTTATTTCAAACACCAAAAACCTTTAAAATATGCAGGGGACCATATGTTCAAAATATTGTTTCTGGGTGTAAAAGATTATAAACTATATCCTGAGAGAACTATAGGGAAAGTTAATTACTCTAAGATGCTATTCCATGCATGTAAGTACTATCACCATATGATCCCATTACAGATTACTCCAAACTGAAAGGCAGATATCTCAGAAACTAGCTCGGGACCCCCCTATTTTCTTTACACCATTTGAGACTACTTATAATATGGGCCTCGTGACGAAAATTCTGACGAAATCTAGATACTTCTAGACTATGGGGACTACCCACCTTAAAGTGCTGCTACAACGACCATGATTATTGGCATTTGAACACTTTCCCTCTAACAACAATTATTACACATTGGGTTTGTAACAAAAGCTTTTCTGAATTGAATGAAAAAAAATGCATACTGATTGAGAGAGATAAGCAGACGGGAACGAATAGCATCACGTTATATAAACTCGTTATGTAAACTGGTCTTATCCTGACTCTACCTTTATGTATCGTATATATACAGAATACATATATTTACATACATACAACATGATTCATCGCCAATCCCCAACCATCTGGCACTGCTTCTTTTACCCCGGATCATGCCGACTTTGGTATTTGAGATATGTATGGATGTCTAATTTGAAAGCAGACTTGTGGTTTCTCAACCGGAATTGGGACTATTCAGAGGAAATTGGGCATACTGTGACGCTTTTTACCACCTTCCCTGATATTCCGCGATTAAGGGAATTTTTGTGTCCCCTTGATAACTCTGAAGTCACTCTATCTACTACATATATTTTGTGGATTTGCTCTTTGCAGATATATTTAATGTAATTGGTGTCATTTGTCAAAAACTGCTTTTCTGTGCTATCTTGATTTCTACAGTTATGTCGGCGAAAAAACTGTATGTATCACCATGGTCTATCTTAAAAGTACCAGAATATGCCATCTTAGAGCACCACGCATTTAATGATGTGTTCAAGGTATGGATGGACCTTTGAAGTAAATATTTGGGACTATACCTGGTATAGTTAATTTTGAATTTACTGAAAATTCCAAATAAAGTATAGCCATGCATATCCGCAATTAAATTTTCAAAACGATCCTATATATTAATTGATTGAACATCACACATGCATGAAACAGGGTAGCGTTTGGCAAAAAAAAAGACAAAGGAGGAATGCCGTCTATTAGGATTGACAGAAGGGGTTGTGAGGGGGTCAGGTCGATATGGATTGGGGAATGGAGGGGGCGCCACTGATCACCACCCCACCTGTAACAGGTACTTGTACCCAGGGGAGGAGCAGGGAGGAGGAAGGTGTGCGTGGGGGCGGGAGGGGGACAGTAGGGCCACTACAACACACCACCACCACAAGGAGAGGGGAGGGAGACAAGAGTGGAGGAGGAGAGAGTAAGTGCTGGGGACTACCACCACCACCCACCAGCCACTCCGGCAGTCACCACACACTGGTACAGAGTTAGTAAGTAGTACTACAGCTAAGGTACGGGAGCAGCTGCTGGAACATAGATAGCAGCCACTGGAGAAGGACCAGGAGGGATATACAACACTGTACAGACATACATACCTTCAGCAGGACACACAACACTCTCAACCACCCCTGCTG
Organism: Harmothoe impar; assembly: GCA_947462335.1. Lineage (NCBI taxonomy): Eukaryota > Metazoa > Annelida > Polychaeta > Phyllodocida > Polynoidae > Harmothoe > Harmothoe impar. Next base: position 57,743,236 of record OX381707.1, on the reverse strand, counting down.
CTTTGCCGATTAACGCAATTATACCAGAGACCTTATTATAAGAACAAGTACATATTAAGGAGGGGGCAAAGGACCTACCAGCGCCAGAGGACCTACCAGGAGTTTGGAAATTAGGGAGAGATAGCATATACCATTAGTGGACAGAGTAACAGAGAGAAGAAGACCGTGATTTGGTTGGACGTTGAAGGAAGAGTGTCCACCATCGCCACTACCGCTGTCACCTACCGTCACCGCTGACGGCGCCGACGCGGCTGCCGGTCCGTCGCGCACCGCGCATAACGGCGGGGGGTAGCGGCGACGACACCCTACATCCCACCCTACCACTGCCGACGTCCGACACAGCCGCGCCAACCAGCGACGGAACTACACGCGGCGACGTACAGACGTCTGTGGGACGTGGAGAACGACGTCAATGAGGTGATCCCGACACAGGAGGAGAATCCTAATCGGGGTGGGTGTACCTACCACAGGAGGAGCGGCCCACACTGGAGGTGGTGAACCCCTTTAAGTGGCCGACAAGGTGCTCCAGGCGGTAGTGGGCTTGGGACGCACCTGTGCTACCATGCTGCTTTAAGGGCCTGCCAAAGGGACCCAGACTCGTCTATACACCACAGGCTCCAGGTGGGGACGTGCCTGGTTGGCTTTTTAGTGGGACATCTTAACGTGGTGTGTATATACACTCTCCATACATACTCCCTGGACACTTGGGCACCTACTCACCACTATATCAAGACGCCCATCATATACCTATGCTTGGAGATAATAATTGATATCATCATTATATCCATTTGGCTATAATAGTATAGGCGCTATCATCTTATTGATACTAAACAAGACAGCAGTAAAGAGTGGCAGGGCTTAGCAGACACATCGGCCATTACTCATTTATATATTCAAGAAAACAGCACCCCTAGACATACTACCCGTCTGTGTAATCCTCCAGGGGCTGACTACCACTGCTACTACTGCCGATCCAATAAGTGACAGAAGTCAGGTGTCTCCCCAGACACAACTATAGTTACCCCAACACCCTGGAGGAGACAGGAGGAGGGGACCTACACACCTGTATAACAGCCTACCGGAGGGCAAGGATTACCTGTGTGACACATGTAGGACCCCCTGGAGGAGGGCTACCTGAGAGACCCTGGAGGAAGAAGAGTACTCACATGGGTGCAGGGCACAGGGGGAGTTGTAGTGAAGGTGATTGTGAGGTGACCATATTACACCCTGTACCTGTAGACTGCAGGTGTTAAGGCTGGGACAGGAGGACGATTTAACAGATAGGCAGATAGCGTGCATACATATATACATGTGTTATCTGCCATGGTAATACTGGTAGTAATACAGGGATCAAGTGATCTTCAACATGTGAACAGATAACAGGCGAAATCTACAGGTATCTACAGTGGTTCATCTACACACAAGGAGTGTATATACGACCACAAGTATAGCGCACATCGGCGTTAGACCTATATACAATGCACAAGGATCATATCGATTGAGAAGTGAAAATATACAACCCCAGCCAGAGTTGATATCCTCTACCCAAAGGATACTTTGCATACTTAACAGGATATAGATAGACACCACACGCATATAGAGGATATTTCACATACTCTGAGAGATATACATAGCAGTACACGGTGCAGTGGCGAGGGGGGAGCCTACGCCCGCTGTTGCCACCGCCCAGAGAAGGAGGAAGAGGAGGAGGAGTGGGGAGGAGGGCAGAGGGCGGAGGGCAGTGGCGGGAGGGACAGCGGCAGATCGTGCACTCCTGCCCGGCCCCACAAGCCCCAGACGCGGCGGAGGGGTCAAGATGCGTCCACAGGCAACCACAGATGGATGTACAGGGTAATAGACGACGTAAAGGACCAACTGCAGCCCGGGCAGCGAGCTATGGCGTAACGGTACTCCCCACCACGAGGTAAGATACCAGCGTGCCGGGGGTGGGGGGGGGGGGCTGAATATTAAAGGGGGGGGGGTGTCATCTATAATGTAATTATTTTGGAAAGGCCGATATGATGTGCAGGAGCATGCATCTACATGCATTATTGTATTGGTTTATAAATTGGCTGGGCGGTGGGGGGGGGGGGGGCAGTGGTTATTATCAACCCAATATCACCCCTTAAAAACTCCCTACCCAAAAAGAAAACCACCACATAACCAGTCACCCTGCTTTCCCTTTAATAAATACCCCCCAAAATGCATCCCCACTGCTATGCCGCCGCTGCTCCCAGTATATGCAGCTCTCGTCACGACCTTTCCGCACGGCTAGGGTCCTGGCTCGGTCCTGTAGCGGTCCTGCCGCCTGGCTGGTTGGGGAATGTCCTCATGGGGGGTGTGTGTGTTTGGGTGGGGGTGGGGCGGTGGTTGGTTGGTTGTATATCTGGGCAATGATCCATTGGCAGGCACAGGTTTGTGTGTATAAACCACCAACACCATCACCAACAGCACATGATTCAAAAACTGTCTACATCACTGGTCTTTTCACCAAAATGATGTCGTATGTACGTACTATAGCATCAACATGTGGATCGTCCTTCTTTCCTACAGTCCCTGTCCCACTTGGAGAAGCACTATAGTCATTGGAGTAGTCCTACCGAAAATCATCGTTAATTTATAATATCAATGGCATATTGAAGGACATTTGCAACTTTAGAGAGGGTACACTATCCAGGCTATTGAAATAGAGGATATGGGTTTGATGAAGTGAATCTTTCAGCTATCTAGATATATCGAAGGGCCTTTTATCAGTTCATATTAAAAGGGCTGATCGATGGGAACATGGATGGGCTTTTTATTAGTTTATTTGAGGGATCAAGCAATAGTTTCAGCGTATCCCATATCCATAGACATTGGGTATGAACCTGGTTTTCACTTTGCCACGTTCTTTCCGATAAAGTATATAGGTTTCACTGATTAATCACAGATATAGTGAAAGTATCCCGCATCAAGTGGGTGTAGCCACGGGGTGTAGACTTTACCATTATCCTGAGCTGTCGGTTATTTTTGTGATATACACTGTTTTCTCCAATATAATTTATTTTTCCCCGTGAGCGTGGTACATCGGCTATATAACATTGAAGGGAGTGTGACATCCTACCATCACTACCCCATCCTAACCCTTTGATACCAGTAAAAGGGCTAAGAGGTTTTTCCTTTGAGGAATTTTATTTTTCTCCCTTTTCCACGCCCGGCAATGGCAGGTCTAGCCCGACGGTATGCAGTACAGAAAGAAATGTGACACTATAGTATACACACACACCATAGGAACACTGCTAAGTCTATACAGTACATACATCCAGCCCTTTCTTACACCCGAGACAGACACCCTATAAACCCAAAGGGCAGTGTACACCTCCCCTACTATCCCACTCCCATTCCCAGGGCCCATCCACATAGCATCCACCCTCAGTGGTAGGATCCATAACATCCAACTCCACAGGGGACCTCTTATGTTTTGTTATCATTTTTCCTGCCCTTTTTTCCCTCTCTCATTCCCCCATTTCCCCCTGTTTTCTTTTATTTTCTTTATCCCCAAGTTGTCACAGGCAGGGCATGATGGAGTAAACATGAGGTTCACTTTATACTTATCGTTGTGGTCTACCCTCCGTGTATCCAAGTCAGCTGGTAATGAAAAAGAGAAATGACTACCAAGCTACCGGTATGCCGCACTACTGGGTTATTATTGGCGAAAAGAATGTCTAGAACTTACTAAAAAGTAGGCAAAGTATGGCAGCCATTTGGCCTACACTGTACACGTATTTGTATTGACCTCACAAGTTTATACACAACTCTGTTGTGAAAACGATATCAAAGTTCCATTTCTTTTTCATTTTATGATTTCTACTCCCATTTATGTATACGGTTTAGTAAGCACTAAATAGGCCATGTCTTATTTTTAGCCCCCCCCCCATAATATTTTAAAGCTCACTATTTTGTTAAAGATGCCTCAGTACTTATAGCCAATAGGGTGCGCATTGAGCACCGACACTGCGCCATGAAGGTGCGCGCGTCTGTATACACATTGTGACAGGATCCAACTGTCTGGCCAATTTTTGTCCACACCTTGAAACAGGCACTTGGCGTGAGGCTATGTCACCCATGCACCTCGATCCCAACGGTGTGTGTGTGTATGTGTGTGTGAGGGGTGAGCAACCACGGAGAAAGGATGTTCCGCGCGGGGGCATTTAGATCACCCGTTCTGCCCACTTTATTAGTAGTAATTTATTTAAAAGAAATTCACATATTCATCAAAATTATTAGATTTTTAATGAAGTGTGCTAAATCAGCCAAACTAGCCTGATTCGCACACCTCGTATGCATACGGAGCACCCTTTCCGCGTGGCTCCTCATATACAAGCTCTATACTCAACATGTGTGGTGGACAGGCACCTGGCTGGACCGGGGGGGGGGGGGGGGGGGCTACAACTGCACGGACATCTGTGACCCGGTAGAATTAAATCTGGTTTGGAAGTATGCAGAGGGAGGTAAAGGGGTCACCTGGAGTTTTGGTATAGAGTTTTAGTATAGAGTTAAGTTTGGACCAATAAGGCGGATCTAAAATTTGTTTGGAGGTTCACAGGGTCAGTATATATATACCAATGGATTTGTCAATCCTTTTCTGAACACACCAATGCTTACAAACACAATTCACATTCATACAAAGTTATATTCTGCACAAGTGGTTCCTGCAGTTTCAACCTTTATCGCCAACCAGGTAGACCCATAAGCTTCAAGAAAACCCATAGATATAAGAATTGTACACACCTGGGCTGTGGGTTTAGGTGTGACCGCCAAAGATGCTACCAAGCACAGGTGTGGGGTGGAGGGAGGTGTTAATGCCAAGGGGGGGGGAGGGGGGGGGGCAAGGGGGCTCCCTGCCCTAACATGGGTGTGCATGGGTAAAGCAGGGGGGGGGGGGGTAAGGTGTCAATGCCAAAGGGATACATGTTGTATAACTGAGTATTTGTCTTGTTTATAAATTGCCCTTTTAAAAATCGACCTGGGTCTTTTAAAAATCGACAGATTTGTAAAAAAAAAATAATTTAAGAGTAGATATATGTAGGATAAAAATCGACACAACACAGCCCTTTGATGCTAAAAATCGACACGACGACACGGCCCTTTTATGCTAAAAATCGACACGGCGACACGGTCAAAATTGTGGGTACCCATGTAGAGGCACAATTCTTATATCTATGGGTTTTCTTGAAGCTTATGGGTCTACCTGGTTACGTTCAGGAAGTGCACTATTTTTAAGTGCAGAGAGTAATCAGTAATTAAATACTAGTATATCTTTATGTGAAATCAGAATATCAAGAGTTCTGTGGAGGAAATGACTCAAATAACTTAAAATATCAGCATAAAAACCGTTATGAGTGGGTCGTCTCCAACTATCCCTGAATGACACTAAATAACACAGAACAACTATTTTCATCCCTTCCTGTGGCGCCCACATAATTCCCATAAAATTGCATTTAAAGAAATCCCCGCTATTCCATGAAAAGCATACAACATAGTAGATTTATTTTGACAACATATTTCAATAAGGACATTCCCATGGTGCCATTGTGGTTTTGGGATCATGGCCCTTTTAACCGGAAGTGGGAACTAGCAGATTTCGCGGGTTTCCGGCGGTTTTCTACACTAAAGCTTATACCCTGCCCACCTGTCACAGGTAGGACTGGAGGAATGCCACCTCTGCCTCCCACCTGGAGCTAGGATGCCCCCGCTGAGATGCACCTAGGTGTGTGGCTATACATTGTATAAATGTGTGTAGGAAGTTAGGCTGTGGGGAGGAGTGGGGAGGGGGGAGTATGTAAAGTTTGGAGTTTGTGGTTTACTATAGGTGTAACTAACCCCCTAGTTAGATATATCAGGTTGGTGGGAGTATTTAAAGGGAGGGGGGAGGACATGGGTGGATGTGACGGTGGCTAACGTTAGTGTTAAAGGGAGAAGAAGGTGACGTGCATGGGAAGACACCAACGGAGGTCAATGGATTGTTGCTGAGCTGTTGGTCTTGGTCCAGCCTATCTAACCAAATGAAGGGGTATGTAATCTCACTACAGCACTGTCTCAGTTATAGTATCCTAGTATCCTTCACACTGAGATGTCTAGAGGAGGGTGTTGTCTGGTTGACCACTTGTCCCTCCACATCGGGTGCTAAACCAGCGTGTAACATCAAGGTGTTGTAGACCTCTAACCAAACACTTACACCCCCTCCCACCAAACACCTACGCACCCACCTCAAGGTGTGGTCTCTCAGTTTACAACTAAACCAACATGTCTCACCTTAGCAGGAACATACTCACCTTTCTTAGCCCTTTAAAGACGACATAATGCCAAGTTCACAGTACGCTGCTTGCTACATCATGACAACCCTCTAGGAGTGTATCCCGGAGTGTATCACGTATATCATGGGTTACCATGATACGTGAGTGTAGTCCTGTTGAGTTACTCACCCGGGCTTCATTAATGCATCATGCAGAAACTGTGTTGCTCTTTAAACTTTAACCCCTGCAGACATAATCTCTCCATCATATGTAGTTAACATAAAATCAACCCTTTTAATGGTACCCTTGCACATCAGGTCACTTAAAAATCGACAACATGACATGACCAACACCAATGTACCGTAGGCTCGTTAATGTTGTCGGCATTGGATTTGACCCACTCATGTCATTCTCCGGTCATTCTTCTCCTTTTTGGGAAGGGTGTCTATATTTGTCGCCACAGGTATCCTGCTAACCCCAAGACTACCCACCCCTACCTGTGTTTGAACTCTTTGGGTAAAGAAGAAGAGTCAAACTTGAGGTGGGGCGCCCCCCCCCCCCCCCTTACCGTTGGTGCATGGCCTGCTGCTGTAGACTGCTGACCCCCGGCCTCACCATGCGGCCCCACCAGGGTTCACCAGCAACCAGCTTCAGATAAAAAAAAACGGACCAGGTCTGTATGTGCACAGTCAATATTGAAAAAAGGCCCAAAAAGTAGGGCTGTGGCTGCATGCCTATGGGGGAGTATAACCCTACACGGATGGCATAATGCCTCAACGCATCATGCCCTTGGTCGTATGATGCATGAATGCAGCCCTGGCGAGTAACCCGCCAGTGCTGCATTCAAGCATCATGTCGATCCTACGGGTTAAGACACTCTCGAAGGGTCGGCATGTCAACAAATGTTATCTTTTAGCGACATATGGTTATTAAAGTGATAAGGAGTATGGAGTAGGGCTGTATGGGCAGGTGGAGAGGGGGAAGGCGGGTGAGCCAGTTTGTTCTTCTTTATACAGAGTTATGTCAAACGTGGCGTACAGAGAATTGTTTCTGGGGTAGAGCGAATTCCATGTCTCTATATCTGCATACTAGTAGTATAGATATGGTGTACACGGCTGTTATCTCCCAAACATGTAGAATACCATTTCTGGATGTTTTGATTCATGACCGCCGAATTAGATACACTGTAAAAATATTCCGTTGAATATACGGAGAAGCAGTGTAAAATTTAACGGTGATTCATCATAACATATGATTACGGTGAGGCAATGTAAAATCAATCAATTTTACTTTGAATATCCGTAATCCAATACAGTGAAACACAGTTTATTTTTACAGTGAAACACAGTTTATTTTACGGTGAAGCTACGTTTAATTGATTTCAGTTTTATCACACCAGGTGGCAGTTTGGTTCATGAAGAGATTTTCCTAGATGCTAGGAACACCATTTTTGTGGTGATAAGAAATATATATACAGATACAGCTGTAATGTTTGCTCTGTAGCCATTCTAGAGTGACTTCTGCTCATGGACTGGTATTACAAAGTGTCATGAAGCATTCTATAAGGCTTTCATAGACTAATTCCTAATGATTAGGTCTGAAGTCTTGACACTAAGATGATATTGCTGATTGGAACCAAATTGGGTTTGGAACCATATTGAGCATGGAGTTAGGTATAGGGGGATAAATGAACTGAATAACACTGGGACAAATCAGTTGAATTACACAAAATACCAATACAATTATTGTTTAGGCACTGAATCAGAATACAGTGATGTTTTGTATTCTGTTAAAATAACGGTGATTCACAGTTCCGTAGAAATGACGGTGACTTTGGGAAAAACGGTGACCGTGACAATAACGGTGAAAGTCCGGCACCCAGTGTTGCCAGTGAATCACCGTTTTTTTAACGGTACTGAGAATCACTGTTAAAAAAATTTATAACGGAGATTTCTTGTTTAAAAATAGCGGTGACAGTTCCGTAAAAATAACGGTGACTTAGGAAAAAACGGTGACCGTAAAAATAACGGTGAAAGTCCGGCACCCAGTGTTGCCAGTGAATCTCCGTTATTTTAACGGAATTTTTTTTACAGTGTATATATCAGCTGACCGTAGCTGATTTACCTGCATGTGTATTCCAAGCAATGAAGGCGTGTGCATTTTTGTACCATTAATGGAGGCAAGGATGCTAGAAAGATAAAAAAACGATTTCCTTGATGATTGGGGGACGTACGCTGCGCTGGGAAGCCAATGGCTTCCACTTACGATTTGGGGTAGTTTACAGAAAGCATTACTTATTCGGACACTCATACATGCATAAAAAGAACACCATATAACCCGCATCACATATCCAACGTAGCTTGATGGTGTATTTATGCACAAGGACAAGATCCAATATTAAGTTCCCCCAACCCGCCGTTTCAGTGACGTTTATGCGCGTTTGCCACGTCCCGTTCCGGCTGGCCAGGCGGTCGGCATTTTGATAGATTGGGTTCAATGATATATAAAGTGCTGTTCTCTCCTGATTTATCTGCGCACCCCTTTTTTGACATGTTTTTCCAAATTCCTGTTAGTTTCTATTTCCACCCCTCGTGCAGCTGTTCCTACGCCAAGCCCTCACGTGTCATAGTTATACTTCATATCAATTTAGCACCAATAGTTTACAAGTGCACTTGGTAACGAATGTAAACAACAGTTTTTTTAAGTTGAGTTTTGAAGGATGTATGCCCTTTCTCTTTATTATTGCAAGGGATTTTGTGGCGTCTTAAAAGAAAAAAATGATTATAGGAAAATGAATCCACTTTGGGAGTTTATGATCTGTGACTGAAGAGAGTGCGATGTCTCCAAGTTCACCTGATGATGGCGTTTTTTTACGCAGAAGCAAGAAAGTATAGAGTGGTGGTCTTATGTTGGAGAGGCCATTTTCTTGGGGCCCCTTCCAGAGACACTGCTATTTACCAATCTGTATCTATCTGATGATACCTGATTCTGTTTGATTCAATTTCTTGAAGCCTCAGGTGCCCAGCAAACACACCTTTAATGGGCCAGTGCTGGCCCAATGCTGGCAACTCTACTGGGCCGGTGCTGGCAATACGGTTCTGGCCCAGTACAGAAATGCAAATAGGGGCGACACCGGGCCAGTACAGTGTGCCATAGTCGGCCCAGTACTGGGCCTATATTGGGCCACTACTGGGCCAATGCTGGCATGCCAATACTGGCCCAGTACAGTGTGCCATAAACAGCCCAGTACTGGGCCTATACTGGCCCAGTACTGGGCCAATACTGGCCCAGTACTGTATACCAAGAATCTGGCCAGTGTTAGTCATACCATGTACATGTATCATGAGTTATATAATTGAGACAAAATACATCACATTGCCACCCATCGCACATCCTGCACACATAGATAGTGTTTAAAATAAGTGACCTGTCAAACATCTTTCCTCAACTAGTTTCAACAACCAGGAGTGAAGGAGACCAATCTTATCCACATATGCCACAGCGTAACTACCAGTATAAGATATATCTTTAAAATGCAAACATGAGGTGTTTATAATGAAAACATCTTTGTTAGCCAATAGCTGACCATATTAAATTCATAATGTTGTATTATATAGATGTCCAGTGATATCTATTTCATCATAAACTAATTTTCAACTTGTTAAGGCAATGTGAACCAGGAGTATTGAGTAATAATTATACATATGGGCCATATATCTCATAAGACATGCAAGGGTGACATCAGGTGGCATTATTGGGAACCAATCTAGTCAGATGCCAGTACCGGGCCAGTACAGGCATACCAGTAATTGCAACCAGTACATTGCCACTAGTGACCCGTTACATGGAAGAAGAAAAGGCAAAGAAGTGGCATGCTATTGGCAGTGCTGGGCCGTTACTACTAGTACTTGCCAGCACAATGTCAGTACTGGCCCGGTAAAGGCGTGTTTGCTGGGTGAGCAAGCCTGCAGTGTCGTCCTGACAAGCTTGTTTCGGCCCCATCATCGTTTTGAATATGGAACTTTGATGGCGAGAGTCCACCAACCTGGACGGGATGGAGGTGTACTTATATGCTTATAACACAGTTAGATATTTCGCATTGCAGCAAAAGAAAAAGGGACATATCTTGTCTTTGTATGGACACATCACATATTTGAGACGACTCATTGAGGACCCTCAAGGATGGGGTGGGGTGCAGTGGTGAGGTGAGGGGACTGGAGAGAGTGTAGAAGAGGACAGGAGTCGATCCCACGCTCCGTATCTCTTTACGCTTTCTCTAGTCTCCGATAGTGCAATTAATGTGCCTCTACATGGGTTAAATTCGACACGGGCAACACAGCGACACGGCCCTTTTTGGCCCTTTTAAACTCGACGGACGGAACAGGGGCACATCTTATAAACCAAATCCACATCCTGAGATATCATTTTATATTAAAAACGATAGTCTCTTCCGTTTTAAGGGAGACTTGAACACGTCTAGAGTCAGTCTTCCACCTTTCTCACCACCACCCACTCCCACTCCACACTGACGCCATCCTCATGCAGACCACGTAGAGGATTTTTCATGTGATGTCATATCAGATATTCAGTTCCACATACTTGGAGCCTGACCCTTCCCACTTAAAACCCATGGACACACACAGCACACACGGGCCACGTTTAGAAATATAACGACGGAAATTATAAGACATGACAAGACATACTGCATACAGTGAAGCTACAGAGATAATACCCTTACCCCACCAAGACCATGAGGCTGGATGACGTTTATATAAAGTCAGATTTACCCAGAGTGTGACCACAAAATGGTTTGCGATACCCAGACATGTGCAGTAAATACATTCTATCGGGACGAGAAAGAAGGTGCTTGATCACATTGCCAAAATGTACCAAAATGTTTCCGATGAATATATACTATATATTTGGGTATTCAACGGAGACTTCACATATATACACTATCACTTGCATTTGCTAACTAATTTCTCATGTTATCAAATTGTGTCTTTGCAGGTTTCTGCTTATTCTCATCGTTGTATCACAGCTGTGCATTAACTCGGTGAGTACAATTTCCCCACATTTTATTCATTTCATTTCATAACATGGTAATTTTCTTGTATGTTTGTCAGTAAGCCTTCTCCCCATTTGACACCTTAATGGTTCTCCTGATCTTGTGCCACTGGCCAAGTAATAAAATCCATAAATGTCCTCATTTTCTCATTCGCCCCAGGGGAAGGGGGGTGTTTCATGAAAACAAAACGAAAAAAAACCCTGCAATTTATAAATCTCAAGAGAACATATTTGATTCTTAACCCCATTATAGTCTTCTGCTACTTGTATGTACAAATTGAAAACATAACCAGTATTACCCAAAGGCCTAAACCAAGTGACACGGTGTTGCAGAATGCATTTTGTAGACTATATTTTTGTGAAACTACCCCCTGCATCGCCAACCCCACTCCTCCTATGTGGAGGGCGACCCCAGGCCTGTCCTTTCCACGCCTGGGCTGGGGCTGTCACTAGTCCATATATGTACGGAGGTATGTATGACCTAGGAGCTGATCCGTATGAATACACCTATTTAGTGTCCTAGCCACCCCTGTCCCGGTGAGCGATGATTACCTTAGTGAGATGTTAACTCAAATTGTTGAGTGGCATTTATAAGGGGGTATACATAGACGGTTTGAAAGGAGGGAACTAGGAGGAAGTCGGTCCTTGTAGGGGCTGTTGATGTATACACCTGTATATATACACACATAGAGGTGTGGGTATAGCCCTGTGAGTGTGTATGTGGGCGGGAGGGGGGTGGGGGTATGCTGTCTAGGACATACCTGTTGATGTCATTACCTGCCCTGAAACACCTTTCTCCCCATCTCAAACCCAGCCCCAAAACACCCATCATCTTGCCCCCAGCCACTATCCGTCACCTCGACCACCTCCTATCGGCACTGCTCCTCCTACTGTATATAAGCCTGTGTCTGATACTATTCTGTAGGCTGCCATCTTTCCCAGGCATGGAGTGGTTCCCTCCTGTGCCGCTGCAACTACTAAGACACGCTGCATGTACATGATGTTCCACCTTCCCCCTTTGCCTTATGCACCCTCCACTCACCCACCTGCAGGCCTACTCCTACCTGCCACACCTTAGCCCTCCTCACACCATGACCTGGAGGATCCCCAGGTGAACCTTACCCACAACCTTAGCTACAAGTACCACCCACCGTGACACACCTCCAGGGTGGAGGGGATGAGGAATGGCTGAGAAACTGGCTGATTGATAAGATAGCCCTGAAGGCCACTTGTCAGGGCAGGAATGTACATGCTATATAGGAAGCTTAAATCACTCCACTACTGTAAGAAAGCTTTAGAAAAGGTCATGTGATTGGCACTGCACACACTAACACACAAATTGCAAATACGCGCATGATTAAAACGTGACTTGCAGAACATGTTTAAATAATAACAGTACCCACCCTCTCAATCCCCCCCCCCTGCCCTCCACCCCCCCCCCCTGCTGGCTATTTCCATCTAAGTTCTGTTAGCATTATTGTGGTGGGCTAATTGCTGCCAGTGGGTCGGAATTATCTCTTTGCCAGTCAACATTGACATTGCCAGTACGGCATTGCCCACTCAGGTGAGCAGCCCCCCCTCCAGAGGCTCCACCCACCCACCCCCTCTGGGTCCCTACACTGACTGGTACTAGATCAGGGTAACAGAGGTTTAGGAGGCAGGTAGGGGGGGCAGAGGGTTCTTTGGTTTTCTGATCCAATTAATATATATATAAAATGCGGCCAGAGACGGCTTATACAGGTAAGCGCACCATTGGAAAGACATATCATTTAGCCCAGGTTAATATGGGATACAATATCGCCATTACCTTGTCCTGTGTTCTTGCTGTTAGCCACACTTAGGCCTACATCTGACAGTGTCCACACCGGCAGCGGCTAGTTGATATATGTGTGTCCCATGGCGCCAGGGCCATGCGGAATGGGGCATGCAGGGGGAGGGGGGCATTGTTTGACTAGGGGATCAGGAGGGAACCATTGGCCGCCAATTTCCCGCCTCTAACCAGCTATACCACGGTGCACGCCTCCTCCTCTAGTCAAACCGCAGAGTTACCTATGTAGGTAAACAAAGCCGTAAACTATTTTGAAACTGCCAGTATAGCAAGAAGTGACCCAACAAGGGTTTCCAGTCACCTTTTTCTGATTTATTCTTCAACACCTAAGGCCCTTGTATACACTGTTCAGACATGGGGTTGCAGAAGATACAACCCTCTACTGTCATCACCAAATGCATACCCTTGATAATAATTATATCTTATATAGTCCTGTTGATAATGGCTGCTACCTTGGTAATTAAAACACTATTTAAAACCGAATTCGTAATGTATTGATCAGCAGATCAGCTGGAGTAGATACGCATCTGTATTGCTTTACATTTATATATGTATCTATTACTTGGCTTCAATAATAATGCAAGCTACCTCAGCAAGAATTTAGCCTTGTCTACAATCTCTTGTCCTTGTTATAAATGGGGTCTAATGGAGTTCCCGCCCTCAGCAATTGTATTCCTAACTCGGCAGTGCATGTTTAAAATAGGTCCGTACAGGACAGGGCCAGCATGGATTCAAGTGTCCTTGTAGCCGCTAAGTAAGTTGTTGGGAGTGAGTTAAAGGTCCTTGGCCATGAGAAGGCAGACAAGGAGGGGATAATGGCAAACCAGGGAGAGAAAGGGAACAAAAGACAAGATGTGGTTCAGCAGGAGAGTGGTCAGAGGCTTGACTAAGGCGAGTAGACTGGGGCTGGCACGCACTCCACCTTCTCAGTCCTACCCCAGATAAAACAGTTGCCTTTCACAGGCCATACTCAACGGCTTTGATGGGGTAGCACCTATTATGCTGTTGATATTTCAACAGATGATCACAAGAGGCGGCTTGTGGGCAGGGGTTGGCTGAGACTGGCGGGGAGGAGTGCTTTGGAGGGCCTTGAGGCGTGGAGTGGGGCACCAACATGCAATGACAAGCATGCTGCGCTGCGCCGGACATCTTCAGTACGCATGTGCAGTACACCGGAAGTGGGTGTGGATCCTCTCTCTCTCCCTCTGCCCATATAACCCGATACTCTTCCTTCTTCTACTCCCCCTCCTCCTTCCATCTTTCAGTGAGTTAAAGGAGGGGCACATTTAGGCTCAGGCGGCCAATGTTGTATACACGGGAATTGTTGAATACATGACATGTAAAGAGATTCTGTATTATTGAGACTATGAAAGGAATTGTATCTACTAGTGGGCTTTCTTTACACCAGGGTAAACAAAACACTAACACCATGCTCGCAATGAATAACTGTACAAAGCATTCGATATAGGCATTGGCATCTAGTCCTGGTTGGACTATGGGCATGTGGGAATATGTCGTGATAGGGTGGAGAATGGACATGATCCCTTCCACCACCCACTGCGTGAAGCCCAGTTCAATGTGTAAGAGGCATGAGTTTGTGTATACACTTCACATCCCCTTAGGTGTATTTTGATATACATAGCTACATATAGTAATAATTCCTCCTCTCAGATGACCTGCCAGCATGGCTACATGAGGGCAGCGATATCGTGTACATATTATGTATCACTACTCTAGCAGAATGCACCACCCCTCCTCCTAACTCCCACAGAGATAAATGATCACATCTCCCTCCAGCCACCTTGAACTTAGCACCCATGTAGCGACATGCTCCTACTAGTACTTACCTATCTGATAGTCTCATATAGCACCCACACCATGTAGCAACATGCTATCTACCTCTGTATTTACCATTTATGTACATCACTAAAGACATTGCATATATTTATGTTTTGCAGGTTGAGGTCTCTGCTGAGGACCCCAACACCCCGAACGTTGCTCGAACTTACAATTTTCAAGCCCGCTGCAGTGAGAAGCAGGTCCTAGTCCGGGGCCGCAAGGTTTACGCCAACGCCAAGTTGACAAGTAACTACAGTAAGTGAACAGTATTCATAATTAACGCCTGTTTGAATGCATAATGCTTTGAAGGAATAGTGCAGATTTGACAATGCACTGAGACAAAGTGAGCATACTTTGTGACCTTGTAGGACTTGAGTCCCTGTCTGTATCAGAAGGCAGAAGTAAGTCAGTGCAGCAGTCTCTACTCAATTCACCAAGCAGTCACTGTTAAATAGTTTGCCATTAAAATTTTATGCTAGGCCCTCCCACTGCTAGAACTAAGTCGATTAAGTGCAGATTATGACCACAGTAATCTTCTAGGAGATTCCCAATGGAGGTAGAACATTTCCATTCTTCGTTTTATCCGATGTGATTCATTGCAATATAACATGTGGGTTTCACCAACCAGTGTGTGTGTGCGATCGGGGGCGATCGGTACTGGAAACAAAATGGCCGCCGTACCATTATGACCCCAAGCTCGTTTTGGGAGAAGTCTCGGCCGAACTTACCCATTCACTGCATACTGTATCAGTGACAAAAATGGACTCTTTCTTTTCCTGTAATGTAAAGACTTTGATTTGCGACTAGCTTTATATCTGTCCATGTCTCTGTGTCTGCCCCTCAAACTGTTTACATGGCTTGTTCATAAATCACAGGCAGCTATTTATGCAGGGACCTATGGTGTACATACCTCCTCCGTCCCCTGCCGAAGTCACAATGTGACACTGCCTTTGGTGTCAACTCAAGAGTGTCCGGATAAATCAATGGACCTGCAGATTGAGTAATTCTATACCCTGGGTTTTTATTTTCACAAAGTGGAGAAGCCTCAACCCGCAACTATATATATACATACTGCTCACAATAAAAGAAAGGAAGAAAAACACTACTAGGCTGACTGATGAGCATATTCAGGCATATAAATACCAGTTTCTACCCCAACTGAGGTCTATAAAGATCATGTTCTCACTGATTCTAAGCTCAAGGAATGTTGAGCAGTTATCTCAGGCTATAATACAAATACCTGTAAGGACAAGGTTAACCTAGTTATCTGATAACATGCACATTTGCAAGAGATCAGTAACATCAGGAATATTCAGTACATATAGTTTAAGGACTAGCCTGATGAAACGGCTGATAAAGACAAATTCTGGAGTTTGCTTGCATGCTTTCCCTACTGTCACAATACTGTAATAGTATGATTAAGTCTCCTGACCCCCCCCCCCCCCTACCCCAAAAACACACATGGGTGGTTGTAGTTTATAGAAAGTCCAATCTGGTTGAGGTCGTTCCTCATCGAGGCCACTCTCTGCCACTGTTGGGGAGGCGGTGTAGGCACTTTGTATCCCAACTTGACACGTTCATTCTCCACGCCCTCACATCTTCAGGACTGAGATTTCTCCTTCCGCGATGTAGACACCCTCACTGTAAACAACCGACTAATTCACTGACTGTATAGCCCTATTGATTTACACCGTCAAATGTCGGCTGCACAACCAAACTATGCGAGCAGATGGCATTTAACAGTGGCGGGAAAAGTGGGGCAGTCCTTACAAAACAGGCCCTGATAGATGTACTTCGGTGCTTACAGTCTATCACTGCGTACCCAGTACCATCTTAAAAAGAATGAGATCATATACCCAAGCTGGCCACTGCTCGGTGTCATATAGCATTAAAATGAAGATTGTAAAAACAATGCCGCAGTGGTAGGCCAGGCCGTCAGAGGCTAGAACCATGGGAGTATTACGACCTATGTACACCTATGTGCGACAGTATCAAAATTGGGGCGGCCATATTTATAGGTGTTCTTACGCCGTCAACTGCGGGGCTCTGAAGTGTGTGCACTCTGCGCTTGAAGTGACAACATCTTTTGTACGGCGGTTACTGAATGTAACTTAATACTGCGACCGTGCTGGCACGTCAGTAAAATATGGAGGATTTAATAGCCTTTTCGACCGAGAAAACCAGGAGGGGGAGAATTTTGGAGATGATCACAGGTGGGTAAGGATTGGGGTGGGTGGGTACAGGTATGACTTATTATTATGGGAAGGGGAATCTAGGGCGGATTTAGATGGGCTAGGGGTCTCAACGTGTTCCCAAAGGTATCCGTTCTATATATAGGCGACACTTATTAAACTCCTGTTATGTGTGCTTCTCTCTCTGTATAACTAAACTGACTGTCGGGCCTCTCCTATTTAAACTCTTTTATATATCCCACTGTAGTTGCAGGGAGTTAAAACAGGAAAATTATGATATATCATATCCAGCTATCAGCACAGACCAATATGATGGTTGTTTGCCCCCTCCCCTCTCCCCCACCTGTAAAGTAAAGTTGCTCCTACACCCCTGGATTGGGGCCGACTGAGGTCACAGTAGGCTCCACTCCAGACAGAGGTGGATCATCCCTGGTTTGCATTTGGTGTATACTATAAATGTGCACCAGGTAGACAGAAAGGGGGAGGGGGTCTTTGGAAAATATACACAGGCTGGAACAGGTGGGGAGCACAAGACACAGGCCTTGGACATTAGCAGGCGTCTATATAGCATATACACAGGCATGATTAGGAGGGAGACAGGCATAGACTTGGGGAAGTCTCCGATTGCGAAGTGAAGCCAAAAGAAGGAGAACTACGCTGAACTGGATATATGGCTTGGACAATGGTACTATAAGTGCAGAAAGGTCTAAATCCCTTGAAGTACATTTCGCTGATAATTGAGACCAGGGAATATGTAAGATATACATGTATGTTGTAGGACTCCCGACCGTCTATCAACTGTCTCTCAGTAATGTTGCTGTTGAGACTGGAAACCCACATGATATCATTGCAGCTCCATAACATGTATGCGTCTACATGTTCTTCCCAAACTGAGATGTATATTTAATCAGGCTAAATCAGCTACTTTGTCCTATCCAAATTCAGCACGTCATGCAATTTCCCCAGCCATTACTCAAAACCACGAACCCCAAATTCCGTCGCTAAATAACCCCCAGTGTACTTGTCAACATGACCAACACAGCAGATGAGAGGGGGACCTCATTACTTTGATCTTCTTCAAATTGGAATGCGTCTTGGAGTGTGGAATGTGGAATGTACGTCACAGTATGACACATGTTTATAATGTGTAAGGGAGAGCAGGGTGAGAACGTCAAGGCAGGGGTTGGACGTGACGTCAGGGTCGGGGCTGGGGTGATGATGAGCATGTAAGACAATGTCACCACTCACACACACACCAACACCAACAAGGCCCACGACATGTGAATATAGGGCTCTCCATGGTGGGTCCAGGAATTCAGAAAAGAAGCTTGAGCCAGGGCTAACAGACGCAGGGTCCAGGGGGATCCAGTGAGATCCAGAAGGAACCAGAGAGATCCAGTGGGATCCAGGGAGATTCAGTGGGATCCAGGGACATCCAGTGGGATCCAGGGACATCTAGGGGATTCAACAGGTCAGAGCCCTTCTGAGTTTATTTCAAATTGCTCGAATCAAGACTGAGTCGCTCTAGTCTGTAAAAAGATTCTAGCGTCGAGGAACAGCATCGAACGCATCACCCATCCTACCAGCCAGCTCCCAAACTGATGAATACTAAGGGCTGACACGTCTGTCCTGTGAACATGTCACTTGTATAGTTTCCCCTTTTATGTACGGTAATGACATTTAGAATTCATGTCCTTAGGCTGACTTCAAAGGCAGTGAAACGTTGGACCATACAAACATGACATGCCCTGTTTACAAATGGCGTGGGCGGTGTTGAGAAACAAGCAAGTGTCCTCCTTTTTTAGAAAGACAAAAACAAACGGCGCACGATCGCCTACCCCTTCCCCTGTCCCAAACCCAAAAAGAGGCCAAGTGAGAAGTTGGGTGCTGATGGGGAGTGAGATGAGATGAAAGGGCTTTGAGTGGGGCAGGGGGTCATCTCCACACTCCCTACCTCTGTGACGCTGGAACTGTAGCCTATAGTCAAGGGACTCATCCTCCAGGATCGCGGGAACCGCCATGTTGTAAGGCCCAGAAGGCAGCGACGCCATATTGTAAAGGCTCTAGGTGGTGTTTCCTACCAAATGTTCCTACCATGCTGAAAACACTAAAACGGAATTAACAGAGGTAATCCACCATATGTATGTGCTTTGCGCTTTCTCGCCAGGATGCATGAAGGCAGCCCTGTGGAGTATAGAGTTGCCAAGATTGCATTAAAGGGCATAGTGCATTGTGTGGCCCTTAAAGGGTTAAGGATACTGGTACTTTCTGGGCCTCTGCTTGTGGACACCGGGCACTGCCTGGACCACTTGTGGAGCTGGTCCCCCGCGCGTGGAGGGGCACGTGATGGCATTCAGATAGGGACACGGGAGGATGCGGCCCTGATTGGGACCATCCTCTCCTCATGTCGTGGAGGACGTGCGGAATGTTGCCATGGCAACCTATACCATATTCTATCTCGTACTGACGACGTGCACCTTTCTGGGGTATATTACCTATCAGTTGACACAAATCATAAAATTACTCTTTTCTGATGAGTTTCCTAGCATCAAATCTGCAAGAGGCTTTGCTCAGGAACTATATTCATCAATGGTACCAAGTGAAGAACGCATTTCATCTATAACCACCATCCATTGGAATATGTTCAGTGTATGCCCCAAACCTCACATACACTTTAGTTGCACCTGTCCCAAGCAAATTAGCGTCGATGTCTGACCACGTTCCGCGCACCTAAATTCCATCCCTTTGGGCATAAGAAGACGCTAATTTGCTGGGTCGGCTACTGTTATGTTGCGCTACAGCCAGGTATTGCTGAATGCCATATACCCACATACAGCTGTGACAGCGGCCTCGTGCCCTTCCTACACCCATC
Organism: Harmothoe impar; assembly: GCA_947462335.1. Classification (NCBI taxonomy): domain Eukaryota; kingdom Metazoa; phylum Annelida; class Polychaeta; order Phyllodocida; family Polynoidae; genus Harmothoe; species Harmothoe impar. Next base: position 57,723,163 of record OX381707.1, on the reverse strand, counting down.
CCTCTCTGAAACTGTCACCCGGCGCCATACAACCCCGGCGCCATATGACGTGCTCCCCTAGTTCATATAGTCCTCTCCCACACACACCAGGGAGCTCAAAGGCCTCACTGAAGTCTGCTACGGCGTACACAGCGCCATATTGTAATCAAAGCAGGGGATTCCACTCTTAAGCTGTGTTGAGATTGTCAGACTCATGTCACAGACCAAGCTGACCCCAACTCGTCCTCGGACGCGTCCGAGCGACATCGCTGGTATCTGAAGGGCCATGACCGCGTCACTTCCCCCGTATTTTTTTTTTGGGGGGGGGGGGGTTCCTACGCGGTACCCATATGTACTTTTAATTGTAACAGCACCAAGCGCACAGAAACTATTTTAAACCAGCAACCTTTGGTGCCAGCGATGACGCTCGGGAACAGAGGTCGAGGTGGGGTCAGCTTGGTCACAGACTGTAAGCACAAGGGCAATACGACCTGTTACGACTGGACTAGAAATGACGCGCTCCCCTAGTTCCTCCTGGAGGGAGCCCACTCTGCAGGTCTGGATCCTATTACCCCCGGTCTGTGGACCACCCCTGTAGGTGGCATCTTCCTCCAGGGTAGACGAGGTTGGATCCAGCTCCAGACAGTGGTTCTATCACATGCAGGAACCAGCATCTACCGGTAGACGTTGTACTAACCTGCTCCGTTTTCCTATTACCGGTACAGTGCACTGCGTCATGTTTCGACTTTAAGCATATTTAATGGGCTTAGTAAACTCTAAGCTATGGGGTACATTTGCACATATACCACTTTCATTATATACCCCCAGGCTCCCTCTGTATCTCGAGTCAGGCAACCTGAAACCAGAGACAATTGCGGAAGCTCCTTGTTTGTTCCGAAACGTCTCATGGCAAAATGAGAAAAAGATACCAGCCGAAAAGTGATCCAAAGAAGATGGCCTCTGCTGTCATTGTTTGGATTCACTGGTGAGTGCAGCTTGTCCGTCACCAGCGAGCACCAGCAAATACGCCTTTTAAGTTTAGGGAGTAGAGCTGCAGTGGTTCAAACTCTCACATGTGGTCGTGATGGGGAATTGCAACAAAGAGAAGAGCTCTTAACTAATTTCCAATGATGATATCGTATTGATTCCATCAGGAAATGCCCAAAACGGGAGTACAAGTTATCACGTTTTTTTATGCCCAGGTTTTATGCCCTTAATTATATTAAGGCGGAGAGAGTGAAACATTGCTAATACTTTATTATAACCACAATGTAATGGATTAGTGGTGTGACACCTAGGCTGACTACAAAAAGAACACCTGTACTGCCTGGGGACTAGACAAGCTGGGTTGGGGCCACCTTGGTATAAGGAGGGTTGGAAGAACTGAGGAGGGGGGAAAGGGGGCACCTGGTTCCACCACACGTGTCTTGTGTGTGCCGTGTGCAAAAACCACCTCCAGGGGAAGAAGCCCCCCCCCCAAAGGTGCCTGGATGAGGGGACATGTGTACATGGATATAAATAAGGATATACTCAGTCGCACTGTGGAAGCCACCATTTTGTCCCCCAGAAACTCTTACCCATATCGATACGGTCAAGCAGTGAGGAACCAGCGAAAACCAGACGTTACCCATGATCAGTTCCTACAGACTCAATCAATTTGGTTTGTACAAAGTATAAAGCAGGGTAAGGGGGATCCCATTTGATATGATGCTCTAGAAACCCAGTCATGTCCAGTTAAATACGTTGCCATAATTGCATGGATTGCAAATCTGAAATTACCAACTTCAGTTTGCCAAGGGGATCTGCGCTGGCCTACAGTTACCCTATATTAAATGCTGGCACATATGTACACGACACACCCAATAAGATTATCCAACAAACAAAATACAAAAAAAAACAGGTAATTACACCGTAGCTATTTCCCTGCTTGTTATAAACAACAAAAAGTGGGATCATGAATTGCCTCCCAACCAGAGACCACACAGGCTGGGTATTGTCTGCGGAGGTATACAAGTGGCGTGTCTATACAATGAAGGTATCTCCACTGACACCTCCCCCTGCGTGCAAGCCTGTCTACGTGGCAAAGTTCATATCAACTATTCCTCCTAATGGCCTGTTGGTCCCCCCAGGCTGTTAGTGGTTGTACTGCCATGTTTCCTGTCGGTTTAATCTACAATGACAGAGCCAGGGGCAGCCCGAGGGCCCTTCTCTGCCAGTCAGCAACCTAGGGGTTAATTATATTTATTCTGGCTTTATCAATAATTGTAAAGTTGTCATTTATGGGCATGATGGAGGGTAGTATAATGTATACTGTACATGTGGTAGATATGATAATGTTTATGGTATAGGCGTGATTTGCATACAATAAGGGTTGGTATTAGCCTAAGGTCATATTGTGTTGAGCTTTGATGGCTTTGACCTTTGGTTTGTATTAATGGGAAATACACAAGGGGTGATATGATTGACTTTGAGCAATCTGTCAATTCTAGTACACCAAAATATGAATTATTGAAGATGTAATATATAAACTGGCAGTCTATTAGAATAGAGGGTGATGTGACATATACACATATTGCTATGCTAAGAATGTGATATTTGATTTGTGAATGGTTGGCTACAAGTAGCCGATTTTAACAGATCGATTCTGAAGTACATGTACAAAAAGAAGTATTGTAAATCCAGATTTAGAAGATCAAGAAATGTTAGATGTACAACTTAAGTAGTTGTATGTGCCAATATAACACCACTTTACTACTCTTTCATGGAGTAAAATGTGCTAAAAGGGGATGGACGTAGAGAGGTCCACATACCTGGGACTTGATAAAGGTAGGCCTTTAGCAGTGGGAGGTAGAGTAACAGAAACGTGTTAATCCACACCAAACATACGGGTATTCAGCCTTCAGGAGAAGTGTGCCCCTACCGGGATACGGCGGAAACACTCATGAAAACAACCACAGGAGCATGCTCCTTCACATTGGCAGTGTACAAAGTATATACCCGCCCCCACTCCTCTCTAACCTCTTTAACTCAGTGTCCTCCCTCCCACAATCTAGGCTCCTGTACATGCTTCCAGCGTACTTGTACCGTATTCACAACAGTTCTGGTAACCACAGGGTATCATTACTGTCAATACATGCAGTGTTTAGCAACAAAAGGATCTGCGTGTGCCAAAAGAGGCTACCACTATGTGGAGCAACAGTGGGAGGATCTCATCCAGAGCTGTTGAATCCTTGGAACTGCGGATCATGGACAATAAAATCTTAGGGGGATTCCATTTCATGTTGACCAATACATATGCACATACCAATGCAGATTGTGTCAGTCATGCTATCGGTCAACACAGAATGGAATCATGGTCTGGTACTGGATTCCATGCACGGTTATGTCATCTTGTATATCAATGCAATTGTGGAAACACGAACACCCAATGCTTGCCGGGGGTGGCTGTTACAGTGAAGAGCCAGGTGGGTTCAGTGTCACTGCATGAACCTTAGCATTTAAGCGAATATTTATTGCATAATATCATCCTTTAAACTGCTTTAAGTTCAGTAAATACGATGTAAGTGTCGTGTAATATAAGTGGCATTTACTGGAATTAAAGTGTGACTTTAAATAGACCAATCCTTGCTTAAATACCGACATTCATGCTGTATGTTGGGTGCCCTGTGTGCTGTCCACAAGCAGTCGCATTATAGAAGAGTACGTGGGGAGGTCGGCACAGGGATCACCACCAAAGGATCCAAGATCCAACCCCAAACACTTGAAACACCAGCCTCCCCCGCACTGCCACAACACCTAAACGTGCACACCCCCATGATGAGATATCCAGAGGGATGCGTTTAGGAGATTGAGGATGTTTCTGTTAAGGTTTAAATGTTATTTAATCGGGTGACACTGAGACACACAAAAGGTGTTGTTGATGGTAGGTGGGAGGAGGGCTCTGCTGTGTGGGGTGTAGGATTAGGTGTGGGAGGAGGCGGGGGAGGAGGGATCCAGCATCATTAGACCCTCTACACTATATACACCAGTCTCCACTTTCTCTTATATCGCAGTTAACAGCGCTATCCTATATACCTGTTGTGACTTGCAATGTCAAATTGGTCTTCCCTTTTTGATAACATGCATTGCATGATGTACTGCCTAGACTTAAATCATGCCCAAGATTTACAATTTTCACATATATACATCCTTAACTTCATTTTTACAGATGTTTAGGTCCCTAAAGTCCTACCTCATGTTTACTCATTAAAGGCCGACTCAAACCCATTAAAAGTTTAATTCGTGCCAGGATGTTCCTGCTCACCCTAACATGGGCCTCATATATCATTGACTTTAAGGTCATTACGTTTTTGTAAAGTAGGCCTTTTAGCACTTTAAATATCTAAAAAAAAGTCCCAGCTCCGTTGAAGGTGAACAGAGCATACTATACCTCCTCCATACATGAGCCTCCTGCTTCCTTAGTCCAGATCAAACAGCACCGGGCATCCCCTCCCTGTGTGCTCCAAATCAAATACACCCGCCGGTCCCCTGAAGAAGGGACCCCTGACAAAGGCCTTGTGAGCATTATGTGGACAGCAATGGCCTGGGACACGCCCCCGCCTCCAGAGACCCGCGCGCCGACACGCGCTTCTGGTTAGCCATGCTATTCTGGGATTTAATTTTTTCGTGTCCTGGGACTAGATAAAAAGATATATTGGTTTACTGGAGGTGTTGTGTCGTCGTTGTCAATGTCACAGACTGGCTTTTGTTGGGAGGCGCTGTGTATCTTTTGCCAGCCTAGACTGTATATGTGAGTGCTATGGGTCTTCCATCTCTCTGTAGTCTAGACGTCCCAATCCCTGCCTCGATTTAGGAAGATCCCATGGCATATGTTTTGCGAAATTATGCATTTTATATGGTCAGAGACTTATGCAAGTCTACCTATTCTATCGAGCATTTGAAGGCTCTCTCGGTATCTGTGGTTTATTCAAGCAGTAATACCTTATATCGGCCTCTTCCTTGTCTCACGTCATACCTACATCTCCAACATCTTCTCCTCACCACCCCTGTCGTTCATCATAAGGTTTATCATTCTTTGCCCACCTGCTCTGACATTCCATAGGGCTCAGCTGCTTTCCACTGATGTATCCGGTCCTTTTCTTAACCACCTCACCCCTCTCTTATTCTGTGCCCTTTCTGCCCTTCAGATTAATGTCTCCACCATCTTGCTATCACAGAAATTCCAAACTCTGCTTGTCTTAGTGTATCTCTTACCTTCTGCGTTTAAACTGCCATGATTCAATACCCTGTTCTCCTGTTCTCCCCTACTGTCTATGGTATCTAGTATTACGTTCCTTTATGTTTCTCCTCTTTAATAATAACCCTCCCTCCTTCATTAGCCCCACCCTTACCTCCCACATAACCCTCCCCCACTCCTCCCCTCACAGCACCACCTACACCTTTCCCCCTCCCTTCCCACCTTCCCACGTGCTGCTATTTTCAGCTAGCCCAGCTGTGGTTATTTATCAATTATCCCAGGGCAGCCATTGAGCGCCGACCCCCGTCAATAGGTGGCGCGTGGGGGGAGGAGGCCTGAGTCCCAGCCCCATTCCGCGGTGGCGTTTATCAAATATTTTGGCCCCGTGTTATGGAGGGGCGTAGACCGCAGCATCGACCTAGGGACATGTTGATATGTGCCCCCTCCGCAGCATCCGGTTTGTTTGCCTGTAGTTCCTCAGCCTTTTGTGTTCTCTGTAGGGGAGATCCTCACAGCGCACCCTGCGAGGGTGTTTAGAAATCTTCTTGGATCTTTGAAGAGATTCATTTTCTATAAAAGCTTTGGTAGAGTGGAGAGGCTGAGTCACATTTTTATTTGAACCAGGACAGCTATTAATAGTATGAAAGTGAACATAACAGGTACCTCATCCTTAAAGTTCTTATATTCACGGACAGATTAAAATATCTTTTTTACAATCAGTGCATAGCAAACCCCCTGCCATTTTCTCCATGGTGACATGCCAATTCAGTGCTATAATTTACACCTGCCACCCTGGTGGATCCTAAGGGCATGGCTAATTACTTGATAACTTGAGATTATTAGACTATTTCAACTTTAAGTCTTAACCTCAGGATGGACCTCAAGACCTCACCCGATACTAGCCGAAGTGATCGATGTTCATGCACCAGAGCCAGTCCCACTGCTTCCACCACTCATGTCGAGCCCGACTCCCCCACCACGCACCAGACGCACATATCTCCATAAGCCAATATTCCCTCTATCTTCTCACCACTTATAAGCTAATATACCACAGAGGTAAAAGCCCAGTGAAAGCCTGCTTAGAGACCCTGAGGGTTGGCTGACAGACAGCATGTCGCCTTGCGGTTTGCCGCTTTAACGGGCATGGGTTCGGACCAGAGCACGCATTGTGAGCTCGAGGCCGCGGTCCGCTGGCCGTGTGCGAATTAAGCAAACTTGTCAATGTCCCTTTTGGATTCCGTGTGAACCACATGTTGTGTTCCGTATGACAGCCGTACCCTGTGTTCCGGCAGAAGGCTGCGAGCATGTGAAGATGCGGATCCAAGTCTGATGTGGGAAGGGGGGCTCCAGTAAAGGCAAATATACCGATAAGGTACTGCCCAAGACCCCTGGATCCGCTGTATATCACTTGGAAATGCATAACTATATGATATTGCCATATACACGTATACATTGGTGATTTCAGGGATAGGCGATCACCAGCACGTGAACTTAAGTACACGTTTGATAATGACCCGTCATTCCTCTTCTGCATACGACTATATCTGATTTTGGGCTGATTCATCAATACAAAATATAAATATCAATTGCTCTTGCCTGATGCGTATCATAAACCTTATCTCCTTTAGTGGAATCCATTAAGGACTGCTTTTAAGGCATTTACCTGGTTAATTTGTGTGATTTATCTTCAAATTAAAAGGCTTTTATTTGACTTTAGCTCTTAAGTTTTATAGGCTTATTTCCCATAATATTCCCCTACTTTGTCTACCGACCAGAGGGCAGTCCTAACGGCTGAGTGGTCCCCCTACACATACAATAGCCTGAAGAGGGTCGCTGAGGTGGAATCCTAACTCTCTATACAAGGACAGACTGGATGGCAGGCTTCTACCCGGAACTCCCCTGGCCTTTTTGGGGAAGGCATCCATTTAAGGGCCCACACACAGTGCCACCATTTACCCATTTACTACACTGTAAAAAAATTCCCTTGAATTCACGGAGAATCTCAGTTAAATTTGACAGTGCATCTCCGTTTTTTGGTTTACAGTGAATTCACTGTAAATCTAATCTACTTTACAGTGAAATTCCGTAATCCATTGCAGTGAAACTCCGTTATTTCTTTTACAGTGAACCTCTGTTTTCTGGGTAGTTCTATCTTTTCCTATCAGGTGGCAGCTTAGTTCCTCAGGAGAGTTTTCTGAAAGTTCTAGGTTCTAAACCAGTATAAATATGCCAATATGTTAATATTTTTCAATATCTTAATTCACTATGAAGTAGATATACAGATGTTATTTAAATTTGATGAATTATTCACGCTCAATAAAAGATTCAAATGTGTGGGACACTAAGCAGTACTTGTAATACCATAGACACCCTTCTTGTGATAATATGAAAAATATATATTCTCAGCACTGTAGTTGGTGTTCTATAACAATTCTAGAGTAAAGTTTGCTCATGAATTGTGATTATAAAGTGCTGTGTATGTGCTTCATAATAATTATGAAGTCCCAGCACAAGATATCTCATGGAACAAAAATGGATATGGTTGATAATTATAGTGAACTGTACACTGACATAAACACAGAATAAACAGGGAAATTCCGTAAAAATTATGGTGACTTCTAAAAACGGAATTCCCTAAAAAAAACGGTGACCTCCAAAAACGGAATTCCCTAAAAAAACGTGGGTTTCCCGGCTCCTTTTGATGCCAGTGCTTCTCCGTTTTTTTTACGGAATATTTTTTACAGTGTAGTCTATAGAGGTGATCTACCACCACCCGGCACCACCCTGATTCAGGAGGCTCTGAATGCTGGGAGGTCTCAACAACATGTACATGTAGATGTATTACTATTAGGGAAATTCCCAGGTTTGCACTCGCTAGAACTAAAAGCCTCGATTGCTTACACAGAACAAGGTTAATTGATCTGAGTAAGATCCCCTGATGAAAAGGTGCAAGATCGACTTGGAGAAACCGAGAGGGGTTCAGCCCATCTGGTAGCAGTATAAAACCTGTTTTGTGTGGTTAGCTTCGTGATCATCCCATTAAAATACATCTGAACCATACATCTAGTATATCATAACCTAATTCAACCCTCTCAAAACCCATTTCAAAATGCCCATTCTAAATCATATTTTCCAGACAACACTTTATCCACTAAGGGTTACAGCTATGGAAATGCAAGTAGCGCGACAGTCATGTGTACATTTCCGCAAATAGAGACCTTCGGCCCGGACCTTGAGGCAATGTTAGGTTAGAGACATGGCTGCATGTCTATTTATGAAGGGGTAGGGTAGTATATGATTCATGGATAGTGGGAGTGGCCCACGATACTTCTAAATCATGTGACAATCCTTACTGTGTACACATACATGTCATGTATAAGAATGCCATATGCCTTTTGTATAGAAACTGCTTAGAACGAGGCTTTAAGTCAGAGATTTTTTTGCTAACTCATTCAGCAATTGTGGGGTTTAAGATTTAAGACAATAACACAACAATGTCAGTTAGAGCTTATTATATAGCGATGGCCAGGTGTGATGGTTTCTGATCTGAGCTTCTGAGACTCTGCATAGCAAGTTGAAATTCCCTTTTTGTGCACACAAGTATACAGCTTGTTGTGCATTATGAATCATAGTATGATAGAGGCAATTGCTACACGCTATTATCGATGTAATTCTATGTGCATATATATCTTGCAGTACTTTGACCATTCACCAATTTATCAATTCTAATTCCTCTCTACTTTCTTCCCCACAGCTCTCATAGAAGTGGAGTCGGTCCCGGGCAAGAAGGGAAACGACAGCTACTATGTACGTCTAAAAAGCGTCCATTACAAGTACTACATTTGTTTCAACAAACGGGGCGGGCTACGAGTCATGGTGAGTGAGCTCTCTATATCTCTGGTGGCCAACACCTCTTTAAGTTCCCATTGGAAGGAAAGAAGAAAGCGAAGAAGAAATGAATGAGGACAATGGAGGTAGGCCTCCGGGCTGCTACCGGGTAATAGATTAGCAGGGAATGTGTGCGCCCGGGGACCTCAGTTGTTTGTATATAAACACACATGTGTTTTACTTGGACAATCTGCAGTTGGGGTTACCTCCAAGAACCGAGGAGAACATGTGTATGTACATGTAATATAGACTGTACAGTGTTACTGCAAAAGAAGAACCTGTAGAATAATGTGATGGTTATTCAACGAGTACATCGTAGGTAGCAAGCAGTTACACAATCCTGACACTACACACGTACTATTATCACACATCAGTGCTAATATGAATGCATTCAACCTGTTGCACTCCTATTATAATCTAAGTCTGGTCGGAATTAATTCCTTTTTTAAAAGCATGTCTAGTTTTTGGTGTTATTTCTAGGCGTGTGTGGGTGTTGAAACTTTCTGTGGCAGACAGCGTATGCTAGTATGTACTCAATAGCAAAAACCAAAAGAAAAATACATAGATTTTAAAAAAGCGTTTGCATGATCTTTCGGTCCATATCCCTCTTGTTAGACAGTGCTGTTACATACATATGACCCCACACACTTGCACACAGAGCCGGAGGGCAGTGTCTCTTTTTTAGGATAATTCCCAAATGCTCCCTTTTTGTCCTCTGCCCCTTACTGCCTTGTATACGGTAAGTGCCCTACGGTCGGGTGGTCTCTGTTCCAGCGGACATTGGAGGGCTCTGGTGGTTGCATAACATCAGTGGTATGCACACTCTGGTGGTCGCCCTGAAAAGGAAAAGGGGACAATTCATGCTAAACCTCGGACACTTTTTAGGCGGTGTTTCACTAGTTCTCTTAATCTCCTCGTGTAAGCCCCGACCTTTGGAACTCTGAGAAAGCCAATATCAGCTATACAATCAAAATAAGGCAAACAGACGTGTTACACCCAAAGCAGTTGATTTTCTTTACATCGCCAGTATCCATACAGGCAGAGTACAATATAACATGTATAGCCAGACTGGATAACACAGGGAGAGTACAAACCCACTGACCAGGATGTATATACATGTATCAAAGATTCATATATGATATGCATCACACCAGAGATGAATGTAGTGTTCTTGGGTTTCCGCTGTGCTAAAGGCAGAGAATGTAGCTGTTATACCGCTGCTACAAGAGACTGGCATGTGTCTTTGTGTAGAACAAAGGAGTCATATCCAAGAATCACTCAAGAGGCCTTCTCCCTGACTCCACGAGTTCTGGTGTAAGCCCAATAATGTCCATATTTCACCCCTGCCAACGTTGAATATGAGTTCAGCTGTTTAGATATTTATGTTTTTGTATACATCAGTCCATAATCAAAGTTAATAAATCAGAAATCCTATTCAAATGCAAGCTACATTCTGATGTTTTCCTATTCTGGTAATGGGGAAAATGAAAACCATCGACTATAAAGCATTAATGCATTGCAAACTCAATTGACTACAATGGTCTGTGTTGTACCATTTGGAGAGTATATAATGTACTTTAATAAGTCTATGTGAGATCTAACTGGCTGAATATGGCCTATACATTGTACATGTCTTGTGGACGGCCTACCTGTATTATTTATTACCCTTCAAGGACGGCATACTGCCATTTGTGCTCATGCACCAAGAGCCCGAGCCAGGCGTGTAACTCGATTGCAGGTCCTGTATCAGTATCAGTGCATCATGGTGACCCTTCTAGAATGTATCAAACCTAACTATTCAGCATGCTGCAGGAGATTCATAGCTGGTGCTGCATTGCTGCATGCATCATTCCGCCAAAAAGGGTATGGTGCATGATTAAGGCTGCCCTTAAAGGGTTAAGGGGGCCTGTGTATGAACAGCAGTGGGTGTTGGACCCGAGGGCAGGGGAGGAGGCCAGTCCTGCTCTTCGCACTTTGCCAGTAATCGGTGTGACAGGCGCTGGAGGACAGCATGATTTTTGTCGGGGAGGCAGCGTAGCATGGTGGAGTTGCCCCAGGCCCTAGGTACCTGATAGCTGAGTCCGTTATCGTGATTGTGCCCATCCAGGGGCTCTAAGCTGGTACCCACAGGTGAGCTGAACCAAGGGGTGCAGGGGAGAGGACAAGTGGTATGGGTGGAGAATTGAAGATTACATATGTGAAGCCTTTCTGGCAAGATGTGTCACCTTTGCTGATGTATAATATGTCGCAGGCCAAGGGTATGTATTTTTTATGCGACAATTTCATGAAATATGTTTCGCTAAATGGGGTTTACCATTATGCACAGAATGCTTTTTATGCCAAGAAAAAGAACTCTGAGGCCCCTGTGTAGCTTACTCACATAGGCCTGTGCAGAAATGCCCTGGTATTCTTATGAGACGTGGCAGGGCTGGGGGGGGGGGGATGCTCCATATACCCTGGATGTGATATTAGGGTAGTAGATTATCTCTCACCTTTGCCTCTACACCTTGGTACCCTAATCTACCTGCTGGAGTTGCCGTGAGGAGGGTGGGAGATGCAGTCACTAACAGGTGGCTATTGGCAGTCCTTACATCCCTGTCATGGGGGGGGGGGGGGGGGGGTGTACGGGACATTCCGGCCGTGGTCGGAGAAGGAGGAGGGAGGAGGGAGTTGGTGGTAGATACAGGTGAGAGAAGAGGGTAGTCCTGTTGTAACAGACCTCCTTGTGGTTGTAACAGTATGTTACAGCGCATACCCGGTATCTTGAAAAAAAAAGCTGGAATCCCCTGTATACCCAGCATGGCCCCAGCTCACTTGAAGACGTCCCAGGTAGGATCTGCCTGGAGGTTGCCAAGATGACGTCTCGTGGATAGACTGTAAGAGGCGGCTGTGACAGACGGTGTGGTACGACATGACTAGAGGAGAGGAGGGAGACAGGGAGGTGGGGGTATAAGAGTGAGGGATGCGCCACGAGCGGCCGCCCCCTGGCCCCCTGCCCAAGAATGTGGCGGCTCCTCCACCACAACGTCCAGAGCGGCCAAGGTTGTATTGGCAGGCCGCATACTACTCCGCCTTCTTCTTCACTTCTATAGGGCTACAGCAGCACCGTGCTGACAGTAGCGGCGGTGGGGTGAGAACTACAGGACGGACCTATAACCCCGGCCTATAACCTAACTGACCCAGCGTCTTCCCTGGCGGGTCTAACAGACTCAAGCAAGTCAGCACGTGTGGTATAGATAGGTGGCGATAGTAGAAGTCAGCGGGAACCAGCGACCTGTTGGGGGACAAGAAGGGGACAAGATGGCCGGCTACACAGGCTGACTCTATGTGGCGCTATATGCAATGCTGGTCGTGGGGAGTAGAGAGAGAGCTATGCGTGTGTTTGGGGTGGGGGTGGGGGTGCTGGATGGGGCATATCTTAAGCGGGGTATCATAATGTAATATGCAGTGACGACATATAAATGTGAAGGATATGGAGATGGAGATCGAAATGATCTTTCTAGGTTAACTTCAGATATTTATTCACTATATAACCGCGAAATGCAACCGATATAACTGGAGCGAAGGGTGAATTCCTGGCACCCACTTTTTCATTGCACTCATTTATGATTAAATGCAAATAATTGTACCCGTAATTTTGCCTCCAAGGAATTTGCAAAGATCCGATTTGCAGGCAAGGGGTTACAGCTAGGGGGTCGCAGCCATTATATATATAGATGAATTCATTATATCATTAAATGAATTCAGCCTTCCCATCCTCCAGGAAAAGTGGGAAAGGGGAACTGGGAGCGACTAACTAACAGTATCAGAAGTATATATCACAATGCATTGAACGACTCCTAATTTAATGTGCAGAATAACAGTCATTAATCGCCCCACCTCTCCACTCCGCTCCCAACACATTCATGGTACCGAGAGACGCAGCTAGGGACGCGCAGGTATGTCCGGTATGACGCTGTGCACCTTGGGTAACCCTAGCTGGTCACGTGGTCGCAGAACGACAAGTGGCGAGATCTGATCATGTATGCACCTTAGGGATGGTAGTCAGGGGTGAGTTGGGCAGGAGGGGGGGGGGGGCAAGGATCAGGATATACCAAGGGGTGCGGGTAGGAATATGACATGGAGAACTGGTCCAAAAACAAGGTAGTCCCGTCATTGCAATTGGCCATAAAAGAAAGTATGTCGTGATGATGTACTTGATCCATATACTTGTTTTAACGTATATTATTCTCTGTATTATGTACACATATATACTTAAACTGCGTGTAAACATGCAATGGTCTGCATAGCACTCACATGAAGTGTTTTTTTTAATGTTGTTCACACAAAAATGTCTTCAACCGACATGCGTGGATTGCGCATGTCACGAGTTGACCAGTATTCTGTCAGCACCAAGTAATAAGCCATAATTGAGCGAAGACCGCAACCTCTAGCTATCGTTCAGAGACACAAAAACACACGTGTAGGAAATTAAGTAAAAAGGACGATCGTATACCTGCAGATCATCACGCCTGAGTGACGTCACAGGTTACAACTGTGACGTCATAACTGAGACGCCCAGCGGACCCACTTGGTCACGGGGTGGCGCGTCCGTGTTTATGATGAGGGTCAAGAAGGGCCCTGGGATGTAATAAGGATTCCCCCCCCCCCACATCCCCCACCTGCCATCCCCTGCCAGCCCAACTCATATGTCCCCAGGTGCTGGAGGGACTCCCTACCCTGTAACGTCCTTGTGACAATCTCTATATATAGATGCACCATATATGCAAGTCCAGGCCAGCTTGGGGTAACAGACTCGATCCTAGCTTACTTGTAAACCAAGATGGCGGCTGGTACACTGTAGCAGACCTTCAGTCATGCCTTCTGTGCGCCCTCTGATGGATGTGAACTAGGACTAGGCCAGGTAACACTTGACGCTGTCCCCTGTGGGGCACTTCCCCGTCACCCCACTCACACCGAGGTAATATATGGCTACAGAAATCGGATGAATTAGCCAAAACGTTTGGCTGGTTTAGAGCCTGTGGAGTAAGAGGTGTCCGTGTTGGGGGTGTAGGAGAGTGGGGGGATTAGCTGAGGGCACTGGCAGGTGGTTTGGGACGCCTACCTGTGCAGAAATTGGGTTTTTGGTTGGCTTGGACTTTCAACATAGTGGTGGCCTCGAGAAAACGACCAGTTACAGTATCCTCCTGATGGTTTCCATGGAAAGACGACATGAATAAATAGCAATTTTCTTGGTAACTTGGTGATCTTCTGCTGAAGTGAGAAGGGTCTTCCCCTTCCATGGATGATCTATTAGCCAACAATATGCATGAAACCAAAACCATCCGGAATAAGGCAAAAGGTCCATTTGTCCTTGTAAACAGAAGCGGTGATCTATCTCTGATTTCTACGAAAAAGTGACTGCTTCTTTGTCACCAATTATTTCACAGATAAAACTGAATAATTCACTTAGTCATGTGCCATCAACGTCATGGTGACAGGACCAATCCTAGAGGTCATAAAGTGAAACTAAAACTTCTTGCAATCCCCGGTTGGATGCTTATGCTGTGCCGTGCTCGGCAGACGAGGTAATTGAACTTCGCTGGTTATTATATATTGGTGTGTGACAAGAACGGGGAAACTATAGCTACCAAATAAGGGCATTACCCAATAAAGGGCATTCAGACGCCGGTGCTGCCCCACGCGGTGTGTCAAGGAGTCAACAAGAGAGGGCGTTCAGGGTTGATAGGATTACAAAGATTAGGTTGTATTGGCTCCCACCCCTTCTCGATGTGCTCAATAGGAGGGATTACCTCCCCCAACCCCATCTATAGGATTCCATTATGTCATATGAACCCTGTTTCCATCAGGAAGGGTGGCGGTGAGTTACCCCCTGCTGCCTGTGTTTAGAGAAGAAGAGAAAAGGGTTATAATATATTGATAAATAAGGCTAGCTGAGAACGTCAACTATGTATATATATATATATATATATATATATATATATATATATATATATATATATATATATATATATATATATACATATATACATATATATATATATATATATATATATATATATATATATATATATATATATATATGCACTCATTCCAGGGTGTGATGGGGTTTATATCTATTAAAGTTCCAGTAACCATATTGGATGCACATTTACCATAAATTCTTCCGCTCCGAGGAAGCCAAACGTCGCACCTATACCAGCATATTATTTAAACGAGACCTACAAACACACATACACACATACAAAGAACAAACAAAAAAGAAGTCTCAGATGAGATAGTGAGGGGGACTTGATGAGCGATGAGGACAGCTTATGAACGAGTTGCTCATACTGAGCAGCTCCGGGAGGTTTGAACCTGCCCATACCCCAAAACAAGGCGCGGGTCATTAATTATGCGAGGCACTATTTTTACAGGGAATCCGCATCGGAAGTGACATCAATTCATTGATCTTAGCTAGCTCCCCCCATGCAAGCTCTGTGTGTGAGATCGGCACCAGCGAGCACGATGGAGCTGGTAGTGTCTAGGCCTTTAAATATAGACCTGTTGTGGTAGCTCGAAAGATGATTGAGGGGTTTCTAGACTATTTGAACCCAAGCCGCCCATGAAAATAGCCATACCTACTGCCATGGCTGGTGGTGGACGGTGTGGAGGCAGAAGAGGAATGTGTGAAGCCGAGGCAGATCCGCATGCCCTTTTCACTCGTCCATCGATACAGCCTGACGACGGCCTGGCAGTGGGTTCCCGCCCACGATTCCCTCAGCCCCTAGACATGTTGCACTACCTGAGTTAGACCGGTTCAAGTCTCTCACCAGGCAATTATTTGAGATACGAATTAGTATATTCAAAAATGACATGTACAGTTCACCAGGCGTGGGACCAAGATAAGTCCATCCCTGAGATGAAATTGTCTTCACAATCTCCCTGGCAGAGACTTCCACTCACTCGGTCACTTCTATCTCTGCCAAAACCTAAGAACTCTTCTGTGGCAAAAGTCTAGAAAGGGGTACTGCTTTTCTGGTTTCCTATCCACATCACACACCAGCCATATCCTTACACCAAAAATAATCCCTAGGACTATGGCGATTTTCCACCTTTAAATCATGATTGATACGTCTGTAACTTGCAAGATTTGCAGATTGTGACTTTATTTGCATATTTGAATCGAATGGTACATGGAAAATTGCTTATTTAGCTATATTTTCACAAAAAATGTGTAATGGACTAAATCTGTCCATTTGTGAAGCAGGGAGGAAGGTTTTTGCAGAGGTGAAGTACGACCAGTGTCGCACATACTATCTGCCGCTAGAGATTGTTGTCTTCACTTGATTATTAATATTCATGCAGTTACCATAATGACGTATGGCCCATTTTTCACTAATTACATGGACAACATAACTGGTATACACATAGATATCAGAAGGTTGCTATATAAGGGGAGTATGATAATTACAAACAACCTTACACATACAACTCATTATACTCTAAGCCCTGGGCACAGCAGAGAAATTATGATAATGATATTATTATACATAGAAATGAAAGGCAATCAACATAGTAATTACAACAGATGAAGAAATCAAAGCGCTCAGGTACATGTAGCTATGGATAAAGTCTCCTGTTTATCCATCCCTATCACAACACGCCACCTCACACATGAGTACTCATATCGCCATTCCCTCCACCTCCGCCTCCCAGCCTATCTATCTCCGCCGCCCAGTGCTTTTTGCGGCCACATTCCGATTCCACTATGGATGTATTTAGACGCGGGTGGGTACTAAAATGTGGCTGCTGAAAGAGTGGGTTACTAAAATCAACCCTGGCTGTAACTAGCACATGTTAGAACAGGTGGGCGCCCTCTCACAGGTAGCTCTATAGGTGGGGCTGGAGTCTACTGGTTAGGTCCTGTATCTCTAGGGGTAGACCACAGGATATACAGCCAACCACACAACAACTTTGACATGAAATTGGATGGGGATACATAGACCAATACCAAGGCCAGGGCCCTATTTCAGTTCTGAACACATCTTTTCGGTGTCCTGCTTAGCACCCGTCCGTCCAGTCAGCATGTGTTTCAGTCAAAATTTCAGCGACATTCCAGAATGGGCAGTCCAAATGCTGTATCATACAGCTAGTGCTGAAATATTGACTCTTATAACTGCCTCTTGATTGACAGTGGAACTACCATTTATATTGAAACAGGATGAGTATACACTGCGTTTCAGTAGGGAATAGCACAGGGACACATGCCACGTTCTGCAGTCGGTGCTGTGTGGCTGCATATATAGTGGGGAGGGTGCAGAATACCTGCCTGTCACAGCCGCTCAGGTATTCACAACGCCCTGAGTGATAGGCCACTGCTCACATGTTCACAGCCAACATCCTCAGATGCCCCCCTTCCCCAACCACTGCTGGTACTTTCCTATCCAACCCCCGCAATGTGCTCATACCTTCAGTCAAGTGAAGATTCCCTTCCCAATCTACCTAGATGCAATTTTAGGCGATTTGAAGCCATCTATAGTTATCTGAAGTTGTCTGAAGCCATCGAGAGCAATTTGAGGTTACCCAAATCATCTTGAAGCTATTTCGTGATGTTTGAAGCCACCTAGGGTTGTCCAAATCCACATGAGTTCTTTGAAGCTACTAGGATTTGTCTGAGTCCAATCACAGTTGCGTATCTAGAGCAACTTATGGTTGTTTGAAGCCACTCAGAGTTGTCTGAAGCCACCCAGAAATGTCTAAAGACACCCAGAGTTGTCTGAAGCCATTCAGAGTTTATTGAAGCCACTGTGATTAGCTTGAAGCCACATGGTGTTTGAAGCCACTCAAATTCTGTGAAGCCACTCAGTATTGCTACTTGAAGCCACCCAGAGTTGCCGCTCATGGTTGTTTACTATAGGTACCAAGAGCTGTATACTACGGTCATCATGCACATGTTTCAAAACACTACAGCTGTTGACTCATACACCTAACTGAATACTCCTGCCACCCATTGCACACCTTAGCATTCTTCCCCCTAGATAGATACATTGCTTTGTTTCTGTTAGGGGGTTCTAACCTCTATGACATTGTTCAGACTGGACTTGCCGTAGAATAGTTGGGGGATGCTGTCCACAGTATCAGCCTTACAGTTAGTAATAGTTGTGTGTGTGTGGGGGGGGGGGGGGGGGTTGGATTAAGGATGTTACCTAGTATAATGTACCCTGGATGTGTTATAAGTTATATACACAGGAGGGTCACAGCATTCCCTGCCCCCTACCCTTCACCAAGGGGAAGCTGGCGGCTGGATTAATAAGCGTTGTCCACTGCTATCTGCTCAGTTGATAGGGGAGGAATGCTGCACACTGAGACATACCTGGTGTTGGTTGTGGGTTAATGTACTGGTCTCACCTGTCAGCAGGCCGCCCCAGCTATCCTGCACTTACCACTACCTGCCAAAGGGTACAGAGTACATTTTTTAATATAAAGCCAGTCTAATAAACATGGTTGTACGTTTGCATGGTTTAATCTCAGCGCTTGATATATCAAGTTGTGTATTTCCATCCATATTTGGTAATCAGAAGCTTTTACCTTAGGACAAAATTAATCAACAGTATGTAAATAAGACTTGATAGAAGATGCTGTGACTGGTGTATGACGAGTGCAGGGGTTTTTGTATATCAAAATAAAAACTCATCACTCAACACAATCTTAACATGAATTCACCTCGGTGACTAGTGTGAAGGAGCATCTGGGGGTCCATGAGCAAATACTAGCTGCTCTGGATATGCAAAACTGCCATGTCAGCAATAAACGCGGACAGGTGGTCATGGGTGTATAGGGATAGAAGGGGGCAGGCCTACATGTACATATTGTGTACTGTACACGGTTCCCCCAGGGGTGCTGAGTTGGTGCTGGAATTATTGAAGGGTGCTGAGAACAAGCGCCATAAGCAGGGCCCTGATTCTGAGGGCCCGATACATGTGGGATGTGGGCGTTGGGTCTGCATTCCCACATGTGTTGTTGACCATCCACAATAGTCCTCAAAATGGCATATATATTAGCAACTGAAGATCAGAGAGAAAAGTGGGAGAGATCTGTTGAATTCTAAGACTTTGAAACATGTGTCCGAGTCTTTGAAAACAGGAAGGCTCGTGACTGTTCAGACGGGCCCGTGACCACCCAAATAAAGAGCCAACCTCTCAGTTCCAGCTGTAGGTATGCTAGGAGAGTCTCTGCGTCCGTTCATTATGTATATACATGTAGTTATATATGTGTCCAGTCTATTTGGATGGGGATGCATCAACGACATTATTTCGGAGTGATATGTACTAATTTAAATTCAATATAATTCTAGCTGTTTTCCCTAAACCCCAATGTGTGAACAGCTGGCAAAGTAGTAGCTTCATGCCTTGGGTACATTACATGGGTGCATAACATGGGTGTATAACATGGGTGTATAACATGAGTGTATAACATGGGTGCATAACATGGGTGCATAACATGAGTGTATAACATGGGTGTATAACATGAGTGTATAACATGGGTGCATAACATGGGTACAGTCTGGACATCCCCCTGTGCTGTGTGGCAGGGGGGCAGCAATTTTGGACTACAGTGACCCAGTCTCACCACACTAAAGAGGAATTAGTACCTGGGTAGTAAGTAGAGTGTGGATGGCAGTCTCCCAGCTGGTCATTTATAGACCATAGCTCGTGCTGTGGTCAGCTAAGGACTAGAGTGTAAAATCGCCATTATGTTGGCCAGAATACACAATAGGCTAAGACTACAATGTATTAAGATAAGATAACATAGGAAAGACGTTATTTCCGTAGAGGATCTCCTACACAATTACTGTTCATACCCAGGACCCTTGCCTAGTTGTGGAAGGGGTCTGGGTAGGACTGTGAGTGGTGGTATGGGCAGGCACAGGGTGGAGTAGCCTTGTCCTGCAGTATGCCTGGTATGTATGGGGCAGGGGGCCAGGCTCCATACCCCGGAGCTGCTCCCAAAGGTCAAGGTGGTTAGGATCGAGCAGCTCAGGGGTGTTCTCATTGTAATTACCCAGGCGGGTCCTGGACCCCCTACAGGCTATGATTATCCCTCTTATAGCCCCTCCCAACGTATCTAGGATCCTTTGGGTATAGAGAAGAAGTGAGAAAATTGAACTAAGAAGTACCATAACAAAACCCTACAGGACAAGACTACGAAAAAACATACCATGAAGTGTGTGAAAAATATAGGCGGTGCAGACATAAGCTGTCAAGGCTATAATTTATTACATTGCTGGGTTTTTATCTTTCCGCTGCAGCTTATTTTTCATTCGAGAAATTCCTTTTCTACCCCCCTGACGCAGTCAATTAGATTATCCCAACGTATCTAGGATCCTTTGGGTATAGAGAAGAAGTGAGAAAATTGAACTAAGAAGTACCATAACAAAACCCTACAGGACAAGACTACGAAAAAACATACCATGAAGTGTGTGAAAAATATAGGCGGTGCAGACATAAGCTGTCAAGGCTATAATTTATTACATTGCTGGGTTTTTATCTTTCCGCTGCAGCTTATTTTTCATTCGAGAAATTCCTTTTCTACCCCCCTGACGCAGTCAATTAGATTATCCTTTGAAAAAATCCAGGTTGTCAACGTCGTATCACTAGCAATGCCAGAGGTAAAAAATCAGGCGTGAATAAATAGATAAACAATAAATGAGAACAAATGAAAAATACAACAACTGTGCTCTTAGTTTTGCCTATAGAATTTCATAGTTTGTAGACGTGACTGACACACAACTGACTATCTGCCATGGGTATGTACGGTACATTTAGTGACAAAAAAGTCAGCCAAACCTGAAAAGTCAGTGAGATGTAGCGCTGAGAGACAGGTCTTTGATTGAAAGACTGTGAGTTGGCAGTTGGTAATAGATGATGAGTTCAACATCAGGGTATTGCACTCAACTGTCCACAAGTAGAGAGGCTGAGAGTAAATGCACTGACTCCCGACACTGACTGAATCCCCCTTTCCCTCTGCGTCATTATCACTATACAGACAAAGAGGCTTTTCTTAAACATTATTGTATATGCATGCAGAGACTTGAGCAAGTATGAAGAACCTGATACTGATATATAGCAGACTTGCCAATGCCTCTAGGGTGAATACAAATCTAAATATGAATACTCAATATTACGATCTCAACATACGATATAGCTTTGAGAATGACAGCAGTTGATTGAATGCTATTTAGCAATAACGTAGCAGTTAAATTCCCTCGTTTAAATAGCCCAACAGGTATGGTTTCAGCCTTGACTTGACAATGGTTGCATCGTATTACATCTAGTTAACTTTTACCACTTCGTGATGCCACAAAGAGTAGTCAGTGTCAAAGGTTATCTTAACCCCCACACAGCGAAGGGCCCAATTGCCCCTCAAAAAGCTGCTTTGAAAAAATACTTGGCATTTAAATCAGTCATCACCTAACACTATCCTATGGGTTGCAGCGATGTATTCACAGTTCTTGGCACGATTTGAACATTTAAGAGGACTTTAACGCTGTAAGTGAATCCCACAAATGTATGTGTGTTGGCTTGTATTACTGAAGGAACTTTTCCCTTTCTCAGGTCGTAAAACAATAAGGAAGAAAAGGACCCACTTTGCGTTGTCGATCGGAGATGTGGATATATGCCTACCCGCATCTTCTGGGTGGTCCTCTGACAATTGCTTTATAGCTCTTTATTGTGGTTATAAACATGTAACTAGATACCACAAAACATGACCCTTTGAGTAATAGCCATAATTGTGGTATATATTGTTTACTCAATGGATGGATAGGGAAATGTATTCCTCAAATACACAAAACAAAAACTACTTGCTGTTCTTTCGTTGATAGAAACTCTTAAATGAAATTAAAGCAAATACATCAATGTCTTTATGAATTATTAAGGACTATAGCTGTAATAGTTTCTCCTAGACTCTATGCTGAATAGTATAATTGCAGATTGCCGCAGAAATGCACTGCAATGTATATCTAATCTATATTGTAGTGTTTAAAATACCTTTGTTAACATGATGCATGAAGGCATCACCGGTGAGGAATTCATGGCGACCCTGCAGGGTTAGTACTACACCCCTTCAAAGCTCGGCATAGTGCAGCTGTCCTTATAGGTTTATTTAACGATAGCATCACAGCTCCAAGGACCCAACAAAAGTGGTTATCATGGTGACCTGAGGGTCCAGGATGTGGGGGTATTCGTAAAGCATTGTGTATACAGACCACCTCACGAGCAGCTCGGATATCAGCCCCTGAGCAGCTCACGAGTAGATGAATCATGAGGTCAAACACACAAAAAAAGTTTCAGACCTTGCCCAGAAAATACGGCCGACATCACATAAGACTATGTAATATTGA
The DNA here is from genome assembly GCA_947462335.1 of Harmothoe impar. NCBI lineage: Eukaryota > Metazoa > Annelida > Polychaeta > Phyllodocida > Polynoidae > Harmothoe > Harmothoe impar. The sequence goes on along the minus strand of OX381707.1, from coordinate 57,700,676 downwards.
AATAAGTGTCACTTTTTGTAATAGGATTTTAGGCTACATCGCGCTAATTGATAGAAGCTAATGTTTACCTCAGATTATCTGACCATGCATGTTACTTTAAACATATTTTTTCTACGTCTCATTTCTTTGGTCTAAGACATCATCCACACGTCACATGCTACTGATTCACTATGTGGATGATGCTACACGTTGTAAGCAACACTATTAATTATCATTTAACATATTTATTCCATTTTGTTACTTACCACATCAAACTCTTGCAGTATCCATTCATTTCTGCCCACTCGGTCAGGGCTTACATACTCTTTTGGGCACGTGTCCATAGACAATAATACCACAACAAGGGTAAAATTAGCCTTGTGCCCTCTGTGACCTTTGAGAGGCGAATACCGATATCTTACCACTAGACATATAGCTATCATTCACAGATGACTAGTTAGTACTAGACGTCAGAATATGGCTCATCTCAATGACAAGTATATTGGCCCATGCAAAAGGTCATTGTCTAAACAACTTGTGTTTGTTTTATTGCTGAGGTTCATGGGTATCCAGCATGCATGAATACAATTGCTGTTCAGGTTACCACTAACTACACATGTTGTACCATAGTTCTACATGAGGTTACCATAACATAAGGGACACATGCAATAGAGGAGTGGGGAACAGAGTCATTCACAGAAATGTTTACAACCATGTCTGAGTGTTGTGTGCTCTACTTAGTGCACTTAGTGCCCCCTGGTTCTTCCCCCAATTGTTCCAAGTGAATGTTGACATATCGGATCATGATGTATTTATTATAACACAATGGATTACCCTGGAAAGTGGTAAAAGAAACATTACATTCAGCCTGGAGTCTGTAGAATGTCATGACTAGGGTTAGTTTTCTTTCATGTCTTGAGCCTGTCTTTCCCTATAGACATCATGTTGCTCTTGCAAAAAGATAACACATATATAGGGTCATTTACATCCTGCATGACTTTTTGATGTTGAATAGATATGTAGTATTCCACCGTATTGGTGTGGTTAGAGGCAATATATAAGGCAGAATGTTAGGTTGGATTATTGCATTAAATCTCATAGTGATTACATAATGCAATGTTTGAGTGAATACATATCATTGATTATGTATGTGCATTTTAAGTATTAAGTGCCCAAATAAACATAGTTTAACATGCTACACCTGCTAAAGCTATACCAATAAGTACTACAACCTCTGCACCCACTACAGATACACCTGTCCCGTCCTATACCTGTCCCCCATACCAACCCCCTGGCCTTGATTCAGCCTCACCTGCCACCTAAATAAAACCCCAACACTCCCCACCCCATACATAAACCCATTTAGGTATCCTTACCCCTTGTGACCTGGCAAGGGGTGGTGGGGCTAAGTTAGGCTCATGGGGTACCAGAACCTAAAGCCAACTGCTCACCGGGGTCTGTGGGATAGGAGGTGGTTTTCGTGAGTTGCTCACCTGAATTAACCATAGGAGTGAGTTGCTCCATTGAGAGGGGAATTTAGGGATGTGCACTCAGTGGGGAATGGAGGGTGACAGGTGAGGGAATAGGGGCAATGTGGCGATGTAGGGTTGACTGTCCCTGCACCGACTATAGGGTATGTGGGCCCTACCCATGTTTCATTGTACATGAAGAATACACTTGTATACACATATATTATATGCAATGGGCTATGTAGGTTAGTTAGTAAGTAGTCACTGTAATTGCACCATCGTGTTGGGGATGGGTAGAGCTGTGTATATGAATGTTAACTTTTATAAGGGTCTGGATAGGCTAACCCCTACCTCTCCTTTAATACACATTTGTTATGGAAATGAAGTCTAAAATTTCGAGGTATGCAGTAGGATATACAAAGTGGGAGTTGGGAAGGGGAGGCATCGTGAGAAGGTGAAGGTGGGTGGTATTGAGGGGAGTGTGCGTCTGTAACCGCAAACCATAAAACTAAAGACCTGTATTATCGCTCATTACACTGGGGGTGATGATCCTACAGTCAGTTGTGTGAGAAGTGGCGAGGGTTAGGTGCAATCGGAGGGGTTGGGGTGGGTGTGGGGAGGGAGGTAAGGGGTGGGTGGGCTGATGTTGCACTGGATTCCCTTATTATACAATATACCACTGGCAATTCATAAACTGCTGGCCTAGACTCTATACTATACGGACCACTGTATGAAAATCAGCAAAAATATCTGCAGTGAATTTACCCCAGATTGCTCAGTACAGGTTTTGTGTTTCCCCATTCACGGTTACCTGACACCTGAGGGTTTGTGTATTATTATCTGGATGGCCCAGGGAACCGGAGTAGGGTGTGGGAGGGTGATAGGTGGGTTAAATATGTGCTTTCTGTAATTGGTACTCTGTATGTTCTTCGTGCCTCAGGCTTAATGATGACTGACCCCCTTTACTGCAGAGGTGTTCGGGGCTAAATCAAAGCTTACACCCTCCAGGTGTGCACACTTTAATAGTCCATTAACAACCACCAGATTTACCTTGGGACTTAACCCTACAAGGTACCGCCACAGGGCTCTGTACTACGGCCAGATGATCAGACCAGCCTGCCGCTCAAATGCAATTAAGGCTTTCTGAGAAAAAGGCTTTCTACTTGGGGAGGAGGGGGTTGTGGGGATATATTCCCCATGAGTGATATCAATGTATGGGTGGAGATATTCTAGGTAGCTAGGACCCTGGGAGTATGTGTGTGAGTGTGTTTGGTCATTGGTGCAGCTATGATTAAAATCTGTCTAGTTAGTTTGTATTTTTGTTAGGTCTTAGAGATATTTAACTGGCCATTTACCACGTATATATCTCCTATAACTCTAAATAGTTTTAGTGTCTGACCTAAGTGAACTCCCTCAGCACAGCCACTACACGATGGAACAATCTAAGGTTTTCATAATTTATCTACAGATGTTAGTTCCTGAATTGCTGAAGTGGATGTGACCTAATACTTGTCTTTCTGTCTTTCCTTTTTATATAATTTCATAAATAGATATCCAGATGAGAACTAGCTACAGACATACCTCTTAGAATAACTGTCATAACATTGTAATAGCAATAAAACTTACAAAAGACAATGTTATCGAGGCAGTTTTATACAATTATATCCCACAGTTGGTATAATCTATTCAGACCATGTATGTATATTAACATGTCCCATAGCCGTATCAGTATATGTAAGTACTCCCATGAACCTGTTAACATGGCCTCAAGTGGGTACCTTAAGAACAGCATTAATACTCACTACTGACTCTACCCCTTATATAGCCTTTGTGCAGCGTCCTAAGTGGGCATTAGACCCTTGTCCCCCACTATTACCTGGAGCACCCTCACACCGCCTCACACCCCCCCTCACTGCACTCACCAACACTTCAAAGTGGCAGGCCAAATATTTATCTTATAATAATATACTGGCCTACCCCAGCCTTTGCTTCTCAACCAATTACAACTCCCAGCCCCTGATCTTTCCGACTGAATTGGCCTATGAATGCTGTGCTGAGAGGGGGATTGGACTGTAGCTTGAGAGCAGTGTGTTTCATAACCCCCAAGCAGCAAGGTGGGAGCAAAAAGAGCTAGGACCTGGAGAAAGCTGGATGTTTGTGTGTATTAGAGGAGGGTGGGTTCTGCTCCATAGACTCTACAGGTGGGAATAAGCCTGATGGTAGAAAGTGGTGTCTGTGCCGGCTCTGAGTGAGGGGCAGGGGGTCTCTATGGTACTGTCACAATGGGGGAGTGGGGCGCCTGTATGCTGCTGTCACAATGGGGTTAGGTATGCTGAGTGATTGACAGCTGTTGACACCTTCACACAAGAAGGCCTTCAGATGTCTCCAGCAACCATCCCACTATCTCCGCTACCCCAGGCAGGGCGGGCAGGGACACAATGGATGCCCTGCTCTTACCTAAAGTGGTCTCGGCAGAAAAGTGGAGGTGTATCCTGAATGGAACCTGGTCATTCTGGTGCATCTCCCTGTGCAGGTATACACCTATGTGGTGCTTCAGTATGAGGGAATTCTGCACACCTAAACTGTAGCCACTCATGTGGCAGGACTACATGATACAGTGGCATAATTAAATGATCAATTCAATTGGGATTTCTTTGTTGAAGTATACACATAATGCTTTTGAATAGGAAGTGAGGTTTCACAAGAATATTGGGGGGGGGCATACATCTTTAAAGTATGGCAGGCTTACTACTCATCTCTACTTTGCTTTGGTGATAATGAAGATACATACACACACACACATTTTCCAAAAACAACAATTATGTACAATGGGGTGCCTGGGAGAAGACAGGGTGGGGGGCAATCCCCGACCCAATTACATGTATGTTCACTGGTGGGTGAAACTCCCAGGTTTCTACTCCATGTAATTAGTAATTACAGCTAGGAAATACCGTATAATTAATTATATACCGCCGCTATCAACCCAACGCCTCAGACTAGGAGAATAAAGTGCACAGCTTTAATACTAAAGCTCAAGTAGCCGGACAAAATATCAGATCTCCCTTTAAAGGAATTTGGATAATTTGAGTCAAATTACTTCTCCCCTCGAAGCTGTTACAGAAGTCAGGCATGAAGTTAACAGATCGGTAGCTCACCCCGATGCCTGACTGTCACCAATGTTATCCAGGGTACCGGGGTATACAGACTCCCTAGTGGGGTAGTGGTAGGGTACACATAATAGGCACACAAGTTGGGGTGGGAAGGGGGAGGAATAGTATAGTATATGGGTGGTTATTTCAACAATGCTGCGGCACCTCCCATTGGACTTTAATGTCGCGCCTCGATCATCAGTAAACCTACACTCCTGTTGAGAAATGATATTTAGTATGATTTATGTATTGATACTCCCCGAATAACTGGTTATCCCAGCTGGTTATATATGGTTAGACCAAAATGAATATACCTCTCTGAGCCTTGGATTATACCCCCCCCCCTCCCCCAGAAAAAAGAAATAAGGAGGGAAATAAGTGTACAACTTTGCTTCAAATTTGATGCATGGGTATCCTTTGATGTCACACATTTAAGGATAGATTCAGTGACACGGTTGGATTTCTGTTTTAAATCGCAATAAAATTTCAATGAAGTTTCGCAAGTCTAACCTAATTTTCGCATGTGCATACTGTGATTTAGTACCAGGTGCACCACAGGAAATATCGATGCAGGTTTGACTATATACATGTATCTGGTTCAAACAAGTATGGGGAGGTAGGGTGAGAGTAGAATGATGAAGGTGGGAGTTGAGGGGGGGGGGGGTACCTATAGCGGTAAACAGGTCGCGTCGGGCCGCTGTCCGCGCGATTACACGGATGGCAGGGCGGCGAGAATGGCGCAAAAACGCGGCGAAATTACCGATGGTAAGGGATCGGATGGTGGTGGTCGATCAGCAGTTAGCCAATAGCTTTGGGTGTACACGCCTCCCCTGCGGGACTCTGGGATAAAGGCATTTACACAAACACCTCTGTCCTGTGTCCCCTGTTGGCCTTTATCTCCCCTGCAGAATCTATACCCCCTCCCCAACACACCACAGGTGTATAAGTAATCTTTACCTGGATATCAAGGGGTCCAGGACATCTGCTATAAAACCCATGTATATCGCAAAGACGATTTCTTCATGTGAGATTTTATTGCATGCAAATCAATATAAACGTTGTAATGTGTGTGCATGATGCATAACGAACATGTATTCGTGTCCTAGAAATGCAGGAGATTTAATATAACGCATTCATCTACCGATAACTTATATCCAAGGGACTCTGTGAGGAAGAGGTTGGTGGTCATTTGGTAAGTTATAACACTGCCTGAGCTTATGACACATGGATGACAAATATTTCACATGGTTATTTCATAACTTCACGAAACGCTACCCTGACCCCTCCCCCAACTCCAGTTGTTCCTTCACTATACCCACCAGGGGAATAACCCCTGAAGTGAGTAGGAGGCGCGCCCATCTTCCGATCTCTGCATGGTGGTAATTGATTATTTTAAAAATAAGAAGGGTCCTCTGTCAGCCTATTCCTTGTTTGGTTCTATCTGGGGAAAAAACTGTTTTGATTTGCAAAACGTATAGGCTTGTTAATAGGATAATACTAGTAATAGGCAGGCTCTTATCTGATAAGATTTTTTACATTGACACACTTGGGATCATCACTAAATATCAACTTGATTTCAATGGTATATCTACAGTGACCCCAATGCTGGTTTAATCTAACTCTATTTACAGGGCAGTGACTCTGCATGGTGGTCCCACGTTTAACATACTTCAGTGCCTAAACAAGTGCCTCAATATAGAAAGAACCACTCACTTTCATACTAATACACACAAAAAGAAATGACACAAAAAGGGACAAAAAGTAACCCTTGATGGGCCGGGGGGCAGGGTGGTAGTATCATACGAGGCAAGGCGACGAGCAGGGGACAAGAACTGTTGACAACAATTACAATTTATTTATTTAAACTCTGTATACTTTATGATTTATTGATGGCGGTGGGTGGCTGGTTATGTCACTAGGACGGCCTCCTTTATCACTTTCATTTTTATCACCCAGCCTCTTGGCCAAATATTCAATCTCATTCAATGTCGACTGTGCCGATATATATCGTAAAAAGTGAAAATACACTGAAAGTTTAAATAAAACCAAGTTTTAGAAAAAAAAGGAGAAGGAAGGTGGCTTTGCCAAAATGGGGACTGTTTATACGACCCGACCTAAATATATGTTCCCAGTCCGACACTGTACTTGAAAACAGACATGGATATATAAACAACAGTGGATAGGCCTCAAGTGTTATTATTGTAGACTCCAGTCAAGTATATCACAGAAACTACTGTATATTTATACACTATGCCGCTGAGAATAGCCCACATTCCTAGGATTAGTTTATTTTGTGCTCTTCAAAGATAATCCAAATGTTGCGAATCGTTTACATAGTCCATTCCTGTCTGAGGAGAGCACCCTGAGCAATGCTATACTAGATAGGATAATTATGGTTTATATCAGAAGGATTAATAAAGTAGTAACATGCTATAGACCTTGGCCACATCTCATCTTATATCATTTCCTTGTTGGCTGGTTGGATGTTTATATGGAAGTTGAGCCAGAGCATTATTCATTGCACCCATAATGCTTTGCAATTTTCTTTGCTTTCATTCAGTCGCAGATGTGCAATATTGGTAAATGACACCAGCAAAGAGCAACTCTTATTTAGCATGATTCGATACCAGTAGCAGAATGGTAAAGGTATATCAGCAGGACCCTTACCTAATTGTGGAAGGAGTCCAGCCTGACTTGCCACTGGACTGTCTGTGTCTGTGTGTGTTGACTCTGTCAGGTGGGGACAGGTGGGCAGCCACCCTGCAGTAAACAACCAGCAGGACCAGGTACTGGCCTCGCCCCATCCAGGTGTGTAGAGATAAACACTAATAGACTAAAGACTACACCTGGGAGAAGTCTCCTCATTGAAATTACAGTCTCTGTAGACATAAAGAACACACATGCAGATCTGAGCCAGCTTGGGGCAGGACACTCCCTAGGTACACAGTAACAGAAATCCAACCAGAAGATGCTGGGTTGTCCTGTGGATGATAACTAGTCCTGGTGACTGACCCCTTTCCCATGTGTCACCTGCAGGAGGATGGCTAGCCTGGAGGGTGGGGGGATGATGTTTGTCACCATGTCCCCATCACACCTGGAGGGCCTCACCTGGAGCAGTAGGTACAACAACAGGCTGCTACTGCTGCCCAGGAACAGACAGATGTTCCAGGTCCCTTCTCCTGGGAAGCACTTGAAAAATGATGATTAAACAGAAGTATTGGTCGCATGCCAATGTGGGTGCTTTGATATCAATACTATTGGACCATTTAGATGGTAAACTCCGTAGATTTAGGGACACAAAATGGCTGCCAACAGGGGGTGGCCTGCTGCTTGCCTATAGGCTGGGGGTCATTAGAGGGCAGGTGGCCTACACTACTACGTCAGGGATGTGTTAGATCTATATATAAGATGTAAAGACGACGTGCCTGTTTACAATAGTGAGACTGGCTGTAAGTGTAAACTGCCGTCACTCCTGATACCTGCTCCCTACCTGCACACTTGGAACACCCCTCCTCCATGTGCCTCTACATGGGTACCCAAATTGTTGGCCGTGTCGCCGTGTCGAATTTTAGCAAAAGGGCAGTGTTGCCCGTGTCGAATTTTATCCCATACATTGTCATACATTCTATTCAACTTGTCCATGTCCGTCGAATTTTAAAAGTGCCGTGTCGCCCGTGTCGGATTTTAAAAGGGCCGTGTCGCCGTGTCGCACGTGTCGAATTTTACCCATGTAGAGGCACCTCCATGGCGGCGGGGAGGGGGGTAGTGGTATTACTGTCCTAAATCGATTAACACCAGTGTCAGTGATACAGGTCGAATTTCTCCGCGACTAATTTCCTTTCCAAAATATTGTTCACCAATTTTGTGAAGAAAAATGAAAACTGCTTTTCGAGGTAGAACCTCTAGAATGTCTATAGTAACCCTCCCCCCTCTCCCTGTCAAACATGGATGGGTCCCTGAGGCTGACCATACTCCCAACACTTGTGCTGTTGGTGGGAGATGTGGCTAGTGGGGATGGATCGCACTGGGACGGTGCCACAAACATTCGGCATTGATACATGCAGTCCTAGCATGCAGCCCTGTAGAATGCCGGACACTGAGTCAGGACCTGGAGTGAGGCAGGCTCTTCGCTGAATACCCTGGAGGCTCACATCGTGGGGGGTCCTGGAGGTGATCTCTGTACAGTTCTGAGACTGGGGCCTTCCTCCCCCAGGCCTTATGTGACTGGCTCTGTAGGGATCTGTGCATGCATAAGGTATTAGCAATGTATAGATGCATATAGAGGAGATCTAGTGTGTTGGAAAAAGCATCGGTGGTTGTTCTTGGGTGTTCCTTTCTGTATACAATCCAATAATGTATCAACTAAAGCCACTGCCTGTGAACATCAACGAGCACCCTCAAACATTACACCTACAGAAAAAGAGAAGAGTAGACAGGATCTTTCAGAATTGACACTCTGTGCCTTTCGTTCACACCCTCGGCGGGTCCTTTATTGAAGACAGCAGCGAGTGGTGTTGGGGAGGTGGGAGCCTACTCTGTACTGTAACCGATCAGGCGTGTCATTCAGTTAGAGGTGTTGTTTTACTGTCAGCCCCTTGTAGTACACCCCCTGGAGGACCTCCGTATCTCCTCCTCCTGTACCTATACCATCCATACACCACACGTGCCAGACTGATGACAGCGAGTTAGCCAACACATACCCATATACCATTTCTACGGTTGCCTGGCGAAAACTATAGTGGTTTTGGGTTTGGGCTGCACGTATCATCGGTATTTTCTAGAGTGGTGAAACAAGGCTGGAGTAGATGAATCAAACCTGGGTCTACAAAGAGTAACTGCCTTTTCGAAAAAGCTACAGGCTATCTTTTTTTCTCAATGCTTATCAAGTTTCCCTTCCCTATACCCCACTCATTTTCTATCTTCTTTGTCGTGCGTTTATGACATGAAGGGGTTAAGTCTATGGAGTCTTCAACTCTTGTTGGTGTGGTAGAATAAATAGCCTTGGATGGGGGGGGGGGGCACACGCTAAGCAGACTACTTGACCTTATATACACCAATTAGTCAAACCGGTGTCAAAAGGGCACAATGCCAACCGTGGGCACGCACCATTCTAGCCCCCAGCCATAGACTATTAGTACAGAGTCAGAGGTGCGGCCTTCAAGCGTCTGTATGTGTGTGGTGGTTGGGGGGGGGGGGTGGCAAGAACTGACTGTTAGAAATATCAGGTGGAGGTTTGGGCTTTGGTTCATTATATTGATAGCCTTTTTTCTTTAAAAGATAATGCATCATATTTACTGTCATTCCTGTGAGAAGGAATTATATCACTACAAATGACCATGACAATGTTTCATTTAATTCCCATTTAATACATGCAGCGTAGTGAGAGAAGTTCATACCTTTTGGGGGATGCTGTTTACCCACCACAGGATTCTGCTTCTGACCAGTGGCTGGTGACACCCATTTGGCCTTTGGGCGCGGCGGGGGGGGGGGGAGAGTCTGGTCACACCTGAAATTTACTGCACATATATTAGCCAGGGCCAGAACTACCCCACAGTGGGAAGGTTCGAGGAGGGGGGTGGTAGAGGTGTCTCTATCCTACTAATTGCAGAGGCTTGCTTGATGGATCACTTACTTCATAGACCAGTAGCAGACGTCTTGCAGGTCTTCTCTCGTCTTCTTTATTACCTACCCACTACAGGTATGCATCTTGAAGCCTCCCCTCAATAATACATTATACTCAATTCTCAAAATTAAAGGCTTCAACAAGTCTATGGTCAACACAAAATGACAGGAAAATAGACTGATAATGGGTCACTATCCTCTCATAGAAAACGGTGTCAACTTGTGACCAGCCAAAAACCTGGCAAACCTGACACATTATAACCTCAATGACCCCCTACTCCAGCAGAAATAGATTACACTTGGCCCCCGTATCAAGTAATTTAGACAAATTTAGACAGGAGCTTGGCTTGTTGGTTTAGAACATTTCTAACCATGTTTGATTGTGGCTTCCATATCGCCAGGCCAATATATTCATAGCTATGTGCTCTTGGCCATAGCGCATTTATTTATATCTAATTGTTGGCGAGTAATAATGCCTTAAAGTGTGGCTCTTATCCATTACTCTGTCTTCTTGTGCCGTCACATTGGTGATAGACACAAAATTCAGGTAGAAAAGGACAGCGACCAGCCCTATTTAAGGGGGCGATACCCTGCCACATGCCTTTCTATGACTAATTTCTGTTGTAGACTTCTTTCTCTCATAACATGCTGGATATCACGTCATTTCTATAGCCATAACGTCACTTCCGTTGTGTCAAAATTCACTTGGAGGGCGTACACGGGTTGGACCTTTGCCAGGCACGCCCGTCATACCGCAGCGCCACCACACCACGACGTGACACGAGCGTAGTCCAAGTTATATGTCTAAATATAAACACGACTTAGCAGGCTCTGAAAGTTATTTTGATTAAATAAAATTAAATTCACTTAATTTCCAATCAGAACTATCCACACAACCCGCCATTTTTGGGGTTGTGCAAACCCAATAACAGGGATTCCCACCTCCTCCAAAATGCATTGCATGGCGCTGGTTGCAACAGTGGTACCTTAAGAAGGCCTGAACCAATGTCACTGCTGTTTACACCACGCAGCCCATATAACAGACAGAATCAGAAAATGTCCTTCAATTTTCGATCTGAGGGGCATTTTTAATGTGGGCCGTTGATAAGACAGATGTGTGTCAACATTGGCCGTTACTAGATTTCACTTTAAGAGAATAGAAGCAGAGGTAAGTATATACAGTTACTTCCTGCCTTCACCTCTCCCTCGGCCAGGTACCTAATATTTGAGCACAAATGGCGATACCTGGCAGAGTGGCATGGCAGGGGGTGGTTATAGGGTCTGTGAAAACAGCAATTATATCATCCGCTGGTGGATTATTAAGGCAGCGTAGGTGGCGTATGTACATAGATATTGGTCTTTGGTAATGGCCAAAACTGCAAGAAGCACCGGCTGCAGAATACGTTTTTCTTACAAGAAATAGGATAAATGTATTAATCTTTTACCCGCTGACTACCCCTGCTTGCACATCACAAACAGGCAATGGTCCTTTATTTTGTTACTGCATGGTTCAAATACGGTTGCCCACTTGCTGCTGATATGTACCATCAAGAGCCTGGATTGGGAATTAGAACTTCGTGTATCAATGATATACTGTGTAGTAGTCTGTATACCTACTGTGCTTACTCTCCCCCGGTGAAGGAAAGGGCAACATGTGTAGGCTATGTACATTTAAGATCCAGCGCCCCTCTTTAGCCATTCTTCGGTTTACCTAAGGCCTATCGCACCTCCCGAAGTAGACTAAATATAGGCTAAATATGTAATCACCTGTCCTAATCTAACAGCAAATAACCCCATTATAGCACGATTAGTCTAGGGGTTTGGTAGCCGGAAAGCAGAACCATACATCACTGATTTCCCCGATTATTCCTTCTTTTTATCCAGCGTACAATTTGGAGAATTAAAATGGTGTGGGTCTGTATATCTGAAAACAAAACCATTAATCATCATTATATACACCAGTCAACATAAATTTGGTGTTATTCATGAAAGAATACCTCAATTAAATCATTACTTCAACGGTCCCGTCTGAGAATGTCGCCAAAACTATATTTTTCCATGGATTTTAGGTAATTCGCTAATTGGATTCCCTTATCGTGGGTGTGGGTAGGTTTTAGTGCATACAACTCTGTCTCAATTTGTGACGTCATTCTGACGTATCTGTAATGTTTATTGTGACATATAAACCCGATTGTGTCTTGGATAGCCTCAGATAAGAATCTATTGTGACGTTTTGATAGACAATATATAACGTTCTTGTGATGTGTTACCGAATACTTGTCATTCCTATAGGCACTTGGAGATCCACCATATTGTGTAGGCCGTAATGTGTAAATGAGCACGGCTCACCGTCTAGCTTTGGGGGTTCAGTTGATTAGAACCAGTGTTAATTATCTAATCCACACCCATGATTGATAGTGTAGCTTGACGTCGACTTAAAGCTTTCAAAAAGAAAACACGCCATAGGGAATTCATCAATTAGGCTACAAAATAATGATTGTAGTCTTTAATATCTCATCGAACAAGGTGTTATTGCATATATTTCTATCCAGATTCAAAAGAAGAGGGGCAATTCCTCACCACAATCTGTCTCCGATCATCTAGGATTAAAACCCCCTTTTCAAGTCCAATGTAAACGCCTTAGTATTATGCTGACACTAAGAAATTGAAGTTAGACACCATGTTGATAGATACCTGTCAAGTGTCATGCTGTCATATGAATCGTGCTGACACTAGATGGTTTCACTAATATCATGCTGACCATGTAAACATGAAAGACACTGCTGGTACTTAAACGTTTTGAGAGACTTTTGAAAATTGCTGACACACGACAAGCCATGCAAGGTGTCTCAACACGTATTTCTTTTACACCACTGCGCCACCTGGTGTGAATACTGAAACATGCTCATGTATTTTGCTATTACCGCAATCTTCAATAAGTAAAATATCATTCACATTTTGCTGGAAGTGAAATACTCATGTGAAACGTTGCCATTTGAATAACTCAATATCATATCGAAATGGAACTTTTCTATAGTTATATACGTTGCAACATTATTTCTCGAGATGGGACAATCCACATTGTTCCAAGGTTATTAATATGACATTGACAATGTCATAGCACGAGTTCAACATGAGGTGTTAAGTTTAGATGGTATAATAGCTGAAGTCGTGATTCTCTGTGTGAGGGGAGGGTGGGGGTGGGGTGGGAGGGGGTGTGATGAGATGAGAAGCGGGGGGGGGGGCGAGTGTAAGGTGCTATGCAGACCTCCCACCTTGAGATGGTATCTTCTGAGGGCGGCGCAGCGTCTTACCTCCGCAGGACACACAGACAGATTTGTTGATGGTTAACTTGAAAGGGCAGCTAACACGACTTGTACGGTGATACAATAGGTGGGTATCTAAGGAATGCACAGATACAACGAGAGCACTCAATGCTGACACTATATAAGTACTGATAGACTGACATATCACAGGGCTCCCTTCGTGGAACCGTCAGTTACTCGGCTTAATACTGGAATATAACCTAGGCAATCAATGTCTCAGATTACATGGTCAGAAACGTTGGGGTTGCTTTTAAAGCAGTTTAACTTTGTTATATTCTTATCTTGGAGCAGATTTTTGGATCTATTCTGTCAATTTGTGGATTTTTGTGTCGGTGTTTGGATCCCCAAAATAGGCCTTTTTGAAGGGTAAAGCCGTATCTGGCCAGCTCGAGTACTTGGGTCTTTCCTGCAGATAATATAAGCCTTGACAAATCACGAGAATCCCCCAGTCTTATAAATTTAAACAGAGGCACATTTTAACACCTCCTCAATTGCTGCTATATGTACCATCTAATCCCCCTTTCCAAGACTCTCCTTGCCCTTTTGATATATCACACCAATTGCCTCATCTGGAATTGTATCTCTTCCCTAGCAAACCAATATTCTTTCTTGGGGGATCTTTAAACTGAACACCATTTTGGTTGTCCCACCCTTCCTACGTTATTCTTTGGACATACAGCTGGATCCAGCCGGCATATCACTTACGTCACAGATTTCATTTATTGACAGGCTGTTCCTCTCCCGACTCCCTCCACCTTTTCCTTAAACTCCCAACATTCAAATAACCACACACACATATTTATATATAGACCATATGGAGTTATCTTACCGTGTAGATGTATGGATATAATATGTATTACCTACCACATAGGTGAATAAAAAAAAAGGCTGTCACAAGAAACATACACCATTCTCTATACCCCCGCATTCCACGCAGGTTTCGAATTCACCACATTCCGCAACACGTTTTATCAACAGAGAAGATATTCAGTCACTTTGTGAAGTTCCTAGGCACAGGTGGTTGCTGATATGGCAAGTGGCAGTTACTCACTAACTTAAAGTGTAATGGAGTTCTTACTCCTCCGGTTGTATAATAATGGGGAGGTGAGGGGGAAGTGCATCACTTTTTTTGAGCATGTGATCGAATTCTCCTCTCACCTAAGGCTATTAAAGGGTGAAGGAACATGATACCATAGAGTCGCACCCTGACTAATAGGGTTAGTTGGCAATTTATTTAGCCCTGAAAATGTCAATAGGCACTGTATTGGAAATAAATGTCTATTCTATTCTATGTTTTTCGGGTAACTATGAAGATGTACAACATCTTAATCTTAGACAACTGTTGGTGGTATCATCTTCTATATAGAGTGGAGTGAGTTTTGGACCAGAACTCTTGGAATTTTCTACATCACATCACCTACCAGCTTACCATGGACACTTCTTATTTTCATTTGTGACCTATTTATAACTATAACGAAAATGGATACCACCATACTTTGCGGTGGATCATTCCAACACATGTAAAACGCCAGGTGGTTCTGGCCCCCATCTGCATGGGTATATCAATCTAATAGGCCCTGACATTAAATAAACACCAGACGCCGTAGCTAGTTGTAATTACCCCACATTTTGTCCAATTACCCTCAGCCTGTAATTTGGTAACAACTACCTGCACATATAGGGGCGGAACAGGTTATCATCATGCAGGCTGCCATCTTGTCCCCTTACTAGTCTTCCCAAAGACATTACTGGTATCTGCAGAGTCACACTACCCTCACACGCTGCACACAAGTTGTGAGGTAAGGTCTAAGGAAAAGTACTGTTTTAGACATAAAACAAGTTTCTTCCCTGCTGCTGCTACTGTCATGATGGTACTGGAATGGATCTGTTATAACCATATAAGTGTGCAGCGATAGAGCTGTCGGCGGCAGGAGGAAAGGGGTGGGGGAGACATGCAGGTATTGGTGCGATTCGGTCAGTAGGTACCTGGGAACGAGTGGTGGTAAGATCTGTGGGACTGATGTTATCTTAGATTGCCCTCCTCACATGATGAGGGCAGCAGGTGGGTGGTGGGAGGGTGAAGGGGTAAGTTGATATGTGCACTGGGAATCATGTAAACCTCCAAACAATGGAACCACGATAATTTAGCCATGGTACATGATAATGTATACAGATTTCGATGATATGCGATAAACCAGAGGTAAATGCTCCATGCCATCTGTGGGTGGCACAGATCGTTGTTCATTGGACAGCATTGCTCATACAGTTGTTGTTTTTATATTGAATCACATGAGAACCTTTTTTTTCATTCCTGTGTTCAAATGACGATTTCCTCCGGAAGTGGCCGTGGAATGACTTAAACCTCTGCTGATGTATTTCGATTAAGAATTATAGATACACCAAAGACAGCTATGTCAGCTCCTTACAGTCAGAGAAAGGCAATGCAAGCCTCAGGGCCAGAGTAAGAAAAATGACACCTCCGGCGTAGAAACTGAGGCAGAGAAACCCAGACCTCCAGGATTGCCCTATAGACAGCTATACAGGTACACACCCCGGCTGTGCGACAGCCGAAATTTAAGGGCATCGACCACAAGCCTGAGGTCAGCTGGCTTTATCAGCAGAAGTATGGCAGGCTCTGACAGGCCCTTATCAACGTTCTGAACCATTGGACCGATTTTCCGGTGGTGGGACTGCCATTGTCCATGCACCGTTGACCGGTCGTGGCGAGGGGGGAGGGGCAGCCCCCCAGGTAAAGACCAAGTCATCCAAGGGAACAATGGTCTGTCTACAACCCCTGCCCACAGCCCCGCCCCAGGGAGGCAGATCGGGCGGTGGGCTTTGTGGGGATGGTTAAAGGAAGGGGAGGGCAGAGGGGAGGAGGGAGATGGGTTCATCATCCAGAGGACAAGGATCCCTTGAGTGTCATTAAACCCTTGACAGAAGTGTGTCAGTGAGGTCTTTATTATACAGTAAAAAGGGGCCCTGACAAAGGACATAGCAGAATGGCTGTAGTGTCTGCCCCCCTTAAACTTCTTTGTAGCCAGATAGCTGATAGGTTAACCCTTTCTATAGTTCCATGATTGTATATATATATGCAGCGAGGACCCTGAGGTGTCCTTGGTTATTGTCATGATTCATGAATGCAGCCTTGGTGAGTCCTGCTTCATGCTGACCCTGCGGGAGTGTATCAACCCCATAGGGTCGACATGATGTATTCAAGCAGGTCCAATGAGATATTCGCCAGGGCTGCATTCAAGTGTTATGACGATAAAGGACATAATGCATGATCACACTCGGCTAGTCCTGAGTGACTCTTGGCTAGCGCTGAGTAGTGCTATGGGCAGCGCCGAGTAGCGCTTGAGTAGCTCTGAGTAGCTCTTACCTGCTTACCCCTAGAGTTCCGCTGTAGGCATTACTTCCCAGGTGTGTGCCGGTGGTGGGTAGACGTTACCTGGGCTGAAGGTGCCCGCGGGCAGCATCAGAGAGATGTCAGATCTACTTACTGCTATATACTCTGATATCCACACCAAAACACTTAGCTGTCCCTCCATGACGTGCACATGGTCTCTCAACATCTGATTTATATATATCATTATTATATTTTTTCATTGCCTGATCATAGAGTCAGCCCTCACTTCCTTCAAATTTGAGAAATGCAAGGAGAAATATCGGAGAAAGCAAATCAGCCTAGGGAGTAAGTCTAGATATAATGGAACATAATTATAAGGGCAGTTACAGGACTTCTGTCCGAGCAAGTGAGGGATTCGAGGTAGAAAATCGATGATCGACTGTTCCTGAGCAAGGTTATGTATACATGTTATCTGGTGATACCACGGGTATTATGTTTATTTTATTTAGTAGAATCTCTTTGAATGAAGTGGTAAATAGGTAGGGTATGAGTTTCCTTGGTTAAAAACCGCTGATTCAGCATATCCATGTCACATACTTGAGGTCCCAGCAGCACCCCATGTCAAGTGGTCGGAGGCCACCGAGAGGTATCCGTCATGTCAGGCACATAGCCCCCGGGGCAAAACGTAGCAAGATACCGTAACGATAGGGCGGGGAGAGAGGACATATAAATACCGCCTCTCCGCTATCTACTGTTTTGCCTTCTTAATACTACACGGATAAAGTAGCCACGGTAGGGGTGTCGACGGAAATCTGAGCTACTTACCGAGCAGCTCCCGTAAACAGCCGAAAGGCTCTCGGGACCTACAGGAGCTATTCGCTTTATTGTCGGGGGGCTTCAGAAACTATTCGGTAGTTTCTGGAAATAATGGGTGGCTTTTCCGGAAATGACGGGTCTTATGTTAGACATAGATGGGCATAGAACACACGGTTGGGAGACACTTTCAGAAATGTGGTTTATGGATATTCAATCGGGCTACCTGAGGAAAACTGTCTTAATTTTAACGAGGATATCATTTCAACTTCAGTTTAGTCCTCAACGTGCAGACCACCGAGCGTTCCCGTGCCATAAATTATGTACATAACCACCACTATACTACCCGGAAATCACCCGCAATAGCCGCAGGCTTTTACACGTTGATACCTTTAAGGACAACACATAGATTTAATGCGCTATGTCATTTTTCATCATGATGCATTCATGCAGCCCTGGAGATCGCGAAACTCGCCAGTGCTGCATTTAAGCACCATGCCAACTCCATAGGGTTGATCCGCTCCAAATTACCGCCGGCGAGTTACTCGCTGGCAATGCCTTGGTGCGTTATGACGACGCACATCGCTTTAAGCCAACATGCCATCATTAAAGGGTTAATGCAGCCCAATCAGCTACAGAATCGATTTGCAAAACAGCAGGGCATGAAAAGTGACCTGTAATTTGTTGTGCTGGTGTCTGATAAAGGTCTGGATTAATGGGGGCCCCTGGCTGTGCGGGTCGCCAGGTGAGATGTTAGAATTGGGTGCGTTATGAGTTCAACAGGCCTCCAGCCCTGCGCTGACCTCCAGGTAGCCGCCAGCTGAGGTGGTCAGCCCCGGGCACTGGTCACTCTAGTCACCCCAGGCACTGGTCACTCAAAGGGATGGCTTTAATATGCTGGTCTCCCCATGTGTAGACAAGAGTTCTTGGTTTGAGTTCCGTTCTCCCTTTCATAAGGCTATTATCATAACGTATCTTCTGTCAGAAAGGTTCAGGATTTAATTTTATCATCAGCGTGATTCTAGTAGACTATATATAGGCCTATGAGGACGTCAATTGCTTTGTCATACATGTTATGCAAATCAGCCAGATAGATTTTTATTTATACAGCCAATAGATTTTTATTTATACGTCCTTTGTCCGGGTCCTTTGTACTGTTAATTGGCGATAGGAAATGGAAATAAAGGTTATTCGTAAAAAAAATATTTTTTGCCGGATGTAATTGTTTTTTATCAATTCTTTAATTGACGTCCGTTCTTTTAGGGAATTAGAATGGAAATTACATATGAGGGACCTGTTCACACCCAAGCACTCACCCACGTCACATACAACAGCAATATCAATGATATAAAAATACACTGGACAGTCTTAATTGGTGTAACTGTGATTGCGGTAGGCGGATGATAATGATCATACAATCGATATATCAATTGACATATATCCCCTGCGCTATAGTGACCCCCTCCCCAACACACACACATACGATGCGTTAGTGTCAAACCACAGAACGTGCCTGTAGACCTAAACGACCATTATATTTTGTGAAGTGCCTACACCCGCCATGTCCGACCTTGGCCTGGGGGTGTCTATGCTGGTCAGTTGGCTGCGTGGATGGACACCTTGGTGGTCTGGCCAAAAGGGAACCAGACACCCATCCAGGGCCTTATCTATAGCAAGGCAGAACTTATAGCTAATCATCCCTAAAATTCCTTTTGTAATTCCTCTCGTAAGAGTAGCACTATGTTGTGTGCATCTCCTGTGCGTTTTCTTCCATTTTTGGAGGCAATTTTATAGCCATTGAAGGTGGCTATTTGTAAGATATAATAAATATTTCCCATGTCGATGTTACCTGAAACACACCTTTAGCTTAGCCTGGGGCTGGGAGACTGGCCTGTGCTGACTTGGTCAAGCTGTGGACTGGTAGATAGCACCCATAGACGCAGTGACCAGTTGTCACAGCCCCCAGGGTGCTGGGGGAGACGGAGTGGTCAGTACTATCACAGACACCAATGTGTGCACAGCCACACAGAAAAGGTGCTGCACAAGGGGGTACACGGATCATCCTCACTGATTAGCTCTTCGTGTTAATATTACAAACCAATTGGCCAATGCATAATAGGAGGAGAAAGATATATAAGGAGAGGTTGAGGTATAGCATGCGATGTCAACGTTAGCCTTCATCAATGATAAAAAGAAATCTTAAAAATTTCCGAGTGTTTGATGAAAACTTTAATAGGCAGAGGGGAACAGCTGAGGAACCCCCATCTCTGAAGACAGCACTCCAGTCTTGTTATTTGTCTAATGTCTAGACTGGGCGTTGTGGAAGGAATTCCTAGGTCGTAGAGGTCAGAAAGCGTGTTTTCTTCCCCCTTATCGCTTTTTTGTTTGGGGGGTCCGGAGAATATCGTATCTACATAATTAAAATTTATGTGTATTCCTCATGAATAAACAAGGTTAAAGGAAGATATCAATCTAAGGTTAGGAAGGAAAGATAAATAATTGTCACTTCCGCTTTAAGTGTGGGCGACCGCTGAGTAATGGCCTTGTTACGGCCTGGTAGAATATCCAATTGGGCAGGTTAAACCACACAATATGTATAATACCACTGGATATATAATACTATATAGATCCCCCGCCGTCACTTCCCCATCCCCAAGGGTATAGGCGGTAGTGGCTACCCCCGGGGTGGCTACCCCTCATGTAAGCAGCCATATTGTCCCCCTTGAAGTATATGTACGGCTCACTTTTTTTAATTGTAAATTCATGTGATGTGAATAATATGTCCACAAAATTATCTGAAATTCCTTGAAATATTCTAGGAATGAATTCAAAGAGTCAGCTCTGATTTATTAAGGAAGCTATTATCAGGGCTGCATTCATGCATCATAGCGATAAAGGGCATATTTTCGTATATATGCATAAAATCGTAAAGCGGCCCTTAAAGTGTTATAGGACGGGGGTGATTGATACAGGTATGCCCCCTAAGTTCGTCATGGCAGGTACACAGTAAAGAATGCATGGAATTTGCAGTAATGGATATTGTTGTTGAATTCCTCCTCCCTAACGTGTGGGTAACTAAGGGTGGTTGCCTCATTTGGAGGCTGGGGGTGGAGAGGGAGGGGCTGGGGAACAATGGTACCTTCACCTATTATCTCCCCATTATCGCCCTATTACCCAGGGGAATTTGTCCTCTCCAGACGGGAGTAATTTGTCTTAGTAGACACGGATCCGGCAGCACTGGTGCCCCCTGTGTACGCCCCGTACCATCTGCTGTCCGGTTATAACATAAGAGAGTTGCGTCACCTGTATTGAAGATCGCCACAGCGCAGATCGGGATATTTCTGGCAGATCGCTGTGGTCTCTCCCCTTTCAATCAGAATTTTTATTCAAATTCTAAATAGATAAAAGCTTGAGAGAAAGCACCTGGCACATGATGAATGAACATATGGACTGATGTAATAGGGGGAGTGCAGAGCCTCCACATAAATGACGAATGATTCTATCTTATGCTGGGTAGGAAGTTTACATCTACCGTTTATTAGGTCAGGTTCCTAAATATGGGGTTCCTAGCGCACAGTATATTACGGCTATAGATTTAGGAAAAGGCCCTGATGAGAGGGGGAAGGGGAGAGGGGCAATGGCCTATCTGGATGAGGATAGATCAGGAAGGGTGCAAGCCCGGTCCATCACTTAGTGACACGGGCCCGACAAACAAGCCGTACAGGGAGCGTCTACACATACCATAGTGTCCAGTAGACAAAGCTAACCCCTCAGGGGGCACACACCCCCTGCCCCCCCCCCCTAAATCTGCCCACCACTCCCTCCCATTACCCACGCCAAAATCGTACAGATCGATCAATGCTGAGAGGTGCATTTTTCTCGTCTTTACGTAAGATGAATGAAAGGTCATTAATTGGGATCCAGAAAAGGATGTTTTTATTGTGGCTGCATCTGGTAGTCCATTCTAACCTCAATTTTCCATTTCAATCCCTTCTCCCCCTGCTACTTCCAAGTGTGCTGACAATTACTTTAGAGGATGAGGTGCACGTCGTGAGCTAGCCTCGCCGTGTCTGGCCGAGTGACATGTTGTCACCTTCTTTTCCGAGACCTAGATCTGGAATAGAATCGGCTGGTTATATTTAAGTATTGGGCACTCCAACATGTTGTAGACACTACACTGCGTACAACCAGCTGACAACGGGTGAAGCCTGTAGTTTATATGATTGTGTACTTTGTGTAGTTACTCGTATGGTGCTTACATGTGAGCAGCTCGGCAGAAAGGGTGATCGGAACTGAGCTGCTCCCAGTCACTCGAGAGGGAGTCATACATAAAATAATCATAATTTACTCCTTTGAGAGATGCAATGGAATTAGTGGGCTATTATGAACATAATATTATAGTGACAGGTCTGTGTTTCCATCCTTCCCCACTTCCCTACATCCACTCCTCATCTTGCTCTCCATCCCACCATCCACTATCCATGCACTATCCATCCCTCCATCCACCCCTCCCCCTTCCCCACCCCACGCTATAGGATCTCATCCCAGCTGTCTGGTCTGGATCGGCGGCTTGAGGCACCACATCTAAGTGACTAGCCTCTGCACCACAGGCCATCTGTCCAAACACAGTGTAATAGTGTTTGGCTGCTGTTCCCATAGCCCACCTGTCTTTGTACCTGGCCAACCCCTCAATACTAACCACCTTACCTGCCCACTCCTACCTAGGCACCCTCCACAGCTTTAGGTAGGGGTCCTGGGGGAGGAGCAGGGGAGGGTTATAACCACAGCCATTTTGTTGCTGATACCAATGATACGTGTGGACCTGTAACTGGGATTAGAAAACGTGTATATAACATCCCTACTATTGGGATTGTCTAAGAAAATCGTCAAGGTACCCCCAATGTCCTTGCCACAACTCATGGATAGTTACCTGATCATTTGAAATGACACCAGGTCCTCCAGGGGGCCATCCAAGGCTTAGACTCCCCAACAGACCCTACTCCAGTCTAAGCCATGCCAATATTACAAGACACCAACCACAGAACCAGTTATACCCCCTGTCTGTGTACATATACATTTCTTGTGTATATGTCCACCTTTTTAATTTGCAGATGAGTTTAAATATTGAAGCTCGGATTGCAACATTTTGGTATGCTCATATATATATAAGCTGGATTCTCACAAGGAATATGTACACCCTCAGAAAAGTGAGAGTGCCTGACCCTCAGGTGAGGGTAGTTTTAGCGACAATGACTCTCACTTTTCTGTGTGTGTACCTGGCCCTTCAGCCGTTGAGTCTGAGGTTCAACCTCTCTTTCAACAACCAACCAAACCAACCTAAGCGACACATTATCTTGACCCTTCCCTTCTTTGTGCATGTACACATCATGTAGTCTCACTCTTATATTGACCATCTTTTTAACTAGTTCCATTCCTCCTCTCTAACATATGATCATCATACATAAACTTAGAGTTCCCATGGAGGGGAGCTTGAGGAGACTGATCTGCCAGAGTCTCGTTTTTCCAGTGTTTGTAGTGTGTGGTGGAACAAGGTATAAGTCCACATACCTATTATAACTATAGGACGAGGAGGAGGTGGGGGTGGGGGGTAAGGGGGGGGGGGTAAGGGGGCCTGGAGGACAGGAGGCATAAGCGGCCTGACATCATGGGTGTGGTTGTGCTGTGTAAGGTTTGATCAGGTCATATTCTCATCCAGATCCCGTGCCCTGTTACATACATACATATAGCATCATAGCGGGGGTAATCGCGCGTGCCACCATCTTGTCCCTTGAACGACATGGTCTCATGGTTATTGTGGCCAAACGCTTTTGCCTCAGTGGAGTAGGCACTGCTGCCACTGTCACTATAATTATGGCGCTGCATGATTTAGCATGCTGTTAGGCCCTTATTCCAGCTGGGGAGTCTTCATAAGCTGAGGTCCTGCGTGAACCTGTTAGGCCCTTATTCCAGCTGGGTGTCTTCATAACGTGAGATGTATGCGTGAGGGAGCTGGATGGTGGTTGAGGGAGGGGGGGGGGGATAGTAAGAAGGTGGGTCTGCACGCACTGGAGACTACCAGGTATGTGAGCATCCATGAGGACCCTTACTACTTACAAACGGCACATGGGCGAGCCGCTATCTATCTCAATGTTTTCAAGGACAGTCACACCACACCAGCTACATACGGCATACACCTTATGTACGCACATGCCCCACACGGCTCTATGTAGAAGGCGTACATTTGCTATATAAATCCGGTCAATTAGAGTATTGTGGACAGCATATCACGTCTTGAGCATGATGTACTGAACGCAGCAATTATTGATCGAGGTAATCAAACTGAAATATAAGCGATCGAAAATTCAGCCCACACTGTAAATAAATTCCCTTAAAAAATGGAGAAGCACTGGCATCAATGGGAGCCGAGAAACCCACGTTTTTTAAAGGGATTTCCGTTTTTGAAAGTCACCGTAATTTTTACGGGATTTCACTGTTTTATTATTAATTGGCCTAGAATTTCAACAGATTATTTTTGACTATCGTTTGAAATCTGATTTGCCATCAAGGCCTACATTGAATATCTTTAAACTGGTTGACAGGAATCGATTGAAACATCTATTGATAATTCGCTTTTCTTAAATATGGTTAGATGTAATCGATGGAGAAGATTTATGCCGACGAAAAAAGGAAGACAAAAAAAAAGCATATGCAAAACCATTATGTTATGTAATTTGCAGGAACCTGGGGTAGTGTACAGTGGCATGAATGAAACCAGAAATGTTTATTATTTGCACCTCACGGTAAAGACCCGGCAGTTGGCAGTACATCAGGCCAGGGTTTTGTCTAGGTCTATTTAGTATTACTCGCAGTGTACGCACCCCCCTGGTGACGTCTCCAGGGTAACGGTCGGGGTAAACACATACAGGAGGCATTTAGTACCTGGGCCTGGGAGAAACTAAGAAAAGCTCCCCTGCGCCTTCTATTCCGTCTGTCCCCTATCCCACACACATATACATCCCATATCTATACCACTAGCATTCACACACGGTTCCCAACCGATGACGATTTGACATAGTCATACATCATACATAGTGGTGGTGGGGGGGGGGTCTCAATTTTGTTTAGTCAAAATGTGTATCTTTGAACAAGTGTAGCTATCTTGATAGTATGTTCTCATGCTCTATGCCCAGTCAAACTCTCACCCCTTTATCCTACCCTGTCTCACCCCTGTGTTGTTATTACATGCTATGTACATATGGGTCTCTACCCTAATTTAATACATTGCATGTACTTTGAAACTGATGCCCTATGCTACACTGTCTAACCATCTTGCCCTTTATCTTTTGCAGCAATCTGGACATCACGCCCGATGCAAGTTCACGGAGATCACCACCAAAGACCACTTCACCGAGTACAAGGTGGCCACGCCCGAGGGATGGTTCATCGGGTTTCGGAACAACGGACATCCCATCAACGGATCGGTCAATCGGCGGACTCGCAAGTCCAAGTGTTACCAATTCAACAAGTTCCCGGTGCACTCGGCGCGCAGTGGCCCAACGAACAGCCTGACCCAGAAGCAGGCCCAACACTTTTACCATAAGTACCGGTCTCGGAACAGTCGCAGATCCCATTTGGGGAGACGCAGATCCCAGTTGGGGGGACGTAGATCCAGATCACGGAAAACTCACAGACCTGACCAGACGTGATGACTCCGCCGCCGCCGAGTTGTGGTTGTCTAGCGTCCCGCTTTGTGCTATGCCGTTTCTTTTTTCAACAAAAATGGCATCTCCCACTCCGCTGCCCCCGCCCGTTGCTGCTGGCCACGCCATGTTGGTGGCGGACTAGCCCTTTCATGGTGATGACGTCATCACTAGAGTAACCATGGAGAGGAGGGTGGTGTCACCAATGGGTCATGAATATCGCCCATGTATTGGCTTTTCTACTTGGCCGCTGAGGATGGTGCCCCCCCTAGCACTGTGCTGTCCCCAGCGCAGCATCCACTCTACTTCAGCCTCACATCATCACTGCCTTTTCTACACCAAACGTATACCATGTGGCCACCATGCGAGCCCAGTGACCAGCGGGCTGCTTGTGCCATGCCCGTACTGGCAACAACGTCTTCGTATCACCACCACACTCGCCAAGGTCCGAATGTCTCGTCATCACTGCTTACCTCGCTTACCGCTCTGGGTGGCCGCCACACAACAATACCCCAACAAGTACTCTGGTTCATCAGCAGACAAGGTGGTTGGCCACCCGAAGGTCCGGAGCTCATCGTCTGGCCACCAGGGCGGAGCTGCCAGAGCACCCAAGCTGCCTCTCCATCGTAGAGCTTCCTTGACAAGGTCAAAAACGTTGAGGATGACAAGGCGGTGATCGAACAGGTATGCATGACAGCTGGGGTGTAAATAGCCTCAAGTTGTGCAGGTAGATCTAGATGACGAAGGTGACATTCATGTCTTCTTATGAAGCCCCAACTTGTTGTACTCTCCAGAACCCCTTCACCCAAGGTCAGAACCTCCTGTGGACTTTGGCTTCAGCAGCCCGGGCATTGAATGACCTCCAGATGCAGCTGGCCACTAGCTACACAGACCGGACCACTCGGTCAAGGCCACACTGGGGTTGGTGGTGGTGGCGTTACTCGTTTTGGTAGTGCGCATCTTGGCTTTACTTCAAAGAGAAAGAAACAAAAGTGGTCAGGAAACTCATTCGGACACTTCGCTACATCCCGTTGAGTTCTAGTCAAGCTTCTAAACTAAAACAATGAGAAAAAAACAAAACAAAAAAATACTATGATTAGTATGAATCATCCTCACTGTGTTAGCACCCATGTGTATCCTCAATGATATACCCTATGAGAATTGGCCAACATGTCGAGCGAACAGAACTGAGCACAAGTTATGGACTATTGATACTATACCTATGATAATGTATGATATGTACGGTCTGTTGGGGGTATAGCCCGTAGATTGTGTGAGAGGGGAACGGCAGACCACCCGGATGCTACCGGTGTCGTCGGTCCCCAGTATATGTTAATGGCTGTGTTGAACTGATGTGACGTCACTACCTCACGTCTGTCACGTCATGATGTTGTGACGTCATATGGTGACGTATCATGACGTCACTTCCACAAATGGCAAATTTACCAGTGTGCTATGGAATCATAGCCAACATTTTCACATCTCGGTCTTGTTGTAACCTTCTACCCATGTTTAACATAGAAGGGACCTGCCCCTTAACTACTATACTCGATATGATGAGATGCACTGTCAGGGTTTATATACAATTAGTATCTGTAGGGTAACCATGGTAACATTTCCAAGTCCTACTATAACAACGTAAACCTCCCACCACCAGAAACACCCATAATAACGATAATAATAAGCCTCTTGGTCTTGAGCTGTCTCAAAGAAGGTATAGGCCTAACGGGTTTTGTCATGTTATCTAGCCATGTTTCTAACGCTGTGTCGTTGATAATGTTACCTCGTTGTAAAGAGACAGTTTGTGTTAATATCCTTGTTCCCTGTTCATCCTCACCCAGACAAAGAATCCCAATATGATTTACAAATGGCTAAGGCCAAAACAAGTAAAAGAATGTTTCAAGTTAATACTCAACCCGACCGAGAAAATGGCACTGACCATAACTTTTCAAAATATTTCCCATATTTCTTCCAAAGACCACCGAGCCAATGGCAACATTTCATGGCGTTTTAAAAGAATGAAACATTAAAAAAGGAAAGGAGAAATCCGACATTCCCTAAATTGTCTGGCCAAGCAGTGGCCTATGAAGCTGAAACATGTCTTTTATTTCTGCTGGCCTCATCACATTGGATGGTTCTCCCAGCTTGTTTTGTAGCCGACAGAACACCACAGTGTTTACCCACAAGAACACCGAGCGTTTCACAATTACTCATTATTTATTAATATCACACATAAGACAAAGAATCCATGTCGGGGTTCTAAAAATGAAATAATAGAAAGACCCGTCTCTAACCTTCAAGTCCAATTTAGATGTGTAAAATTATTCGGAGTTGTCGGGTGACGTAACTACAATTGGTGTACACATTATTTAATGACGTCATTCCCCCTTCCCGTGACGAGACACACGTTCGTGTCACAGTAATTGCTAATTCCGGTGTTCATATCGTTCTGAACAAAATATTCAACCAGAGGTGCGTAAAGATGTATGTTTTGTTGAACGCACCTCGCATGCAATGGACACACCGACGAATGTAGGTGGAACCGAGTAGAAGTTATTCAAATTTGTGTCTAGCAAGGTTTTTATGTAGAATGCGGCTAACGGTAAAGACGACTAGGTTCTGCCTCGTTTGGGGAAGATTTTCATTACTGTGGAGAGGATCGCTTGCATTGTGTTATATTTTGAAGATGTTGAGAAATGAAGTATACTCTGTTTTAAAGGGTTTAAACGTTAAAACAGAGATCATTAGATAGATACCTCAAGCTGTTCAAACAGCAGTTGAAACATTTAATGCATGTTCAAGACAGTTCCTGAGTGGGTGCTAGATAGTGTGTAGCTACTCGTCTCGCTTTGTCCGAGCACATCAGATGCACAAGACGTATTATAGGACTTTAGGCTCCTCTATACTTCCACTGTATCATCAATTTATTTATGTATGTTATAGCATGAGTGAGAGAGGTATACTATAACTGAAAGGTCTGCATTTATTCATTAAAAAAGAGATAAACGATGCTTTCGACGTGTAATTCGAAAACGACTCCATGATATTCCCATGTGAGTCATTATATAATTGTTAACGATATAAACAATAGGTGCCTATTATTTCTACTGAATTTCACAATGTGTAGAAAACAATACATTATAGACAATATTTTCTCCCATACTATTTCTTATAAAGTCAATAATAACAATAACATTCTCATTGTTTAAGCAGAACAGTATGAACGCACAAAGGTCCCCTATAAAGCGTAGACGGCCGTGGTTAGAAATGGAAAATATTTCATGTTGCATTTATAATATATATAAATGAAAGGAGAGAAGACGAGGAGGAAATAGTGGCATTCATTTCACATTAATATTATTACTGTAGAGGCGTTCCTGCTGGAAGGCGGTGTAGAGGAACTCAATGTGCCGATGTGGCCTGAGATGCTTGTAGAGTTCCGAAGTCTTCCACAAATAGTATCGACCAATGCATTGGAAATTTAGATACCCCTACAGATCTCATATGCAAAGTATTTTTATGTACATATGTATGTAAAATAATGTTATATAAGCCAAAGACATATTTATTTAATAAAAATCGTGTAAATATATCAATGTCATTGTGTTCTCTTTTATGTTTTTGTTTGTTATTATACTGTAATTTGACCTAGATTATACTATTAGATTTTAATGAAATTAACCAGTTGAAGATAGTTGTGTCTCTTTAGATCTCTCAAAGGTTTAGCATCAGAATTTTAGTCAGTCCATCCAATCTCAACTGCGTTTAATTCGACAACAAATAACATATCAGACAAATTTAGTACCTTAAAAATTTCGGAATTATCAACATGACATTACAGTACGTCAATGTATTTATGCCCTACGAGATATTTTACCTAAGGAATTTAAGTAACTGAGTGGATAACCAGGACATTCTCAAAGTCATCACTGATGAATGATCGGGTTCTATTATAATAAAACCAAGTAACATACTACTAGTATATCTGGAACTTCACTGCGCCGTTTTCTCTTCGCATCGGAGCTCTATTCTATTTTGATACACACCCTCAGAAGAGTGAGCGTCACTGTCGCCAAAACCACTCTCACCTGAAAGTCTGGTACTGCCCGGCTTTCAGGTGAGAGTGCTTTCGGCGACAGTGATGCTCACTTCTCTGAGGGTGCATGAAATATCTCAAGCTGGAGCTGCACTATGCAATGTAGATACCATAAAACAGTTTGCGCAATATACCCCATGACCATGTGCTTTGGGTTTTTTACAAAGAGTAAAGGCTATGTAAAAAATTCTAATTCTCTTTAGAATTCTATGCAAATATACCCCATTTTCGAAAATGGGGTTTCAGTCTTTTTTCTAAAACTAAAAGAGAAAAGAAACGATAGTAGATATCAAGAACTCTCTCATTCAGGGAATTACACAGATTTACAACAATCTTACTTGGCAATTACGGAAGGGTAAAATGTTTGTAAATATCAACCGATGTAAATGCTAGGCAAACTAGATCTTTGCATAGAATCCTAAAGAGAATTACACATTTTTACATGGCCTTTACTCTTTGTAAAACCCAACGCACATGCAGTGAAAGGTCCTATGTTTTGTCCTCCGATGCTTCTGTTCTCCTCCAATCCCTAGCCGATTTTGTCCGCTATCCCCATCGGATTACTTGGGGCATAAGCTGGGGCTCCACTAGCCGATTTTGTCCTCAAATCGGGGCTATTCTCACAAATCGGACTCAAACTAAAGAATCATACTTATGTATACTGTAGGTATGTAGTTTTATGTTTATAAACATGCTTCTGTTTATAATAACTCCATGCTCAAGTGGAAAATAAACTTGCCAAGGCTTTGAAAACAAGCTTTAAGTCCCGATTTCGGCCCCGATTTTGCATCTGAGACTGATTTCGGCTCCCAATCTCATATCAAACTGGTTTGATTTTCATATGTCCGATCTCTAGACCTTATGTTTACCTTATAATGATTGAGACGCGTTGTTAAAGTGGACAGTTTTATTTTTAATCCAACACAAATGAAATGACATTGATTTTTTGTCGTCTTGGTGATGTTCGTATACATATACCTTTCATAATAACATGAGTCAATAATCAGTTAATTGATACCGAAGTAAGTACTTAATGTGAAGTTACATATAATGTGAGTTCATATTGGAATGTGAGTTCATGTTTATAGGCGTGGGCGGGCGGGTTAATAAATGCGCCCTGTGTGGAAGCACGCTGGAAAAGAGGGCGCGTGTACCGGGAGCAGTCCTTTTATAGTGGTTGGTTCTGGTGGTGGCCGCGGGGGCGCCACTGCGGGCGTTCATTGTCTTTTGCCGCCGCGCCCATCATTAATACTGCAATTCTACGTATTACGTCCCAATGTGGTTTATAAGATGTGTGATGTAAATATAAACAAGCCCTGACCCTTTCTGATCGGATCACCTCCCTAATAAGATATATGGCCTATAGATGGGATAGGTAGGGGTACCAGGGCATGATCGGCTCGTGAGAATTACCCAAATATTTCGGGTAGTGGAGCCCTAGCTATAAAATCGTCTTCTTTTTGCAAAACGCCTGACCAATGACACGCACTTTCGTATTTTTGGTGGTTGCAAAATGAAAAACTTGCAGATTGAATTGAATTGACAAATATTGAATATATCTATTCAATCGGATTTTCTCTGAGACAATCGTCTCATAAAGTTTTAAAAAGCAGTTGGAATTCAGCAGAAAGAAACGTTAAAATAAAAAAGTCAAATCCGTGTGATCATTTTCTGGTTAACGAAAATCGCATAAAATGAAATCGCCTAGAAACCTCTGCTGTAGTGAAACAACATTTCTTTTCTGGAATTCGGCCGAAATGAGTGGTGTGCGCTTATAATATTTGATCAGTTTTATTATCACATTGAATGAGGTTTCTAGATTTTATCAGCATACAAATCTGAGCTGAGGGTGCGCGGAATATCCTTTCTGCTTGGCTACTCAACTTTTTTTTCTTATTTTTTTTTGGGGGGGAGGGGGGAGGGCGGAGGGGACACAATTCCATTCAAAAGGAATTTAATATTTTAAAAAAGAACCCAAAGTAGATGTGAGTATGACAGTAGAAGGGATGATCCATACGCACATGCGCGGATAATCTTTTCTGCGTGGCTCGTCATGATCACATATATGTTGGGATTGGCGGACTTGATGCTTCAGGAAAGGCTCCTCCATGTCCTGATACCGGTCTGGGACAACCTCCCTTCTGTCAATACCTCCTGCACCATCCAGGGGGCACCCCCAGCCCTCCAGCCCCCCCCCCCCCTAGTCAATAACTGCCTACCCACCCCCACCCCCAGCTCACCCCCAGCAATATGTCACCATAAAGGGCCGCCTCCCAGCACTCCTCCAAACCGGCGTACTGGGATGAATACGAAATGTTTCATTGGGCTGCATTTAACTTGATACGTACGCCGGGGGTCGCAGCGCCGTGTGTGCCGTCACATTCCAGGCTCCGGACTACAAGGCAAGTTGGGGCATAATATTTGCTTATTGGTGGTGCGGCGGGGAGGAGGGCCACTGGGAGGGGACGGTGCCTGCACAGCGCCGCATACTTCAGACGTGCATGTCCAGAATAAGGAAAGTGAACTCTTGACATGAGTACACAGTTCATATCTAGGTTGGTCGGGGACCAGACTAACCTGCCTCCTCCTCCTCCTCCCTGGGAGGCTCTCCTTTACCTGCTTACCCCCTACCAACCTATGGTCGTTTCCCAACTGAGCTGGACAGACGTCCATCTATTACCCAAAAGGCAGCAGCCCAGATGTGGGCCATTGGAGTTCAGCGACCACCTGAACCAGGGTCCTCAGAATCAGGTCTCGCAACCAGGGCCCCTTGCATTGCTTGGCGCTAGTTTAGTGTACCCTGCAGCTATATCATGCAATATGGCAACTAAAAGAACCCTTGTATACATTTTTTTTAAAGGGGTGTTTACACTTGCCCTCCTATCTAGCCCCTGCAGCTCCCACCGCAGCTCTAAGACTATAGGTTCCATGTCCAAGAGGGGGGGGGGGGGTTACACTGCAAGTCATGCACTGTAATACTATACCCCAGAATATAAGCACTGAATAATCAAGTTAACATCCCTATTTACGAATTCCTCAAGGGGACACGACCCAAAGTCTATACTAATCTGGTACAATTGAACTTGAACTCATAGATGTCAGCCACTCCTTATTTACTGACACTATTTAGAATAGGAAATTACAAAAATTATTCACATTCTTCAATTTTATGTAGAGAATTTATTGGATCGAGAAGGTAATTCCCATCTATTAATACTCATCCAGATATTTCGAATTCCAACAAAAAGTAAATCCGGTTAACTACTTTAATATCCATTAACTAGGAGAATTGGAATTTCAGCACATTCATGTGATTAGAATTCAAAAAAAGCATAACATTTACTATTATCGGGGCCAAGCTTCCTGTTTATAAAGGATAGGTGATTAGTAGTGGGTTGGTATACATGTCTATACTAAAACAATGACTGAGTCATACTTGGTTTCTGTAATCCTATCTCAACCTATCTATGTGGAACAGTCAACCTTTAGAGACGCTAGGGTTGGGGGCGGATACTGCATGGTATAATAATGCAAATCTAGTACAACATTAATTAGATTGTTTAAAAATCCACCATATTACTTATACAGGCGGCCAGGAAGGCCTTGCTATAAAGGGACACACTTTTCTTTTTCATAAACTGCCACAATTCTTTGTACACGAATGCTTTGTAAACGGGACAAATAATAAAATCAACCACCTGCCTGAAGAAGGTCTATTAATTATGAACGTACCAGCCCATTCCCATGTATCAATTGTCACCAATAAAATGTATAAATTTATTTGCTTCTTGTCTGGTTTTCTATGGGACTCTTTTTCATCAAAAAGATGTACATTGTATAATTTCTTCATACCGGACGCTTATCTAGAACTATATATTCCATTCAATTCGCCATCATGAGAGTTACCCACTATTAGCTATAGTTTAAAGCAAAAGATATTATCCATGCTGTTCTCAAATTTCTCTATCTATGAAATGAACCCTGAATTTTGCCTGGTTTTCTTATTTTAAATCGTATTTGGTGTCGATGCAAGGAATACTATGTAGGCTTACATACACATATCAGTAAATCCCTACCCTGCACTGTTAATACATGTGTGCCAGGTCACACTGAACTAACTTGTGGTTTACAATATTGTAGCAGCATTTTCTACCCTATTTCCCAAAGTGACCCTTTGACTGCCATGGGCTGCCACCCCTCTCGTCCTACATATATCTGTGATATTGACATGAAGTTATGCCATATGAATCCCCATCTGAAAGTCACTATACCCGGTATATGGATTCTATGGGGACAAAAAGAGCATACTGATACTGGAATGTTAAGGTATGATTCAGCTCTCAAATCTTAAATCCCTGCTGGGAAAGTCCAGAAAGCTGGTAGATGCAGCTACATGTCATGACGGATAACCTTCTTACCTTCGTATCCCTCCCTCTGTCTGGTCTTCACTTCTATGTTACTATGATACTGAA
Source organism: Harmothoe impar (assembly GCA_947462335.1). Taxonomy (NCBI): domain Eukaryota; kingdom Metazoa; phylum Annelida; class Polychaeta; order Phyllodocida; family Polynoidae; genus Harmothoe; species Harmothoe impar. The sequence goes on along the minus strand of OX381707.1, from coordinate 57,666,701 downwards.
AAGCTAGCTATAGCATTGTTTTTAATAGACTCCTGAGAGGAGTATATTGAGTCCATGAACTTATTGAATTATAATGTTAACTGGTATTTTTCATTTTAGGAACCTTGTCAAGCCCTATCCTACAAAATTGCCCTTATTCTACAAAAACATAATAGGTTTGTATAGTATAAGGGCTGTCAGTCAGGCCACTATCCTACAAAATTTGCCCCTATCCTACAAAACACCTGTCAGGCCCTTATCGTACAAAACTACAGTGACGTCACCTTAGTCCGGGCGACGATAGTCCGGGTACTACACCATCCGGGCAGGTATCCCTCTGCACGGCCCTAACTACACTATAATAGTATACAGTAGTCCGGTTATTTCATGATCCGGTCACCGGTCAGTGCCTTTAGTGTACAGAGTGTATCTTTTGCACTAAAATGTGTCACAGTAGTCCAGTCGACCCCCTCCCCCAATATGGATTTATATAATAAATGCATCTGCAACAACGCATTTAACACCTTGAGTTAGGCAGGTACTGACCCCTTCATCTCGTCACAGTTTAAGATATACACATACACATGGTACAACCAGCATTGTCCTGGCACCCTTAGTTTTTAATTAACTCAATGACAGACAAAACACCCAGATCTAATACAAAGCATTTAGCACCTTGATGCATAATGCCCCCGAGGGATAATGCCCCGGATAATGCTAATTATAAGCTGTGTGAAAACCACTACACAAACAGCAAACAATGCTTGCTACAGCATCTCTCATTTGCAAATTACAAACAACGAATCCATAACTTAGATATTGTGTAATACATGTAGTTTGTTCTTAAATGTAGGCATATGTGTCTTGAATTATTTGAAACATGCATTAAATACAAGAGGTAAGCATTTAGACCTAATGTCTAACACCAATGTCAACCCCCCCCCCCCCCCCCACACGGTTTCAGGCACCCGGTCGTTTCGGCTCCCGGGCGGTCTGGGCTTTGCACGGCACTGCCCGGACTACTGCGACGTGACTGTATACATTATTGTAGGATTACAGTGCCAATAAAATGTCCCGCTCATCTGAAGTCTATTATTATGAGAGCTTGAAAATTACACCCCATCATTAAAAACCCTATGGCTTCACACGACTCCAAGGGCGTGAACCTACATCTCCAAGCACAGTCTTGGTGGTTGTGTGGGTATTATAGAATAAGGGTCCGTCACTAGAAGTCCCCCATCTCCTTTGAGCATCCCATTCTGATGAAAATACATGTATTCAAATGCATTGAAAGGTAACATAATTATCATAACGCATAATACAGAATTGTCCAGGTATCCAGAATTTGCAAATAATTTTTAAACTAATGATATAGCCCCTTTGAGAAAAGTCCCCCCTCTGCCTTGCACCAACCTTGCTGCGGGACTGGCCTCCATAGCCACAGCATTGTGGGGGAGCCAATGCTTCCAATCTACCCCCGATGCTCCCATACTCCCGATGGCTTCACTCACCATGGCATCACATAACTGATCCCGTTGCTCTCCAAATTTTGATCTGAATAACATCACACTGCGGATGGCGCCACAACCTGATATCATTACAATCATGAAAATTATAATCTAAAGGTTCTATAAAGGGTCTACATAGTGAACTTTGGCGCTTTTACCATTTCTACAGGTGGCTAGCTGTGTCAGACTTGATACTAATATCTCTGGTCATTATATAGTTGAGGTTATGTTTGACAGCTATAAAGCTAGTCGCGCACAGCTATTCAGAACATGCATAGTTGTAACACTGACCACATCATGACCCTCAATTCTGGGAAGGACGGCCATTTACAGCAAGGCCTGCTGGGACAGGAAGTACAGGGCATGCTGGGTCCAAGATGGCGGCTGGTTGGGGATGACCTCAAAGCAGGGCAACAATGGCGTCAGCAAGCCGTGAATGGGTGGCAAGTGGAGGTGAAGGAAGTGTGCATGGGTCATGGCGTTTGTGGAGTAGATTTCATTGTCTGTGTGAGTTTGATGTGGCCAGGGGCCTACCCTGCTGGTATACGGCACTAGCATATCCTGGTGTCTCAGGTAGTCGGGGGCTACATCCATATCTCATTATAATGCTAATCCTCTCCCCTCACACCTAGAACAAAGGGGATGTACTTCATAAAGGGTGTGAAGATAAGAAATTCACCCATGATGCACTGCCCTGGAGTCGGGGGCCTAACCACAATGCATTGCTCTGAGACAAGATGGCGGCCTCCGTAGCCTAATGCGCTAGTGCCGTTATAGGGTTTGCAAACTACGGCCAGGAAAAAGCAGTTTGGGGAAAAGGGAATTGGGTAGGTGGGATGCAGAGAATACCAAGCTAGGTGGTTTTGGATCCGCCAGATCAAAATGACATGTCCGACGGCATTTTGAATTTCGCCACCAATTTAACAAGTAGGCTGAATGTATTGCCCCCAACCCCCACTTCCACCCATCCCTTCTGCTCCTATCAGGGATCTACTACCAGTTGATAGGGGGCGACAATGGCAACCACCTTAAGGTCATTTTAGGATCTGGGATTGCTTCCTAACTATCAAGACCGCTCCTGGAGATATAATCTGTGCAAACACTGAGCTATATTAATACTGAGCATATCGTGTGCCACAAAAAAAAAAGAATAAATGGCATAGCATAGGTATATATCTGTAAATCTACTGTAAAGTATAGTTGAGATATGAATGTTGAAATTTAAGAAGGGACTGCTCTGAAATTTTTTATTATTTCATTATGGTGTACACATTATATGGCTCTAGAGATGAGCACCTGCAGGAGAATCGGTTTATGAACCAGGCTACCACTATGAAAAGTGTAAAGAGTGTGCATATTACAGCTGACAGATCTAAAATCATAAACAGTGCATCATGTATATACAGTTAATTGTTCAAGACACTCAACCCATCCAAGCTGTAACCCCACACTAATGCAGACTATACATGCTTTAGACAGGGCTGACATTGGGTGCGGGTGCGGAAAGGGGAGTTGGATCATAGCCTTTTTATCCCCCTGACAGATCGGAAAGTCGTTTATCAAACTGCAAAATCGAGGCATTCATACAAAAAAGGTATCCACCAAATTAAACATTGACTTTGGGCTGAGTGAGGAGTGAGCCTGGTGCTACTGCCTATAGTGGGGTATATGTTCAGGTGCCTGCAGGGGGTCGGCTGTGTACAGGTGTGTTGGTGCCCCACCCCTCTCTATCCATGGCCAAAAAGAAGAAAAAAAAGGTGTGTTTCAGGTTACCCGACCCTTCCTAGAAAAAACAGCCCACTCTAGACATTTTCATCCGATTTTGAAAAATAGTTTCAGTTACTTTTGTGGCCTAATCCACGGAATGGAAAATTAAAACAAAATATTCAGACCCTAGACTTTCACCTAAAACACCCTCTTTTGACTGAATCTACACCACACAAAACCCTCATACTGCATTCACACTGAACTAGAGCTGTTCCTCAGCTTTAAGTAAAGTTTACCTAGTGTTTTCCTATTACTCAAATGAATACTAACTATAATATTAATATTAAATTCGTTGAATATTAATTTACCCGTTATTGCAATTTGGACCTAGTCCAAGAATATTGAACCACTTAGTTCATGCGTTAAAGGTGAAGCTGCCATGCCTGCATAAAACCTCTTGGCTGGCACCTCCTTTATGTATCTATATGTTTTTCACCTAGGCTATATGTACATAGAAGTTTCCATTCAGCTTTTGAAAATCGTAGTGTGAACCATGACCTTGTCTGAAATAAAAATCTTACAAGCTTGCATTAGAATTCCCCTCTTATAACTCAAGTCCTGATTGTATGAACCTGGCCCTGGAATCTATCTCTTATGACTCAAGTAATGTTAATTTGAACCATAAGAACCCGCTCTAAGTAATGGTGATGTGAACCTGCCATTAGCATTAACTCAGTCAACGGCAGCTGACAAATGGCACAACATGGCGGGCATGTCTCCATGTTTAACCAACCTCAAATAAATGTAAGCACACATGATCTCTGAACGGCCCAGTATACATGTCACTTCACTTGTAGGCCTAAGGGCATATACACACTATAAGGAGTTATCAAACGTAGGCCGCCATTGTACCCCCCCCCCTCCCACCACACATCATTTGTAAGATTCAGTCCTACATGTATGGCTCTAGGCCTGCACTGTAAGCTATAGGTATATTGATGGTATTTCCAAAGCCGATGCTCACCAACAGCACCCTCAGAAAGGTGAGCGTCACTGTCGCCGAAAGCACTCTCACCTGAAAGCCAGGCGCGACAGTGACGCTCACTTTTCTGAGGGTGAGGCAGATTCAAGCACCATGGTTCATTTGGGTGAAATTTGAAATCATGATACTACACTGTAAATAGTCACCATACCCAATTAAGACATTGACATTGATACTTATTAAATTAACCGGACTTGACACCACTATGTGATTGCGTATTAATTGTATATACGTTTTGGCTTGATTGAGAAATCAGTCCTGTGATTTATTATAGCCAAATAAAAAATCTAAACTTAACTCAACCCAAAAAATGCGTCATTTTATATCATAAATCAACAGTAGACTTCTGCCCATCTACACTAATACTATATATACTGTGAAAGTATACAGAAGATACATATATACTTCTAATAACAGTACCTCATTGAAATATAAAAATGTGACATCCCTTGTGACTTAAAAGGTAGATAAAACATACTATTAAAAAAATCCTTCCCTCACCTTTCCCCCTCTTAATGTTATCTGCAACTGTCATATGATTATACATTTGTATATATCCCATAAACGTAAGAATAGTAATATTTCAGAATGTTTGGAAGCTTAGCATGATTCTTTTTACCGATGGGAGCACCATATCTAGGCAAAATCCAAATTAAACTCTGGAGTATGTATTTTTTATTAGAAATATGTACTTATCATACATTGTTGTAACATTTATCAAATTCATTCCAGTACCTTACTATAGCTCTGTGGAAAGTGAATGGAACAAAAACTGTAACAGTTCACCTTCTCTTCTTTTGACTGAATGTATGTTAATTTCCTTGTAATGGGGTTTCCTGGAAATGAACAAATGTTTTCAATTTCAAGGTGTGACTGGCATTCGAAGACAAAGGTGTTCCAAGACAAAAATATTTTGCAGCAAAACATTTGTCTTGGCTCCCGACAACAATTGTCTTGGCATTATAAAACATTTGTTTTGGATTTTCACAACCGGTGTGACCGGGCCTTTAGTGGCAAACAAGATGTGATCCGATTGGGGGTGGGGTAGCTGGTTTGTGGTCTGGTCCCAACTGGGCTCCCAATTTGGGTTCAGATTGGGCTCGAGATGGAGTTCCCAAATGTGACCACATGGTACTGCTTGCGATAAATATGGGCCATCTAAAGTGTCAAAGATCAGAACCTCCAGATGGGTTTGGCCTTTTCAATTTTTACCATGGGACCAATACTGATGTGATCAAGACAGTCCCAGGTGGTCTGCATGCTTCAACTGGTCAACTGATTACGCCCTTTTACCTCGGTAGCAGTTTGAGTTTGAGATTATATATCCGTTGACATTTGTCGAGGTTCCTTTGTCCTTTGACGTTTCTCATGAAATGTAGGCTGATTCTAAGAAATTAGGCAAACTTGCGAAATGCTAAACATGTTTGTCCTAGAAAGACTGGCGAAATCAGCTGCCAGACAATACTTACAATTCTAGGAACAATTATAACAGTGAGGAATATTCCTGCACTTTCAGAGAGCAACTGGTATAAAACCAACTGATTTTGGTCAATTCAAGGCTGCTGAATTCAAAATTCATAATGAAATTGATGGGTTACTTCTATTTTCTGAGTTATTGACCTTGTAGATGCATAAATTGCAATAAAACACCCAATACTAGTGAAAGGTTTGGCAGGAAGCTTATTTGTTTTTTATGAAATACAGCAGTCCCATTGACTTAACCAAAGAGTGCCGTATTTCACACCCCCGTGAAATAACCCATGGCCGTATTTCACGGCCCTGTGACATCATCAAAATGGCGGTTTGTTTACATTTGAACGGGATAGAAATAGGCTATTATAGGCCCTAGAATAAAATATGCTTTGCCCTGTATATAATTCAGTAGTACAATAATACATAGAATATAAAATATTTGGGCAATCAGTACTTAAGCATAATAGTTATATTTCTAGAAAATGAAGAAAACAAGAACTTTTATGGTTATCCCTGTTATCAGTGAGCTAGACCAAAGTGAATTTCAATGGTTTCATTCAAGTTGCTTTTCGGCCGTTCCTCAGTGTAATTGGTCTTATTTCAGACCATTCACACTGCAAAGATGTTTCCTGAGATATAAGTAAAATTTGCCTAGCGTATCTAACACTTTTCTTAATTTCCGCTGGACCTGCTACACCCCTATAGCTGCACCTGCACCCCTATGCCTGCACCTACACCCCTATAGCTGCACCTACACCCCTATAGCTGCACCTACACCCCTATAGCTGCACCTGCACCCCTATAGCTGCACCTACACCCCTATAGCTGCACCTACACCCCTATAGCTGCACCTACACCCCTATAGCTGCACCTACACCCCTATAGCTGCACCTACACCCCTATAGCTGCACCTACACCCCTATAGCTGCACATACACCCCTATAGCTGCACCTACATCTATATAGCTGCACCTACACCCCTATAGCTGCACCTACACCCCTATAGCTGCACCTACACCCCTATAGCTGCACATACACCCCTATAGCTGCACCTACATCTATATAGCTGCACCTACATCCCTATAGCTGCACCTACATCTATATAGCTGCACCTATATCCATATAGCTGCACCTACACCCATAGGGCTGCAGCTACACCTAATACACCCCTATGGCTGCACCTGCCACACCCTATAGCTGCTCCAACTGTGTTCCTCTACCTAGAGCCATGCGCATTGTATGCTAATAATGCATGCATGGCTTAATCAAACACAGATAGATTACAGTGAACTTTGGAGGACATTATTTGTTATCTCTACAATAACACAGGGCGGTAGGCCCTATGCATCACTATTTAGAGCACAACAAATGTGTTCACGTTAACCTATATAGTGAGGTGAAGCTACGGGCATGCATTGTCTGCATACTGGTACATGCATTGCCCGACCCTGACCCTCCCCCCCCCCCTTGCATCCCAATGCATGTATAACAGGATATTTATTATTTGCAATGGCAAAAAAACCCGCACTGTTATGAATCCCTGTTACAAAACGTTACATTTACCGAGATTAGGAGTATCCGTTTGGTTTCGGCGATCTTGGAACAAGAGCCATTGGACTGTTTGAGATAGGACTATTAGACTCTGGTTTCTAGAATTTCAATTCAATATTCTTAACTGAATTTTCATATGGTCACATAGAAGAAACATATAAGTGTTCAATATCATGTATAACATGATGTATCTGAAAAGTTTTTTGTGAATCTTCATACACATAGTTATACGCAGCTGAAACACTAAAATTGTTTAAGATCCTAACTGTTATATGAACGCTAACCAATGGAGGCAGCACCAGGGTACCGTACCAGGGTAGCAGGGAGGCAGCACAGGTGGATGAGGCTTGGTGTAGGGGTGGGGCACCAGGGCACCAGGGTATCAGGGGGGCAGCACAGGTGGATGAGGCTTGGTGTAGGGGTAAGGTACCAGGGTACCAGGGAGGCAGCACAGGGGGGTGAGGCTTGGTGTAGGGGTGGGGCACCAGGGCACCAGGGGGGCAGCACAGGTGGGCGAGGCTTGGTGTAGGGGTAATGTACCAGGGTACCAGGGAGGCAGCACAGGTGGGTAAGGCTTGGTGTAGGGGTAAGGTACCAGGGTACCAGGGGGGCAGCACAGGTGGGCGAGGCTTGGTGTAGGGGTAAGGTACCAGGGTACCAGGGAGGCAGCACAGGGGGGTTAGGCTTGGTGTAGGGGTGGGGCACCAGGGTACCAGGGAGGCAGCACAGGTGGGTAAGGCTTGGCGTGGGATAGGGTAGAGTACCAGGGCCTGGAGGCAGCACAGGTGGGTAAGGCTTGGCGTAGGGGTGGGTAGAGTACCAGGGAGGCAGCAAAGGCGAGTAAGACATGGGATAGAAGGGGCAGTGTTAGGGTGCGATGGAGGCAGCACAGGTGGAGGGGGATATTTGGCGTTGGAAGGGGGGGGGGCTACAAGGTACAGCATACCATCGCGTGGGAAACGTCGACGGCACATCAGATAAACTACATCAACTGTGTGTTGTATACCGTGAGTCGATCTTCTCAAAATGAAAACAACAGTAAACACAGCCAACACAATGCCCATGTTGTCTAGGCCCTTAATGCCCACAACAAGCCCCACCTGGGCTATGCAGGCCAGGTGGGTAGGATTTCCCAGGGTCGTCTTGTATAGGGGTATATTACGCTCTTATATCAAAGTATTAGTTATCACAGTACTTACACTTCATTCACTGTAGAGGGTTAGCTTATTTGCTCTCCAGAAAGAGGTATATATTACCGAAAAGTGAAATACTATTGATGAGGGGGATATAATGATAATGGGTGCTCAGTCAAGTGACATTTTCAAACGTATGATAACTAAGAAATAATGTGGTGTTAAATATAGATATATACATCACCAATATGGTAGGTAACTATGCAGTACATATTCGGGGGGGAGGGGGGCTGTGCAGTATAGGGCTGACCTATACAATGGTTCTAGGTCCAGATACATACATACATACATACATACATCGAAACACCAATACAATGTTAAGCAGAAGTATGATGTGAAGCGGTACCCATCTCTTCTGTATGTACAATTTCATAGATGGATTCGGCGTGAAATGCCCATCTTTCAATATTTTTGAGACCATTAGCATGTTTTTATTTTTGCAACTCGTTCAGTTTTAGGTGAATTTTGGGGGAATTAAGTGTGGGTTCGATTTCCCAGGTGACGAAACTGGGCTCCACGCACCCATCTTTAAGATTTAAGATGAAAAGCGACTGGCAATCAATTAGAATAAAAGAAACCTCACCCATTTAGTGTCAACTGGCAGCTTGCGCCTACCCACATTTGCATGCTTTGGGTGGGCGCAAGCTAGGTTCTTTCCGATCACGAAATAGATTGAACTGCTGAAAATAAGCACCAGTGGATTCAGTCCTTTTACCCCATATTAAGGGTAGGCGATTTTTGCAAACTTCAGCAAATTACTATGCACCAAATACCTTAGCATGCATTGTACCAGCTGCTACCCGATCCTACCCGCCCTACCTCCGCCCTTAAGGTGTCAGTCGCCCTATAAACATCAACCAAGAAAAATCCCTAAAAGAAACTTGATCCGTTTGGCGGCTTCTCATGCAAGGTGTATAAAAAAGGGGGATGGTCGGCTTTAAAGGGGCTGCCCTTACGTATGCAGTTCCCCCTGAGGGCGTAAGGGGCGCTGCGATCGGTGTGAGTGGATAGTGCCCCTGGGAATAAAGGTGTGAAAATAACAGGGGTCTGGGTGGGGGTGGGTGCCCTTGGTATCGTCTGTATAGTGTTGAGGTGGGTGGATGTTCTACAGTCGGTTGTCCCTACTTGTCGATGTTCACCCCTCTGCCTCCCCCCAGCCACGCCCTCACAAGTTAGTTCCCCTTCACAACTACCAGGGGACATCCCCCCCTCACGTTTAGCTCTGTTACATATAGTGATCAGCTGACATACACAAACTCCATTTAGATCAGTACAGTGACGGAGGGTGGGCCAGCTTGGGTAGACAATTCTGACATTTCATGATTATGCTGTGTACATTATAAGAGCCTGTTCACCCAGAGTATTCGTGTATGATACGGCAAAATTAATAACGAGCGATACCTTTAGACGACGGTCGTCGTCATCAGAGCTACGGGTACAACTTGCCGATGATTTCCTTTTTCCTATGCTGGTGCCCTTGGTCTGATATGCCCCACATAAAATGCCAGTGTAGAACGTAAAACAACAAACGAGTATGCTTTGAAGTTACATTTGTCGATATTTAAAAGTAGTTTATCAATTATATCTATCTGAATGATGCATAACAATTATGTGCATCAAATCCATGTCTTCCTTAAGCGATAAATATTGTTTTAAAGACAACAAAACACTTTTATTATAGTTTTATGTTTGTACCTCAGCTGAATGTGAAACAACAGCCACATAGCTTCCATACTTCTTGTTGGAGGAGAATCCTTTGATCCCTTTCTTGTGGTTGTGGCGGTGCATTAACCTCAACATTTAGTTTGGTTAAAGATAACACATTAGGGAGAGTTCATTTATTAGTTAGGCGGGGGGGGGGTTAGTGGGTTTGGGAAGGGGGGGCGTAAAAATTTCCAACCCCTCCTGAGGGCAGGGCGTAAAAAATTCTGACAACTCTTAAGGAGGGGGCGTAAAATATTCAGGGGCGAAACGTCCTATGTGCTGTCAAGTGGGGGGGGGGGGGGAGATTTCTCCGCGCGAAATATCACCACCCTCCCCCCAGTAATTAATAAATGAACACTCCCTTAGGAATAAACGTATTAGCATAATTGTGTAATGCTTCCCTAATTACAAGGCGCACATATAGAAGAAGCCCTAGCTCTCAGCATTGGAGATCAAAAGCTGTGGTTTAGGTGTCTGAATGTATGCTAGATTAAAGGCCGTGTCATCTAACTCTTGGCACGTATATATATGACTGTCTGGCCACGCTTTTTTAAAAGTTCTGATTTACGCTGATTAAATATATACCTCCCCTTGTCTTTGATCAAAACGAAAGATGTCACACCGTGAGCCAGACATACATATCACCAACAAGAATTGCACTCTAATTGTATGTTATGGCACAATTAATACAATATTAGAATAGAAAATAATCTGTGCTAAAAAGGCTATAAAGGTTACGAGACCCTGCCTAGATAAAAACAGGGAACACATCAGAATTTGACACCAAAAAGGGGAAAAAAAAAATCCAGGTTATTTATAGTATGATAACAGTCTGCAACACCTGCGAGTCTTAAGACCCTCTAATTATCATGGCGATCTGAAAGTGACTTATACGTTGTTGTGTTTTTTGTTGTTGTTTTTTAATTATTAACAATCATCCGAAATAATAATAAAAAAGATCCGAGACAAATTCTGTCCATGTTATACGACAGGTCTTTTTGAGGGGTTGTCTTTTCTTTTCAGGGGGGGGGGGGGGGCAGGGGGACCTTTAGAAATTGCTGACACTGTCACGAAATAGTTGAAAATGGATCTTTTCTGATAGCAGTGTGAGGGATATCCATTGTGACACAAATTCAAGAAGCTAGCCATCAAATGGTTGCCACACACATCGGGACAAGTTTGTGTTTCTTTAAATTGTAAATAAGTTACTCAAGAGTAAATGCAGGAAAGGACGAGGATATATGTTATGATGGGAAATCCATTAATATGGCATGCACTGGGAGAGGGGACCTTAGTGTACCCTGCAGTATACTTTTGGCAGGTCACATCACATTCTTATAACTATGATGTTACAGATGATGCTTACGTCTCTGGTCATTTTGTGTCTACCCCTTTTAAACAGATTTCTGTGACTGTCAAATGAATAGGTAAACATAGAGGCCTGTACGATTTAGATACTTACTTCTATATAAACCATTTAGCAGCAGGCTGTCGATCAATAAGCTAACCACCTGATCCTCCCACACTCAAATACCAGTCTTTGCATGGTGGGGCGGTAGGTGCGCTGGGGATGCTAGGGGTGGAGGGTGGGGGCGTTGGGCAGACTTGGGAGGTGGGGGAATTTGTATTCATGAAGGGATGTAACCGGTTAATTGCAGCACCATTGTTAAGTAGCAGTGCCAGAGTGGGGTACTATACAGTGATATTCTTCTATACGACCAATCTCTCAGCCTATATAGTGCCTTGCCAAGTTAGTAATTTTTCAGGCTCCCTATATACCATCATCCTAGGTTGGCTGATGCTGTCAGGTAATCATGTTGTTTTGTATCAGGGGACAGGATGGTGGCCTGCAGGGGACAGGATTGTGGCCTACAGGGGACAGGGTTGTGGAATACAGGGGGCTTGGTGCCAGGCTATATATAGCCAATGTAGATAGATAGATGGATGGATAGATAGAAAGATAGATAGATAGATAGATAGATAGATAGATGGATGGATAGATATATGGATAGATATATTGATATATGGATAGATAGATATTATATACATACATATATATATATATATATATATATATATATATATATATATATATATATAAATATATATATATATATATATGTATATATATATATATATATATACATAAATATATATATATATATATATATATATATATATATATATATATATATATATATATATATATACATACATACATACACACATAATATAGATATAGATATAGTTATATAGATATATAGATATAGATATATCGGGACAATATGGCAGCCTTCAGGGACTAAATACGTTCAGCCTTGTAGGTTGGAGGTGGGGGTTAGCAGGGCTCTCATCCTTAATACTTCTCCATTCCATGCACAGGTCGAGGCGGGCAGGAGAAGAACAAATTCCCGCGTTGTTTGCTGGTACTCTGACTGAGGCTACCAGTAGCATACATTACACCCATTCCCACAACACCAGCAGCATCTAGCCCTGCTGCCCTATAGCTGCCTTTTCACCCCCCAGCCAGGGTCAAGTTTAAATACATCTCCCAGGTATTGTAATCCAATGAGACTTGTCATTCATGAAGAAGGGGGGAGGGTGTGTTGGTGGATGTATGGGTGGTGGGAGGGGGTAGGACCACAGTCAGGATGGGGGTGGGGTACTTCATATATGCACCCAGTATAGTCGGAAATCTCTTTTTAAAATGTATAGTTCGTGAATTCATGGAGGTATGTATTACATGTATAATCATATAAGTAGTTAGCATCGCTATTGCATTGCGGAAATCCGTTTTTCCCTGGATTGTCCATTGGCGCATAACTGTGAAGGCGTCATTCCCTTCCGGGTGTTTCATTCAGGTGGTTCAAGAATATATATTAATAAAATTAATTCTTACAGCGGAAGGTGTGGCCACACGTCCCGGTTTGGAAAAGCATGAAGCTGGAGACAGTTATGTAGCAGAAAATTGAAAATATAGAGCTCGCCAAGTTAAATAATTTGTAAAAAAAAAGAGAAGCCAAACATGTTTCATACCAAAAGAATACCGCCAAGTAAAAAGGCATTTTCTAATCAGTGTTTGACACCTCGTGCTCAATTCCTTAAAAATATACATAATATTTAGCTTCAAAACAGCAATTTTTATATCCAATTTGACCATTTAAATAGTACATATATTGATCCCTCCCCAACCCCCTTGTTAAAATGATGACCACTCCCTGAGCGGATATATCCAGGGCACATGTGTGTGTCCAAAACCTCAATACCCATCCCCTAGATACCAGTAAAGTCAATGATATCAACTTACCTTAGCATCTAAATTCATTTCTCATGTATCCGCCTTCCTTACTCTTCAGCAAGCTGACATGCAGACTCTATGAATATATGTGTTTATGCAGGGTATGAGTCTATGGAAAATATTTGAGAAATGTTTGTGCTTGTTATCTGGGGTGTATTATAATTTGAAATAAGGGGGGTGGGGTGTCCATGTCCGATGAAACCTGGGGTTTTGGGTGCAGTCGGGGGAGCAAAATGGAATGGGTCCGGTGTTTTAGTTCTGTTTCTATATTCTCCTCCAGTTTATTCATTTAACTGAACAAACTATACAATGAGAAGTCTGCCTTAACACTAGGCTTAAACATACAGCACAATCAGGCCCCACCACCAATAATTATAACACAATGATACCCCCCCCCCCCAAACACACACACACACCAATTTTAATTTTAGAAACCGTACGCACAGGAGTTGTTGCGTGCGCGGAGAACCATATTCGCACCCCTTATCCTTGTATACCAGCCCCACCTACATAGAGTAATAAATCATAATCATTATTTTTTATGGAATACAGCAGTCCCATTGACTTAACCAAAGAGGTCCGTATTTCACTCCCCCCGTGAAACAACCCATGTCCGTATTTCACGACCCTGTGACGTCATCAAAACGGCGGTTTGTTTACATTTGAACGGCGTAGAAATTCTTCATATTAGCCTATTTAGGCTCCCCCCTACCATAATTTTGGTATTTTTAATCGAAAAAGATAAAAAATAAACACAAAGGTACCCTCATTTAAGTCTGTTGAGTGGGTTATTTCACTTGTTGACACTCGGGCCGCATTTCACTCGGCCTACGGCCTCGTGAAATACGGCCTGAGGTCAACTCGTGAAATAACCCAGTCAACAGACTGAAACTCGTGCACCTTTGTCTATTTATTTTCAAAATATATAGATCTGCGTTGAACTGTTTAAAAACTGTATACAACTTGCCTTAGGGTCCACCTACCACCAACACCTTTCTTACCACCTATAGCTGGGGGATATTTCGTAGCTCGGTCAATCAAGTTCAGCTTATATTTTCATAGGCAATTAATCTGGCCAAGATAGTTTTTTTGTACATATGATAGCACTTGCTAACTCTTCCAGATAAACACATATTGGCGTTGAGTGTCAATATGACACCTAATAAGATCTGGGCTGTTTCGGGTAATCTGAAACTTATCTTTTTCGGCCTGGCCAACAGCCAATCGCATAGGAACCAAGAAGTGTGTTTCAGGCTACCCGACTCATGCAGGAAAACCTTATCCAATTTTGAAGAAAAGGTCTTTAGGCCATTATGGGGTTATTCTAGAGAATATCTGATGGCCTACGAGTCACTGCACTGCACTGCAAATGGGTAGTCAATCTCTGGGTACTTTTGAGGACTAAGGTGAAAAAAAAATATATATATATTTTTTTAAATTAAAAACACGACCTATCTGATTGTTACCTAAAGCACAACTTCTCTTTTTTTTGTACAGGGTATGACATCAGCCGTTTGCAGAGCACGCGGCCATTCTGAAAACAATTAAAATACAATTTGTCACATTTAGTGATGTGTAGGGCCTTCGGGGGTCACACAATTTTAGTTAGGTGACTACACTTGTAAAAGGGTGAACTTGTGACTTAACTATTTAAAAAGTTATGTTGATCCCTCAATATCTTACTAAAGATTTTACTTATCCGAGAGAAGGTAATTTTGAAGGAAGCCGCTTAAAAAGTGGGTGATATAGAATGTATATATAATTATAATTCTGTTGCTGTGTTAAAGAGCTTATAAAACATATATACAGCGACTCACTTGTACCAACTCTGTCACATTTGAAATAAATTAATCCTCGACTCTTTATATAAAAACGTTGCATACCACATGATACACTGACCAGTGGAAATGGAATTGATTAAATATGCGGGTTTTCTTAAACAAAGAAAAGTCTTTTGGAGTGGGTTCCAAGAATGTACTAGATTGCTGTGAGTGTTAGGAATGTGGTAGACCTACGCTTCTTACTATACTCACCTACGACATCACTTAAACGTAAGGAAATGCACACAAAGGACAACTGTTTTCAAAATGTGTAGCTTGACTACCATTTGTTAATTTCAACGTCTTAAATGTTTCCTTAGTTTCTGGTTTCTATGTACAATGCACTGTGCTAACAGTGCGTTGATATATGACACACATATATTTGGGAGTGAAAATATGTTTGTATCAACAGGAGAAAAAAAAGTATTAAACAAACAGTTCAATTTTGGTCGGAAAGCTTAAAACTGTTGATAACATGCATGTAAACTCTCTTTTAATTTCTATTGAACTTGATTGAGGTTTAACAGTGCTTTGCTTTCCTACAAATATTTATCCTGGGGAAACATCAAGATCACTGCCTGCATGCACGGTTTACTTAGACAAATTATCCAAGCAGATGAGAGATACTTGATGTAAAGACTTCTTTATTCCATTCAGCAACATGTGATACATACACAATAGAGACTCCTACCAACCACTCACAACAGGGAAACAACCATGTTCTATATGAAGATCTGGCATTGACACTTCAGCCTTGATATTTACAATATGACCTTGACACTTGCTCTGTCAGTCTTGACCTGTACATATTTCATTTACCTAATCAGGCTTGTGCCGTTATTACTAATCTACATAGATTATGCCCTACACGGACTGACCTTGACATTGGGCCTATTACTTGGTGTGGCCTTGACATCTGTTACATAATACATCCTTGACATTTAGGTAATGTAATTTGCTCCTGGTATAGCAGCCTTGACCATGGGTCTGGTGCTTGCCTTGACTTTGGATCTGAATGCATTCACTTTGGCTTATTTGCATTATCACTTGGCTGACTACCCCAGTGTTTGAGTCATCCCTCATGACAACAGTTAGTACAGTTACATCACAGAAATTGGATATGCTACATCCTGTCAGCAAACGTCCTTGACCTTGAAACAATACAATTATATCCCTAGGAGTGGATCTGCTACTTCCTGTCTACAAGCAACCTTGAGCTCTTGGTCAGTGGTGGTATAAAGCCAGGGTTCCTATTCTGTTGATGGTTGCGTGGTACCAAGTCTCCGATTCCCGCCCCTTGGACTTAGTGCATTACAATTCAATTAACATATATTTAGCGTGTTCTACTTTCTATCGGTTTCTGTCTGACCATTAACTCTTACTGACTTTATTTGTTCTGTGGTGGAGTGCACTATCATCTAAATCCTATTCTGTTCCTATTCCTTTAAAGAAATGGCTATATGAATAGACTGGTAGTCAAGGCATTGATGTTGGGGGCAGCAATATATAGGGGTCCAGCTATTGGCGGGTGTGGCCATTACTTAAACTGGTACTGGCAAGAAAGGCAGTCATAACAGCTGTCACAATGGGTATCATTTGCTACATAATGCACCCTACGATTTCCACACTGAATGGAAGGAATTATTTCATTGGTCAATGTATTCTGCTATAGTGGTTGATAGTCGAATCTATATAGCGAGGAAACGGTAGTTAACTTGTTCCTGAAACCATCGTCTTTTACACAGGTGAGAACTTTACTGTCAGAAGTCACTGTAGCTGCACAGTAAGTTATACTGTAGACTTACAGTATAAAAGGAGGTATTTTTCCTTGTTTCAAAAGCAAAAATACCCCCTTTTATTTCATGTGGAGAAACAAAGTTACTATGCTTGAGTACTAGAATGACCGTTCTCCACACCCCCGTGGAGAAACTGATGCTCATTCTCTATGGGAGTTTCTCCACGATGATGTCACTAAAATAGCTAGGAAACCAATCTTCGTTTTTGAATATAATTCATCAATAATGATAATGAAATAAACACAGAAATCCACTCTAATTGCTCCACTTTAAGTGGTATCCACTCAAAGAGATCCACTCTAAGTGGAACCTTGGATCATATCACATTCGGCTTTGCCTTGTGTGATATGATCCAAGGTAGCACTCGTGGAGAAATCTGTCATTCAGACCGATCAATGTGGACCTCTGTCTGGAGGACTGCAGCAAGGCTGCAATTGAGGAAAGGGGACTGACACAAAAATTAGTCCCTATGGACTGCTAAATGTAAAATTGTAGTTCTTTTTGTTGGGTCGGATTATCAATGGTGATTGCATGACTATCAACATTAGGTAGTAGATTCCATTTCATATGGCTGAGAATATAGTGGTCGACACCCACTTGTCTAGGCTACTGGAATTGGTCACAGGGAACGCCCCTCGCGCATGCTCAGTAGGTGTTTTGCGGAGCTTTATGAGGTACACACATACAATACCACCCTTTCAGTATTATCCAGGTATTATTGTCTCTTTTTAAATATGCACACTTTATGAGGGTCATAAATCTATATATAGACATGTAATTTGATGATTTCAGCCATTTCTGTTGACAATTAGATTCATGTTCAAGGCCTGAAACACATGACGACGTGCTCCGTAGGTGTGGCGTTTACTCGGGGCGTTTACATATAAAAGGTGTGGGAGGACCAGTGCCTGTTTGGCAAATATCCCATGATGACTTTTTTCAGAGGAACTATTTCGAGGAATTTGCTGAAACCATTATATTTGAGGCCATGATGAACATAGGTAACATAGGGTATTAGATAATTTGGATAGTTTAACGTAATGATACAATCATGAGATTCGAAACATGTTTTAGTAAGGCCTTTTTTCTTGGGCCCTCTTTTGTTTACACTTTTAATAAATGACATTGCTAAACATGAAAATGTGAAGGTTGACCTCTATGCTGATGATCTGGTTTTATACATGTCAAACAAGTCACAAGGAGTAGCATCTATATGAACTTAGTGACTGCAGACGGGTCAAAAGCGACCTGACGACATGGGCCGTTTTGGAGGCGACTTTCGATCTAATGCAATAATAAAAGCGACCTAGCGACTTTTGGGCGAAAATTATAATAGGATAAAGGGTCCTAAAAGGCGACTTTGTGACCTGGACCCCTTAATTTCGGCGACTTTCCGACCTCAGGGGGGACCCATCTGCACCCCCAACTTACTGCCGGATTGCGATACAAATTGAATGGTGAAATTGTAAAACAAGTAGTTGCCTTCCTATATCCTGGTACCATGTTTGATCAGGGTTTCACCATAGAGGAACAGAAAGATACATATATCACAGGTATCTGTAAACATGAACCCAGTAAACAAATAACGTTATATACCATTTTATAACGTTATATAACGTTATATGTCAACGTTTCTCTAATGCTCTTTAGTATGGCATAACGTTATGTAAAGTTTAAAACGTTATTTTGACGTTTTTTTGGTAGCTGGGAACACCACATTTGTCACTGAAACCATAGGCACAAGTGTGAGGAGTGCACAGAGAGAGGAAACAGCGTCAAAAGGGAGTCCAGGTTGCCTCCAGAATGACTCCCCTCTCTAGGGGAGCCAAATTCGCCTAAGGGAGTCTAGGTGACTCTCTCGCCGACCTAAGGGAGTCACCTGGGGGAGTCATATGACCCAGAGTTTTGTGAAGATACTAATAATGTTGATAGAATTGTGATTTATTTCTCAAAGGAAGTAAATACTATTGCACTGATTGTACAATTCTGCAGATCACTTGTCTCTTTGAGAGACATCTCAATGAAAAAGGGTCCCTCTCCCGAGACAGAGGCCATCCCGAAGATGTAGTGAAAAGTACTAGGGACAAATCTATGAAGATGGACTGAGCTGAACTCTTGAAAGAGGAGGTGAAGCCACTCAGAAAGGAGTATGAAGGAGACGACAAAATCTTCCTCACTACTACCTTCAGACCAAACTACACTAAACTACAAAAATAGTGGATTCATGATCGGATGACTTGTCGGAATCTTGTTCAACCAGGAACCTACAAAGGAAAAAACTGGTGGTCGGGTACAAGAGACCCAAAAATCAAGGGATTTGCTCTGCGGAGCAAAGATGGATTAACAGTGAGAAACGAGGGAGACAAAGATTCAGCTCCCTCCGTGAGATGTCACACGTGTCAAACCGAGGACTGTGAAATATGCCCACGCATGGATAAATGTGGAAAGACCAAGCAAAGCAAAAATGTTTTCCATGACACAAAAAAAAACATTTGCTGTGAGAGTTCAAATGAAGTATACTGCAGTGTAAATACTGAGTGTAAAGGCTGCAACAAAAGGAACATTGGTGAAACCAAAAGACGTTTTTTCTACTTCAGGATGGATGGACACCTGAAGGACATCAAATTCAAACAATATGGGAATAGTGAAGTGGCTTACCACTTCAACTGACCTGGCCACAAGAGGATGGACGACGTGAACATGTATGTCCTCAATTTCATCTATGAACACCCAGAGTCCAAACACGCCAACAAATTAAGAAAAACCTTAGAATGGAACTGGATTCAGCGCCTGAAATGTTGTGTCCCCCAGGGGATGAACATTATGGAGAAAGGCTTTGGTTAGGGTTACTTCCAAAAAGGCCTCGTCATTTTTTCCCCAACGCTTAAACACACCTTTTAGTGTAACTAAGTTTGAGAAAATTATTTCTTAATATAACACTTTATATTTAGACTATAATATATATTATATAATGTTGTCCTGTTTACCTAATCCCGAATAGATGCGTCATATTTGTAATCTACCTTCATCATCGCCCCTACGCCCCTACATGTTTGCACCTATATCTCCCACCACTTGTTGACAACAAACACTATTTAACCTCATGTTCTTCGTATTCTGTCTGTTTTCAACACTACTTACTGTACTTTATACTATATACAGTTGTCTGATCTGCAGGTGCACCACTGGTAAGACTGCTGCTGTTGTTGGGGTTAGATAACTGCAGTGCCATTTTTGCAGAGAATTCCCTGTGTTAATGACATCATCTTGTTGTTTTCTCTCCCACAAAACTGGCTGAACCATGGTATGGTGACCCATTGTGTGTTACTCACAATTTGAACCAAATATCATTCAATCCTACTCAATAGGAACCTTTATAAATGGTCACAACCACAGGAGGGAAAATACACTTCCAATTATAATAAGATGATATTTTAGGAGAAATTTTGTTTGGGTAATAGCTTCTGAAAGTCTAAAAAGTATTTCGGTCATAAAACAATTGATGTGCTGCCAACTTCTATTTTCCCACTGTGAAAGCTGTCTCATAAATAAAATCCCAGATGCCCTTTTCTTAAACAAGATGGCGTTGGTGCTAGCTGGACCTTCACCTACTTGTGAAAGGCGGTGAGGACCTTGTTCTACCTACCTATGTAGGGGGGACTTTTACCTGTTGTTGGTTAGGGGAAAATACGCTGGGGAGTTAAATCCTTTTGGGGGGCAGGACCTTCCCAAACACCGACCATGCCGGAGGGCCCCTCCGGGCATCCACAGCTAACAGTTCTCAATGTTATCCGGATTAACAGGTCGTCAAAGCACACACCTGGCACATAACTTGGATGCAACCGTTTAAAAAGACATATTTTGTTTTATTCCACCTCAAACCTGCCGGGATCTGAAACAAGATGGCCGTAAAGCGTTTACAATGTGGAGAGGATGGAAGCATAACGCGTTTGCAGATTAAATTATGTCTGGTTGTAAAATTTAACAAACAAAGTTCACGACCCCAGGCAAGTTTAAAAGTGATAACCTGTCCGGTAACCTCTATACGTGTATTTTCGAAACTCACGGGTACCTTTGTTTTGCATCAATGTCTAGTCTAGCTCTTCAGAGACAAAATCGTCTAAAAACATATAAAACACTGGCAATTTGTCAATTCCCATTTTTCTCAGTTAAAGTTCTCTCATGTCTCGTATCCCAGACGCCCTGTTTGTAACTTTTACAGACTCCGCTTTTGGGAAAGACTTAAGATTCATCAGGTTGATTCAGTCTGATAAAAAAAAGTTAGATAGACCAATCTTTTCCGAAAGGTGAGTTTGACAGTACATGCTGTATGAACAAAGCCAGCTACCTATTGCAGAAGTATTAGTTGAAATATAAGTATGTGTGACAGTGTCTATATGATATTATATAGATGGGGAGGGGGTTCCTCTAAAATACCATATTTCCTCTCAGAAAAAAGGGGGAATAGCAGTTGCCCAAAACACAGGCACACTAATAGATAGTCAACTAGGCCTACGGAGTGTTACTTTGGAATTTACGGTATTAAAGCACTGTTTAGGTGTCTTGTGTCGCCCAGACGTAGACGTAATACGAGGCTGGAGAGGAGGGTGTGAGGGCTTTAAATACGTCGTGTTTAGTACCTACAGGGGAGACCACCCACTAACCCATGTAAGGGACTACCCCCTATATGGGTGCTGCGGCCGATGACAGCGCCAAACTAGCAATAGAAGAGGTATATAGAGGAACTAAAGTGTAAATACTGGATTTTCTGGTCTCCACAGGATATCACGTCACCTCTGCTTCTATTGGAAATTATAATTGAGGAGCTATACAGCATGCGTGTATAAAAAACCACATTGGGGGGACAAGATGGCGGCTCACATTGCAGGAATCCATTATGTCGTTATACCACACCCTTGTAAAACATCAGGTGGGTGGATTTAGCCAAGGAAAGCGTGTTAATCTAATCTGTAAACTTGAGGTTTGTTTTTGTCATATCAGAGCGTCGTAAACAAGCAGCAGTGTCCATATTGGTGTTTATTATTGCGGCCCACGAGGGTGTCATATATACATGCTTCATAAAAAAACATCTCACTCCTATAAATATGAATATAGTTTTTTTTACAAGTGTTTATACATGTACACGGGAGCTTATATGTTGCAGATATATGTGAAACTTTATTTTCTAGCTTCCATTATATCTAAATTCCACCACAGCCGAAATTAACCAAAAGTAGATGTTGGTCTTTATAGGTCGGCCCATGTATCACCTTATGCCATCAGGATTATAATCCTGTCACTCCAACAGTACCAAGTGACATGTGTGTACGATGGGGGTGACTACCTAATTACGTTTTACGCTCAGATGAATGGAAATGACCTTTGGCTAAAACTCATTAGAAAACGTGTATGTGTTTTTTCCCATATAAACATATACAGTGTATATGTCGTGTTTTAAGTGTTCACACATTTTCTAAATTTGTCTAGGGATTAGAGACTGGCATATGGGTGGCTCATATGGTGATGCGTGGTGTTGGTGGAACCCTGACTTTAAACCTTAACTGCACAGTTCTTACTGCCCCTCCACCAAGAGTCAGTGTGTAGCGAAGGTCGACTGGTAGGCCTACAGATAGCCTTTTATAGCGCATCAGCGACGTAAATCCGGTCAGCACTGCATTAGGCCTAATCGGTCCATCAATTAGCCAAACTCTTTTGCTGTGAAATATAATGACACATTTGGTGATTTAAACTAGCAGATTGTCGCCCCTTCTAGTGGTTCAGTTTGGTAGAAACAGTATGCCCAAATAGTCCCAAAACCATAATCATAATTAGCCAATTTGGAAACTTTTCAGTGGGTAGCATTGAGCCAAAATGAACTTTGATTCGCAATTGGCAATTTTGAGAGTGGCTAGCGGAATGCCAGGGCATAGTGTAAACCTATGGCTCATTGCAGGACGATGGAATGCTCCAAGGGATTTGGATGAGTTTGAATTTGAATTGATGACATTGTTGATGTTTATTGAGAGGAAGGAGCTCTTCATTAATAGCATACACCCACAGATACCATTAGGTGCACGGAAATAGAGACAT
The DNA here is from genome assembly GCA_947462335.1 of Harmothoe impar. Classification (NCBI taxonomy): domain Eukaryota; kingdom Metazoa; phylum Annelida; class Polychaeta; order Phyllodocida; family Polynoidae; genus Harmothoe; species Harmothoe impar. The sequence continues at coordinate 57,643,541 of OX381707.1, read as the reverse complement.
TTATAATGGGATTGTTTTTGGTGCGAGGTAGACCTCCGTCGGAAATCGGCATTTGTTCAAAGTTGTCATAGGAAATTAGCTTATAATGTGATATGAATTGGTCTCCATTGACGTGTTACTAAGAATCATGCAGTAGAATCCCAATAATTCTAGGAAACAATATATAAAATACTTAACTTTAAGGCAATCCAAACTTCGAAAGTGCATTTCAGATTCCGCATAGATAGATGGTTATTTCCCCCATTCAATTCATGGTATGTCACTCTGAATTTGAACACTTATTTATGACCCTGAACTTAAAATAAGAAATATACTGTGATGTGAACCCTTGTTTTGTCCTGTCTTGTCTGCCCGTTTTGTCCGGTGTCGTTAGGCCTGTGTCCACTAGCATTTATCATGCCGTTTGTTGTCTGTCAAAACGTGAATTTGACTACAAATATGAAAGTTTTGTCACTCTGTGGACACAGGTGGATGACAAAACTCTGGCATGTATAAAATTCATATCAATTGGTGGACATCAAAAGTGGGCGTCAAAAGTTGGTATTTAAATATCTAACATGTTTGATTTCTTGAATGTGGACGATATGCTCTTCATTCTATTATAATAGCTCGTTGATTTATGTATATATGCTGTCTGTGGAGTAATTTATCACCCCTAGTGGACACACTATAGCTGTAATAAAAGAGGATGATTAATTGGAAATATATTCCCAAATAAACCCATATTGCTGGACGACAAACAGCTGAAAGTGTCCACTTTCCTTGTCGTATAGTGGACACACACCTTTTGTAAAACACGAACAGCAAAATGTTGTAACGCTTAATTGAACATTGTGTTTCAAATGTTTTCTACCGAAATAAAGTAAGCGTAGCTCCTATGGAAAGAAAATACTGTGATATGTAGCTATACAAGCCGTGATTTGATCAATTTAAGCACTACCAAAGCATACATTGTTGAGGAAAGTTTGAGCGGTTTGAGGTATGAGAGGTACATCTGTTTATGAGATAAGCCCATTAGACAATAAGAGGCACTCCCGCCCACTGTGGCGCCAATAGCCCAATTGTTTTCACTTTTAACGTGCAGGTGGACGCGGGTCATCTTTCCTACCTGTCTTCACACGCTCAGCTTGGCAACTATTCCCCAAAACATCCTAACTGGTCACTCTGTGTTGTCTGCCATCTTGTCACCCTGTATAGGCCGTATCTTGTCACCCTGTGTAGGCCACTATCGCACCACCTTGTGTAGTCTGTGATCCTGTGGCCGCCACCTTGTCACTCTGTGTATGCCGCCATCTTGTCACTCTGTGTAGGCCGCCACCCTATCACTCTGTGTAGGCCGTCAGCTTCTCACTCTGTGTAGGCCGCCATCTTGTCACTCTGTGTCTAGGCCGCCACCTTGTCACCATGTTTAGGCCGCCATCTTGTCACCATGTGTAGGCCGCCACCTTGTCACTCTGTGAAGTCCGCCATTTTGTCACTCTGTAAAGTAATGTGATTACTTATACTGCAATAACGTGGTCTGGTTTGTGAGAGCCAGTGCAGATTTATATTCCCTCCCCTGTCACTCATATTGCCATCACTGCGCTGCAGTTAGACCATTAAACCCCTATGGAGTAACTTTACGACAGGATCAAACAGTTCACATCTGAAGAGGGAACGACAGAAGAATGACAATAATTTTGCGATGATTTGAATTTTATTCGTGTCCACTTACATTAGTGATGAAAATAGATAAACGTGACTGGATGAATGGGAACCGAATACTGCGTCGTTTAGTTTATAGTTTAGACTTCGCCGGTTTATCGTCGGCCAAATGGGATTTTAATATGAAGGTTTTGTATAGTAGGCTGCGGTCCGGCAGACTACTGTGAGAATGAAGTGGTCAAGAGGCTGATGTTCACTTGGACGCCAGACCAGCTCTGTTCTGCGGATTGACCTTCCAGGAGTCTGTATAAAGAAAGAAGGGGCGGCTCCAGGGGGGGGGGGCTGCTACCTTTTTAGGAGTTTTTAAAGATTTTGCTGATGATATTCCGATCCACTGTGAGTTGCGGCGCGACGATTTTCAATAATTTGGTGTTTGGGGCCCCCCCCCCTTCTCAAATTCCTGGGCACGCCTCTTAAACAGGTGAAGGGGGGGGATCATTTTTCGCTAAAGGAGGATGACATCCCCCCCTCACCGCCAATCGATGTATCCTAACCCCCCACCCCTCATTCACTAATCCCCCCCCTCCGCCCTGTAATAAAAAGAAGTGACCACTCCCTATACTCCCTATACTAAGATATATACACTACAGCCATCACAAAAACAATATCTGCTTCACTACAAGGAGCTGGTCATCAAACTGCCATCAGGGCCGACTGCCAGCTGACCTGGACAGCCCCTGCACGGCCTTTGTTATCCCCTTAAGGACCGCATAGGGCTTTATTGCATTATGCCCTTGGTCGATTAAGATCCACCAATGCAGCCCTGGTGAGTATATGAATGTATCAAGCCGAGGCTTTGGGAGTGTATCAGCCCCAAGGGGTCGACATAATCTCACGAATACAGCCCTGGCAGATTACTCAACAGGGCTACATACATGCATCATGCCGACAAAGGGTATTTTTGCATTATTAGCATTGTGCGGCCATTAAAGGGTTCAATGGATGCTAACAATCCTACTGTGTGAGGGTCTTGTGGCCAATCAGAGCTTCACACAAACGTCATTAGAACGTGGCCGTAGGGCTGAGGGCCCGGGGCCAACCACTCACCTCATGAGCAGGTGTATAGGTGTGTAGCAGATCCACTGCGGCTTAACCCAGTAAACAAAAAACGTTATACAATATTTTATAACGTTATATAACGTTTCCCTAAGACTCCTTACTATGGCATAACGTTATGTAAATTTTTAATGCTTTATTTTGACCTAAAATAACGTTTTTGTGTTAGCTGGGGTCATCTCAGTATAGACTGGCAGAGGTTAACCTGGCCATACCTACCAGTGAGTCAGTAGATTTGGTGGTTGTAAAACATGTCATAGAAAAGATATCACTGGGTGATCTTCTCTGATGGAAAAAAGAGAGTTCTTCTACATTATATAAAATCACGGAATTATCAATTGAAGGGATCTGAAATTTGTCATTCTCATAGTTAAATCAATTAGTTTGATAGAATAATCTATTGTCTGGTATATATCATTTTTATTGTTGACATTCTGGCTCAAAGGCATGAACATAAAATGATCAAACTCAAAACACAATTCAAGCGAAATACTAATGCATTTAGTAATATATTTTAAATATGAATTCAACTATCAACAAACACCTCATAATTCATCATTCTATGCCAACATAAGGATTCATAATCATATGCCAACATAAGGATTCGTAATCACATGGACTTTTTTAAGGCCGAAAGGCCCCAGAGGGGCCCTGGTGGTGAGCCTGCGAACTACCAGGTTGAGGCATTATATTGTTTTCACCTGACAGGAAGTCAGTATGGGTGCAGCCATTTTGTTTTAAGGGGTGCCGCCATTTTGTTTTAAGGTGTCACAACACAAATGTATGCATATATGATAACATTAATATCAAACAACCTTTGATAGGTCCTGAGGTTGATTATAATCATACCTACCCCCCCCCCTAAAACGGACCCAAGGAATTCCATGGTATTATTAGTTTGTTGCTAACACAGCTGGTTGCCTAGCAACAGCTATTCTAATTGTGTACCTGCCTAGCAACACACATTTCCGTGGTCCTAAGGTTGATTATAATCATACTTCCCCCCCCTAAAATGAACCCAAGGAATTCCATGGTATTATTAGTTTGTTGCTAACACAGCTGGTTGCCTAGCAACAGCTATTCTAATTGTGTACCTGCCTAGCAACACACATTTCCATGGTCCTAAGGTTGATTATAATCATACTTCCCCCCTCCCCTAAAATGAACCCAAGGAATTCCATGGTATTATTAGTTTGTTGCTAACACAGCTGGTTGCCTAGCAACAGCTATTCTAATTGTGTATCTGCCTAGCAACACACATTTCCATAGTCCTTAGGTTGATTATAATCATACCTCCCCCCTAAAATGGACCCAAGGAATTCAACAGTCTTATTAGTGTGTTACTAAGACAGCTGGTTGCCTAGCAACAGCAATTCTTGTTTTACATATTATAACCCAGTAAACAAAAAACGTTATACAACATTGTATAACGTTATATAACGTTTCTCTACGGCTCCTTACTATGGCATAACGTTATAAAACGTTTTAAAACGTTATTTTGACGTAAAATAAAGTCTTTTTGTTGGACTGGGTTAAGGCTTTAGAAAAAAAGAGGCAGCTTTCACTTATGAATGCCTGCAGGCTCTATCATGAATACCATGTTATCTAAACAGAACTACAGTTACAAGTTCTTTTCGGGGGGGGGGGCAAGATGGCGGCATGCTGAGTGTGACACGCCATGACCCTATAGCGGTGATTTGGCTGGCGGATGTCTCCATGTTGCTACATGTATGTATGTGCAAAGAGACACATGTCCCTGTGTGTATGTGTAAAGATACAGATGTACAGTGACCTATAGGTAGGCACAAGGTAATGACTGAGGACACCCTGCCCATACTGATACACTCAGGTACAGGTGGTCTTTTAACCATTGCCAAGGGTGGATCCCTCAAGCCTTTGGAAGTCCCATCACTATTATATGATGGCCTGAGACTGACATTGTTTATCTTTGTGTTTTGATATTTTATGTTGATAGCATGTCTACACCTTGCGAGAATAGCCCTACCTTTTAACTATGGATTTTTGAGACGTCCACCCAGGTAACAAAAAACGTTTTATATTGATACTGGAAGCCACAAATCAAGCAGAATAACTATTATTCAAAGAAGGCCCAACGTTCAAAAACTGAAATAAACCATGAGTAATTTATGTATGAATAATAAACTTGACCCCTATTAATGGTAGTCACTGTCTGCACGTGAAGGGAACATTAAGTAGACATTTCAGGCTAAATTTGTAGGAGTTAAAAAGATGTATAAGCTGCAGTGGAATCTGAAAATGTGGTTGAAAATCACATCAATTCAAATCAATTTAATTGTTTATATACTAAGTTAATTGCGGACCGTTTGTTTTGATACTTTGAGGGCCGCATATATGTATTGATGCAATATGCCCTTTTTCGTCAAGATGCATAAATGAAGCCCTGGCGAGTAACTCACCAGGGCTGCATTTATGCATCATAACGACCGAAAGGTGTGGCAGCAGCCCCCTGCAGGGCACTGGCCTGTGCCCGCCCAGTAAACAAATAATGTTATACACCATTTTATAACGTTATATAACGTTATATGTCAACGTTTTTTAAGGCTTTTTAGTATGACATAACGTTATGTAAAGTTTAAAACGTTATTTTGACATAAAATAACGTTTTTTTGTTAGCTGGGCGTTATGGCGGTAGGCGTGGGTGGAGGAGGGACATAGATCAGGGTCCGGCCCAGGTGCCTCCGTCACAATGGGATCTACACCAGGGGTACCTGGGAGTAATATAATCCACCAGAGAGGTGTGTTTGTGTGTCTGTGTGTGTGGGGCGAGGTAACGTCTGTTGGCAAAACAACATATGAAGAGTTAGTTAAGGTATGTTTTTTAGTTCAAAGGTGGATAACATTTGCCTACTCATGTACAAGTCTGTGTCGTATTCTAATACGTTCCCACCCCCCCCCCCCTTCAGTATAATCACAATGATTGGCTCTGTGATGGTCGTCATCATTTAGTCTTGAAATGGAGGTGTTGTAAACAAAAATATGTTAGTTAAATTTTGTTATCCTTATAAGCATCAACCTCTTCTGTAATCCAATGGAAACAAATATGATTGTATTTATCACTTTTATATTTTTTTGCGATCGCAGAATAAAAACCTTGCAAATTGAATTGATTGATTGTAATAAAAGTCCGCAACCAAATGGGCTCCTGCTGCACCTTTTGGTCGTCATGATGCATAAATGCCGCCCTGGCGATTTACTCGCCAGGCTGTATTCAAACATCATACCGACCCTACCAGGTAACACTCTTGAATGAGGCATTTTAAAGAATAGACTTATTGACAAATCTCATGTAGTTTACACACTCTTCCGAGGATGTCATTTGATGAAAACATATAATACAATAATTGATATAGATATACCCAAAACTTGATATTTTTGCTATATCTTATGATACATTTATGCATCATAGCTGTCTTTAGGCAACCGTATGAAAAAGTGTGAAAAGAACCAACTAGACACATAAATAAAGGTAAACATGAGTATGAATTTGGACAAATGTGGTCGTAATCCGGTGCCTGGGGTAGAGCGTAATCATCTTTGAGTGCTTGTTGTGATTATTCACTGAACAGGAGAGTGAATGCTTACCTTTGACACTGTTTGATGAATGTGTTTGGCCCTGCCAGTCTCTCAGAGACCCAGTATAGTATCACACACACAGGGGCTACTGTGTCTCTCTGCGGTTTTCTTTTTACCGATTGTTTCGTACCTCGCCAATTTGTCTGTGAAGAGCCTCATGAGTACATCATTTGTACTGAAATTCTAAACTATTTCCCAAAGGGGGCAACAGCTAGGACACCCTTGTTGAATATTTATGTTTTTACCTAGGTTTTTGCCCCCATCCACTTATCCGCTGCTCATGGTATGCGGCTCAGATGTGTGATTTATATCCCCTATTTTTACCACAATTGGATATATATATATACAGGATTGGGTCCTGTTTAGATTCAAATGACCCCTTAATACTAATAACCACTATACATAGTGTTGAATACTAGGAATTTAACACATATCATACGGTGTATAACTATAAATAATATAATGTATTCTTTACATATTTGTTATGCATCATAGAGCCATAGGATTATTATAAACACCTGATTTGCTATAATTTCAGTCTCCTGTGAAGGAATGTAGAGATGGGCTTGATGCTGACAGGTGCTTAGGCTGCCACCTGGTGGGCTAAAAGACAGACATATCCTTACTTTATAGGTCACGTGACACGAGCCCCACCCACGTGATGGAGTACCAAACACATTCCTCCAGTCTCAGCTACGTATCAACACCAGCAGTTTAGTATGTACACGGTTTATTGGTATACTTAACCAGGGGTGGATCCATGATTTTCAAAAGGGGGTTCCATATTGGGGGGGGGGGGTTTTGCGTTTACATTTAGCCCTCTCCCCCCCCCCTTGTTATCAAATTATTTTCTCTCCTAGGATTTAGTTCCATGGGGAAAATTTTTGTTTGGCCCCCTTTAAATGTACTTATCTCACCAAGTTAAGAGGTGATTATGCTGTCCAAATGTCATCATGACTTGGTTTGACAACTTTTGCCAGTTTGAAACTGGAAATTTTAATTCATGATGATAAGAAAGATCATAGTAAATCTCATTATAATACTTATTTGTGTAAATTTATACAAGACTAGTCGGGATAATAGCCTAAATAGGGGCTGTGTTAGTGCTCCCAATTGTGTTCCTCTAGGGATTCAACTCATGCATTATTATTCGGATAAGTAAACTATTGACTTCCCTCATAATCTAGATGATTATCATAATATTCCTTACCTTTTATGAGTCTTAATCACACATTGTGATGTTGAATTATTAAAGTCTGCTATAAGTTTATTTAGAATTTTGTTTAGGAAAAACGTGACTCTGTGACTGAATTCTAATAGATGACATATTAATCCAAATGTTCATTCAAATGTGTTTTTTTACCCGGAGTTCCATGACACAGAACCATGAACATCTTTTTAAAATAAAGTGGAACATCCGATTGTTCATCGTGTCCTGTTTATTGTTGCAATGGGTAATGGTTATGACATAATAAAAATCTTGGAAATTAAAAAAAGTAGTGTGAGACCTCTTTGATTCAATGGTATCGTCCTACTAAACCTCAACCCAGCAAATTAATATGGGCTTTTGCTGTACCAGTGTGTGTGTCAGGGAAGTGCGGAATGTATGAAGTATGTTCTATATGATAACAATCATCATGGCACAAATGGGAGGGGCCCATGTTGTGTAGCAAGAAAGTAATGATTAAACTCGTCTCAGGGAATCCAAAATGGCACCACGTTTTAATATATTCCATCCTCTCCACTCCTAGGAAAAGATAACCAGTTAGTTGATCTGCCTGGAACCATTTGGCCTCTAGATAAGGCCAAATAAAAAAAAGTTTTGTTTCAGGTAACATGGGATGAAACTGTAGGGTCGGTAGGTCGGATCTTTTTTTTTTTACTTTATTTTTTTTTACATTATCCTAAAATTGACCAAAAAAGTATGAAAATGGGAAGATTTTTGTCAAAACTTTTGAAAACCTAAAATGTATCCCCAAAAAGTGTAAAAATATAAAATCTCTTCAAAAATTGCATAAAGAAACGTAGGGTCGGCCCTGTTTACATAGGGTCGGTCGGGTGACCTGAAACAAACCTTCTCTTTTTTTGGCCTAAAAGAACAAAATTCTCAAGATTATGAGCAGCCACGCAGAAAGGATGGTCGCATGCAGGGACATAAGTCATCTTCTCTGCTTGTCAGCTCACTTTATTGGACAACAATTATTTCATTTTAGCAAAATGTAAGTATTTTTAAACAAGGGAACAACCAAGCAGAAAGGATAATCCGTGCACTACCATGCATGGATTATATCTGCGTAACTCTCCACAAATTGTTGTTTTAATGTACCATGGTCATATTAAAGGTAGAAGCCAAGGTTCAATCAATTTTGATCTACCAACAATTTCTCCTAATCACTTGGGACTATATTAGTTTGATACATGATGATATAATAAAAGCAAAAAAATCAATACTTCATAGTGCTAGATTTTAATATATTGGCAATTGAAGATAGGACACCCTTAACAATAGCTGGCTATGGGGAAAAAACTTCAACATTTTTCCACTTTCTGAAAATTTGACCAATAATATCTCGACCAAACTTCTCAGATGTTTAGAGGAGATCATTAGTAACACAGTCAATCCAGGGAAATTTATTGTCATAGGTGAAACTAAAGAAAATAAAACACAAATGAAGAAAATTGTATTTTTTCTACATTGTGCAACACAGGAAATAAAAGTGCCAACAATTTGTAACCAAAACCCTAGCCATCTGTATATAACATCATATGATACATTTTACTACCAATATGATAGTGATTCATTGATGAATTAATACGGTTTGGGAATTATTCAAATATTTTCTAGTCAGTCTAAACACCTATAATAGAGTAGCACACATCTTTTAGCAACAATGAAAAACAGTGACAAGATGTTAGAACACCATAATGTGGCATATAGAGGGTTAGTAGAGGTGAGTTAGGGCATGTACAAGAGAGAAATATGATTTTATCATGATTATAGGTAGTTTCATTTTTTTTGCCACCAGGTGCCATATGCGTAGACCCTGGCTTCTACCTTTAAGCAAACGTAATTTTCTAAAAATGAAGATTATCTGAAAAAACAGGACAAACAGAAACAGGATGGTGTTGACAGCTATCTTTAGGATGACATCGACAGGGATAGCAGGATAGATGACATTGGCAAGAAAGGAACTTTCATCCTGGGAAATTGGACAAAGAAGATTGTTTTTGCATTTTTTTGAAAACAAAAAGATTCTTTTCCCCCATTTTTTTCTGGTGACGCTTGTGGCTTCCGCAGTATAGTACAATTTAAAGGAATGTGTGAAGGAATCTATCCTTGCATTCTGCATTCCCACCCACACAATAATCAGCCGTTACCAAAGAGCTTTTGATAGGAATACCTGTGAAATATGTCTTCTATGAAATCGCTGAGCGAAAAGGTTAAGTGTTCAAATGTGTTTTTAAATATACATGTACCATTGTCTTTGACCTATAAGTGTTAATTGTGGAGGCCAACGCAACACTCTCAGATATTTTGTTTATTCAGTTTTTCATAAAGCATACTAGCCTTACCATCAGCCTGACCCCTGCTGATAAATATATGAAATGTAAGAACATGATATGGGCCTGCTCTGAATGTTTTAAAAAACGATTTTATTCAAGTTTTACCAAACATTTTGGACTGTTTTTCCTCGTTGTCTTAATTCGCAAAACATTCATTTAAAATCAACTTTCGTGTATTAAATTATACACAATTGATATAAGGCTTGAGGTATTATCACTATATATGTGGATGATATGTTTGAAAAACAAAAGTTTCACCAGAATGTTGATTTTTCAGATTTACAGCCAAAAATGTACTTTAAGGTGGAATATCTATGGTAGCAGTCAACAATAGCAGACTTACGATATTGTAAAGGCTAAACCTGGAGTGTGTTTCACAATCTACAAGTGTTTCTGCTATCTTAATTCTTTTTGGAATCCTGTGTGTTTGACATTATCCAAGGTATCAACATTATGTTTATGATAGAAAAATTAAGGGAGCACTTATAGCGGAAAAGTTATGGTTGCACCATTATGAAAGGGACAGACCTTACAATATGCTAAGCTTAGTCCCCGTTATGAAAAGGCTAACAGAGTTTTTATAATTGCATAGTATGATATAGTATAACGTAGAACATAGCCTATGCATAAAAAGCATGAATATTGAAATGAGGAGCAGTAACCACAGAACTGACATGACATGAATGTCTCTAGCCATTTCAAACCATCTTACAACACTTGCCATAGGCTCGGTCAACATTGAATATTTGTGGATCAACGAGGGAAAAGGGCCCTCCGTGCGGGATTTTTAGTACCATCTTTGGCCACCAGGGGGCTCCATATAGCCAAAAAGGACCAAACTATAGCAAAAACTTATCTAACCTACTTTTTTATGTAGAATATGATAGGCCACATTAGAAGATTCCATCTTTGGTAAAAACATTCCATATTTGGAATGTAAAAGAACGTTTTTGGGCCTAAATTAGTGTTTTTGCACATGTTGGTTGCCATGGAAACATGATTTTCATTCTAAATCGAAAATTTTAAAAGGCTGATTGATAGAAGGCCCCACAACGATTTCTATGCTGAAAACGGAATGTAAATACCATTTTTAGATCAAAAGCTGTGACCAAATGTTTGAAAAAGTTTGGATATTTGGTAATTAGCATAATTATGCTAATTAGATAGGAATATCTCTAAAACAAAGTAAGATAGAGCTTATTGTCATCTAAGATTGGGCAGTGACCACACATGTTCAGAGAGCCAATACTCAAAAACTAGAGGTGGTACCTGCTAATAAAAGGTATCACTGGAAAGCTGATGACATCAATTTTATTATTGAGTTTTTACCTTGGAGGGCCCTTTTCCCTCGACTGTCCACATTTGTTTGCATATTTTCATCCCTGGGTTTATTTCCCCTCAATTTGGAAAAAAAAGGTTCCAATCGTCCCTCCGTTGGAGCTGGTAATGATGTCATCCGATTTCATGGACCACATCCTCTATTCAATTGTTATTAATCTCCGGGGCACCAATAATCCTTTGACTTTCTTCTCAGAAGAGGTCTGCGTAGGCGACCAAGAGAAAGGAACTCCGGATATGGCCTGGGAACTATATATTTAAAAAAACAGATGTCCACCTGCTCTATACACCAGTTGTTGGATATGTGCATTGGTTTTAGAAAATCTATAAAACGTGTTTTTTAAATATCTCGCTGATTTTGACACTTCTAGGTTGGCCCTCTCAGGTTGATGGAAACTTCCAATGTTGTATCTTCCTTGTAAATAATCCTCAGAGGCAACAGTCCCCCATGCAAAAAACGATTTTGATAATATATTGACATTTGAAGATAGTACACCTTTTACTATTATCATCTAGGGAGATTTCTACTTTGTGGGAGATTGACCAACACTATTCTAACCAATAAAAACAAGTAGTCATAGGAAAACGTAGGATTCAGGGCAGAATTAGAAAATAAACATCAAAGGATAATCCGAGTTCTCTTGCCAATCTCTATCTGAATAACACTAACCTATACTGTGAAGTTCAAACATCACCTGACAAGCTAGTCCTGGTCATAGGACACTGGACTTTAGATCCAAAGATTGTGGGTTCAAATCCCATCCATTACAGGATTTCTTTATTCTATATACCATCTAGGTCTACCGCCCATCAAGCATAAGTGCCCACATACAATCCTAAGTGGTAGCATCATTCCAAAACTAGTTCAGGGAAGAAACACAATGTCACTGGCGTCGACACAGGGATATCCCTTTAAGACAAGCTTTGGACACTGTAATAATTATTGCTTACCATCTTAGAGGGTCACATATAATCCGTGTTATCAGGTTATTAGGTGATATACAAATAATTATACACTTGATTAATTAATTACATTTCGGGTCAAATTATGCTGTTGAGAAGCATCAATATCATCCCAAAGAGCTGCACCTCTAAACAAAGGACTCCTCCTGTACAGCACACATTTAGGTCTGGTCATCTTTAATTTATTAAACTCATGCACAAGGAGTACTGCATACTTTTCATTCCTTCGATGCTAGCTGATACATCATGGCCAACATGAATTGCTCTGTCCTAACCTGCAAAGGTCAGGCTTTAATCAATGGTTGCAACTAGATTAATAAAAATGAATAACAGTCTGGAGTAGCCTATTTTGGACAGAAAGTCCACACTCTGTTAAGTCAGGTTTTACTCTACTCGATTGACTCCAAAGTTCTTCTTAATTGGCACCACGTACAAATTCCATCCAGATCACTGAATGGAATTAGCACTTGGTGCCAAGCCAATTAAATATCAATATATTAGTCTTGTCGATCTATATATTTTCCTTCAGCTAAATTAGTGCTACATTAGGTTTTGTTTAACTAATAGAGGTCACTATCACTAATAATATATTATTTTTGCTGCTCCCATAGAGCTCCAGGGACCCCCTCCAGGGGACCCCCTCCAGGGGACCCCCTCCAGGGGACCCTTAAATATCACCCTTAAATAATACAAAGGTCTCACACCTCTTTTATACATATGATTAACACGTTCATCATCTTTGTTTGAGAAGCGTGACAAAATAAGACTATTTATATATGTGATGTCAGATGAAAAAATTGGCTCAATACAATTCAATATTCAAAAATTATGGCCTTAAAATGACGTGACTTGGACATATTTCGTAGTGTTATACTGAAAACATCAATTCAACAAGTCATCATATCGAATATTGGAATTGTGCGAGGCTTACTTTGGTATTAAAGTGAAGTAAAATGGGAATTTTACTGGGAGGAACACCCAGTGTTCGGGAGAGCATACTGCTTTCTTTTAGGTTGTGTTTGTTGTGCTAGGTGGTTATCTATTCTAATGGCTGTTGGGGCTTTACATCCTAGTAGGTTCGAACAGTAGAAGAGTATAACCTGGGCTCCACTAGGGCGACACACCTACCTGCGAAACGTTGTGATCTTTCTATTTTCGTCTTTTGACATATTTCAATTCATTTCGCTACATTTCACTTCATTTCGCGGGAGTGTAGCCCTATGTAACACCAATGGCAGGGCGACACTCAGGGAGACACTGCCGCGAACTGAAGTGGAATGAGGCGAAATGAAGCAAAATATGCAAATGAAAACGTAAAAAAAAGATCGCCTCGTTTCGCAGGTACCTGTGTCGCCCTAGTGGAGTCCGGGCTATTGGGTGCTACCAACATCCGGTCTACTTTCTCCACAGCAGAAACCTCGCATTGGACCAATTTAACAAGTGGTCTAAAGCCCAAAATCCACGGCAACAGGATCCTGCGTTAAAACCGTATTGTGTCTCTGCCGCCCCCATTTCGCATGTTTTTCACTGTGGACGCCGGCAAAATAGGAGCGAAATGGAGGCGGCAGGGGCACAATACCGTTTTAACGCAGGATATGACATGTGCCTGCCGCCATGGACTTAGGGCTTAAGGTGGCCTGCGGGTATAGACTCAGAGTAACAACGATTTCACCCTATTTCTACCATAGGATCCTAAGGGTTTATAGTCTCCAAAAGTCAAAAGAAATTTATTTCTGAGATGATTGACCTTAAGGTCCACTGACATTATGGTAAGATCATATAGTGTTCTCCCACATATGTTCTTCAAATTGCATGAAAAAGTAACTATATCTTGTTATAATTCTACCATAATATTGCCTGTAATATTATCTATCCAGGAAATGTGTTTTGCACATATAGTCCCAGGCATTTTTGTAAGATTCTGGGTCTTTGAAAATGAAAGCTAATAATATGGTTAGAAAATGGTCATGTTGAATAGGTACATCTTCCTTTATGCCAATCAACAACAGAATCCATGATGTAGTGGTGAGAGCATATGTCTTGTAATCTCAAGGTCTTGGGTTGAATGTCGCCCTATTCCTGGTAACATTCAGGGCGATATTCAGAGTCCGAGCTTATGAACGAAAAATGGCCTCACAATCAGAAATATAGGAGACCACCATACGGCGGACAGCAGATACTCACGTGAAAACCCGCTCCTCCCTGGTTGTTAAAAAAATGACCTTCCTATAGCTCTCCCATGTGTTTACCCCTGGACTGCAGGACCGTGATTCAGCTTCAAGACCGGTATCAGTTTCCATGCACAAAAGTAATGTTTTTCAGATCAAGATCAAGCTGTCTTTCTTGGTGTTTCTGTTGCTGTGGGCGGCCCTCGTCAAAGCCCCCCTCCTGTTATACAGATAAGAGATAAAACCATTTAATGATCCACCTCCTGTCAAGATAAGCCACAGAATGTTCTTGATGGTATGTCTCTATTGGGGGGTGCTTTACAAAGTTCTAAAATCTTAAAAGTCTACAACCTGGGATTGTAGAATAGTACTCACTGTATAGTCCTTTACTTACATTGCCTTAATTTTACACCACATGTTTTACTCATACTTAAAAAAACATGATATCGAGATTATTTTGCCATTGAAAATGATTTAACTGAGCAGATTTCTTTCCATAACCAGGGGTGGGCATCTGTCGCTATGTCGCACAAAATGTGCGACAAGGGCCTTGGAAAATGCGACAGTGACATTAGGGATAGCCTGGGCTTTCTGAATCTGAAAGAATTTTGCAAATATTCCTATTAGAACCAAAGTTAATACACCAATCTAACCATGGTTTTTCAACATTTTCTTGGGGCAATATACCCACATATCCCTCAGAATAAACCAATTGAAAGGTAAAATTCCAAGGTTATCCTGGGGTCATATGACCACAGATTGTACCAGTCTGAAGGTAGAATTCATAAATGCTCCTGGAGAAATGTTCTAATCAGAAGACATGCTTTAAACAACAGAATTTCTAAATTAATGGGGAAATTCTAAAGGTAAAATTTCAAAATATTCCTGATGCAATATACTCACAGAACCATCAGAATACACCTATCTAAAAGGTAGAATTTCTAAGTGTTCCAAAAGCAATGTGTCCAAATATCCTCAGGATACACCAATTTAACAGTGAATTTACATAATGTTCTTCGAGCAATAAGTCCTGAAACCCCTCAAAAATTCCCAAACTAGAGATAAAAATTCCCAAGTTATCTTGGAGCAATATGTTCCCAAAACTCATCAGAGCACACCAATCTAAACATAGAATTTCAAAATTTTCCTGCAGCAATATGTTCTAAAAACCCATCAGAATTTGTAAATTTTCCTAAACACATAAATCTAAAAGCGTGAATTTCTAAATGTTCCTAGAGTAATGTACCCTCAAAACGTGAGAAGATACCAATCTAACAGGAGTTTTGGTAAATATATTTGGAATAGTTCTCCTAACACCTCAAAAGGTAACATAGAAATCCAGTTATCCTATCAATATTGCCCCAAACATTCACAAAACACACCAATCAAAGGTAGAATTTCAAAGTTTTCCTGCAGAAATATGTTCTAAAAACCCATCAGAAGACAGCAATTTAACAATAGAATTTCTAAATTTTCCTAGAAATCAAAATACATCAATCTAAAAGTGGGAATTTCTAAATGGTCCTACAGTAATATAACCTCAAATATCCAGAATATACCATACCGATGTAACAGTAGATTTAGTAAATATTTTTGGAGCAATGCATCTCATAACCTCTCAAAATAAACCATTCCTAAGATAGAAATCGATTTTTTCCTGGAACTGGTTAATATATTCCCAAACCTCCACAAAACACATCAATTAAAAGGTAGAATTTCAAAATTTTCTAATGAATTTTTCAAAACAGATTAAATTAAAGATAGAAATATCAAAATCCTCCTGTATTTCACACACACAAGAATTTCCCTTGAGAAGGGGAGGGGGGTTGATGTCTGCCGTCCCGAAGTACTAGGTACTTTGCTCCACCGATTTCTAGTTTTGCTCCAGCATATCACGACATGCCCACCCCTGATAACTGAGGATAACTGCGGATAATTCATAGCATCTTATAGCTGGGGCTCCATTACCTGGTTTTGTGGTCCATTCTCATGAAAGTTATTTTGCCAGATCATGGTAACATAACCCTAACATAAACGATTGTTTACGATTGTTTATGTTAGGGTTTTACATCATGGCATCTGATTAGTAAGAATGGCCCCGTGGTGAACACAAAATCGGGTAGCGGAGTCCCAGCTTTTGGAATCCATGTAGATCTGAAGAAGGTCCGAAGCAGATCCAAGCAGATTCGAAGCATACCTTCCACTGGGAAGGGGGGCAGGTCGCTTTTTGGATCGTGCAGAGTATACTTTCCCAGAGAACATCATTCCTAAATCAAATAAATCCCGAAGCCGATTTATACCAATTTTATAAAATCGGTGAATCTACCAGTCTTTAAAAAATCTGGTAAATCTTCAATTATGTAAAATCGGGTCATTTCAACAATTTTGTGAAATCAGGTAATTTCAAACTGATTATTTACCATTGAATTATGAGAACAGCTTTATCTTATTCAAATTACTTTTCTTCTGTTAGATCTAGATATGGCATAGATCTGTAGACTTCGACTTCAAGTGCAGTTTGACTTGAATTGGTGCAGTGCTATCGCTTTGTGAAACGTCCCCCTGTGTGTAGAATATAGAGTTACCCAGACCAGGAGTTATTGCAGTAAAATGATACTCTACGGCCTACCCATTGCCAATCTCAATTTAAGAGAAGTGTAAACACCACCCCCTTTCATGCAAGCACCCCAGAATCACGTGTATTGATTATCACATTGACCATAGAAACGGTTTAGATCATTTTAAAAATGGTTTCTTATCACCGCACGCATCATAAAGATCAGGTTTTGAAAATAATCCTAATAATTTTCACGATACTCAATAAAATTTCTGACAAATTATGTTGGGCATTACTTCCAGGGAAGTGGTGGAACACTCCACCCTGGGAGGCCAGCATGTAGCAAGCAGCAGGCAGCAGTGCAAAAGAGCAAGCAAAGCAGAGACTCAGTGTGTACTACTGGAAACCAAGAATACTTCCTTTTCTACTGTAAATCTACATATTGTGCAGCTACACTAACTTCTCACAATGCAGTATCATCATGCAGTCCCGTGGATCATCAGAACCCTTAAGCAACACAGAGAGAAGAAACAGAGTCAAAAGGGAGTCCAGGCTTGCCTCCAGAATGACTCCCTTTTCTGACTCGCTTTTTGACTCTCTTGATGAAGGAGTCAGTACTTGACTCCCTTAAAAGGGAGTTATGTGACTCCCTTAAGAGAGCCCAGGTTTTGCCTCCAAAATGACTCCCTTTTATGACTCCCCATCACAAACAGAGTCCAGGTCCATGCTGCAACTCCGTTCAGAAAGGGAGTCTAGGCACAGGGAGTCATTGAATCACGACTCCCTTTGTGAAGAGGTAATTTCTTTTCCCTACCCCTCTATATATCCATTCCAGTAGCTGCTCTTTCTACATTATTTTGGTGCAATGCCTCACAAGGAGTAATTATATAAAAGAATATCTGAGCTGTTGTGATTTAACTTTCTCATGTTTCTGCAAATTAGGTGTCTATAACTAATACATCATGCTGATGCTACAGTTTTAGCTTAATTGTAGTTATTTCATGAAATGTAATTCTGACATCGAATCTTGATGTTACAATGATATACATGTTTTAGCATAATTACCAATATCACAAATTACATGGATCTAGAGATCTGAGCATACAGAATAATACCATTTCAAGTATAGTGCTACCCCCTAGCAGGCTTAATCATCACCAACTGTTTGACTCCCTTATGCATTCTCTGACTCCCTTGGGGGGGAAAGGGAGTATAGGGCAGCTTGACTCTGATTATAAGGAGAGTTAGATGGCTTCTAAACATATGTGCTAGATGGCATTGCAGTCATTGTATAGTAGTGCCATCTAGTGTGTTTCCTATTTCTGTCTTGTATACTTACTTCTGTGACTCCCTTAGGGAGTCCAGGCAACCATTTACTCACTTTAGCTGACCTGGACTCTGTTTGATCTAATTGAAAAGGAGGCAGGGCCCTTAGAAGCGGGAGTCACACAGTATGAAAAGTGAGCCAAAGGGGGGGTCTGGCTCTCTTTTTATAGCCTGGACTCACCCTGTGACTCGGATTCCTCTCTCTGTGAACTGATCAAGTTTGTTTTTAAATTTTTAAATACATGTATCGCACATTTGAATACTTGAAATGAGAAGCTTTTCTTTGAGTGGTCCTAAGTTCCAATATGTTATATATTCGTTAGAGTATATATCATGAACATTATTCAGCTATCTAGCTTTGCCATACATTTGTGTAGTACATATACCATAAGACATCCAGGTAATTAATTATCCTAATCACCAGGATTTACCAGTACGCTCAAAAAGTAAACTTGTCTACAGACTCTTCCAAGTGACGGTAATAAAATAAACGAGTCAAAAACTTGTCTTAGTGACAAGGAAGTGGGTCTTCTAGCTGGAGATAGAAGACCCACTTGACATGTGCCAGCCCAAAACCCGACATTTGCCAGCTCCAGATTCTATTTGTGGGATGGTAACCTACTAGGTTAGACAACTTTTGACTCGTTTACTTTTTCAGTGTATACCGGGTACATGTAGATATCAACCAGCATTCATACTTGGAGGTTTCTGACTTTTCAAGACCAAAATAGCTATTAATTTCTATGGCCTAGCCAAAAGACTTTAGATATGAAACAGGCTGTCTGCATTTATGTTGAAATATATATTTAATTGCCATGACTTCTAAATCTGTTGATATTTTCCCTGACTTCCCATGACTGTGACAACCCTTATATATGCTACCCTGGACCTGATATATTTATAAGCACCTCCAGCCTTGAATGATTCCCTGTCTAGATTGGACAGTTGCCATGAAAGCCTAGATCATCCATCTATGCTCCCTCTGTCTATCTCCTTCTCCCCTCTTCATGAATAATGATGCCTCCCTGATGATCCAGATGAAGTTATCCATGGGAGCCTCTTTCTGACTCCGTCAGGGGTCATTTGGAAGCATGACCTACCAAGGTCATTGACAGGTAAAGGTCACTAGTTGGCGTCTGGCTGCCTCGGTCTGGGCTTCCCTCACAGTGGGGGGCGGACAGGGAGATAGAGCTGACACGGTAAGACAAATTACTCATCACAATCTACTTAAACTTGATCACAGACAGCATGCATAATAGTGCAGCAAAATAACATCTTTAAAAAGCAGTTGGTAGATTAGAGAGGATCTTTATTCAGAGAAGTCGTCGATGAGCTATGTTTCTACGAGACAAAGCTAAACATGTACACTGACTTTTAGGCCTACATGACGATGATGATGATGATGATGATGATGATGATGATGATGATGATGATGATGATGTTACTGGAGCAAACTACTAGGGGTTACCTCATCACTCACCCCCACCCCCCCCCCCCGAAGTAACATTATCATGACTGATGGTATCCGGATCATTTATATAATTAAACGTGAAATGGAGGTGCTATATCCAATTCTGTATTTTAACACTGTGTTTAGATTGTACTGAAACATTTAGCAGAATAAAAACTTGTCAAACTCAAATACAACTCAAACCCAATATTGTCATTCAGTGATCATGCGTAATTTACAGTGGGCCTACACTGATTCAATCAAAGTTCTAGGGTCGTTGTATTCACAATCATAGAGTGGTTTAAACCTTTAAGGATTACATACTGCGTAAGAGGGAAAAGCCTTAAACCAGGCCCAAAACTGAGCCAAGCAAAAAAGGAATTCAACACGACCGGTCCAAGGTTTTCCAATCCTATTTTACACCAGGCCACACATCTATATGGGACAATTTTCTCATGAAAATAAATATTTGAGTGCGTTTTGGCGAAAAGGGCCTGATTACCAGTGATTACATTTTATTATAATTGTAATAATCTTTTATGTCAGATCTATAGCTAAGTCATTCTACTTGCTTCGTATACTACTCACCTCGACCCACCGCCCTGACCCTATTACATTGTACTGCAAATACTATACCATTGGCCCACATTCTATAAGTGCCTTTTTTCAGAAAGAAAGTCATAACAGCTTAAGGTTTATGGGTTCTTTTGATCTCCCATATGGTTCATGTTACAGAAAATAGCCTCACTTTGTTCCAATTTAACATCATAAACTCTGCATGGGGTAGGTTAATACAGGTTGTTCTAACGGGCACTGCCTTATAGCGATGACATCCATTATAGATTTTGGATGCCCATAATTCACAATTTCGTCACTTAAATGGTCTTTTAGATACATGTAGTAACGGTGAACTGCCCAAAAGAAAACTTGCATATTCAATAGCACCCTATGTGTATAGACCCGATTGCAGAATTCCTACTATTAGGCCAATCTGCACAGTAAAACCAGCGTTTAGATCCTGCACACCAGTGTTTAGGTTCTAAACACTTAGTTAAACACTTTCTTGTCCCACATTTCTAAACGCTTTTTTTGGCTAAACATGTTTAACTTTAAACATGTGTAGATAAGAAGTGTCTAGTTTTAGGAAGTGTTTAGTTTAGGAAATGTTAAGCTATACAGCGTTTAGCTTTGGCAAATGTTTAGATATGAAGTGTTTAGCCTTTAGAGGTGTTTAGATACACAGTGTTTAGCTTTAACAAGCCATTAGATACATAGTATTTAGCTTTATGAAATGTTTAGATATAGAGTGCTTAGCTTTAGGAAGTGTTTAGGTATAGATTGTTAAGCTCTAGGAAGTGTTTAGATATAGGGTTTGTTTTGAGAGGTCGGGCCTTGGGCAATATCTTTATTCAACTTTATTCATCATCATTTCATCATTTATTTTTCCCTTTGTGGGATGTAATCCGTTGTAATCCCAATGATGCGCAGTCAACCTGTGCTAGGCGTTCTCCCCGCTGGAACTCCCCACCCCGGAATTCTCCTCCCAGGATTTCTCCCGCCTGGAAATCTCCCACCCTGGAACTCTCCCCCCTCGGAATCCCCCCCCCCCCCCGCCCCACCAGGCAAGTGACTAGACGCCACCCATCTTGCCTGTTTTCTTGAAAAGCCCACTTTTCCGTTAATCTTAATCAGTTTCCAGGCCTATGCTTTAGATGGCACCACTGTTAGTTGGTAACATTGATGTATATATCAGGGACTCTGCCCCCTTTTCTTTCTATTTTTTTCCCTTTTCTTTTCTGAAACTGAAACAGAACTATAATTGAACCAGTTTACCTCTAAAGGAGGAAGGAAAAGACATTCCGACTTTGGGGGAGCGGGGAGAATTCCGGAGTGGAGAATTTCAGGGTGGGAGATTTCCATGGGGAGGAATCCTGGGGGGGGGGGCGGATTCCGGGGGGGGGGGGGGAGAATTCCAGGGGGGGGGGGGGAGATCGCCTGACACCGGGCTGCATCTCTGCCAGCAGAGTATCAGGACAGACAAGTGTGCTTCAGGACGGACAGGAGTGCATCAGGAGTAGATCAAGACCAGGAGAGGAGTGAATGGAGTAATGTGCAAATCGTTCTCGCCCTGGTCCAAGCTAAAAGTAAACAAAATAATAGTGAACACGTTTCGATCAACAAAATTGAAATTGAAATTATCTTCATGTTCATGATAATTTTCATGAACTTTAATGTTTAGAATCATGATGATATCACGATAATGGTATCATCTGCTGGTAAATAAATCAATTATCAATGTTATTGATAATCTTTGGATAAACATAGGTATTAGGTATTGGGATAATCCATATTATATAATGTACCTGTTAGGCTGACCTCGGGGGCTGACCTCGGTTTTGCAAACCCCTTGAGGCTTGATCCCCTGCCTCCTGGAGTCCTGCTTTTTGGGGACTGGATGTAGATTATCTAGTGAAAAATGAACAACATTATCAAGGGATGAAGAAATTAACCAATGAATGATATTGTTCAATGTTTGTGGTGGCAATACAATGACAGTATTGTATCTGAGGATACGCAGAAAACCGTTTCAGTGATATTTGAATTTTAAGAGTGAATAGTCCTGGCCGTTAGTAGGCCTACGTGACCCATACTTTACTAGTCTAAACAATACGAAATCCCATTAGAATCATGGTCTTAATTTGTGACCTTGACACTCTGATATTAGGGATTATAAGTAGTTCACTACATCGCCTCAGGAAAGACCTACTTTCATGTAATTTTTTAAATTTCAAATACCGTTCCTAAGTCCCTGCTAGCAAAACGCCATTTTGTACCGGAAATCCAGCTTGGCCCCTTCCGTTTTCTCATTGGTTGACTGGTATCACATGACCAAGGTCACTCCTTTAGGATTTTCCCGGCTACACCCTGCATACCAGACAGGCATGATTACACTCTAAAAACAGTGTGTTACGTTTACACACTTTTCAACACACTTTTCTGAAGCCACTTTTAACACACTTTTTTGTGGTAACACACTACACACTTTTGGCAAAAGTGTGTTGAATCTAAAAAGTGTGTTGGTGTACAAAGCCATGGTATTGAGGAGGTGGGGGTTAAAATAGCTGTTCTACACCTTACAGAGTGTGTCAGGTGCCGTGGCTGAGTGGTCTAGGGGCTGGCACATGAGTCCTATCCATGCAGGTTCGAATCCCTTGACAATTATTGTTTTTTCAATATCAAGTATGATTACTTTCTATATGGGTTAAGAGTTAAATTAGTATAGATTTATTTAATTTCTTGTCAGGTCTATTCATGTTCATACTGTGCATATACTCTGCGTATCACTTTTAAATGCTTCTTATATCTAGGAAAAGTGTTTATTGAACCGCTCATAATATATAGAAAAGTGGGAATAGAAGTATTATATCAAAATTGACTTTGTATTGACAGTGAACAAATCATAGTCAACCACTTTGAACACATCCTAGCTCATGACCCTGGCGAAACTGACACACCAGATAACCAACTGGTGACTGTGGCGCAATGTGCCATGACCGTACCACTGTCAGATAGCATGGGATGGCTGCTCTCACAACCTTTTCTCAGAGTCTCCAGTGGTCCATTGTAGCCTTTTCCCCTCCCGGCTAGGACCACCTTCGTCAACACTGATATCTGCTATATCTTTACCAGTCGCAAGTGTATTATGCTTCTACGGGTTGAAGCGGATCGGTGCAAGTCTCATGGGAGACCAGGACACTGAAGGTTCACCGCAGTCTGTCTACCGACACTTACAGACGCGACTCCTGTCAGGACAACTTGTTTCACTTGAAAAGATTTGATGCCAGGTCTTCTCTGGGGATCGAACCCAGGACTTCTCACACACTTGTCCAGCCACTTGCTCAGTAGGCCACCAAATCTCCTTGTACAATCATGGTGTACTCCCCACTCAAATAGGTACCAGAACACACAACAGTGAGGAGACACAAAGTATTCTCAAAGATCACACAACTTCTTACCAGTTACCAGTAAGCTATATAACTTACCCTTGGGTATTGATATGTTATGACAGGAAGTGGTTCTTAGACAATAGAAAGACCGCCCTTATTGAGGGATGCCAATGCACTGACTAATAATTTGCAGGGCTTTATATCTATTATAAAGACAATAGTTAATCAGCTATTGATAAGCCATGCTTTTACAGCCTTGCAGAACCTCTAATGAGGTCTTATATGGAATGGTTATTTGGTTCATGCAAAGAGCATGTGTGTATAGTTGAAGAGAATAAACTTCCCATTTATTTCCAATATGGATCGAGTGAGTTTGCTCATTCAATGAGATTCAAATAATACACACAGAGAGAAGAAACCGAGTCAAAAGGGAGTCCAGGCTTGCCTCCAGAATGACTCCCTTTTCTGACTCTCTTGATGAACCTGACTCCCTTAAAAGGGAGTTATGTGACTCCCTTAAGATAGCCCAGGTTTTGCCTTCAAAATGACTCCCTTTTATGACTCCCCACTACAGACAGAGTCCAGGTCTATGCTGCAACTCCCTTTAGAAAGGGAGTCTAGGCACAGGATGGCTCCTTTGGAATAGAGAGTCATAATTTATAGGTAATTCCTAACCCCTAACCCTCTATATAACCATTTCAATAGCTGTCTCCCTAGCTGATGTTTCCACATTGTTTTGGTGCAATGCCTCACAAGGAGGAGGGATCTCAGAAAGATCCCTCAGAGCACATTAGTTGATATACAAAGGAACATATGAGCTTTTGGGATTTAACTTTCTCATGTTGCTACAAATTGGGTGTCTAAACCTTATACATCATGCTTATGCTACAGTTTTAAATTAACTGTAATTATTTCATAAAATGTAGTTCTGACATTACATGTTGATGCTACAATGAAATACACGTATCAGCATGATTATCAATGTCACAAATAACATGGATCTAGAGATCTGAGCATGCAGAATATTACCATTTTAGGTATAGTGCTACCACCTAGCAGGCTTAACTGTAACCAACTGTTTGACTCCCTCGGAGGAAAAGGGAGTAGGGACCCTTGACTCTGATTAGAAACAGAGTCAGATGGCTTCTTAACATATATGCTAGATGGCATTACAGTCATTGTACAGTAGTGTCACCTAGTGGGTTTCCTATTTCCGTTTTGTATGCTCACCTCTGTGACTCCCTTAGGGAGTCCAGGCAACCATTGACTCACCTCAGCTGACATGGACTCTGTTTGATCTAATTGAAAAGGAGTCAAGGCTGTTAGAAGGGGGAGTCAGACAATGTGAAAAGTGAGCCAAAGGGACCCTGGCTCTCTTTTTATAGCCTGGACTCCCCTTATGACTCGGTTTCTTCCCTCTGTGCAGTTCTTGTATGTATCTCATTGCAAAGTAAATAGGTGTCATATCTTTCATTGTAGTAGAGGGGATTGGTTGGGGAGGGGGTTGTAAAACAGTTCAACCCCTCCTGAGGGGAAGAGAAATTTGACACTTTTAGAGGGGGGGGGCTAAAATATTATGGTCCTTCTTAGAAAATAAACATTTCCATTTGACGGTCAGCCCCATTGGGAATCGAGCCGGGGATCTTCAAGTTCTCAGTCCAAAGACTAGTCCACTGAGCCACTGCGACAGCTACTATATCGCTGTAAGAATGTAGCATAGGTACATGATAGAGCTTTACTGCTGCTGCCCCCTTTTGTATATGATACACACCTCTATGACCTCAAGTGTGTAAGCAGGTAAGTGAGTTGACAAAAAGTGTGTTACAATTCATAAGTGTGTAAAATCTCAAAGTGTGTTGCAAATTTATGTGTGTTACTCTTAAAGCATGTTCCCACAACACACTGTTCTTAGAGTGTATATCTACGGCAAATGGTTGTTTAGCAAAGCATTCACCACTGTTCAGCTAAACACACATGATGAAATTAGCATTGATGAAATATAATAATACATGGTGCAAACCTACCTCAGTCTGCATCCTGTGTTATATATGTGTTTCCCACTAACAGGGAAGGTAACTTCCCGTGGCATTAAACTCCTTGCTATTAATTTTGATTCCATGTCCTGTGTGGTAACCCAGGTAACACGAGTACATTGGGCCATGCTTGGGCCAATATACCACTGACAAATGGGCCAGTATTGGCATTTTGATATTGGCCCACTGCTGGTTTGACCGCTAGCCAAGTAATGGCACATGTTCGGAGAAAGGGATATTGATTTCATGTTGGCCTAATGGTGGGCCAACATTGCAATGTTTTTACATTATTCCAAGGTTAGAAATTAAACATCTGGGCAACCTTGAAATAGATATGTTGCCCCAACATACAATTTTCAATTTAGGACCACTGCAACAGTCACTAATATTGAACAATACTATTTTTATGTGTATAATTGAATATGCAAGCATATCTAAGATATGACTGTCAAGTATCATCAGTTTAGAAAAAGCCATTTCTGTCTTTTTAATCCATCTTGATGTCTATCCCAAATTGGTTAGACATCGTACAAACTGTATTACTATCATTTAGGACTTATCTAACTCCATTACCCACACATGAGGTGTCTTCAAGTTACTTTTGACAAATTCCCACTGGTATCATGCAGTAAATGGCACTTTTAGATGTTAAATCTCATCCATGAACTTCCTCTGACCTTTAAACATGTAGGGCACACTGGGGATCACATTTATAGCCCAATATGATGGCAAAGTAGGAGCCATCCTGTAAGAAATGCTTCAGGCAACATTGAATAGGAGAAAACGGCCTAGAGAAAACGTCCCAAGAAAAATATAAGAGCTTCCTAGCATGGAATAGGTTGGATGGCACTGTACAAAGACCTAATGCATATAAGATATTCCGGTATTACATGTCCTACTAATTTGCAGTATGTGATCCTTTCACCTAGCTTCCTGTAGTATATTGTATCGTTATTGTTTGACAGAATGCTTGAACTGCCTGGTTTCATCTGATTATTCGTCGATCATTCTTGGCATTTATTTGAAATACTTTTAATTCAATTTCTGCCAATAAAAATGCATCAATCGTTGATCGAAATGGTATTCT
Organism: Harmothoe impar; assembly: GCA_947462335.1. NCBI lineage: Eukaryota > Metazoa > Annelida > Polychaeta > Phyllodocida > Polynoidae > Harmothoe > Harmothoe impar. The sequence goes on along the minus strand of OX381707.1, from coordinate 57,616,733 downwards.
GATTAATATTGATATGATTGAATCTCCTGCATAGCTAGAATCGTCAACCAGGACCTGATTCACAATATGACCTGCACTGAAAACCCTATGTTAAAAAAGGTCCTCACTAGTGACGACTTTAGGGTGATCATTTTGATTGTGTCGAGGGGTAGTACCCTGGTGATCTTCAGAGTGATCATAAGTGAGGACCCAGGTCATCAACATGATCACCCTTTTGACCCAATTATACAGCATGCTAGGTCGTCAATAGAAAGACTGGGGGTACTCAATTTGATGACTGTCTTAAAACTAATTTTCATCAAAAGTTTTCTTGTTATGAAATAATATCTGCCAATATTATTATGATAAACCCCATCCCGATCATCACCTTCAGTCATCTGGCATTTTTTAAGAGTACGTTTTAGTCCTCATAATAAGCCAAGTAAAGCAGATATGTATGACAGATGACTGTCAACCCTCACACTTCTGACTTTGGTTTAAGACACATAAAAGGTTTCTTTATGTCTTGATATCGATAGTTTAGAAAGTTTTGACCTAATTTTCTTTCTAATCACTTGAAAATAAACTGTGGTAATTGTCTTCATATATCCTCCAACTTGTAAACATATATGACCAATATTACTATAGGCTTTAATCAATATATCACATGGAACAGGGGCAATATGTTACATTGTTTTATTGTAGATCCAAAATTAGTAGTGGCCAAACTATGTCCTAAAAATGGGCCCTTATTACTCTGATCACCTAAGGTGATCAATCAGGCATGATCACCCTAGGTCCTCTGTAGTGAGGACCTTCATGTAAGCTTGGGTTTTCAGTGTGTAGGTGGCATCAGTATAGTATGACATATGTATAAATTGGGGGAATGACTTGCTTAATTCCTAGATTGATCTTAATCATGATTATGGAAATCCATATAATATCATGGAGAATCTAGGGAAGTATCTATCGCAAATGCTAGAAAGTGTAAAACGTTTTGATATAATTTAGACCCCTTGGTCACCATGGATACCACACACTTTTTACAACTTTTTTTAAACCAAGCTTTAAAAAATACATTTAAATGCAATACATCTTCTGGTGTGTCTATTATTACTCCCAGTCAAAAATAAGGTCTCCTAGCACTCATTATATCCACTAGAGGTCCGTTTTTAGTAGGGACTATTTGACTGTCCTAGGTTTTCTGGACGGATTAGTACCATGACACCATATGGCAGGTATTCCCCTTACCTAAATACCTCTATATTGGTATGATTTAGCTATGGCAAACCTCAGAGAGAGAGACAGACATGGACAATAATTATGCCCAGACTCGGAACCCAATGAGCTGCACCTAAAAATGCAAATAAATATAGTAATCTCCAAACTATACCTGCAGTACAGTAGAGTTTATAATGCACAGGTATATATACTGAAAGGTGCTATGCTCTATGTCATCATTATCCATGAGTTCAGCCTTGGCAAGTAGGCTTGTCTAAATGATGATACATTTCCAAAAGCTCTGCATATTCAAGCGTCATGTTGACCAAAGGTATAAAGCACATTTAAAGCAGTATGCAGCCGTTAAAGGGTTATTTATTCTAGGGTTGTGAATTAGATGCTTTGATATTATCAGTGTATCCTATCTTTATTATATCAAATTTCAAAAACGTGCAAATTAAGGTCAGTAATTCACACGATTACCAGCATCTTGTATAACTGACGTCATAATACAGCTATATATTAAGCCTATGGTTAACATGTTAAGTTTTACACAGAATGCACAGTGTGTTTCCAGTGTAAATTCACTTGAACCAATAAAATTGCTTGTTAATTAGGTGTTATGAAAGCCAACAGTTTATCATGTGATAATCATTTCCTGAGAAGATAATAAGCTGTGAAAAATTGACATCCCGCCCCTGGCATGGCTTCCTGCACTTCCCCTGGTTGTTAATTATGTTAACATGTGGCTCAACATGTGAGAAGGTACCTTAGCGGAGGGGGGTTAGTACTGGTTTTGGCCACCAGGGGGCATCAGAATGGCAAAATAGTGAAAGATATGCCCAACAAAAATGCTTTAGGGTAATGTTTTCTATTGGAAATTAGCACATAGTCCACTTCTAGTTGCCATGGAAACCATTCCATTATTTCTAAATGGAACATTTTGGTCATAATCTCTTGGTAATTACATCAGAACTCAAAACTGAAAACAGATCTTGAAAATTCCCACTAAAAACAAATCTACATTGAATATTCACACTTTTCTTTGTTATTTTTGGGTAAATCAGATTTTTTCATCATTTTTAGTAATCATTACGGGATACGATACATCTAGAGCTTGTATATGACTTTCGAGTTCCAGATATATGATTCCCGGAAAAATAAAAGGAATATCTTAGCTTATTATATCTCGTTTTAAAGATCTTGACATGAACTTAAATCCTCAATTCCCCCCTCAGCACCTCCTTTCACGTGCCTGGTCACATATGTTCTGTTAATTACAGAGTAAATGATATAATATAACAGATATGGTAATACTTATGACTTGATACAGTAAGCGCTTTAATAAGGTCAAATATGACAGATACTATGAGGTTAATATCAAATGTCATCAGCTGTTAAGCTGGTAACAAATATCAGTGTCTACAGCAGATCAAAATAATATATTAGAAGCCCATACATTGGCAACAAGCTGAACGCCTATGTGCAATGAAAAAATACAGTAAAAAGGAAATAGTGTAAAATCAAATGAATAAAACCTTGCACTAAAGGTGCGAGGGCGGATGAATACGTGTGTGGGCATCAACGGGACCGATTTACTTCTGACACCATCAAAGACATGACTGTCTCCTTGCTACAATTGGTGCATTTACCCAGCCTCCTCTCACCTCCAGTGCCCTCTGCACCAAGGGGGCTCATTTGGCTGTGGAGTCCCCCTTGTTTATATTGACTCTTAACCAGATGGTGTCAATTGGCCCCTGTCCTCCTCCTTGTACCTACTCCTCCCACACAGAATTAAAGCTGGCCTTATTAGAAAAAAAAGAGTGCCTATGTATGTCGTAGAATATTAACTGTCAACGACTAAAGGGTGAATTCCAGATGAACCAGGGAAATACAGTTTCATCACAAAAAATGGCAGTTTACTTTTCCGCAGATTCAGATCGGACCTATTCTAAAATTAAAATAATGCCTAAAACATTTTAAAATAAGACCAATACATGTCAATAGGGCCTGCACATCATGAGCCAGTGCTATTTATTTCTAGGCACTTGGTGACCAGAAAAAAACACTTCCATTTTCAAAACGTTAGAAAAAGGTACAGATTAAAAACAAATCAAATAATTTTAATCTTAAAAAGAGACCCCTAAAAATCATCACATCACTTTCCTGCACAGGTTAATTTTATCCGATAACAGCAATATGACAATTTGTGGGAAAGTTAAATGAATATGAATTATCATTGAATGACCATAGAACAGAAAGACATAGCGAGTGATGTTTCATGCTTTTTGACATGTTTTCTAGGTTGGGTAATACGTCACAGTGAGTTGTAAAAAAGGTCAATCATTCACATAATGTGTAGTACGCGCATACTGTCTTCATCATATGAAATTCCAGAAGGTTCACATTGATAAGGTCAGTGCAAATTGATTAGGTCTTGAGAGCTGACATTTAGATATATGATAATAATTTCCTCAGAGGTAAGTAAGCTGTGAAAAAATGAAAAAAATAGACATTCCTGCTCACCTACACCCTCCGAAAAGTGAGAGTCATTGTCGCTAAAACTACCCTCACCTGAGGGTCAGACAGTGACAATGACTCTCACTTTTCTGTGTGTGTAGCATTGCTTCCTGCCCGCCCCCGGTTTTTGATATGTTTTCCAGTAAACGAACACGTTATACAACATTTTATAACGTAATATAACGTTATATAGCGTTTCTATAAGGCTCCTTAAAAAAACGGGGTTTTTTGTTAGCAGGATCAGTAATTCACATATAGATAGATAGATAGATAGATAGATAGATAGATAGATAGATAGATAGATAGATAGATAGATAGATAGATAGATAGATAAATAGATCCAATAGGGTAGAATAATCAATGCAAAAATAGATAGATAAAAAAGATATTTCCATATCAGCAACCTCTCGATGTCAGCCAATATCTACAGATGCTGCCAATAAAGTCAATGGTCCAAAGACTTGTCAATTTAGCTCATATTGACTCACACACTATGAATAATGAATCCAAATATACCAAACTTTCGAATGTGAATTAAAAGTAGATTCTATTGATCATGTGCACTAATAAGGTAGTATAATTATTGTTGTAAAACTATACAGTATATTCTACTGCTCAGCTACACTAAATATTAATAATGTAGACATGAAAGACCCATACAATGCCTAAAACCTTGAAACTTATACCAATGCCAATAATTGCCTTACGGGGGGGGGGGACTCCATCAGTGTCTGACCTCCCGTCCGTCCATAAAACTAGAGACAGTTGCCCAAATGGGAAAATTGTTAATGGCAAAATGGACCAACGGAAATATCTCATTTTTTACACCAACATCCGTCCAGAAATCGAGAAACTACGGAAGCCTATGTGTGCCATAATAAAAATGCACTATGCCCCTTGCATATGTGAATGTGTTATCAAAGAATAACTGGGAAACAACACTCTGTCTGTATGTCAAGTTCTGCATTGTAGTAGTGGGTATCCGGAATACAGGCCCTCCTGACTGTAGGCCCCCAACCCACAGGCCGTCGGAACACAGGCCCCCTGCCCACAGGCCCTCCGGATCTGGGGCCCCCTGCCTTTAGGCCCCCCTGACCACAGGCCCCCGGACTGTAGGCACAAATCTCACGTCCATTTCATACGTCCAGACCCCATTATCTCATTCAAATTCATTACGTCCAGCACTATCTCTTACAAATCATATGTCCAACCCTATTCCCTCACATCCAACCCCCCTTCCTCACGTCCAACCCCTCCCTCACATTCAACCCCCTCCCTCACATCCAACCCCCCTCCCTCACGTCCAACCCCTACCTCACATCCAACCCCCTCCCCTCACATCCAACCCCCCTCCCTCACATCCAACCCCCTCTCCTCACATCCAACCCCTCCCTCACATCCAACCCCCTCCCTCACATCCAACCCCCCTCCCTCACGTCCAACTACTACCTCACATCCAACCCCCTCCCTCACGTCCAACCCATCCCTCACATCCAACCCCCTCCCCTCACATCCAACCCCCCTCCCTCACATCCAACCCCCTCCCCTCACATCCAACCCCTCCCTCACATCCAACCCCCTCCCTCACATCCAACCCCCCTCCTTCACATCCAACCCCTCCCCTCACATCCAACCCCCTCCCTCACATCCAACCCCCCTCCCTCACGTCCAACCCCTCCCTCACATCCAACCCCCTCCCCTCACACCCAACCCCCCTCCCTCACATCCAATCCCTACCTCACATCCAACCCCCTCCCCTGGATGTGAGGTAGGGGTTGGATGTGAGGGGAGGGGGTTGGTGAGATGGGAGCGGACGTGAGGGGAAGGTAGTGGACGTGAGGAAGTGGTACTGGACGTGAGGAAGTGGTACTGGATGTGAGGAGAAGATGTTGGACGTGAGGGAGGGGGTTGGATGTGAGGGAGGGGGTTGGATGTGAGGTAGTTTTAGTGAGGGGAAGGTAGTGGACGTGAGGAGAAGGGGTTGGACGTTAGGGAGGGGTTGGATGTGAGGGAGGGGGTTGGTGAGATGGGAGTGGACGTGAGGAGCTGGTAGTGGACGTGAGGGGAAGGTAGTGGACGTGAGGAGATGGTATAGGACGTGAGGAAGTGGTAGAGGACGTGAGGAAGTGGTAGTGGACGTGAGGAAGTGGTAGTGGACATGAGGAAGTGGTAGTGTACGTGAGGAAGTGGTAGAGGACGTGAGGAAGTGGTACTGGACGTGAGGAAGTGGTAGTGGACGTGAGGAGAAGGGGTTGGACGTTAGGGAGGGGTTGGATGTGAGGGAGGGGTTGGTGAGATGGGAGTGGACGTGAGGAGCTGGTAGTGGACGTGAGGAGATGGTATAGGACGTGAGGAAGTTTAAAACCGTTTTCCAGTGCAAAACCGTTTTTCAGTGCACACACTCACCCATTCAGTCACTCAGTTTCTCATCATCTCCCACCCAGCTAGCTACTTACTCCTCCATACCTTGGTGCTTCTAGGCTTTAGGGATACCTGTCACAACTACAATGCAGAACTTGACAGACAGACAGAGTGTTGTATTCCAGTTATCCATTGAAGAACCTTGTACACATACAGTGTGTATACCTAATTTATAAGGACGAAGGCACATTTCAATAAGAGACTAAGTGCATATCTAGTGTGGCACACGTGGGCTTCCGTATACACGCAAAAACTGGATAGCTCTCCCAAGTGAGAGGACAGACGTTCAGAGCGTTATCTTAATAAGACATCTTAAAGTCTTAATTCAGTGTCTTAAGTTGGGGCAGGGCTTGTCAGGGCTAGGGCGCCACCTGTAGTTATACTTGTGTACTAGGATCGTCCTGTGACTGTTTCAGGCTCGGGTCTTAATCAAGTCTTAATAAGTCTTAGTCTTAAAGGCTTAATAGTACTCACCATCAATAAAGAAGGAAGAAAATAAAATAAAAACGGGGGTTGGGGGGCAGAGCCCCCCATGATATTAACAAATAGTGGCACTTGAAGTAAGGGTGGCTCCATCTGTCGGATTATGTAGAAGGTAAGGTGGCTACTTCAGACTAAGATTAAGACTATTAAGACTGTCTTAATAGTCTTATTAAGATAACGCTCTGAACGTCTGTCCTCTCACGTGGGAGAGCTATCCCGTGCGTGCATAATACACGGATTGGTATAAGATTTATCAAAATGTCCATCTTGACGGACAAGTTGTCTTAGACTAGTCTCTGCTTCCATTGAATCCGTCCATCAGGACAGATCCATCACATTTTATGGACGGATTGTTGACGAACGAATGAGTGGACATTGATAGAGTTAACCCTATAATTGGATTGGATGCTATGACAGTGTATATAGGCTTCATGAGGCCAGATTTTATACAAACAGGATATATGTTGAAATAAAAGAGGCCTAGCACTTTGGCCTATGAGTATGAATAGTTACATGCGGTAGACTTATTCCAGTAGTGTATGAGTAGAGGTATAACCATGGTAACCGGTGAGTAGATATGTGTGGTAACCATGGTAACCAGAACATATGGTAATATATCATAGGAATGTGGTTGAAGTAGTAGCATATCAGTCAGTCTTAAGAGTCCTTGTATGGATAAATCTATAGTGTAAGATTTGGTATAGAATTACAGAACCCTTTTGTAGGTGTGGGTATAGGGTAGGATACAAATACCAAAGCCACTTGCTTAATTGATATGGTGGGGGGGGGGGGAAGTGATGAGAATCCGCTGGTTACGGTGAGTATGTAGTGTGTCAGCTACTCAATGGTGGAGGTAGTGTCTTTTGCCGCACTGCGCCTTAAATTGACTATGTCAATTCCGGATAATGTACGTATCTCATGCAAATGGTCTAGGGTTCAACTCCTGTGCTATGGCCAAAACAACATCTACCAAACCTAGTCATAGATTGGGGACATACATACTGTATTGATATCAAATAACAGAATGCCCCAGGTCAATGTTGAATATCCGACTTACCATCCAAATGGAACCTAATAAACTAGTCGTGTACTATTGACTATCTCAACAATAGGCCTTGCTGACACTTGCCTGGTTAGCTCAGTTAGCAGCAAGCTTGCTTCTAAATCAGTGGGTCAATCCCCAATTTTGAATAAGGTTCGTCCTTATCTTGGTAAAAGGATTATAAAGACAGTTTTATACAAAAAAAAAAGTAACCTGCTTGGTAAAAAGCAGGACGAAAAGAGGTTCTGAATCAAACAACGCTAAAGTGAGTTAAAGATGGAAAAGAAACTCGATACACACACGAGAATACGCATAATAAATTTAATAAACGGGTACACATTGTGTGTTAACACTTATAGTATGTTACACACATTAAAGCATACAATTTACACATCTACAAAAATGACAAGACAGTGATATATATAGCTTCCCATTTATCATCAATTTACACATTTAATCAAACAAGTAATATAATTACGAAATATAACTACATGTCATTTTCTATTTATCAGCCCTGACATTTTTATTTTAGATAAAATTGTTAACTCATCTTTTTGGTGTCTTACAAAACAACCACCAATATCGTGACCAATGATTAAACATCGTTAGGAACCTTCAAATAAAAGTAATCATACGTGTAAGCATGATAAAACATCAACATCGAGATTAAAGGTGAATTCGATGCCATCTTGAGGAAATCCAGGTTAAACGTATCGGAAAACGGGAGAACTAATGCCATATCCAGCATAATATCAAACCCATTTCAATATGTGTGGATCAAAATAGTTCCAATTCCACCAATACTTCTTGGCTTTTGATAGAGAGGGTTGTTTTTCATATACTACAACCATGGTCCAAACCTCAATCTCCTGGATTGTCCTCTAGGCGATGGTATTTGTCATAAGTAAGGCAAAGATTGTCAAACTATCACAGGATCCGGTTCAGGCCCCGGCCTTGGTAGGCTCCTCCCTTTACACCAGGGCCCTTGATATGATCTGGGATCAAAAACACAGGATCCCCAGGCCTGGAACCCCCTACCCCATCTCTTTATACACATCAGACAGGGTCTTAAGTTTACAAGTAAGAAATGTTTGCTGTCAACTTATATTATGTGTGCCCAGCTTTGTTTCCTAACGAGAGCCGGCCTTACCACATCTTTACTGCCGTAACATCCCAGAAAGAGCTATCCCTGAAAATCAATCAATAGAACAGGGTTTCAGAAGTGGTCTTTAGTCGTTGAGGAATAAAGGCTTAAGGGTTATTACATTGGCTGGGAGGTAGGTCTACACTTCATTGTTGATTCCATGCACAGATGAACACCAAGTGACATAGCGCGGTGACCGGTGTGAGCAAGCGGAGTCACCAGGGTAGTGTGTTCTTGTCTTGTTCCTTCTGCATAAGCAACCTCCTTAACCCACCAACTCCCCTACATCAATATAACCTTGCTCCTTGAGATCAGTGTACATAGAATATTACATAATAAAGAGAAGGTGAGCAAATGCCCAGCGTCCAGTGAACAGAGTTAATTAAGACATGATAAGTTAATTATTGGAACCAGATGGCTGCTGATGGTTAATTCCATATTTGCAAATCGTCCAAAATCTAATCGAGAGAAGAAGTTTGAAGTTACTTGGTAGATTTGTATTGGCTTAAAGATTATGACAAGGACACTAGAAGGTCTTCCATTGAAGCCGATTGCAGACAACTGAGTCCATCGTTTTAATGGGGCATATCAATGTTAGCAATGTCATTTTTGATCTCTTCAATTGTCCACATATACGTGCGTTTTCCCCAACCGAATTATGCATTAATGTGCTTCTTTTTGTAGCGTGTAATTTGCCAGTGCTGTATTCAAGCATAATTGGGTTCTAAAAAGGCATCGTTGATCAGTTCTGCCTCTTCAGGTATTCATTGGATAACAGTTTATATCTTGTATTTAGACTATATTGAATTGCAAAAGAATTGCTGAATAAAAACAAGGGTCAATTTGATAAATGGATGCAGCCCTGGTGAGTAGACTCCCCAGGGTTGTATTTATGCATCAGGACGGAAAGGACATAGAAATAGCAAATTAATGTACGGTGCGGCCCTTAAAGGGTTACCGACATGTGCATCCCACCCCTTTCACCCCCACGCCGCACATAATGGAGCCCAAACCAGCCCCCAGACAACCACGCCCCACAAAAAGCAGTCACTGTACATCCCTTAACAGTAAACAAATAATCCCTGCCAGACACTATGTTTGTGAATTGGTTCAAGTGTTTTACCCGATCTTCTCAGGTGGGAACAGTGGTGTTTTTTGTTGTAAAAGGGGGTTCGTATTACAATGCAACACGTGCTGAGTGCAGGGGGGGGGGGGTGTCCTACAGCCCGGCTACCCACCTTGTATGTGGGGCTTTGCAGGGGCTGTATGGGGACTCATATTATTAGGGAAATGACCTATGAACCAGGGACCTGAACATCATCAACTGGGGTCGCCGGTTTTAAATTGAACGCTGTTTTTGGGCAGGAAATCAATTTGTGATATGTATACGTAAAAAATCAATTCCTGCAATATTCCCCAATTCCATTCAAATGTCCCCCACTTCCCATATTCACAATAAAAAAAGACTGTCCATACACAACGACAACTGCTGAGTACCCAGTTCAGGTGAAATTCCAATATATGCTAATCATACACATAGTCAATCTGGCGACCCATTCAAGTGACTTTTAGAAGTCAAAACTATGCAATCTGCAGTGTTGCATCTGTTGAAAAGCACGGTCCCCATGACACTATTTAGCTTTATGTATATATATCATTGAATCTAAATATTCTGCAGTGAAATATTTTTTTCTGCTTTTTTTTAAATTTATTTTTAACATGGCTTTGCTCCTTCCCCGACTGCCCAGGTGTAGGTTGTATGTATTGTCTTTGCGGGTGGTCTCCTGCACCCAGACTCCTAGCCAGTTCATATGTAGGGTAGTTTCATCGAGAGTCGACCACATACCATAAGACAGACACTGATATTTATAGTTAGCTATAGCTCCAGTCACCAAGAAACGGCCAGTGAATACACCTACTTTGCCTCTCTAGTATACCCACATGAATTAGGCTGTGAAGGGTTTTCTGTTGTTCCAGGAAATTGATACATGCATATATACCATAAATATAAAGTAGAATATCTATAATTGTTGAGCAATTTATGTTTTTCTCATTAATAATTGGTGGGAAAGTGTCCTTTTTGGGCATTTATACCCATAAATACCATCAAATCAGGAAAAATTGAACACTCAGCAATACTTCTCAAGGGCTAATTGTGGTTACTATTGTTGTCAGTCTTGCAATATGGTAATATTTTGTACACATACTGTACTAGAAACCATCAATTGTTGGTTATAGATCCATTATGCTTGATAATGCGGGATAAATCCTCCATATGTCAGCCATTTTGGATCGAGAAATACACTTTAGATCGGGATTTTGAGAAGCATGGCCCCAAAAAGGATGATTTTGTCATACATTTCACATAGAGCAGCTGACTTTTATCACATATAGACCGCTTATTATTACAATAGACACATATTTTCTCAAGGGGACCCCAACCTGTACCGTTTTCATCATTACTGTCAGTATTTAATATTTTGTGCAAGTAAATTTTCATGTTTTTGGTACGTTTGATCATGCTGTACAAGTAGTGGGGTGAAACATCCATTTTGAGCCAAATGGCAAAAAAATGCAAAATTATAACATTTCGCTTCCAACTTTGAATGAGTCTTTTTCAGAGACCAGACTAGATACAATGCCCTAAATGGTCTCATTTGAAAGATAATTTAGTTTCTGAACTACCCCTCTTGAAACATTTAGCTAGAGGGTGTCACTCTGGTTGTCATGGCAACTTTGCCTTGTAAAAGAATGAAAAAATTGAAATTTCAACATTTTAGAATCCTCGTTGCCATGGCAACAGAATCCACAATTTTTCAAAACTTTTTTCTCTAATGAGAACTTCATATTCCATAATGTCTTAGCTTTAAATTGGTATCAAAACGTTTTTTGTTTGTCATTTGGTCATCAAATAAATGCCATTTAACTAAAAGATGTAGATGAACTTTAAAACTTTTTACCTATACTTCATGACTGGAGCTATAGGTGCGATAAGACCTCTAGGGGATCCTTGTTGGAGAAGTTGAGACAAACTTTACAGTTATTCACAGATAAAGAGACCTGCATGCTTGAATATATACAGAAATCCAAGTATCCGTCTCAAGGTATATGTTTGACCCAAGGTGCATCTACCCTACACCTTCCGCCCTGTTCCAGTTCCTAACCTTTCCAGTCCCCAGGTGCCAAAATTTTTCTTCTTTTTATGCTGTTGAATTGGTGTTTTATACCCACGTTTTTTGTTCAATATTCATATTTTTTATGTCTTTTGTTTACTCCTTGTCTTATGTGTATGTTACTTTTTATTGTCTTTTTTTATTGCCATCTAACCCTTAGACTTAGTATCTTTAACTCTTCGCAAAAAAAATGATTTACAACATTTCAGTAGGAATAAACTGTCGGAAATATGATTATTCCGCCACGATACATGAATGGCACAATAATTATTACATCATAGGTAGGCCTACATTAATCCGGTAATCCCTTACTTCACACCTGAGATAATAGGTAGTCAATTAGGAAAGGGGTGGGTTGCAACTTGCAGGGTATAACCCCTACCCAGTGGGCAGAAAACATTGAATCAACATTGATAAATGGTTGTCGATGTTGATTCAATGTTGGTCTAATGTTGATTCAACATTGAACTGAATGTTGTGCCCACTGAGTATCAGTCTCATCAGTGACTATTGTCCTGAGCTGGGGAGGGGGCAGATAAGAGATTACCCATAGTCCTCTGTCTAATCCAATAGTGTCTATTTTCTCTCTATTTAGTATTGGTTATCAATTGTATCCCCCTAGTTACCAGCAACCAGCTCAGCCAAATCTCATGTCCGAGATTAGGCTACAAACAGGGTGTGAGTATTGTGAGTGGGTTGTAACTGGGCATTCCTTAGGCCCAAAAAAAAAGGTGTGTTTCAGGTTACATAGTCTGAAAATCTAGGAAGGGTAGGTCGGATTTCTTTTTTTTAAATTTTTTTTTTTTACTATGGCCTGAAAAGTACCCAAAGACTGACTCGCAAACTTCAGCGCTGACTCGTCGACAACGGCGTTGACTCGTGGACTATCAAATTGACTGTGAAATAGCCCCAAAATTGTTTTTTAAAGACAGATTGATCCCATGGCATGAAAAGTACCTAAAATTTGATTCGCAAACTTCAGCGCTGACTCGCCAACACTGGCGTCGACTCGTGGACCATCAAATTGTCTCTGAAATAGCCCCAAAATTACTTAAAATATACTTTTTTTTCAAAATTGGATAACAATTTCTAGGGTCGGCCCTGTTTTGCTAGGTAGGGTCGGGTAACCTGAAACACACCTTTTTTTTGGCCTTATTTCACCTGTCCCTCATAGAGTAGTGGTTAGCATGGTGGATTCATGATGCAGAGGCCCTAATCTCAAATCCCTGTCAAGTCATATCTTGGTGATCATACCATTAACAACCAATACCTTTTCTTATTTATACATATAATTCCTTTGAAGAAATAGGAATTTGAGTTTGTAAAGTGTTTATTCATAGAATGATTTTCAAAAACACAGTACATTATCAATGAGATGGTATAACGATGATACATACAGAATATCAATCAAGTATACTTCACGGTGTTATGTGAACATCTCAAAACAATACCTCGTGCAGGACTACAGTAGATACTATTGTATTGAAATAAATAAATACATAAATACATAGCCTCGATACAAGCAGGCCTACCCAGGGTATCAATTGGTTTACATGATCTTACGTTAAGTTGCAATTTCTTATCGTTCACATATACAGTATCACCTGTTATTACAAGCTCGAGACTTATTCAGTCTATGCTATAATAATGGATTACACATTCATGCTTGTTGTGTGTGGCACTTCCAGCCAAGATGTTCTTTTAATATAATCAAGGCATATATCATACAGTAATACAGTGTTTAATCATAATGCATCAAATGTAAGCAGGATAGGCTTTTCAGCCTAGTATTACAGTAGCGCCTCTTTATTTGCCAGTATTGGTCTTGGAGTTAAACATAGCTACAAGCCAGTTCAATGCCTTATCTTTAAAGGGGGCCATCATTAAGAGCGCGTCCTTGAGGACATTTGCACTTATAAACTCAATGCCACTAGACTTATGGGGATCTATGTCCTTTAACAATTTTAGGATTTCAGAGTAAGTAATACGGGTGTCATCAGTGACACTGTACCTCTCATGGGATAGCTTAGGGCTATCATTCACTTCACAATTATTTCCTAGCTTATTGAACAAATCACTCCCAATGTTAGCGAAGAATTTATTGATGTAGTCAGGGACGCTCCTTCCTCTAATTTCATCTTTAGTACTTTGCTCTTCTAGGATGATTTCGGGCTTTTCAGCGCAGGTTCTGCCTAGAAGATGATTCAGCTCCCTCCAGAATTTTGTGGGATTATGTGCTAGACTGTGTAATTTATTTTTATAATAGTTTTCCTCAGATACCCTCGTCTTGGCATTTATATCCCTTCTGACCTGTTGGGCCTTTTCAAGTAGAGATACACTAGCCCTGCCTCCAGAACAGTATTCAAGCATGTATTCGTTGCGTTCATGGATAGATTCCCTGATATCGTTAGTGATCCAAGGCTTTTTCATATCCTTAAAACGCATGTCCTTGACGGGACAGTGAATATCTAGATACTCAGTGATGAAACCCAGCATGATGTCCCATTTCTCATCTACAGAAGTGCTATTATACCATGTTGACCAGTCTACATTCATAATATGGTCACAGAAGTCAGCATAGTTATACCCCCTATAAGATCTGCCCCGGGTATTTATGATTTCATATACCTCTTACAAATTTTGTCCAAACAGTATTGATATTTCTTTGATTTCAAGGTTGTTACTCACTTCTACCTATCAAAGCAAAATATATTTGATAAATAAGTATATAAATGCATGGTATGGTAACCAAGATATGACTTGACAGGGATTTGAGATTAGGGCCTCTGCATCATGAATCCACCATTCTAACCACTACTCTATGAGGGGCAGGTGATATAAGGAATGTCCAGGTAAACCCACTAACAATACTCAGACCCTGTTTGTACCCTAATCTCAGACATGAGATTTGGCTGAGCTGGTTGCTGGAGGTTAGAGGATATACACTGGTACCAATAATCATGGCGCTCTACACAGGTCATTTTGCTAATGCGGAATACCAGTCCCTTTCTTTAACCCCCCCCCCCCCCCGGTACAATGTACATTCTCCTTTAACCCCCTATCATTGTAACTCCTTGTCATTTTAACACACACACACACACACACACCATCAGCCAGCCCACCCACACAGAATGATGATGCAGGATAGAGGAAATTGGTAGTAGGAAGAGCTTACTCGTGGTAAGCTGTATGTCCTCTCTCTAATGATGTGACTTTTCCCACACACTGTCACCTAGGGACCCACGGATCTGTAGGGACACTGCTACCCTGGGCAAAGAAGCATTACACACGCAATATCTTGCATGGAGGCAGAGCAACATCCTGTTTCTGGCAGACTCTGGAATTTGGGGACAGGTGAAAATGGGCTGATTCTCAAAAACTTGAATGGATATCTTCTAGTTTAATATTTCACTGGAAACTTCACGATAATTGATTTTAGAATTGCCTTGCCTGTCAATAACTGTCTTATAAGGCAAAGTGATAAAGCTTTGACAATGAGGCCGACTTGTTAAGTGTTCAATTACATATTTGATATGAAGTTAGACATTGTGATTTGCAGGAAATATCCATAAACATGAAAGAGACACACTCATGCCTAGCATTAAAATGGTTTTCCTCAATCCATGTTGACACATGCTATATATATATATATATATATATATATATATATATATATATATATATATATATATATATATATATATATATATATATACGGCTCTTAAAAGTAACGTGTACTTGCAGTGTTATGGCCTACGTCAGGATTTCACAGGATGGCAGAGTCAATGTCACAAAATGTTGGGAGGGTGAATCCTAGGGTTATCCTAGCATCCAGAGCCCAAAACAGGCACTACCCATGACAATAGCACAAAAGATGTAGACACAACCCAATATACCATTCACTGCCTCTGCTAGAGCCTTCCACTTCCTCTTTGCCATTTCATCCTTCACACCGTCGGTGTTCATCTGAATTCTTGCAGCACGAATCTCCTCCAAGATCAATTGCAGGGTAGTACCTGCTCCTTTGCTTTCCATTCCAGTCACATACTCAATAGCCTGGACTTGATCTGTAGCACCCTCCACTCTCTTTAGATTCATATTGGAAACATTGATGTTGATATCATGGACAGCATTTTCCGCTTTCATGCAGAATGGCCATGTTGAATCAGAGAGCCTGAAGGAAAAGTGTACAACATTACTGTAACCATTCAATCATTATTATTTATCAAATGTGAAAATGTATTCCAACGTATATTGCCGAACCATTGACACATAAAGGTCAGATTAGTTGTAAATGTGAGATGCATTATCTGATATGTATGGTATATCATTTGCATATGATTATATAAAACATTTCTGTAATTAACCTGTTCTGGGCTTAAACATCAATTTGGTTTCTATTATAAGAGCAAGGTATCCTCTCCAAGTTCTAAGAAGTTAGCTATACCAAGTTCTGCTAAGTTCTATTTTTAAATGAGTGAATACCAGATTTTATGAACCTATATATATATAGCCACAGCAGCTAAGTATTTTACATTATGTATTGTTAAATATTCCTTAGCATAAATGTAACTACAGCATGAACTCTTTTATATATCAACACAGGTGCATACATATGTAATACACGAAACGTAAATTAATAAAAGCAAACCTCTGAAGCCATGCTGGTGGATCAGTGACAGAGTCGCGGTGGTGAAGACTGAGCACAAAGACGGTTACACACACCGAGAGGACGTTCAGCGACATAAACATTGTGTTGAAGATCACTGAAATGATAATGATAATTATACATTGCTTTTTTTCATTTAAAATCCCATTTTTACGTTGAAAAAAACATTTGTAGCTATGAACCAAACCCAAATTCCGCTTGTAGGACTTCTACGCAAGACTTTACCATTAATAATGCTTATACCATATATTTTAGCTACGAATTACCAATAAAACCTTCCCGCAACTCACGATTCTGGACGCCACAAATGAATCTGTGGAGGACAATAATCAATGCCAGATGCTCATATCTACTATAAATGCCAATTTAAGCGCACCTGTTACCCCCTACTTATACAGGGATTTGTGGTTATATGTGACACCTGCACTTAAATGGACAACGACAATATCCTACATGCAAGTGAATTTTATCAATGACTTTCATTTTGGGTTCCCTCCTATCCATGGTCTAAACGGATAATCTGTAGGTTCTGGACTTTACAACTGAGTATGGTCTTCAGCATAAATATTATGGTCAGCATATCAGTCTTGCTGTACAGAAGAGAGTCCAGCTATGCCTGACTTTCATGGAGGCCAAAATCCAGCATTGTTAGACTCACATCCATATGTGACTCCAGCTTGGCTGTACGCTCGATAACCAGAATCTGGCATCGATGTACTCTCACCCTACTTAAAGTTATAGTCCAGCATTGCCTTTGAGTGCAAAAGTCAGGCAGTGTTGAACTCTTGTTGCCGAGGCTCCAGTATTGCTCGACTTTGACTGTAGAGAGAGTTCAGCGCTGCCCAACTCTTAATGTCATAAAAGTCAGGCAGTGATGGACTCTCTACAGTCAAAGTCAACCTGACTTTCAGATGAGGGTACTTTTGGTGACACATGCCTGACTGTGGCATGTGAGTGCAGCTGACTCTCACCTTTCTCTATGTGATGATTAAAAGTAGTAAGGCCTATATAGCTTTGTTTGAGATTTAGTTTAATGATTCTTTTTATTTGACAGAAAGTTCTCATCTATTGGGGAGCTTTTCAAATAATGCCAAACGAGCAAACCTTAGCAAGTTTGTTATCCTAAGGACACGCTCCACTATACAGAGGACTGCAATGGCCCTTTAAATCCACCCCCCTTGTTAAATATATAGATAGATAGTACGTGCATTCTTCATCAGTAAAATACTTACTGATACTTACTAATAATAGGGATAGACTCCCAGCTCTTTGGGATTTGTTCAGATATTGACACCTGCATGATGAAGAAGGACATGAGACATGTCACACACAGGGACACCTTCTCCCCTGAGTCAGCTGGCAGAGGGAACACCATCAGGCCAATGATGAACAGCATGCCCATAGGTACAATGATGGTCATCACGTGGAAGGTAGGTTGCCTCTTCAATGTGTAAACAAATACGACACTACTTAAATTATATCCAGTAACTTGGACCATTGTATCGAATACTTCTTCTTTCATTAGCTTCCATTCCAAATTTTCAATGAAATCCACTCGTTCTGACGGCTCTGTTCCAATCATCTTGAATTCCAGGTCTAGTTGAAAGGTGCTGATACTGCATAGCTGTGTGTCAAATGGGAATGTATAGACTTTGACCTCACACAACACCTTGAAGGTGCCTGATGGCGACCATTGTATGTTCCCATTATAACACTGTAACAGCATCATCCTTCCAGCTATTCTTGATCGATTCAAAGTCAACACTGAAAATAGCAGTTAAGTTCTTAAAAGTGGAAATTATTAATAATAAATACAAGTATTTTTCTTTTCATCTATTACACCCCTCATCCACTAACATTTCGTTTGTGATAGGTATGAACAATTAATCAGAGGGGGGAAAAAACATGTTTGACAGATCAGTTTTTTTTGTCATTCTAAGAATCACCCTGGACATAAACTAAATAAAGAAGGACTTAGTGAGAGCCAGTCTTTAGCCAGAGTACTTCTGGGAATTCTCTGCATTAACATGATGGAGGATACTTTGCCTTCATAATGCAGTTCGCCCTTACCTATTTGATATAAGAAATGGGGGAGTCCAGACTGAGGCAGCAGGAATAATACTATGATATGTATAGTCATAGTCAGCACCATCCCAGATAAGGAATGGATCATTCCAAACCTGTCAACATTAAAGTCATTATAACATAATATACTTCTTTAATAGTAGTGATCTGTGAGCCAAAATAATTTTATTTCATGGTAAATAAGGGAGCCCCATAAATTTAACCCAGGAAAGCCGTATTTGAACCCCCCCCCTCATTAAATAACCCTCACTCGTATTTAACGGTCTGCCATACCATCATTATTGATTATTAACCCATTATAAATATACTTATTTCAGGCCAATTACGTGAATTTTAATAGATATTATCAAAAATGACATGAAATAAACACACTCGTACAGCAGTTCCCAACTATTCTTGTGAGCCTTTGTCTATGTCTTAAAGCAAGATGAACTGTTTTTAACCGCTTGCTGGCAATGATTTATATTTAATTGGCTTAGCTATGGGAACAGATTCAGTGTGAGGGCTGAATAAAGAAACAGCTTACCAGAAAGAATGAGCCAAGTATTGTCATTTCCTGTTTAGTTATATCCTGCATAGTAGAATGGAGAGTATAAATACATTTCATTGAATTCCTATCATTCCGAATCTCTCGAGGTAAAACAGGCCTTTGTAGAAAATATGCAAAACGGCCAATTCATTGAACTCATTTGGTTTTTTAACACTATGTTTGCAATCAAGGGTAAATCTATCTCACTACGCTTCTGTTAATATATAGTGTTTCATAGTTGGAAGTGCATGGTGCATTACCCTGGGAGCGTATTCCTATACCCCATGGCCATATAATAGTAAGACTGTATGTTGATACTCACTAAACTTTTTACGAAGCCAACCATAAATTGTATTGAGACAATTGTTGGTGTGTTATCTTTTGATGGCCGCACACGTATTCTATCACTTGGTGTCAGATCTCTATAGAGTCTGGCCTTGGGGGTATCTGCAATTTGAAAAAACTGAGTTATTGGTCACCCTCTTGTAGCATCAATACTAAATTAGAAATTGGCAGATGGTTTTTCTTTAACACTGTCATACACCAGTTCATTTTCTAAATCATAGAGACTATAGAGGAATGGCGATGTGTAGAAGATTCAACTTTAGGCCACTCAATTGTTTCTCATCGCTGCACGCTTAGAGCTCGCTGTTCTCAAAACGTAAAATGCATTTTCACAACATTCACAGATCAATGATCTCTTAACTACTAAAACATGAACTTTTTTTCGTGAAAACCCTATAATTTCCCTACTAGTTAGGCCCCGGTCACATTTTTCAATTAAGAGGCCTTAACAGAAATGATCATTACTGGACTTACCCGGGTCTTACCCTGACCACGGGGCTCTCTATGTTATGCATTGGAGGTTCTGTAAGGTACGCACACATTAATATACAGAATATTTTACAAATAACTGGAAATTGACCCCGAAACTGTCTTTGCCCGTCATTAGAAGTACATTATGTTTAACATACCATTTGAAGTTATGTTTATAGAGAGTGACTGATCTATGTTTAGACACAGCCACACCATGAGACAGCACCATAGTGGGAGATGCATGTCGGTCCTCGTCATCTGTAGGAAGAAATACTGATATGTAGCTTATAGAAAGCTTTATTGAACCTGAGAGAAGTTTATATCTTATATCATGCCACATATGGGGGGCTCCAATAAAGTATGTCCGCATGAAGGGTGGGCGGGGGGGTCTATTTTCTGAAAATATAGAAATATACTACTGTATTCCTAAAAGAATCTAGAAGTGGTAAATAAAGATTATCGTACCCCTTTGATATGTACACCCTTAGAAAAGTGAGAGTCACTACCTGACTCTCAGGTGAGGGTAGTTTTAGCGACAATGACTCTCACTTTTCT
Source organism: Harmothoe impar (assembly GCA_947462335.1). Classification (NCBI taxonomy): domain Eukaryota; kingdom Metazoa; phylum Annelida; class Polychaeta; order Phyllodocida; family Polynoidae; genus Harmothoe; species Harmothoe impar. Next base: position 57,596,096 of record OX381707.1, on the reverse strand, counting down.
GTGTGTGTAGGTCGCATGTTGCAGGCCATCTACTCTCACTTATAAGCATAGGCCTACGCAATAGTATCTGTTAAAATACACTACACTACCAGTAAATCTTAGGTGTTAAGATATAATAGTATAAAGGTAAAACAGGCATTTAATTATAAACAGCAGTGAACTATAATATTTTACCTGCTTATCGGTTCTCCACGACAACTGCCATGCAAATCAATCACAGCGATGAGCAGGTAGTAGAACAACATGTGTTAAGTGCACAATTACAGTTCTCACCAATGTCAGCCTTATGTTTATTGAGGTGTGAATTTAGATTAATCTCACGTTAAATAACTTATATTTCGCACCAAATACTTAAGGCAGAGCGATATTTCACACTAACATTTAATAATTACCCTGAGTTTCCCCATGGGTATCGCCTTTGCTAATCCGATACAGCAGGGAATATGTGTATTCCACACTCACAGGGGGGTTATTTTTCACAAATATCAAGAGAAACCCACAGGCTTGCACACAAAAGTATAGGCATTGGAACCTGCACCAGCATTAGTGTTTAAGTAAGTTTGACCCCAACCCCTCAGTAGCTTTTATTGGTCATCTACTAGTACCCGGGTACTCAGTTTGTGCCCGAACCATCATGGACGTTTGTCAAGTTTTACAGAAGGTCTCTTTTTATCTATAACCTAACTATATCCCTCAAGCCCCCCCCCCCCCACCGCATCACGACTCATAATAGCTTATTCTGCCCTAAATATCCAAACGTTATCATGTATCACAACACATTGACACTGGGTTGGAATTGACTCAAATTAAGGCCGTATGGATTTGTTAATAATTGACATAAGCCTACCGAAATGCCTGTGAGGGTTAAAGCTTAAAGCTTAAAGGGTCTTCATTGAGATTTTTCTGCATCTGTACAAACATGTAATATAGATATTATATTAAAACACCAACCTTATGCTGTATGCCAATGCTTTGATGCAAACAGTGCCACACTCAGCACAGCTGGAGCAGGGCTGTAACTGACTCAAGGAACACATCCACCCTGGAACACCCAGCCTAACCCTACATGTGAGTTAAAGGTGGTCAGGAGGCAATGGGTCAAGCTGGTACTCACTGCGGCCGTGGTCTCACAGTACACTGAAAAAGTAAACTTGTCTCCAGACTCTTCGAAATGACTATCATAAAATAAAAAAGTCAAAAGTTGTCTAACCTATCAGGTTACCATCCCACAAATAGAATCTGGAGCTGGCAAATGTCGGGTTTTGGGCTGGCACATGCCAAGTGGGTCTTCTATCTCTAGCTAGAAGACCCGCTTCCTTGTCACTTAGACGAGTTTTTGACTCTTTTATTTTATGACTGTCACTTTGGAGAGTCTGGAGACAAGTTTACTTTTTGAGTGTAGGGCATTCTCCCTCCAGCTAATATCAGACACCCACAATGTTACACCCTGCTAATATTTAGCGGGAGAAAGTTCAACTTTAATACTATTGAACTGCAAAACTTGAATTGCGACCATTGTTGAGTTACTACTGATGTAAACGGTGTGATGAAGGACAACCCTATAGAGCAGTAAAACACATTTGATATGTTGTTCCCTGATATCTTGTAGGAGTGGGGGGCATCTAACAGTTGTTGCCAGTGGATGGTGCATGATGGGTTCACTGCGTTGTATACCTTTAATTCACGCTTAGGGAATAGGGAATAGTTCCTCTGCTCTCCAGGGGCTGGTAAATAGAATATTTTAGCCATGCTTTATAACTGCTACTTTAAATAGTTGACAAGTTAGTTACTCATTCGTTAACTACCTTATTGGTTTCTAGTAAGGCTTATCTTAATGTACTATTTATTGAATTGATCGTCTGATCGACACAATTTTCGTCTACTTCAATGATGGTATCTGCACTATGTACAATCATTATATCATATGATAGTTCCTCACCAACAGCTGGTCCAATATAATGCCAATCTTCTGCCGATGTTCATGCTTAATTATAGTTAACGTCCTCTATTCTGTTCCATTTCATTATACTATTGATCATGATAACCATGTTATGTGTGTGTTACCGATGTCATGATATCAAAACTAAAAACTTTCAAGAAAAATGATTACATGCTGATATTATTTACATTGGTGCCATATACTTTTTTGCATTCATGAGTTAACAAATGTATACCACGTTTCGAATGTGTTATTATTTGTTAATAAATTTATAAGAGCTGCGAGTTTTCATTGAAACCAAAAATCACATATTAACTGATACTTTGTGAGGGACCCTTTCCTTTAGAATGACGAGTTTGATAGTACATATTTCAAAAGAGTATGCAGACAAGACTGACACACATGGGAAGCGGTTTTCATACAACTTGAGTATGAGTCATATACTATGTAGATCACATGCAATTTACCTTAACACAGTGGGTATTTGGTTTCCTATTAAACCATTTCTTTCTGTCTTTTTAAAATACTTGGGTTGAGGTGAGAGACCTGCCCTTGGGCAATATTGTATCCATGGAACGCATTGATACATAGCACTCTATTGTAAAATACAAACTGTCATGTGATTCTTTCCTCCCAATAGTGGTATATTGAATGATCAGATGACGTCAGACCTGCATATCAATATGCACAAAGCCACCACCCAACCTACTCTCGTTCCCAACTTCTTCCAAAGGAATGCTCTGGTAACAGCCACATGACCTTGAACTTATGATTTTGCTGGGTTTGGGCAATTCCTGCTGGTAGGTTGGAACCAGTGGACAGGATACAGAATGAATGATGGTAGTTCTACCATCATACTTTCTGGTTTCATTTCCCCTTCCTGTTTGCTGGTTCCAAGCTAACCACAAGGACTGCCCAAACTCAGCAAAATCCCAAGTTCGAGGTCATGTGGCTGTTACCAGAGCCTTTCTTTGGAAGGATTTGGGAACGAGAAGACCTCCCAACCAAGTTAAAAGCTTCACCATGTTGACTGCCTATGTATACAGCTGGCTGTATCCGGTACTGATTACAGCATATACAGGGCATTCTGTTTATGATGCAAATGGTCATAATATGTCAGCATGACCCCCACCTCAAGCAGAAACCTCTTACGGACACAGGTCAATAGGTGCACCATGCACCTAGTGCTGTTTGATAACCATTAGCAGGATCCATTTATCAATTAATGGTACCTATTATAAATAAGAGCTTACTAATGGCATCATGCATGCAGATGCAATAGACCTGTGCATGGTCCCCGCTCACCACTTGGGGCTGTCTGGTAGCTCCAAAACATTAACATAGGTTGAACCACTGAAAAGCACACATTTAGTCGGGGAAAATCAGTCAAAGTCAAAAATACTGTCAACAAGTACAGTACATTTAAAGACATAGAGATGAAAGTATCTTGGGTCTATGAAACCCCTATAGTTTACTCCTAGCGCTTGAGTTATTATTACTCGTTGAAAGCAGCCTAGAGTAAAAGTGGCCGACCAAATTTATCACAAAGTTGATAAAATCTCTAAAGAACATCACCGTAACTTGTCATTTCGTTTGCAAGTAGCTATAAGGCTGACCACACTCGTCTGACTCGTGATCAGCCTTGACTGTTGCCTATATCCTCAGTACAGGGGTCTGGGTATGGCTAAACTACTACATATACCACGGCCTCCAAAGGTAGTGTTATACATATGTTTGGTGGAAGGAGATCCTTCTAAGCATGATGATATATTTGATAACGGTTGAAGGGTATGAAGATTATAACGCCTTCACATTAATATGTTCCATCCCCCCCCCCCCATCCCTTCAATATAAATCGTCCCTTTGGTAGGCTATGGCAGGTTCCGAGGCAATTAATGAAGTTGTACATATTAGAATGTACAGCTTGGTATGTATCGGTATGTGTGTTTAGTATGTATCGGTATGTGTGTTTAATATGTATCGGTATGTGTGTTTAGTCTTACAGGTTCCTCATCCTGCAAATGAGCATTCTCAGCACCAACCCACTGCATAAGGACGGACGCATGAGAAACCAGTCAGCATGCCAGCTACTGGAGTTTGATGATAGGGTAAACCACTCATAGGTGGCCCTGTCTAGGAGCTGAAACCTACAAGACTGACTTTGATAAAAGATTACATGTAGAAGGATCGAGTGATCCAACCCTCATGCAGTATGCAGCACTTTTCATTGGGACACTGTTTGGAATGCTATAGACAAGACAAATATTATATTACAGAAAACATGCTTGTAATTGAAAACATCAACCTTATATTGTATGACCATACCTTAATGTAAACAGCAACAAACTCAGCACAACTGGGGCAGGGCTGGAACTGACTCAAGAAACATGCTGAGGCAGCCAGCCCTGGAGCACCCAGCCTATCGTACATGTGAGTTAAAGGTCAGGAGCCAATTTAATGGTCAAGCTGGTCCTCACTGCCTCACAGTAGGACATGCAATTTTTTTAGCCTGGTTAAGTACATACCATGCGTATTCCTAAATGCATACCTTACATAGTCGTAGCCTATGACAGATGCATTTCCTCTGGATTTCAAGACAATGGTAGATAGGATAGAAGGGAAAAGGGGAAGGGCGAGGTCCAGGGGTACATCCCCTGATAAGAAAGGGACATTGTAAGATTATGCACGGTAGCAGGGACGATAGCTTAGAAACTACAGTGCAATACCATCCATTAGGCCAAAAAAAAAAAAGTGTGTTTCAGGCAACATGGTCAGAGTTTCTAGGGTAGGTAGGTCGGATTTTTTTTTTTTTTTTTATTTTTTTTTTTTTACATAGAGAGAGTACCAAGAATGAGTCGCGAATCGACAAATCAACTCGCGACTCACCAAAATGACTCCATAATTCCTCCATTGACTAGGAATATCAAGAAGTTGTTGGATATACCTCTTAGAAAGCCATTTCCTGAGGTTAATCAATTATTCAGGCCTCTGAGGTCACTGGTAGCTTGTTATTCTTGAAAGAATTAGGAAAAAAATAGGAAAAAAGTAACAAAAATTTAAATAAAAAAATAAAAATCACCAAAATTGGGAAAAAAATGCTAGGGTCGGCCCTTTTTGGAATTTAGGGTCGGGTTGCCTGAAACACACCTTTTATTTTTTTTGGCCTTATATGGATCTTAATACCCAGCTAAGATGTATCTCTCAGTAGCTGTAAATACAGTAAGACTACGCGAGGTATGTATTTAAGAATGTGCGAGGTATGCAAATATCCAGGCAGCTGCCATAGTTTTGTCCCGCCAGCTGATAATATTGAGGGGAAAAACAGCCATTGTTATGTTACTACATCGATCTGTAGCTTATGGTGCAGAACGTACAGACAGACATACGGACAGAATAGAAAATAAAGTATAGAAATACATTTCACATATTGTATCAATGCAGAGCATTTAGCAACTTTAATCAATAGGGGGTGCATGACCGTTGTGGTTTACATGCAGATTGTCTGCCGATTCTCAGCCGATTCTCTGCCGATTGCCTGCCGATCACCCCCAAATCGGCCAATGGAAAATGTCCCTAAGCGAAAGGAGGCACTTAATTATCGTATACCACAGTTAAGTAAATAGTACCTGAAATCCGTCAATAGATCATATAACGTGTAGTGACTGCATTATATAACCAGGAAATTCATTAGCAAATGGCAGTAGGAGTTTGTTTTCCTCCTTAAGAAGGGTTGCTATGAGTGAAAATATCAGAAGATATCAGAAGATTTTACCCACAATACATCCGTAGTTATAAGGGATAAAGGATTTGAGCATGAACGGATTATATTTGAATAGGGATTGACCCTAAGAGTTGTTGGGGTAAAGGTGTTAAGTATTTCCCCACACACATGCACGAATATGTCACAGATACATAATACTCTCAGGTGTGAGGAAAAGCTTGTAAAGCATGCAATGTAAACAGTAGCAAAGTTTCTGTAATGTAAACAGTATATGTAATGCTTAGTTTGTGGAATGAATTACGGGTTATATATACCAAATAGATGGTCTAATTACATTCAATGTTCGTCGTGGTGTGTTAGTGCTGTCCCAGTCAACACCCCTGTACTGCTGATATGATATATTATTAACAATATTATTAAGCTGGGAGAAAATGCACGATACGCTATGATAATGCTGCAGTTAGGCATGACATTATGATGTTTCAAAAAAGCTAATGAACACCGATACAGGTTATCACTAACAACATGTGTTTATGAGTAATGACATAAACCTGGGAAATTTGAATAATTTATAGTTATTGTTATCATTTTGTATCGCTAAGATACAAATGGAACTCTTAAAACTCCATTGTATTACTGAAACTACTTACTCTTTGTAAGGGGACACTTTATCTGATATTAGAGAAAATTACTTAGAAAGAAATTGTACAATCTATGTCTTTTTATCATATAGAAATGGGTGGAACAGGACCTTTCTTCTCAATATTATTTCTAAGGCTTACAGAGGGTATTTAGTTAGTTTTCTGGAAATGCCTATATATACATGTTGGACTCATTTATGCACGAAACCAAAGAAGAATGGAACGCTACATGTAATAGCACTGTCAGGGGGTGGGCCCTCAAGGGCTTATAGTAGGCAGGACAACTGAAAGTTCTGAAGTTCTCAATTGTTTTTGTATTTCTGATGGCTAGTGAAGTATGATAATCTAAAAGATTGCTATCATTGATTGTTTTTTTGAGGTTAATATCAAGCAGACATTCCAGAGTGTCAGCTATTGTAAGCAGTGGGCACCCTAGTGCTTTACATCTGAACTGCCTGGCAAGTCTGTATTTAGCCCTTAGTGCTAAATGTGGTGGAACCTTATTGTTATAGAAGTAGTGACTCAATTTTTTGATTGGAAGACTTTGAATTGTGGCCCAGCTTTGATTAAGCTACCTGGTATTTCTCTCACCTCTCTCAAATTTGAGTCTAATTCATGTAACAGTGGATTTATCCGTATGCCCAGAGCCCAACACAGACACTACCCATGACTATAGCAGAGAAGATGTAGACACAACCCAAAATACAATTCACTGCCTCTGCTGCATCCTTCCATCTCATCTTTGCCATCTCATCTTTTGCAGTATTGCTGTTAGCATGGACTTGATCTGTAGCATCATCCTCTGTCTTTAGATTTATATGGGAAGCCTTGATGTTGATGTCATGGACAGCATTTGCCCCTTTCATTGAGCACAGCCACCGTGAGTGAGACAGCCTGAAGGGGAAAGTGGAAGAATATTACTGTACCCATTTCATAATTTAAAGGACTAGTCTGTTAAAAGTATGTGAAAGATAACTTCCCGCACATGATTCCAGAAATTGTTGATAAGACACTCTATGAAAAATGGTAGAGGGTGTGAAAGCCCTCTACAGTGTGCATGCTGCATACTAGCAGATATCATATCCGGGGAACGTGGACAAGAACATCTTTCCAATCTTAAAAATGTTAATTTTCGCATTTTGAGATTATTTTCAGATTATAACATTTAAAGTTTTTGACACATCATACCCGGGTAATCCATGAAGGCTGAATGCCATGTCCTAACACTAGAGTATTGGCAAATACGTGATAGCTCTCCTGGGTGCGGGGACAAATGTTCAGAGCGCAATCTTAACCTATAATCTTAAATCTTTATATATAATCTGATAGCTCCCCTTGTATCTGCCACCTATTATGTCACATACCCACACCATGCTACCTGAGGTTTGCCTTTATAGTATATACCCTACACCCAAACGAGAAAACATAAACATCTAAAAGAAAAGAAAAAGAAGAAATAAAACGGGGGTTGAGGGGCAGAGTATTGTGTCCCAGGGCAAAGTATTTTGTACCGCCAATAAGTGTAAATATAAATGGCGCCATCTACAGTGGGTTGCGCAGGGCGATATCTTAAATAAATGTTACAATCTTAAAAGCTAGCAACTATTTAAAATTATCGACTTTAAGATTATCGCTTTTAAGATTGCAAAGATTTTCTTGTCCACGTTCCCAGGAGAGTCTGTTCTGTTGTCGAGCTAGCATGCTGTTGTGGCTCTATCAATCGCCAGCGCTGAGAGATTTCAATACCACAGTATACTCAAAGTGCTTATACATTTACAAAGGTAGGAGATCATTCAAGATAGAGTTTTTAGTGCATAAAATGTATAATGGTTATTCAGTACCCCTCTACTATCAACAGATTTCAAATTTGTTCAAACAACCAGCACTTTCCCCACTTAGGTCCTCATCATTACTGCCAGGGACTTATATCCATGTTTAAATTTAATTCACTAAATGCACTATATTTACACTATATTAGCGTAATACTCATAATGGATGACAGCAGTTATTTAGGTATGATGTTGAATAACTAACTGATGCACATAAGGAAGTACCATAAAAGGATGATAACTTTGCTACATGCATGTATGAAAGAACAATACATTATGCAACATAATTATGAGCATAAATATAACTACAGCATAAACTATTTTATATTTCAACACAGGCGTATATAATTATGCAATTATAGGAAAAGTATATTAATAAAGCAAACCTCTGAAGCCATACTGGTGGATCAGTGACAGAGTTGCGGTGGTGCAGACTGAGCACAAAGACTGTTACACAAACCGAGAGGACGTTCAGCGACATAAACATTGTGTTGAAGATCACTGGAAGCAGGACGCAATACATTTCTCAATTTTATATTCTCAAGTAGACTTCACATGCAGTGATAGACGCATATTCAAATAGTTGTATTTATTACTCAGCCGACTCTTCAAAGTGACGATCATAATATAAACGAGTTAAAAACTTGTCTAAGTGACAAGGAAGTGGGTCTTCTAGCTGGAGATAGAAGACCCACTTGGCATGTGCCAGCCCAAAACCCGACATTTGCCAGCTCCAGATTCTATTTGTGGGATGGTAACCCGATAGGTTAGACAACTTTTGACTCGTTTATTTTATGACTGTCATTTAGACAAGTCTAGAGACAAGTTTATTTTTCCAGTGTAGGCCGGACTCCACTAGAGCGTTGCTGATAGCTGTGAAACATGGTGATCTTTTTATTCCTTTGTTATAGCAAGAGTGTCGCCCTAAGTGTTGTCATAAGGAAAGGGATACTTAGGGCGATACTTAGGGTGATACTTAGGGCGACACTCCTGCAGAACCAGAGGAAAAGTTCTAGTGCAAAGGACTAACAATATTGCCATGTTTCCCATCTACAAGTGTCGCTCTAGTACAGTCTGGCCTTATAGAACAAAGTGAACTCAACAAACCACACCAGATTTGTATGCATGGAATAATTTCCTATAAATATCACTCCAGGCCATGAAGAGAACAATCAAAGACATTATGTTATGGTATCATAAATTTATTAATTTCCTTGTAATCCCTAGAGGATTAGAGTAAGGGAGTGATCATTTTTCAACAACAGGGGGGTGGGTTTTCGTGCGGAGCTTGCAAAATATCTTACACCCCCCCCCCCCCAGTCAATGGGTCAAAAAACCTTTTTACCCCCCCCCTTCCGGGTCAAAAATCAGCATGCGTGGGAGCCCTTTGAAGCATACCCAGGAAACTGGGGTGAGCAAGGGTGAGACTAGTGCGAGCATTGCCCATAGAGCAAGGTAGGGTGAGCCCTGTGTGTAGAAACTCACCCTATGTGCTAGACTGGGCAAGCCTTGTGCCTATAGCCTCCTCTGCCCAAACCCACACTGAGGGTGACCCTCTGGTCTGTGTGCTGGCACACCACCTTACCCAAGGTCCCCCAAGCATGCACACCAGTATTTAGTAGGTTGTGTATTGCCATGGTGGATAAATAGAGATTCCTTTATATGGCCACCCAACACAGATCCGATAGTATAATGGTCATCACTGGCGCTTTGTATGTGAAAGGTCCAGGGTTCAAGACTCGGCCATGTCAACCTACCCACCAATTTTTTCTTATTTTTACTAATGTAGCTTTACAATTGTCCACAAAATACATGTCACTGGTCTATTGTTCTTAAAACAAGGGGCAACTGGGACAATTCACATCATAGCTGCATAAGGGCTTTCCTTATGCTACTGCAAGCCCCTCTTGTAACTCTTCCACAGTGCCACACAGTCCAAGCCATCAAGCCTGGATTTGGGAAACATCACACAGACCTGGATAGGGCTAGCACAAGATTCAGGCTTGTGTGAGGGCAATGCTAGGACAAAAGGATAAACAATCCAATTAATGTACAATACATATAGGTTCCTTAGATATCCCAACCTTGTACTCACATGGTAGTCTAGTGGTCATCACAGTAACCTTGTATCCCAAAGGTCCAGGGTTCGTGACTCAGCCATGTCAACCTTCCCACCATTTTATCTTCAATTTTCTATTTTTATGAAGAAAAAAAGGTGGGTAAGTTGACATGACCGAGTCACTAACACTGGACCTTTGGGGTACAAGGCGACGGTGCTGACCACTATACCACAGTGTGGGTGTGAGGTGTTGACATACAAGTAACTGATATATACTGCACACTGGACAACCCCACACATTGTGCAAGCCCTCACCCACCTCTCACCCAAATTCCCCCGCCACCAGCTAGCCACTGGGTGGGATTGGGTGGGCATGTGGAAGGGCTAGGGCACCTCACCCAAAGCTCACACTACCTCACCCCTTGAGCTAGGCACAAAAGTTGTTCGCCCTAGCTGGCACTAGCATGCTCTAGCCTCACCCCAGTTTCCTGGGTAGTAACGCGTGGGCTTTTTGGCGCAAAACAGGTTTAAATTTTGTTGACCCCCCCCAAGAGGGATCCAAATTATTTACATCCCGCTCCCGGTCAAGGGGTCCAAATTATTTTGCCCCCCTCCCCCTTGTTGATAAGAAATGATCACTCCCTAAGGATGAGGTGACAGTGTACACAGTTGTAAAAATACTATGTGGAAGTATATCAGACTTCCAGAGGAGGCTTTGAACTTAATGATGAATACTTACTAATGATTGGTAGCGACTCCCAGCTCTTTGGGGTGTGTTCTGATATTGACACTTGCATGATGAAGAAGGACATGAGACATGTCACACACAGGGACACCTTCTCCCCTGAGTCAGCTGGCAGAGGGAACGCCATCAGGCCAACGATGAACAGCATGCCCATAGGTACAATGATGGTCATCACATGGAAGGTAGGTTGCCTCTTCAAGGTGTAAACAAATCTTACTTCAGATACATTCACACCACCTGACACAGGAACCATTATGTTGAATACCTCTTCTTTCATCAGCTTCCATTCTAGATTGTAAATGAAGTTCACGGTTTCATATAGAACTGTCCCAGTCAGTTTATAGTCTGCATTGGTTGACTGCCATTGCCAGATGCTGATATTGCATATTTGTGTGTCAAAGGGGAATGTGAAGGTCCTGGCAACACACAAAGTCTTGAAGACGCCTTTTGGATACCATCCAACATTTCCCTGGTATGAGACATCAACATAGCCATCCCTCCAGTTAGTCTCATCATTGCCGAAATTGAAACTAAATAGTAACGGGTGAATCAATTAGAAATCTGCACGTCCCAGTAAACGAAAAACGTTATACAACGTTATACAATGTTTCTCTATGGCTCCATAGTGTGGCAAAACGTTATATAACGTTTAAAATGTTATTTTGACGCAAAATAGCGTATTTTTGCTAGCTGGAACTGGTCGTCTACAAGGGAGTCACCAAGGGTCATTATATTGAATGAAACAATAATATTAGATATTTTTCCAGGGATTGCCCTACAATATTATGGGAGACTGAGAGAAAATTATTATGGCCCATTTGACCCTTACCTGTTTGAGAGAATCATTGGGGGAGTCCAGATTGAGCTAGCTGGGATGTGAGTCAACTGTATTGAGTCATACTCAGCAGGATCCCATATCAGGAATGGATCATTCCAATGCTGTCAAGATCAAAGTTCTCTTATAAATTAAACAAATAAGACATTTCATCAGGGGTGGGCACCTGTCGCCATGTTGCGACAATACCCTCCTGAACTCAAGCTTTCCAAAACTGAAAGAATTTTGTAAATTGTCCAACTAGAACCAAAGTTATAATACATTTTTTATTTGCACTAAAATACATTATTTTGACAATATTTTAAAATTTTCCAATTTTTTAAATCTGAAATAGGCACGTTCTTTGTGGTTATTTTCTTGGGATTTAGGCCATTTTGGTGAAAACAAGGGCATTTTGATGAAAACTAGGCCCATGCTAGGTCCATATTGGTGGAGTAACTTCAAGATGGTATATCAGCTAATAGACTTCCCAAACCTTTTCTTCAAAATGGATATCACTTCAATGCCATGGGTTCCATTATCATTTTAGCTGATAAACAGTGCAACATATTTGTCTATTAATACATAATTTGAGATTGATAACATTGTACCTGATTTACCTCACTGACTCAGGCACTCCCCCAGGAGAGTATTGGGGGAACTAATCTGATAGAGAATGCACTGAGCCATGCAGTATCAACACATAGGGAGTTTTAGTGTCGACCTACAGTAAAAAAATATTGCACTGCATGTGCTCATCTTATAGACTAAGACACTGCCAATGATTTTAAAAGTTAGGAAGACGTATGGGATAGGATAGACAATAGTAATATGATAAAACTAAAAAATCTCTAAACATTTAGCTGACACACCATCTTTCAGTAAGCCCCTTCTAGGGCAATTGGCCAGAGGCACATTTATTGGGAGAGGGGTCACACAGGCCCTGCCCTCTGAAATTCAAAAAAAAGGTGAAAGAAAGGCGAGAGAGCACCCCTAATTTTCTGGAAGTCAAACCTCACCATTCTCGTGCCAAAACCTGGGTGCCAAAACTTGACCCTTCCCTATTCCCAAACTTCCCAAAATGCATCAGACTGCACCATTTTAGGTAAAGATTTTCAAAATTTTCCAAACCCTCTAGAATCCCTCTAAAACAATGTTCCAGTTCCAATGAAAAGAGGACAATTACAGAATGGGGCAAAAATATAACCAAAAATATATTTTGTGCCAAAATGCACCAGAACACACCATTTTAAGTGTAGTCTTCCAAAATTTTCTTGTGGGGGGCGGGGGGAGGGTTTGAGGGCATATCAGCCGCTGTGCTCTAAAAAAATGCCCACGGGGAAGGACCGTTTTTTGCACGTCCTTCCAATACTTGTCTTGGCTACAACTAGTCATGTATTGGCTCCATGGTGTTCAGATATGCCCACCCCTGATTTCATATGCTTCATCAGGACTCTGTTTTGACAGTAACTTATACTCTACCTGGGCATTTGGCCCATTCCCAGCCAGCATTGGTCCCTGGGGCCCATATTGTGTTTTACTTTTGGGTCAGCTGGGCTTGCCCATATCTGGGTTATGGTCCTTTTTGTTCAGGGCTACCAGTGGGAGCCCAGATGGGAAAGGCCAGAAAAAAAAATTCCATAAATATATTGTAAATATTTCAAAACATGCTGACATCTGATTTTCCTCCAGAAACCACCATTTATTGTACATTTTTATACACAGAGAAAATTATGAGAGTCAACTTAACTCTTTTAGCAGAGTTGAAACTCTATCGCCAGAATGACTCTCTTTTTGACTCTCTTTAATAGGTAAGAGAGTCAAACTGTATTTGACTCTCTTCTGGAATGGAGTTAAAGCATATTCGACTCTACTGTACAAGGAGTCAAAACCTGTTTGACACTCTTTAAGTCAGAGTCAAAGTAGGTTTGACTCCTTAAAAGTGGAGAGTTAAGCCATCATTGACTCTCCCCTCAGGAAGAGTAGAAGTAAGGATTTAGTTGGGACACCCAGGGAACCTCTCAAGTTATGAATAATGAAAGGTAGAAACCAATATTCATCAAGTTAGACTAAGGTAAGATAAGACTAGTGCAAGTGGCCATTTTCAGTCTGTCATCTTTGCCATCCAATGTTTAGTTGATACCTTCAGGAACTGTTGTTTCATGCTTATTGTTAATCTAAAACTGCAAGTAAGGTGTCTCCAGATAAATATTTCATTTTCTATCTTAATTTTACACATTCAAAGGGAAACCTCTATACATTAGGAAACTATATTGAAATATCTTCCTTCTTATACATTCATCAACTAATTGACACATTTGCTTTAATTGCAGTTAAGAAAAGGGTATCCTACATTGGAGGGAATTCTCTCTATGATATATACTGCTGCCATCTAGTGTCAACACCCAGCTATTTTGCAGGTGGCACCACCTGGTGGTAATCACAAAATAAACACATAAGAGTCAAACTCACTTTGACCCTTGTGAAGAGTCAATGTGAGTTTGACTCTGCTACTGACAGAGTTAAACCCAACCTCACTCTGCAGTGCAAGGGAGTCGATAGTGATAAAAGAGTCAAATAGAGATTGACACATTTGATTCTCTTCATTCCATAACTGACAGACCTTTATATGTGATTACACCAACATACCTTTGAGATCAAGACACTTTTGGCAAAAGAAAGTGGGTCAAAAGCGGCTGCAAAAAGTATGTTTAACGTAACACACTATTCTTAGCAAATACGAGGACAAACATTCAGAGCGCAATCTTAACCTATAGTCTTAAATCTTAATATATATTTTGATAGCTCCGCTTGTATCTGCCACCTAGTGTCACATACCCACTCTATGCTACCTGAGGTTTGCCTTTAAAGTATATACCCTACACCCAGATGAGACAACATAAACATCTAAAAGAAAAGAAAAAGAAGAAAGAAAATGGGGGTTGGGGGGCAGAGTCCCCCATTACACTATATAACTATAACTAGCATATCCTACGATGGAGTGTGTAGGCCTACCACTACTAGTGGCGCCATCTTCATTTGCTAAGTAAGGCTTTTAAGATAGTCTAAGATAGTTAAAAATAGGATTAAGATTGCACTCTGAACGCTTATCTGCACACCTAGCACGTGCCTATTCCTAGAATAAACAAGGGAGTTATTATGACTCTGATAATTTTCTCTGTGTAGTTTATATCTAATCTGGGTTCGAGCTGGGCACTTTGAATCTGGACTGGCCCATCTGGATTTCCACTGGTAGCCCTAGTCTCAATCAGCCCTAGACGGAACGATCTAGGTCTGACAACCAGCAGCCCATTCTACCGCCAGTGCGGCCAATCACAGCCGTGCACACATCATTGGTGGACTGGCCCGATACTAGCTTGTACTTGGCCCGTAGTAGGTATCGGGCCAGTCCACCGCTGATGTGTGCACGGCTGTGATTGGCCGCGCTATGACATCATCACTCGGGATTCCCTATTTGAGCAGTTTGCGATCTGCTGGAGCAAGCCCGCAGAATGGGCTGGTGGTTGTCAGACCTAGATCGTTCGGTCTAGGGCTGATTGAGACTAGCCTGATACGGGCTACTGCTGGTCCATCTGGATTTCCACTGGTAGCCCTGGACAAAAGGGACCATAACCCAGATATGGGCAAATCAGCTTGGCCACGTAAAACTCATAATTATGGGTCCCACCAAGCAATGTTGGCTGGGTTGTTTATTCTAGGAATAGGCACGTGCTAGGTGTGCAGATAAGCGTTCAGAGTGCAATCTTAATCCTATTTTTAACTATCTTAGACTATCTTAAAAGCCTTACTTAGCAAATGAAGATGGCGCCACTAGTAGTGGTAGGCCTACACACTCCATCGTAGGATATGCTAGTTATAGTTATATAGTGTAATGGGGGACTCTGCCCCCCAACCCCCATTTTCTTTCTTCTTTTTCTTTTCTTTTAGATGTTTATGTTGTCTCATCTGGGTGTAGGGTATATACTTTAAAGGCAAACCTCAGGTAGCATAGAGTGGGTATGTGACACTAGGTGGCAGATACAAGCGGAGCTATCAAAATATATATTAAGATTTAAGACTATAGGTTAAGATTGCGCTCTGAATGTTTGTCCTCGTATTTGCTAAGAATAGTGTGTTACGTTAAACATACTTTTTGCAGCCGCTTTTGACCCACTTTCTTTTGCCAAAAGTGTCTTGATCTCAAAGGTATGTTGGTGTAATCACACATAAAGGTCTGTCAGTTATGGAATGAAGAGAATCAAGAGGACTGAAGAGCAGAACTTACCACCATGAGAGCACCGCCCGTCGACAGTTCCTGTTTGGCTATATCCTGATCAAAGGGATTGAGTGTGGAAACAAAATGAATTGGCTCTACCTGGGATAACATGCAACAACAAATATAAGTCTCACCCATAGCTACATGTTTATCAACAGTAATGACAAGACAATAATAGTATGTTGTCAATGTATAATTTTGATAAAAATCGAAGTCTAAGACATTTAGTATCATTTCTCTATTTCAGTTTACAAAGAATGGTCTTATCAGTATCCATCTAAAGTAAAGATTAGTCTATATCTTATTTTATTACTTCTTTTACTAAGACAATAACTCTAAAAACAGTGTTGAGCTGGAAAATACGAATGTTCAGGAGTTTCTAAACACTTTCCTGTCCCATATTTCTAAACACTTTTTTTCTCCTGAACATGTTTAATTTCTAAACATGATTAGATAAAATATCTTAATTTCTATAAATATTTAGATGAAACATGTTTGAATTCCATCATCATTAGATAATGACATGCTTAGATATATTCATTGTGTTTTAGTCTGGAAACTGTTTAGTTCTATTGTGTGGTACGTATGGTGTTTGGTTTATAGTTTTATACAATGTATACCGTAAAACCTCGCGTATAAGCCTAACTTGCATATAAGCCACACCAGCGATCTGATTATGGTGACTTTTGCACTGTACTATAGGAGCAAAAACTCGCATATATAAGCTGCACCTGGACTCTGTGCCGATCCTTTTAGCCCCACTCGCGTACTAGTCGTGGCTTATATGCGAGGTTTTACGGTAAGTATGCTTATATTATACTTACGGTAGGGAGTAGATATAGCTTTGTAATACTCACAATGAGTATCATCACATAAATTATTACTTATCATAACCAACAGAAAGTAACCAATGGGTATGAGCAATATGATGACTGTTAGAATATTGTTATATATGTTTTTTATAAGCCACAGAATGGGTGTCTCTAGCAGTACTTCCATGAACCTAACTGCAACCTAGTGGACTAAACTACAAATGTTTAATATCAAAACGGGTGGAGTTAATGAGTAAATATCTAAACACAATATTTAGACGTTTATATTGGATGTGTTTAAAGTCTAAACTGTTATCTTTAAACATGTCTTTCCAGCTGGCTCTATGATAGTTTAAACTCCCCAGAATACAGGAGATTGAGGCCCCAGACCCAGCATTATTAATATATAAAGTTATATTGAGGTTGGTATGAGAATTGGTATTTGTGGTACATGTTTTCAAATGACTGATTAGCAATCTGTCTCCAATTCCCTTTCATATGGTACCATAATAACATGTTATGTCAGTTCAAAATATGTATTGATAATAACACTTGATATCAAAATTTCCCTCCCCATATAGTGCATTAATTAACTAGCCGTTTTTACTAGGTAATGCATTACTGCACTAGCCGGCTAAAAAGAGCACAGATAAATATATGTTTAGACATTTTGAGATAAGTTGGTGTTTATCTCTAAACACAATTTTTACAGTGTAAGGTGATACGTATCTACAACCATTCTATAAGGTTTGAAAAATTAAGTTGCATTTAGCATTTCATAGACTTGTATGTAAAAGGAGCATTCCCAAAGATGCTTATTGATCGTATATCCTGTAACTAAAAAGGAAAAGAGAGATTGAATACATGCACAACCTACCAAACCATTTATGTAGCCCATATTATATGCAAGAGAGACATTGGTTGGTATCCTTCTATCTTTTGTTGGCCGTGTGGGTATCCTATCAATTGGTGTCAGATCCTTATAGAGTCGAGCAGCTGGGGTATCTGATAACGTATATACACAATTGGTTTTAAAGTATATTCAATACCCTTTTCGATGAGGCAGACATTTATAATGTATCATCATAAGTGTTCGATAAATCACTATAGACATGATAGAAGTGTGGGGGAATTGTCCTATCTAGTTGCATGGTATATCCCAAAAAGAATAATGCAGTAGGCATGATATTTTTTTCATGTGTAGAAACACAGTTATTATGCTTAAGTACTAAAATGGCCGTTCTCCACACCCCCGTGGAGAAACTGATACTCATTCCCAATGGGCTGTTTCTCCACGATTAGGCCTATGTCACAAAAAATACCTATTCACCAATCATTAATTGTATATTTTGATGAAATTAACTGTTTTTGTGAAGATATGCAGGACAGTGGTTATGTCCTCCTAGATGGTTACAAATAAAATGTGTTTTCAATGGACAAAAATATGTTATACTTAAAGTACAAAAATTAGTGGCTATCCGGTCCTTCAAAAATGTAGCCAGTCCTGCAACATTGAAAATTTGCAGGATCGAATGTCCTGTGGGATGAAAAAGTTTTCACAAAGACTGAATTAATCAAGAATTACATGAAATTAATACAGAGATCCAGTCTAATCAGTCTGAACTCCTGGTTTCTCCACCCATGGTGCATTGGATAGCATCACACTCGGCTCCGCCTTGTGTGATGCGATCCAATGCACCTCTCGTGGAGGAACTGGTCCTTCAGACAGATTATCGTGGACCTCTCTTTATATCCCCATCTTCCAAGTAAATCGTGATCACATGCACAGAAGAATAATATCCTTGTGCATTCCTTAGGCATAAATCTGCCTAGCATGCACTGTGCCGCGGAATCAGTCTATTATTAAAAGAAACTAAGGATAAAAACATGCATTACTACTGTATATATCACTTTGGCAGATAAATGTTTGACGTACCATTTGAAGTGATGTTTATCGACAGCGCCTGATCTAAAATCAGCCCCATCCATACAAGAGCAAAGAACGAGCAGGTTAGAAGCGCACCACTTCTACAAGCCGCCATGGTCATATGGGTAAGGGAGCACTGCTGGTGCCTGTGACTGGCATCAATAACATTAACTCATTGAGGTCGGAGGTCGATATAATCAACATCCATCCCAGGTCGAATGTAGACATATATTATTTACTATAACAGGAGGGGCCGGATGTCGACTACAATTGAAACAACTTCATGGTATTTAGTCCCAGCCCCTGGGAAAAATACTTGGGAAATCCTGGCCCCCTGGCTAGAATTTAATATTTTTGGCGGTCTCAATGGGTTAAATGACAGAATTGCCCTGTAAGAAATATCCTGCTAAGGGAGTGTTCATTATTTATGGCAGGGGGGGGGGGGTGAGCGTTTGGCAAATCGAATACGTCAAAAATACTTGCCCCCCTCCCTCGGAATAGGTTGAAAAAAAAGGCCCCCCCTCGGAATAGGTTGAAAAAAAAGCGCCCCCCCCCCTCACCCTAGATCGTTTTCAACTTTATTACAAAAACGATGTTGGTGTCTACTAATTGTATGCATTTAATCCTGGGCACTTTTTTACCTACAATTTTCTACCTTGCAACAAATACATCCATTTGTAAGGTGTTTTAGTGTAAACATCTCATGATACTCGCTGGTGAGTGATAATAGTCAAACCTCAGACACTCGACTTACATACCGTTGAGTTTAAGGGCCCCAGTGCCTATAAATTGGAAGCTCCCTTATCCTCAGTGCTTACATGAGGCCGGCACTTTTTTGAAGACTGACAAAACGGTGGGCTATTCTGAGTGTCAAAAGTGATGCAGTGAGAAATTTGCTGGGAGTTTGAGGAAAATTTTAGAAAATTTTAGAAAATATTGACGTAATTTGGTAAAATATAACACAGGCTGTTACCAAAATTCGCGACATTTCAATGTACTAAATTCGCGACATTTTTAGGAATACCCCTAAAAAAAAAGGCCCCCCCCCCCTAAGAATAGGGTAAAAAAAAAAGGCCCCCCCCCTTTAAATACCCCTAAAAAAATTGCCCCCCCCCCCTCAAATGCTCATCCCCCCCTGCCATAAATAATGAACACTACCTAATTAGGGTCGAGTCATTTATTACTACCTGGGCTGGCTTGATGGCAATTCTTTTTACGACTCCTAACCCCCCACCATCTATTAGCAGAAACTAATCTCAATGGACCGTATTTAACGTTACCCCCTTAGTTTTGGCTTTTCCAGTTTTGACCCCTCCCCTCACCAGGGGCCTGTTTTTATCATGACCCTTCCTTTATCCAACAAGCACCCCCACCGCAGCTGGCAATAAATGACTCGGCCCTTATTATGATACATTCTCACCAAAAGTGTTTACCCATGCATTTCTCGGCAGACCAGGCGTAGGCCAACTTCTCCACTCTAGGTATTAAGAAAATATTGGTGCACGAAATATTGATACAAGGCAAAGGTGACACGTTTTGACAGGGTGCAATGCCAAGTTTTACTCTTAAGAAACAAGACAAACTAATTGATAAAAGGAATCTACCTACGAGAAGGAACCAAGGTATATAAGGTTGTTATTACCACGGTCCTTAAAACCGATTTTATTATAAAGCACGTTCTATAGGGCAATTGCTCGATGGAATATGTTTGAAGCACCATATACAGAAATAGTAGACTTGAATTCTTTTAAAATGTCTATAAAGAATATTACAACACATGTTTCATATAAAAAACGATTGATACTACAACTTATACATCCAACTGATAGATACTATGTATCTCCTCACCTCATCTCATCTCATCGTTCTCATCACTATTTATGTAAAGCAACAACTGTGAATTATTGTGATTGTGATTGATTAATAGAGACTCTCCTCACCAAATGTGTACGCCATACCGTAATTCAAATAATCATCTGATAATTATAGCATGCAAGGGGCCCTAGTGCCTAGTAGTGGAGGCAATGCAATGCGCACATGCTAGGTTGATGCATTACTTTTGTATCTGTTATCTTTTACCCGAATAAAACACTTAAGTATATGGTGGTCGCATGGTTCGATCCACGTGATTTACAATACATGCATCATTATGTCATATGCCCGATGTCCTGTGTATAACACTGCATGCCACTTGACTGACTTTCTGCTGATTGGTAATCAACATCCCCACCAACGCCTAACCTACCTAGCCTCCCCCTACTCCCCTGGGGCCTTATTAGTGCTTCCCACGGTGCACGTTTTGTCAGGATGCCTCATCATTATGTGTGGGTAAGCTGCAATTATACAGTGCTCAATTCTTATTAATTGGCATTGTATTATAATCTGGGAATTAGCCCCGATAGCAAGATCCTAACTCAGTTTTCCTGGTACCAAAGTTCTGTTGTGGGGTTACACCGGTACTCTTCAATTGAGGGTTTATGTATGGCTTTATTTCACATTAATTAATAATATTATATGCCTGAGGGATTTTATAATAGGTTATGCCCGGGTTTACATGTTAGCCCTTCAATCACAACCCAAATTGCCCGTCCGTATTCTTTACTTCGATTTTATCATTTTGTTGTCATCCCCAAATATACATATATACATGATTTGTATGTTATTAATTTCTAATTGTGGTCATAATAGGCAGTATGCAATACCAAACTATTATATTCCTTGAAGATTGTACTTGAGGGCATGGAAAAGATGGGTTCGTCGTGGGAAGAAAACATTATGATATCAGTGTTCAGTGACTAGAGCAGAGAAGCTTCTGAACCATCATTGGAATTTTTGGTGGATATTTCCGTTGACATTTTTTAACACAAGAGGTATGCAAATAGTTTCATGAATATCCTGGATTGTAAAAGTTTAAAGAGTCAAACATAAAGTCAAATGCCATCAGTAATATAGCCTTGTCCTTCAACTGATATTGGGAAATGAAGTTCGGCCCGGCCCTATTGTGGAATTGATCGTGATATTCGAGCGATTTCCCGTTGTGGTAGAAACCCCATTAGTTCATCCCAACAAAATGGCCTGAACCATTCTTTCGGAATAATTGGCCAGTTCGCCGGTGCTGCATTCATGCATGATCTTTTGGGGTTCAGACAGTATATATGATTATACAATATCATTGTGATTTATATTGATTTGTATTAACTTCGAACACATTAATATTGTGTCCGTCCATTATGTTGTTGTCAAAGCATTATCTATCCTGAAAGTTATCCTGAAAATACTATTTTAGAATATAGAATGGCAACGGAAATAAAACAGATAATGGGAATACCTCACTGAAATAGTATATATCAAGCAAAGGCAACAAGACTGTCGTGTTAAATTGCCCCCGGAAACTGTGAAGAATAAGCAAGATGCCAATGTGAAATTACCCCTAAAATAAGATATCTCCCTCATCCTGACTCTAAATAAAATATAACATACCAACCTATACCAAACCCGACACAAAGAGTCCCCGAGTGGGTGGACAAATTATCCCAATGAAAACTGCGAAGCTGTTCAAATAACAGCCCAGGGAAATGGCCCAAGGTGGGGATTTCTTAAAACCTTGTTCCTCACCTTTAAGGTATAGTGAGAACTTTGCCGCACTACTGCCTTTGAAGTGCCAGGGGCAGTGTCGGAGGGGATGGTTGTCTGGGCAGTGGATCTGACTATAATGAGCCTATAGCTGGCCGCTATACAATAGATCACTTTTGGTGTCCTCCCTAGAGTGCAACCCCACGTAAGTCTTACCGAATAGCAATTTGTAAACGAGGGGTTATCTCTGGCGTTACTCAACACTGGCTGGTCATTTAGAGAGATCTAAATCGTAAAGCTTTTTAGTTTGGTGAGACCTATTTAACCCTTTGTTGAAGGATGAATAGCAGACGCTCGTCAGCAACAAACTGAACCCTCCCCCACACCTCCTTTTCACCTCTCTGACAAAGAGGGAAATGAAGGGCACCACCGACTATCAACATATAGGTGTCTTCGTATATACAGATAGAATTAAAGCAGTGCTTCGTCACCTATATTATATTGGAGGTTGAGAAAAAAGCATCTTCATTGAATTGGTATAGTTCAAACACATTGTTGTAGTTATCTATTTATATTCGATTTTTACAGTTATTCCTAAATACCTTTTAATCGAAAGGGCTGCATATTATGGCTGAAATTATATATATTAAGCTGATATAGAATAGAATAATATAGGCTGTAGCGTCACACAAATCAGTGGCAAGTTGTATCGAGATTGCAACCCAAATGGGTTGCTTTGGGTGGGTTCTGCACAAGCTGACGCTAATTTGCATTCGTTCTGCTAAATTGCCTGCCCCTCTTTGCTCTTCTTCTTCAATACAGTGTTTCCTAAACCTCCTTGCTAAACCCTACAACACGTCTGCGTTAATTGGTGCTCCCTTACCCTGCAGGTAAATGCCTGCAGCAGACGGTAAATGACAGCAGACGACACCCAGACAGAGCGAGGCAAAATGGCGGCAAACACATCCTGGTTGCGGTCAGCAACCCTACAGGGGGCCTTCTCACCTGAGGAGACTTCCACTAGTCTATATAGTTACGATTTAAAACCTCTAACACGTACATTTGTATAGCCATCAATATCTAATGCAATGTGATGTGTGCGTCTATATAGCGATGATTCTGGTGGCTCCATGTGCGCGGCTATGTTAGTTCTGTCCACAGAATATCCCGCGAGATTTAGCTTGGTACCAGACGCACACAACCATGATATGCCAGGAACAAGCGACTTTCCGTGGACAGAACCAACATCTCACGAGACCTGCTGGTGGCAGCCAGCACATGCTGATCACGGGAACAAGTTCCCTCCTGTTATATCGTTATATAGGTGCTTATAATAGTTATGTGTCCATAAGGTACATTCACTAGTAGTCTATATTAAATAAAATACTAATTGTTGATATGTCACACAAAACCAGACGATTTCAGTAAGGTTGACAATTTATTTAGAATTAACAGGTGGCTGTGTCACACGACCTTGGGACAATGTTTTTGTCTCTGACCGGGTGCCGTCTCTGACCAGGTGCCGTCTCTGACCGGGTGCCGTCTCTGACCGGGTGCCGTCTCTGACCGGCTTGGCTCGAAAAGGTCAAAATACTAACAGCAGGAGGCTAATTATAACTATAACTATGATTATAGAACAACCGCCATAACGTTTTTCCAAATCCTTATATATATGAGTATAATTCTTTTTAAAACACCTTTTTCTGACACCTGGTCAGAGACGGCAGCCGGTCAGAGACGGCAGCCGGTCAGAGACGGCACCCGATCAGAGACAAAAACATTGTCCCAAGGTCGTGAGACACAGCCAGGTGTACATCAGGTAATCTATGCACAATAAAATTAATGAGTAGTTAGCGTGATGATCTACGTTTCGAACCAATTCATGGCTCTTCATCAGTAGTCTATATTAAATAAAGACATGGCCTTCAACGACCAATGCCACGAGGCACTTATACTCCTGGGGTAACTTCAGAAAAATTTAGTTAGGTTGCAGGTTCCTTAGTAGGGGGCACCATTGCTTGATCTGGTAACCAGCGAGATAAGCACTGATACAGCAATCACAATGGGTACAGGCTGTTACATAATGTCCCCTAAAAATTCCGCAGTGAAGCCCAGGGAATTATCTCATTGGTTGATATTTCATCCAGCTACACGCCTTATTTACCATCTATATTTTCTGTACACTCTAAGAACTGCGTGTTGTGGGAACATGCATAAGAAGTGTGTAGTGGGTTATATCAAAATCTGTGTTAAAAGTGACTGCAGAAAAGCATGTTGATACGTGTGTAAACGTAACACACTGTTGTTAGAGTGTAGTGACTATGTGAGTTCACAATATAGCACAAGAATTTCCTGTGAAAAACTATACCTATAT
This sequence comes from Harmothoe impar, assembly GCA_947462335.1. Classification (NCBI taxonomy): domain Eukaryota; kingdom Metazoa; phylum Annelida; class Polychaeta; order Phyllodocida; family Polynoidae; genus Harmothoe; species Harmothoe impar. The sequence goes on along the minus strand of OX381707.1, from coordinate 57,571,386 downwards.
GATATGGACGTTGTCATAAGGACAGGGGTTGTCACAAGGAGCAGGGTTTGCCCAAGCTGCATGGGGGTACATGCCTTATGAGTAGACCATCTAGGCATAGGGGATAGAGGGGCACGTTGAACCACGTTTGCACATTTATTTTTTTCCTGACCTTATCAAAGTCATCTGGACTTTAATCTTGGATCTAGCAGTTACCTTATATCATTGTGATATATGATCACCTATGGCAAAGCAAGTATGGGTGTTTTTTGTATTTATTTTGAATTTTCGAAAATAAAATCTTTGGGTGGTCAATGTGCCCCATGCCTTGGGCAGGTTGACCCACCCCCTGGGGCACCTTGAACCACATATATTGAATGGCTCAAAACTATCTGCAATGTGGATTTATTACTGAAAGTTTAGGTATGATTACTTGCTAGTGTTAGTTTTGAAGAGGATTGAGTATAAAAAGTATATTTTTAATGCACACAAGTCTGTCATTTAAAATTTCTAGAACAGTGACTGGGTTAGAGCCTTACAAATTTCCCTTTAGGTCCATATAAACCATCTTAAGAGAATTGCCATTATTTGCAAGGTCTATATAAATCCTTGGTTACATTCTTTCATGAAGTAACAGGCTGCTTTGCTTGCAAAAAGTGATAATCTAGGGATAAAGACACTCTGAATATGCTACAAAAGAATTTATCATCATAATTGGCAAACTACATATTCTATCATCATAGTGTAACCAAATAATATCTTATGTGTGTCTCTTTTCGTATGCCTAATTAAATACAGGTTTTTAGATACATCCTACAGAGCCTATAGTGGACCCAGAGGTTGAACTAAGTATTATCTTCTCTTATCTCACCTATAAGCTGATGAAGAGACCTTGCACAAAATGCTGCCCTCTGGTGAGGACCGTAATACATTATCCTTCTATGCACTACAATCCACAGGCGCATATGTGTTAGATAATAGAACTAGTACTTCAAGAGCATGTTTCAAGGTGCCCCAATTTTGTGGTTCAATGTACCCCATGCCGGCCATCATGGATAATGTTGATGTAATTCAAATTACAACATACGCTCAGAGGTAAAATCAGGTTCTATTGAAGCATTTAGATGTATACTTTGACTTCCATACAGATCTTTGGCCAGCAATATTTTGTAACAACAAATGAAAAAAAGTTTAACAATTGCAAATATTTACTTTCAAGGGCATACATCTTCAATGTTGTCTGAGTTGCTCCTCAGCATCTCAAAATAAATATGATGCTGCTGCTCTGAACCATTTATATAAGGGGGTAATGTGGTAAGCAAAGTGCGGGAAAATTCTCAAAGGAATAGCAAAAGGAGCAAGTGGTTCAATGTGCCCAGGTGGTCAATGTGCCCCTCTCTCCCCTACAGGTCCATAAGGGGTAGATTTACATTAGACGAGACGATATCTTAGAATTAAACAATTTCTGTCTTAGAAATGAAGCGATCACAGCATTATGTTGCTAATTGCTGAGAAGTGGTGCCCTGGCATATATAGCCAAATACAAATAAAGTTAGTAGGATAGGTTTGGGGAAATCATTTCAGGGTAGAAGGGGTGTTGCCTCCTCAACTGAGGAAAATATAATATGATAATTAACCCTTGCCAGACGATAACAGGCCATGGCTCCCAATGACTTGATATTTAAGATCACAATTGTCAACATTTTACCAAAATATTATGCAAAACTACCCTGGTTAGGGTAGATAGTAAGCTGCATGGCAGATGTAAACAGATGGGGTTCCTTCAGGTGTGGTTAGTATAGGTGACTAGCTCGGCCACCCTGGTACACTCAAAAAGTAAACTTGTCTCCATACCCTTTAAAGTGACGGTCATAAAATAAACGAGTTAAAAACTTGTCTAAGTGACAAGGAAGCGGGTCTTCTAGCTGGAGATAAAAGACCCACTTGGCATGTGCCAGCCCAAAACCCGACATTTGCCAGCTCCAGATTCTATTTGTGGGATGGTAAACTGATAGGTTAGACAACTTTTGACTTGTTTATTTTACGACCGTCACTTATACGAGTCTAGAGACAAGTTTATTTTTTCAGTGTAAGATGGGGTGGGATCTGACTGTATGGTATAGGGTAGCGACTATACATGCACCTGGTCAGAGACTGCCCACTGCCTATGGGTAGGTAGATAGATGGGATGGACAGGTATCTACTTTTTTTAAACTTAAACCCGCCCACCCACCCTGACTTATGTCATGTTGATTTCCTTTCCTCATTGAGGAAATGAGGCGCCATCTCAATGATGTCACCTCGGATCTCTCGTATCAGGATCACCTGTGGAAAGTGGCAGCTGCATGCAACAGTATGGCTATGGGCAGTAGAGCTTACAGAGGGGAAAAACTCCTATCCTCAGTCGTGGCTATCATATTTACCTCTCTAAGACCCTCCACCCCTTACCTACCCCCCTCCCATACACACAACCCCACCCTGTAGACGACCACCCAGGTGACTCCAGGTGGGGTTGAACGTCGGCCTCGCACCCTGTCATCTCACCCCTGGTCCTAAACTCCCTGTCATTTCACCCCCTTGTCCTAACCCGTCCTTTCCGCCCTTACCTATCCCCAAAGTCGCTGCCTATATGCCCACTTTAATGACAGCGCCATGCACACTTTTCCCCTGCACCGCCCATTTTGACTGCCTTTATGATATGTGGCGCGGCGCCCAATGGCCTGGTATTAGTTACGAACGGGTGACCACATGAAAAAGGACAGCAGCCACAACTATGTCCTTCCATAATGACTGTGTAATTCCAGACCGCAAATTCTTACACACCACTATACAGTAGTCTGTCCTATATTGATCATTTTATTTGGTTGTACAATGTATCTCTGCTCCAACCTGCCTGGTTACATATAAGATAAATTGACAGTAAATCAGTGTGTTTTTCTTCTTTATCATATTGCACATAAAATTTGAATTCCCTTCAAGTGAAGCTTTATAATGTATATATGCGGGATATAATGTATGACTGCAGCTTTTTTTGTTAATAATCGGCTTAAAGTCTGAATTCAAGATAGGTTCAGGAACTGCCTAATTAGATTATTAAAAAAGAATGTTAAGACCCTTTCCTCCCCTACTCCGATCCGATGGGAGATGTCTGGCTGGGGAGAGACATAATAATAGAGTATTTGGACCAGGGAAATGTATGGAGATTGTACAAACCGACTTAAACACATAGCGAGACCCCCTACTTAGGATTGTCTAAGTTTATTGAAAAATTGATCCTGTGTAAGGTCAAAGATGACAGTCTATTAGTTTGAGCGCTCCAACCCAAGCAGTTACTTATGTAAATAGGGGGTTTGAATAGATAGGTTTGAAGTGTTATCATATGCCTAGGGCGTCTTGTAATATGAGAGCCACCATACTTATGTCCATGTCAGTATTCACAACAATGCACTTAGTTCAATCTACTCTACACTACGTGTAGAAATTGTTAAACCAAATATTCTACCATGCACTCTCTGTTATCAAGGGAATTATTTCAACTAGATACAGTAGAAACGCGTGCCCAATTGTTGAACCCTGAGGAATACTGATCAGTATTAATAATTCACAATCTCTGTTTGCAATTCAAGGTACATGTATAGTAGACTACAACTAGTACAAGTCGCATTTGAAAGGTTATGTGCCTGGTACCTATTCATTTTATCTAATTATTTTCACAGTACCAAAACAGTTATTTAGTGAGTCCTCTCAAACACCTTTTCATGGTCAATTAAGATGCATATATCATGCTAACTAGTTCAGGTAAATCGCATTTCCTTTGTGTTATTAAGTTAGTATTTCATTAGCTTTCTCGGTTATTTAGTCATATGTTCACAAATGTACAAGTAAGGCCTATTTATAAAAGATCTTTCAAGCATATTGCTCAGACTATGCAAGGTAGCTATCTCACAGTTCGAAAAAGACTTAGTCTCAGCTAATCTTTTCTGACATGTATAAACTGATTGTCACTATATAGCCACCCATGGAAGGTCAGAGAATTAGCCATATAAATAGTCTCCCTGCAAATGGGTGTCTTTTAATGCTATCATGTTTCTAGTCCGTATAGTAAAGCACAAGAGACATAGGAGACACTGGGAAGCAGGCGTGGACCTAACGGTAGGCAGAGTTAATCTTGGCTGACATGTCCAAAGTCCATGTGAAATGGCGGTATTTACTAATAAAAAGTTCCCACGTCCAGGCCATGTGACCAGTGACCTCTCTGACCTCGGCGGTCTGGGTATCTGTTGCAATTCATTCCGGCTCCTCGGTCCTGCCGCTAGCCCCATTGTGTGGGGCTTAGCGGGGGTCTGAAGGCCAACAAGCACACCAGAAGTGAAAAACCCTGGCAGGTCCCTATCCCACAGCCTAAGCTAATTAAGGATAAGTAGCAGAGATATCCTCTAAAGTAACCGAGGCTGTTTTTGTAAACTGCAGTTACCTGCGGGAAGTAGGGGATAGTGTTAAAAGCCAATGAAAGCGCGCCGCGTTATTTGATGCGGACCTGGCAATGTTGACTGCGGAGTGTCGGGTTCCGGCCTCGCTTTCAGGTAGGTACAAAGCATGCTGGGAGGGTGGATGACTGTCCGGCAGGGGGCATGAGGGGGCTGCCATTGTGCAGCCATATGTCCGCTAGGCTGACCAATAAGTCACGACTGTCACCAGCAGCGGACCTACGTCACACAGCCGCTCTGCCCAGGGACTGGTCATTTTTATTGAGGGAGGGACCGAGAGTCAGACCAAAGCCTACAGAGAAAATGAGAAATTGCGCTGCATTTGCAAAACATTTGCATTTCTATTGACTGTCAGACATCTAGGGAATGCAATAGAACTCTAGGAGAATCGCTACTTTTCCTATGCAGGCAATTACTTCCTCTCTAAACTGTTATTAGCAGCAAGTTGGCTAACATTACGTGACCTTAGACAGCCAAGGGCTTGCATTGGGGCATGCCCAAATTTTCATAAATCTTAAAGGCTTTTCTGATTGGCCAAAAAGCTTGATAGGCCTACTGGTGACTTTTACAGGTAGGACTTCATCCATCTTGTTGCTAGAGCCCTGGTGCACCAAGGCTGGATGGAACCAGCGCACCGCAATGCAATCTAGACTATAGTTGGGAATCCCTCTTAATATGGGTTATAATCATCTAATTATGGATTACCCTGGTATACGCCCACTAAACACTAGTAACAGGGTCAGGTATAGGCTAGCAAAATATGAGCCATATTGACAGAGCGTTCCACCTAGCCCAGAATGCATTGCGGTGCACTGGTACTAGAATTATAGCATCAGAGAATAACAGATATGCAAATGAGGAATCGATAGAGTAAATTAGCATCACCCTGCAGGATTCTTTCATCATAACATATAAGATAAAAAAAGGCGTCAAGATCATGTGGCGTCCATCATATATGCTAACATATTTTTATTTGATCATCCTAAAATAGTTATAGTGACACAATGTGATTCCCTGAAATAAACGGACTGACTAGCAGGCCATACCCAAAAATGGACTGGAACTAAGGCCACTCAAAAAAAAAAAAAGGTGTTTCTCATCACCGCGCGCATCATAAAAATCATGATTTGGAGAAAACTTCTTCTTTTTTTTTAACATTTTTGATGAAAAATATGTTAAAATTGCCAAAATATTGGCAAATTTGGTATCAAATTAAAGCTTATGCTGTCAGCAATGTAATTAGCTAGGTGTACAACTTTTGCTGATCAATAAACTCCAAATTACGAAAATTTGAAAATTGATCGCGAAATGTCCAAATTTCCCTATGTAAATTGCCCCAAGTAAAAAAAGATAAAAATAATAAAATAAAAAACGCCCTCGTCATATTTTTCATTGCTTGGTGATGAGAAACTTTTTTTTTTTTGAGTGGCCTAAACTAACTAAACTAAAGATGCTTCTAGTTGACGGGATGAGCTTGGCCAGGTTGGTAGCTCATCTCGAGATTTGCTTTGGGTGACAGCAAGCTTTTGTGGACAATGGACGGTTACATGAGGGGAGTTACCTCTGGACGAATAAACATTGGGCACAACCTCTGGTTACGGGTCACAGACAAGGGGTATAGAGGGAGGATGGGTATGAAGAGGGTGCTATAGGGGCTGAGATAATGAGAGCAGATCTAGAAGAATAGGACGGTATTTGATATGACCGCCAACAAGCAATGGTGATTTTTTATTTGTGGCTGACCCATTTTAGGATCTAATTAAGGTCTATATTTCTTAACCAAATGCTGTATACCAAGTCTTGTTGTATCCTTGTTCAGTGGTTCTGCCTGCTCACAGATACATAAATAGACATAACTAAGCCTTGATTGTATCCTCATCCTGTGCTCACCTTTGCAGCTGCTGAGGGAGATTGAAGTGACAGGAAGGTGTCGGTGTAGTGTTATGTTTCTCCTGTAGGTGGCTCCAGACTCACTGCTCTCAAAGCATTGGGAACCCAACCAGAAACCTCCCCTAGCCACTCCAGTATATATGGCCATTTTATACTGATACTCCACGTTTTATTTCCCCAAGATTTTTCCTACTGCGTTTCAAGTTGCCCATTTAACGGTGTTCTCTTGGTGATTTCAAGGTCCATACATTTCAGAAGGTGGAAAAACTTGGAGATAATCAAACTGTTTTCTAAGGGCCTCCTTTAAAATTGAGATTCACCTGACTGACTTCCCTTTCTCCAGTTTCACACCTTAACCTGAACGTGATGGTATTGAATTAGACTGTAAAATGTAGGAATTGATATTATTTACAGCACGGGTATTGGGTGCTGATCCACAGGCATGCCTATAAGTTGTAAGGCATACGATTCAGAAACATTTAGTTCACACAATGTATATCAAATAGATGAATATAGACACATTTTGTTCTGTTTTAATTTTCACTCTTCTATGTTTTCATTTATCCATTTCCTCAATTATCAGACACCTTTACATCATTTTACCAATTCAGGAACTTTTAAGAGAGTACACAGACTTGCATATTTGAGGTCATACACCTGTTTCCTGAAATCCATTTATTTTCAACAATTATCCCATTCAAAGATTACTTGGGTTTCTACATTTGAGCAGTGGCTACCTCAACAATAGACATTGAATGCCACGTGCAAATATATGCCTAATAAAGCTGTGGCTTCTGATTTATGTTGTGTCGGTATGACTGTGTTCTGGGTCCCTCAGGGCTTTCTACGCAAGGACTGTGAGCTAAGTTGACTATAGACCTATGCTGCAAAAACATATAGGTGACCTTCCTGAAAGCTATTTTTAGCAGAATTTTTCAATCTCATATTAAACTAAAATAATGTCTAAAATGTCTTTGATAATAGGCAACTAATTTGCACGATTCGGATGAGTAATATTGTCCCATATGATTATTGAACAGTAATATAATCTCTTTATACAACTATTGAACGAGTTAACTAAGTTGTCCCCTATATCTTGATGCAGAGATCTATTGGTCGGCCCCCACCTGCGGCCCCTAATTGTACAAGCTCATTGTCAGGCAGATCCTAACTAGAAGACTCCACTTCACACAAAACATGTTCAGTTCTGACGGGTTTGTCTTCATTAGAGAACATTAAGGGTGGTCTGACCATCACCCCCTAGTGGGCAAAACGAGAACTGAACAACCTACTTTTCCCACCTTTGGGTGGAGGCAGGGCGCGTCTGCTTTGCAGTGGTGGGATAATTCACCATATAATTCACCTTGCACTGACAACCCTCTTCAGGCTAATAAGGCCAAAAGAAGATGATGGGTCTGTTTCAGGTCACATACTTGGAAAATATAAGTCCTAGAGAGGCTCCAGAATTGTCTTGAACAAATGTGCCTGTTCAGGTACGTTTCTCGGTGGCTCCCTTTCTGTTACCTTCCTTGCACAAAACCCAGAAATTGCCTAAAGGTATGAAATTGTTTACCCAGTTTTGCGAGGCAAGCGCGAGTCAGTTAAATCAGACATTTATTTTGGATGGCCTTAATTCACCATGCACTGACAAGCCTCTTGAGGCTAACACTAAAGGGTGGGAGCAGTCTTTGGTGGGTCTTAGTGCTATTGTGAAGCCCACATCTTATTCCACAGACAGGTCATAAAGTTTAAATCAGTAAATTGAGGGGAAGGTATACATAATTGAAGCAGCCCTGTGGGTTTCTGCTTGAGCATCCAGAGGGAATCTATTTAAATCCAGTAAGTGTCCTTGGTGGTAAATGTCAGCGGATGAGTTATACACTATATTCACAATTGTGGTCGGCGATGTAGTTAAAGGGACAACAAATAATGTATTTTCTCGAATTATTCAGTATAATGACGTCTTATTCAAAACACACCAAGTAGAGATCAACGCTTGGATTGCTCTGAAAGGCAGACAAAGTTTCAAATTCCCAGCGGTGGAAGGTTTAATATGCTAATTGCAACGATAAGTCAAACTACTGATGTTTCTACATTGTTAGGGTTGTCTGAAATTAGATAGAAATGTAGATAAACTAGACTTAATTCGACCACTGACAACCCACCAGGGAGTACTTGGTTCAGTTTTTCCACTCGGTCTCTGAATGATTTGCTGATCCCGTATACATTTGAAAACATAATATTTGAAAACACTTCACTTGTATACAGCTGATAGCTTAGTTCCATTTTTGGAATAGTTTCTTGATTGATTCGCTAAATGTGTATTAAGATAAATTTAGTGTCTCATTTGACACTGTTGATATACATGTATACTGTGTATATCATCGGTGGTTGACATCTACTAAATTTCAAAGAATTGTCCAGCAGAGCAGTGTGATGATAATGTAAAGCTTACCCACAGGCCCGTAACTAGGGGGGTTCGTCGGTTCGAACGAACCCCCCAACAGGCCTAATGGAGCAAAAAATTCCACCCTAGCTGGCCTAAAAGTGGAGATAATTAGCTCTATATATGCCAGTTTTCGCGGCTTGTAAATCGGACAATTATTAAGGTCTGTAGGGAGTAAACTGTGCAAGCATTTTGGTGTGCAAATCAAGTCATTATTTACATATTATTTAATGGAAAAATAGCAAGTTCCACCTTTGAATTTGTCTAGTTCCACCTTATCAAAAAACGAACCACCCCGCGAAGAGGGCTATAGTTACGGGCCTGGACCCATCAGCACACAACCCCAGCAAATCATATATAGTTAGCTATATTTTGATATTGAAAAAAGCTTCAGGTAATCTGGCCGTACAAACTGTTCCGCAGAATGTGGTTGTGTAACAAATATCATGTTTCTATAACACTGCATCAGTATAGGTGTTGAACAAGATCAAGACCCTAGAACATTACTTTTCCATGTGATTATTATGTAAGTCTCAATGTGCCATTTGCTTCCTACGCCTCTGTGACCTGGACAATTTAAATACTCATCCCCAAAATGTACAAACATCCGGGAACTGGCGATTATGTAATAGATAGACTATGGTTATGAGAGGCTAATTCAAAATAAACACTGTAAACTGGCTGGCACCCTTATAGGGTGCCTGCCACTCTACAGTCGTCATATTTTGAGTTAGCCTCACCTAACCATTGGCTATCTGTTTTGAACCACAGCTGTAAGGTTATGTGAGTCTACACAGAAATAACCAAGGTGTGAATTCCTTTGTCTTACCCGCTCTCGTTTAAGTAATAGATAGACGATGGTTATGAAAAGGTATACAGAATTAACCACAGCTTTCTGGTGGGGCCAGACGAGGGCGAAGCCCAAGTCGCCCTACCAGCAAGCTGTGGTTAATCCTACTTACCTTTTCATAACCATTGTCTATCTATTTTAAACTACAGCAGAAAGGGTATGCGAAATAACCAAGGTGTGAACCCTTTGTCTTACCCCTCCGCTGTAGTTTAACATGCAGTGAGCTTCACCAATACTGGTCAAAATCACCCATTGATTGAAATGGGGATTTCCCACGAATGTGTGTCCAAGCTACAAGCAATCGCTTCAGGTTACCCTGTCCAGGGTCGACTAAAAGTCTTGTCTCCATGCTTCTCTCATTTGTATGTATGTATATATATATATTTATATATATATATATATATATATATATATATATATATATATATATATATATATATAAAACGTTGTTTACGTTTATTATACGTTGTTTAAGTTAGGTTTTGTCTTAAAGCGAGAGTTTTAAAGCCAATGGTAAATTATCACTGTCATACAATGTCATGTACGTGCGGTGTTCAAATCATAACTGACCTCTCTGTAATTAATATGCAGACTTTCCTGGCCAATCTGCCTGAAACAACTGTTTTAACGGTTTCGGCCCTAGTAGTAGGAGTGCTGAGAAGCAGACGACATGCAGGTTCTGATCATGTCCCCCTGTCACCGTGATGCATCATGGGTAGCCTGTTGTGGGATGTCAGGATAATGGTAGGGTAGCTAAAGGTGAGGAGTGGGGGGGGGTTACTTAAAGGGATTGTACAAGGGCTTTGGTATAGGAGAATCACCCCCGTACAGAGGAAATCTAAATGCCAGGCCCTTAGTCTGAAGTGGCTATCCCAGGTTAGTCCTAGGGATATTAGTCAGGCATGACCAAATGATATTTAAAAATGACTGAGGCATAACAGCATATGACTAATGCCTTACTAAAAAGGACTTTGAAATGCAGAAGACTAAGGTGGGTTGGTCAGTAGTGACCAAACCGACAGTATTAACTAACCTGGGTTGGTCGTTTAGGGAGCCAAACAACTAACTAGATAAAAAGTGACTGAGAGATTGGTCGTATAGAGAGCCAAAGCATATACAGACATGCTCGGCGGAATATATGGATATGCCTTCCTTTAGACTGTGCTTAAGCAAGTCCTTTATTTTCCACTATATTTAGAAAGTTTTTCTCGGACAACCCCAACCCCAACCCCATCCCCATCCCCATCCCCATCCCCAACCCCATCCCCATCCCCATCCCCATCCCCATCCCCATCCCCATCCCCATCCCCATCCCCATCCCCATCCCCATCCCCATCCCCATCCCCATCCCCATCCCCAACCCCATCCCCATCCCCAGCCCCAGCCCCATTCCCATCCCCATCCCCATCCCCATCCCCATCCCCATCCCCATTTACCAATCCTCTACCTACCCTACCTGTCTATGACCCGTAACCAGAGGTTATGGCCAATGTTTATTCGTCCAGAGATGACTCCCTTGGTGTAACCGGCCACTGTCCTTTAATGTGGACTGACATCCAACACAAACCCTGAAATGGGCTACCACCCCGACCATGCTCCTTCAGTCACCTAGAAGCTTCTTCGCTATAGATCTAGTTGGTTTAGTTTTATTGTTTGGTTTGTCTGCTCTGATACTTTAACAACTGACAATCGATTTATGGTTATCAACAATTGCTTTGTTTATTGATACGTTATGCACTTATCATTAAAGAGAAGGCTCCACCATGCTCATGCACTGTTGTAAGAGTTCGATTCCTCACTGTTCTATAGATATTGTTTGCCTCAATTCCTTGAAATAGCTCCAATTTTAATCCGAAATTCCTTGGTCGAGCCCAGCTCCAAAGTTCACAGGGGAGAGAATGTCTTTTTTTTCATATCAACGTGTGTCAATGTCCTGATTTAGGTATCCTGTCACAAAATGAAGTCTAACCGATCTCTTTGTGGAATAGAAGACTAACCATGTTCTTTTCCATTTGCTGAGAAGCAGACGACATGCAGGTTCTGATCATGTCCCCCTGTCACGGTGATGCATCATGGGTAGCCTGTTGTGGAATGTCAGGATAGTGGTAGGGTAGCTAAAGGTGAGGGGGGGGGGTTACTTAAAGGGAATGGACAAGGGGTATGGTATAGGAGAATCACCCCCGTACAGAGGAAATCTAAATGCCATGCCCTTAGTCTGAAGTGGCTATCCCAGGTTAGTCCTAGGAATATTAGTCAGGCATGACTAAATGATATTGAAAAATGACTGAGGCATAACAGCATATGACTAATGCCTTACTAAAAAGGACTTTGAAATGCAGACTGACATCCAACACAAACCCTGAAATGGGCTACCACCCCGACCATGCTCCTTCAGTCACCTAGAAGCTTCTTCGCTATGGATCTAGTTGGTTTAGTTTTATTGTTTGGTTTGTCTGCTCTGATACTTTAACAACTGACAATCGATTTATGGTTATCAGCAATTGCTTTGTTTATTGATACGTTATGCACTTATCATTAAAGAGAAGGCTCCACCATGCTCATGCACTGTCGTAAGAGTTCGATTCCTCACTGTTCTATAGATATTGTTTGCCTCAATTCCTTGAAATAGCTCCAATTTTAATCCGAAATTCCTTGGTCGAGCCCAGCTCCAAAGTTCACAGGGGAGAGAATGTCTTTTTTTTTCATATCAATGTGTCAATGTCCTGATTTAGGTATCCTGTCACAAAATGAAGTCTAACCGATCTCTTTGTGGAATAGAAGACTAACCATGTTCTTTTCCATTTGCTATTACCACTATTAATCGGCTGACCATTATCATTATCCTTTATCTTGGTGAGAGCAGTGGAGTCTAGAATCATAGTCGGCGATTGTTGAAGTTTTCTACACCATTTAAATCCTACAAACTTGATAAATAAGCCCCTGTAGATAGTGGGCATACCACTACAATAATCCCAACTTTGTAGTCTATTCCCAGTGGCCCTTTAGGGAAGGATATATGTGGACAGGGATGAGAGGGAAACATGTCTGAAAGCCCTGCTACTCACCTGTTTGTACTCCTACACTGATAATAAAACCTATAGTCAGTACTGACTATACCATCATATTTTGACCCCCGTAGTCAGGGGACTATACAACTTAGTCACATATTAGTCACAAAGATAGTCAGGAGTGACTATATGTGGATCACACAAATTGATGATGTCACAGGAATGTGTGCACAGGAAACAGTTAGGATTCAAATTTGAATAGTCCATGGACTTCAGGTAAGCACATCCTCTCCTAAACCATTGTTCTATGGATATCCCTGCTTGTTATATGTTATGTTACAGTTGACTATGACAACTTAAGATGTTATAGGGTGCATGAGTTCTCATGTTTGATAGAGTTATCATGGTAATTTGTTCCAATTTTGATAACATAGAAATACAGTGTATACATGTCTAGACTGACAGAGCCTGATAGGCCTACACAGGAGCCTGTCACCTGCTCTGCCTTATCCTAGCCTGTCCCCTGGCCTGTCTTATCCTAGCTTGTCCCCTGGCCTGCCTTATCCTAGTCTGTCACCTGCCCTGCCTTATCCTAGCCTATCCCCTGCCCTGCCTCATCCTAGCCTGTCCCTGCCCTATCCTAGCCTGTCCCCTGCCCTGCCTCATCCTAGCCTGTCCCTGCCCTGCTTTATCCTGGCCTGTCACCTGCCCTGCCTTATCCTAGCTTGTCCCCTGGCCTACCTTATCCTAGCCTGTCCCCTGCCCTATCCTAGCCTGTCCCCTGCCCTGCCTCATCCTAGCCTGTCCCCTGCCCTACCTCATCCTAGCCTGTCCCTGCCCTGCCCTACCCTATCCTATTAGCTCTCCCCTGCCCTGCCTCATCCTAGCCTGTCCCCTGCCTTGCCTCATCCTAGTTTCTCCCTGCCCTGCCTCATCCTAGCCTGTCCCCTGCCCTACCTCATCCTAGCCTGTCCCTGCCCTGCCCTACCCTATCCTATTAGCTCTCCCCTGCCCTGCCTCATCCTAGCCTGTCCCCTGCCCTACCTCATCCTAGCCTGTCCCTGCCCTATCCTAGCCTGTCCCCTGCCCTGCCTCATCCTAGTCTGTCCCTGCCCTGCTTTATCCTGGCCTGTCACCTGCCCTGCCATATCCTATCTTGTTCCCTACTCTGCCTTATCCTAGCCTGTCCCCTGCCCTACCTCATCCTAGCTTGTCCCTGCCCTATCATAGCCTGTCCCCTGCCCTGCCTCATCCTAGCCTGTCCCTGCCCTGCTTTATCCTGGCCTGTCCCCTGCCCTACCTCATCCTAGCCTGTCCCTGCCCTGCCCTATCCTACTAGCCTGTCCCCTGCCCTGCCATATCCTAGCTTGTCCCCTGCTCTGCCTTATCCTAGCCTGTCCCCTGCCCTACCTCATCCTAGTCTGTCCCTGCCCTATCCTAGCCTGTCCCCTGCCCTACCTCATGCTAGCCTGTCCCTGCCCTGCTTTATCCTGACCTGTCACCTGCCCTGCCTTATCCTAGATTGTCCCCTGGCCTACCCTATCCTAGCCTGTCACCTGCTCTGCCTTATCCTAGCATGTTCATTGCCCTGCCTTATCCTAGCCTGTCTCCCAGCCTGCCTTATCCTAGCCTGTCACCTGCCCTGCCTTATCCTAGCTTGTCCCCTGGCCTACCTTATCCTAGCCTGTCCCCTGCCCTATCCTAGCCTGTCCCCTGCCCTGCCTCATCCTAGCCTGTCCCCTGCCCTACCTCATCCTAGCCTGTCCCTGCCCTGCCCTACCCTATCCTATTAGCTCTCCCCTGCCCTGCCTCATCCTAGCTTTTCCCTGCCCTGCTTTATCCTAGCCTGTCCCCTGCCCTGCCATATCCTAGCTTGTCCCCTGCTCTGCCTTATCCTAACCTGTCCCCTGCCCTACCTCATCCTAGCCTGTCCCTGCCCTATCCTAGCCTGTCCCCTGCCCTGCCTCATCCTAGCCTGTCCCTGCCCTGCTTTATCCTGGCCTGTCACCTGCCCTGCCATATCCTAGCTTGTTCCCTACTCTGCCTTATCCTAGCCTGTCCCCTGCCCTACCTCATCCTAGCTTGTCCCTGCCCTATCATAGCCTGTCCCCTGCCCTGCCTCATCCTAGCCTGTCCCTGCCCTGCTTTATCCTGGCCTGTCCCCTGCCCTACCTCATCCTAGCCTGTCCCTGCCCTGCCCTATCCTACTAGCCTGTCCCCTGCCCTGCCATATCCTAGCTTGTCCCCTGCTCTGCCTTATCCTAGCCTGTCCCCTGCCCTACCTCATCCTAGTCTGTCCCTGCCCTATCCTAGCCTGTCCCCTGCCCTACCTCATCCTAGCCTGTCCCTGCCCTGCTTTATCCTGACCTGTCACCTGCCCTGCCTTATCCTAGATTGTCCCCTGGCCTACCCTATCCTAGCCTGTGACCTGCTCTGCCTTATCCTAGCATGTTCATTGCCCTGCCTTATCCTAGCCTGTCTCCCAGCCTGCCTTATCCTAGCCTGTCCCCTGCCTTGCCTTATCCTAGCCTGTCCCCTGCCTTGCCTTATCCTAGCCTGTCCCCTGGTCTGCCTTATCTTAGCTTGTCCACTGCCCTGCCTTATCCTAGTCTGTCACCTGCCCTGCCTTATCCTAGCCTGTCCCCTGCCCTACCTCATCCTAGCCTGTCCCTGCCCTGCCCTGTCCTATCCTACTAGCCTGTCCCCTGCCCTGCCTCATCCTAGCCTGTCCCCTGCCTTGCCTCATCCTAGCTTGTCCCTGCCCTGCTTTATCCTAGCCTGTCACCTGCCCTGCCTCATCCTAGCCAGTCCCTGCCCTGCCCTGCCCTATCCTACTAGCCTGTCCCCTGCCCTGCCTCATCCTAGCTTGTCCCTGCCCTGCATTATCCTAGCCTGTCCCCTGTCCTGCCATATCCTAGTTTGTCCCCTGCCCTGTCTTATTTTGGTCTGTCACCTGCCTTGCCTCATCCTAGCCTGTCCCTGCCTACCCTGCCCTATCCTACTAGCCTGTCCCCTGCCCTGCCTTATCCTAGCTTGTCCCCTGGCCTGCCTTATCCTAGCCTGTCCCCTGGCCTGCCTTATCCTAGCCATGTCTACCCTGCTGAACCTTGACCTGCCTTCAGTACTTAAGTTGCCCTTATGTGTCATGATTGACTATATCTATTAGTCATAGTGACTACTTTAGACCATGAAACCATTAAATTCATAGTCACTTGACTATATAGCCCAAATCAGCCGATTTAATGGCTGACTATAGGTTGACTATATGACTAACTTACTATAGACATAGGTGACTAACTTGGTATAGTCGTTTTTGCTACATTCATGTGACTATAGAAATGTAGTCCGTAGTGACTAACATTTCCAGGTCCATTATTATCAGTGTAGATGGCTTATATTGCCTCTAAATGTGACGGCCAGTTTGTATCTCTGACCCAACCTACCTGTTTACAGCTATACTGCAGGCACGTCTTTTTTCGGCAATCATATGCTACTTACAGTATGGTTATTTGAGATGTAGAAAGCTCTAAATTATTGATTTAGATCCTTCTCTCAACCTTATATGTTTATTCGAGACCTGTGAAACCCTTTAGACCACTTCGGTTGCTATGATATATGTACAATGTATATTCAATGGAACTAATTGACCGAGCATACTGACTAGGTTTGGAAATATATCTATTTCAAGGTTTAACTGATGGGTAATTCATACAATCAAATAATGGATGAATGCAATGTATTACAACAATAAGCACGTAAACCTAAACCATAGTAACGGGCCAGGCCCCACAAACAAACTCCTGGTATCACAAATGGAATGATGTTATCACCTGAGGTATAGTAATTAGTTAGTAATAACAATTAGCAATAAACCAAATGAGGACGTATAAGTCAAGAACATTGACAAGAGGTGCAATAAGACGTTGACACCTACACCAACGAGAGTGGTGTAGGTATTAAGGGGAATGCAGTGTATTACAACAATTAGCACATTAAACATAAACCATAGTAACGGGCCAGGCCCCCCAAACAAAAAGTCAATAATATTGACAAGAGGTTCTGATGACAACCAGCAGGCCTCCGTTCATATTTCTCATGTCACCTCGCAGCAGCCCATGTCCTGTGTATTCCGCACTAGCTGGATGTCCACTGTACAGCGCCATGTTTGACTGGTCCCAGTAGACATCCTTTATGTTCCAATTACTATAGCTAGGTTCAGCAAATCCTGTAGATGGGGGTGCTCAGACTCTGCTTGGAGAGTGGACCCACTGCATTCCCTGCATGGTAGGACACCTGCACTCTTTTTGTTACCTGTCCAGGATAGTGCAGTTGTTAGCACATGGACCCATGATCAAGAGTACCTAAGTTCAAATCCCTCCTGGGCTATGTGTAGTGCCCATACAACCTACCATCTGTCTCTTTTATTTATGTTAGTGGCTTTTGAAAAAGGGGAGCAGGTATTCATGAATTCTGTGCGCTAATAATTATATTTCACTGTTTACCATTAATTTACCTCACCATTCACTTCATAAGTATGACATTGGTGAGGTCAGCTAGAGTCAGTAGATTTGGTGTAGAGGTATTAACCAATTTATGGTGAACAGTAGAGTGGGACCATAAAAAACCCACCATTGGACCATGAGGCAACTACTGAAACATATGCTGTCAGTCATGGCTGTCAATACTCTCTGAACATGTAGATAACCATGGTTTATATCATGTTACAATATCGATGAAAATGATGACATGGTTCATTATTTTTCAATGGGAGGGGGTTATGTTGAATAAATACCACGGTTATGTATGTCTGTTGTCAAATCAGTGCTTTGGATAGGTCTGTGCGGAGAGTGGTTGGGTCATGGTACAGAGTGGTTAGGTCATGGTACCAAATCCACCAGTATAGGTCTATGCTTTTAAACAAGATTATTTATAGAATAAATAGTCCAAATAAAAAATCGAATTTAACTTATCACAATCTCACATATCTTTGGAATAGAATGAGCCTATGATAATGGGAAAATAGCATTTCTTTCTATAAAAGATACTTCCTCAAAGTCTAGGTCGCAGAGAATGCAGGCTAAATTGGTCATGTCATGGGCGGTCTACCCTAGTCACAGTAATCTCCTCTTAATAGGAAGAGTCACCATTTCTACAATTCCTCACAATATCAACTTGGGGCAAAGATATCATAGCAGAAAGTAAAGGAGAGGGGGAAGTGTGTGGATATAGGGAGTAGTTGATGACCTGACAAGGGCCTTGTCGGCCCCCGATGGTGCCCTTTGTAAGGGGGAGATTACCATGTCAGGGACATACAGTGCACAGGGCCATCCTCCTTATTGCCAACTATATTCACCCTGTGTACCCCTTAGTGTATATCACAGACACCCCCTATCCACCCCATCCCATCTCTACTACTTACAGATAGAAGATGCATTCACCCTTTAAGGGTCGCATACTGTTTTAATGCCCTATGACTATGCCCGCATTTTTTGCTGAGATGCAAGAACACAACCCAGAAGAGTCTACTCGCCAGGGCTGAATGCTTGCATTATACCGAACCGTTTGGGGTGTATTAACCCTATAGTGCCATGATGCTTGAATGAGATGTATTTGCCAGGGCTGCATTTATGTCTCATGATGAAAAGAGAGCGATAATATTATAGTAAAGCAATATGCGGCCCTGAAAGGTTTAAGTTGCTGACAAGAATTTGAGGTCGCTGTCTGGTCGGACATGGTGAATTCTGTTGTTGAGTTAAATTTTCCAAAACGTGCAATAAATCTGTGTTGTATACATATCAGTCAAACGGAGCTTTCTCTCTCATCTGAATTAAGATTTAGTGCTGCTGTATCCAGTGACCCTCTTTCCTGAAAGTTAACCAGACAAATTTAACATGAAATATTTCACGTTGTATACTCTTTACATTTTTTCTCGACCTTTCCCAAAATAAATCGAGGCTTTGAATGCGAAAGGAAAAGTATGACCCCTCCCCCCTTTCAACAGCACATTATGCATATCATTCTGACTGACTGCTTGTCGGTGAAGGTGTATGGTTATATGTAATTGTGTTTTTAATCTTTGATATGGGAATAGCGGGGGGACAGAGCCGCCCACGCGGCCTCCATTGTGGGCCCGTTTCACCTCTGTCTACGACCACACCAACCCCCCACGGTGATAAACGGGATGTTTTCCGCCGTTTAGCTGCACCTATTTACAGCGGGTTTTGTGTGTGAAGGTCACTTGAGTCTGTTGTATATAAAACAGTTCTCAGGGTGTCCTGTGCCGCACTATTTAGGATCTGTATGGGTGTGCAGAACAAGCTGGGTATTGCATGAGTGTGGAAAGTGCAAGTAATACAATAAGATGTCGTGCATTTATTTTTATTATGCATATAATACCCTTTAGGGACCTGTACGTATAGTATATACGATAGGTCCTGTATGTAATATATCTATATTGATTTTGGTGACATTTTAGGACCCAAGTCACTTAATTGAGTCTACCCTCATACATACTTATTCCTAATTAACCCTTTAAGGGGCGAATAGGGTATTTTTTCAATTCTTTAAAATCGCAGTGTGAACCGTGACTTTGATTGATTAAAAAACCTTACAAAGCAAAATGTTAACTGGAGGGTGGGGCAAAGACAAGATATGGGTCGGTGAAGAAGGGGTGGATGCAGAAGTTGTCGATCAACGGGGAACAAAAATGTCTTTTGGGGGTCATCATCCTTTTTTACCGACATCTCTCTGTCTCCGCACTAGAGGTATATCGTTGGGGTTTGGAGGCAAATGTTACAATTTAACATGGGCTGTCATGTTAAATTCGGTTTACCCAAAATGAACCCCACCCCTCACAGTGTATCGTCGTTAACATACCTATATGTCCCGGGATGGGCAGAGAAGACGTTTACTATAGTCAGTGGGATGGAGGAAGATTGTAGCTCTGTCAGAGTTAGAGACTGAAATTCATAAACCATGGAGGTTCAGATCCTGTTCATCTCGTGAATAGGGGCTGTATGGGGGAGGGGGTTTGTGTGTATAATTTGCCCTGTTCATACTACTAGAGTAGATTCACCTAGGCCTGTAGTCGGACACAAACCTTTAGACGGACCCTTGATTTCCTGATTATTCAAACATTTTAAGCTTTTTATTTGTGAATAATAGTAAGTTTACGGTGTGTGTTTCCCCCCAGAAAACAAACACTAGATGTAGTAGCCGTATACAAATGGACATAGATAACCTCAGATTTCATTGTCCGTCTCTGGGTATGTGTCCGACTCATGGTGAATCTACCCTGCACACATCCCCACACCGACTGAAAAGATAAGGCCACAGAGGTGAGTGCACTCTAAGAACAGTGTGTTGCGGAAACATGCATGAGGAGTTACACACACATATTTGCAACACACCTTTGAGATCAACACACTTTTGACAAAGAGTGTGCAGTGGGTAGTGTGTTACACGAAAACGTGTGTTAAAAGTGGCTGCAGAAAAGCGTGTTGATATTAAAGTGTGTAAACGTAACACACTCTTCTTAGAGTGTGTGTTCTTGAGTAACCAGATCCTATACCCAGGAATCAGGACGGGTGCTTGCTGCCTTTCCTTCATTCTATCAATATAGTTTCCATGTTTGGGGGAGCGGCGCTTTCACAAATGGTCTGCAAGCCCAACGAGAACCACCTTTGTGGTGAGAGGTCCACTTCAAGGGGGGAAAAGAGATTTGGTCACCATATTAATAGTCTGAGGAGTGGTTTCAGTAATATCATTACAGAGACCGCTCCTCAGATTTAGGGGGCCTTTTAATGCTGCATGGTGCTGTAATGTACTATTTTGTCGCCATGATATATGATGCATGGACGCATCTCTGGCAAGTAACTCGCCAGTGGCATGGCATATGTATTCACGCATCATGCAGACCCTATACATGGTTGATACACTCCCAAAGGGTCTGCATACTGCATTCATACAACCCAGCCACATAGACCTGCAACAGTGCAAGGGCTGTCGGCCAACATGCATGCATCATACCGACAAAGGGTATAGCACAATATATAAGATGCAGCCCTTAAAGGGTTAAGGGAGTGGTGATGGGAGGTTCTGGCTGCAATGTTGTACTAATGCAGCCACGTTTTACTGCTGTTAGTTTAATGGCCTGATCCATCTTCAACTCACACTGCTACAAAAGCTGGCTATAGTTCAGTATGGGACGGCTACCCACTGGGAGGGAAACCCTAAATGTGGCTGGGACTAGGGAATAGTTATGGTAGAGGAGAATTTAGGTGCAGCTATCCACGGGGCTATCCATCAGTGAGAGCTGTCGCAAGTGGTTGACACCTGTACTGTCACTGTCACACACCCATACCTTCACACCTTAACTGTCACTGTCACATAAGTAACAGGGGAGGGGGGAGGGGAGTTGCATAGTGACCCCCTTCTCTCCCCCGGATATGAAGTCTGGCTAGCATTTTGTAAGCAATTTTTTTAGTTTCCTATACGTCATACTATACGAAGTTCATGGGGACACTCAGATCTTTGCTTCAATTTCAAATTTTGTCACACAAAAGAAAGGAAATATGAAAATAGTCGTGCTTACTAAAAGTTTCTGCATTAAGTTGGAATTTACTTACATTGTTGTATATCACCCTGTGAAATGCACATTACTTGAGAAATAATACTTAAAATAACGGTCTTTCTATTGAATCGTTTTAAAGTGTGTATTGATCGTGCAATTTTCTCATGCTCCTGTATTTCCTTGAAGGATTTATGTATCAAACACTGAAAGGAGTTGTTCTCTGTAAGGGCCAACTTAAGGTTGCTGATCTCACTCACGTCCGGTCATTATTTTAATTTAATTTTTAATCTTAATGAATTCACAGTCGCGTCCTTAAGTGTAGCCGGGTCAGTGAAGCCACCCCTTTTCTTCTAGTTCTTTCTTCCAATTTCCAAAAGCAATATTTTAAATCGGAAAATAGATAAACCTATTTTATTTCTTATTGAAAGGGCTAAACCATACACTGTAAATATAATGAAACCAAAAATACGTCCTATTATAATGTAAACTAATGTAGTTTATTCTGCTGCCAATGTATACGCTAAAACCATAGTAAATACAGTGAGATTGAAGTAGATTCTACTGCTCAACTGCATTTACTTCTAACAGTGTAGGCCTGCATTTTGTTTAAAACATATATTGACGGTTGGACAACCTCAAAAAGGGCAGACCGGAAAGGTCAATAAAAAGGGGGTAAAAAATGGTCAGGACCCCTTGGCATTGTAGTTGTGTTTATTATCTTAAAGCAAAAATAGGCATATGGTATGTACTTTGTTCATGGATTTATCTTGGCATAATATACATGGAGAATAACCCTCCCAGCCTGACCCACCTCTATGGGGGCTGCCACAACTATCCAAAGACATACACAGGTTCCCAAGGTAGGAAGTAGACTATGTAAATAAGCATCAGCTTTCTTTGTCTCGAATTACTTCTGATGGTTCTCATTATATTTAGTGGGTAACTATGGCAATGAGGGTAATTGAGGAAATTCATGTAAGGTCAGAGGTGCAGGCCTTGACGACGTCTACTGTCTGTTAACCCTGACTTCAGGTGACCTTCTCTGCCCTTACATGACCTGACTGTGACCTGGATGTGAATTATGGCCTGACTTCTCTGAACTTCTACCTCTAACACCACATATTTAAACAGCAGGCACAGGCATGAGGGCAAACTGATCAGTCAAATTTCAGCTTAGTAACCAATATATATATATTAATGTTGTAGTCCAGGTTATAGTCTCAGCTAGGCTCAAATATTACGATCTATGGGTATGTAGGCCTTTTCAAAGCTTTGATATTTAATCGGTTAATCAAGTCATGATGTACCTATCTAAATATTTGAAATATTGCTGAACTTGTAAAGTGGTTATGTAGACATACATACTACCAAATATTGATCAATTTTGATGCGTTTTAATGCGAGTAGCCTTCATTCCAATAACCTTCAAATGGACTCCAACGCATTCTTTCTAGCGTTGTTAAACAGCTGTATAATCTATGACAACTTCCCACCCATCGCTAGCAGGTATCTGTGTAGTCAAGGGATAGGTTATGTCCCCAGCAACGGCTCACACACTAATCACCATAGAATTACTGTAGTGCCACCTGAAAATAGTGACCTTGTGATGTTTACAACTGACCACTGACCCAAGGTCATCCCCAACCCCAGCCACATAGGGCAAAGTACATATAATTATATAGTGTGCATATTGGGCTAATGAGGGGGTTGGGCACACACATATGTCCTAGTTGTCTAATGGTGGGTTAGACAGAGATGGGGCCTTCACTTTTATAATGAATAGGATTGTTAGAGGGCGACTTCCTCTTCCTCTTGCCACTTGTAGAGGTATGATGAGCCTATATGGATGCAAATGTTACCAGGTATAATAACCTTTATGAGGACATCGCTGTGATAGATGTATCCATATACAGGATTGGATATGTTTGCATTCGAGTGCTAAATTAGCGGAGCGTCTGTGGTCACACATCTGGAAGCCTCTCGCATAAATATTGTTGGATTCATCATACGAAATATCACATTTATCATCGCTGGAAGAAAGATCCTATGTAAGGAATTCAATGTACTCATGACTACTATATAGACCTAGTCATCAATTTATTAATATAGCAGCAGTGGGAAGCTATGTACGACTTGTTTCCCAGCATTATGCTTATCACACATCAATTTATCAATACATTTTTGTATTACATGTTCAAATATGTTAATGTCCGAGTGATCTTTCCACACAATTATAGAGGTACTAAAGATATAAATGCTAACCATCGAAGCTTCCATAAGCAACGAAGTGCTCTCATATGCAACATACACTTCATTATTTATTGGTGGTTATCTATCTAGAATACTTATGTTAGGCAAAAAAAAAGGTTTGTTTCAGGTCGCCCGACCGACCCTTTCTAAACGGGGCCGACCCTATGTTTTTTTATGCAATTTTGAAGATTTTTTTTTTAATATATACTTTTTTGGGGTCAATTTTAGGTTTACAAAAATTTTGAAAAAATCTCCCCATTTTTACACTTTTTTGGGTCAATTTTAGAGGGGAAATAAATAAAAAAAGGTTTTAAAAAAAATCCGTCCTACCGACCCTAGACTTTCTGCCCATGTTACCTGAAACAAAACCTTTTTTTATTTGGCCATAGCCATATCACACATTCTGGGTGTTTTTATAATAAGGTACTTGCCATGATAATAGACACAGAATAGCCTAAATGACCCAGACAACTATATCAAAAAGATTGTCAGCTTGCCATGCGTATTCAGCATACATACTTCAGAATGGTCGACGCAATTCACTAAATAGCAATAAAACTGCTATATTTTGGCAACGTCTGATCACATGGACTATAGTGCTCGTTTTATGTACTTGATTGGACGTGATCCTTTTCACACCATTTCCCCGAAAGCTGTTTTACGTATTAATATTGTCAGTTAAAAGTTAGATGTATTTTTAATCTAACATGGTTGTTTTTGCTGTACTATGATAACATAGCTAACATTGCTCTTTTCTGTATTTTAGATAAATGATATTCATCATCTTTATTACTAATATTATGCTTGAAATAAAATAAAATTCCGGAAGTGAATGATACAAAAACAGCAAGTATACACTGTGACCCCCCCCCCCTCCTCCCACATCATCCCCCCATGATCTCCATACAGGGAAATAGAAATAGAAGATTATAATCAAACAACGAATAACATTTTAAGTTATCATTACACCAGATTGCCACGAGGCTGTGTTATTTTTGTATGGCGTGGTGACATATGAATTGCCACTCTGTGGCTCTTTTCCTCAAATTAGCTGTAATTTAATCATTGAAATTCTGACGATGTCATATTATAGGCACATACGCACGTGATGGCCATTGTGTACAGAGTCACATAAGTAACAGAGTTTGGTCTTCTGTTCATCATCAATATCGTTAGCCTACAGAACAAGAAGACTTCTTCACGGGTGGAGCGGGGAGTGGAGGCTGATACATTGTACTGACATTATTATTATGCTATACATACTGATACTGCAGATACAAAATGTTCTCATGCTATACTGCTATATGGAATGCTATCAATATTGGAAGAGATGCAAGTACACATATTACTATGACGTATAACTGTAAGTGTGACCCATAATGACTGCCGTGTGTATCGTTTTAAGAGAACATTTTAGAGATGCCATTATTACAGATATGTGGCCATAATTATCATCTATTCAATCTATAATGATGAATAGAACAATGTAACATTCAGCTGTTTTATATAAATATGATGCTGAATATCACAAGGTTGTACATGTATATCAATATTTATCATGTATCGCAGATATTTCACTGTATATGTAAACTTTTCACATCCATACATTGCCAATTGGTCAATATTGACATTGAGCTTAACAGTGCTCTGTCTGTTATGAGAACCATCTGTGCGATATGCAATTCTGTATAGACGTCAGCATAATATGGAATGTAGAACCATACACAATAATGATGAGTATCTTTCCCATTGCCAAATGTAAGCCAGGTGTGACATTAGGGTGGTTTTATCCTGTAGTTTTATATACTATACATGTACTAGGTGGTATGCCAATCGCTTACCTTAAACAAATTATGGAAAGTGCAGTGTGCATAGGGTAAATTCACATGGGTCGGACACATACCATGAGACGGACACTGAGAATTCCAGTTATACATCTATTTACTGTGAGACTTCAAATGGTTCTTTGTTGGAAAGAATGAGACCTAAACCTTACCATCATTCACAAATAGAGTGATTAGAATCCGGATTTATAGAATGCTTGAACCATGGACCCTATCCATACTTGGACATACTTCAAGCGTCCATCTCAAGGTATGAGTCCCACTCAAGGTTAATCTACCCTATACTGAGACAATAGTCATTAGCCAGTCCTAAATACATGCAGATATATAATGGGTAACAGTAGTCTGGACCTCCATGGAGGAGAACTGGATTGTAGCTTGACAGACCTCCCACCTGGTGTATCAAAGTGGAACTAATACGACACTAGGGGGCGCGTCAGTGTCTCACAAACAGGTTGAAACATTCAAACCACATGTTACACCATATATACTTACACAATACTGCATATATCTGGACATATTTCAGTTGTCGCTATGAGACAATTGTAATATTATATTATGTCAGAATTACTCATGTAGATTAACCAAAAATTGCCGTAATGAAATCGGTTCTACACATTAATAGAATCAATCTGTAGAATCATTCACTATATGGCAATTATTTTCTCAGCCACATATCATAATAACATTTTTGAAACACAGTTCTCTGTACCAAAAAGATAGAGAGCAGTTCATCATCGCTCCTTGTGAAATTTTCTGCGTCCTCATTAATATTCATAGTTTGGGTGAGAGGTGCTAGAGGTGCGAAATGAAGGTGTTGCTGGTCATTTTTAAGAACATCAATTTTATTTGAAAATTCCGGTGATGGCCCATATGAAACAAAGATTAGGTCAAATAAATCCAGATCTTGTGTGACCCATCAAAATGGGAATGAACAACAGCTTTCATAAAGGCTATCTGATATGTCATTATGATTATGCAATGTTAAATAACTAGATGTACTCTACTTAAGCGACTTATAACTCTAGAGAATATAAATAGCTCGATTAATTCTCAACTACAACTTCTGCACGCCCACCACCACTTCCTCACGCCCACCACCACTTCCTCAAGTCCACTACCACTTCCTCCCGTCCACTATCACACCCTCACGTCCTCTACCGCATCCCCCTGTCCACTATCAACCCCTCACGTCCACTATGCCATCCCCTTGGGAAGACGTTGGAGGTGAGGGAGGGTGTTGGAGAATATGGAAGGCGTTGGTGGTGAGGGAAGGTGATGGAGGTGAGGCCAAAACAAATAAAAGGTATGTTTCAGGTAACATGGGAAGAACGATTTGGGTCGGTAGGTCGCATATTTATCTTATTTAATTTTATTTTTTAAAGGACGAGAGCTACAGGCACCTAGTGGCGGTTTTGTGAACTACAACTCATTTTACATTAAGCTCTGTGTCAAGGAAACCCTGTGTGTGAGCAGCTCTGTGTGTGAACAACTCTGGTGTGCTATATACATGGTGCATGGGATGTCCAAGACATGGTGGGGCTCTCTGTGTGAGCAGCTCTGTGGGTCAGCAGCTCTGTGTGTGAGCAGCAGCGACAGAAATAGAATGGATAATGATAAAGAATGTACATGAGCAGTTCTGTGTGTGAGCAGCTGTATGTTTGAACAGCATTCCGGAACTGCACATATTGGGAATACCTACATGGTGCAACAGTTCCGGAATTGTGCAGAGCTTCACAGTCATAGGACTTGTTATATGTATATATATGTAGGTTATTTTTGGTGTAGGTATTAAATGTTTAACCCAAACGGTTGAAACCTAAAAAACTCTAATTTCACATTTTGATTGCATATGATATAAAAAAAAGACAAATACCGGGGTAATTCGAGTTTAAAGAAAATTGTTTGCCAATTATTTTTGGGGTCACCTGTAGCCCTTGTCCTTAACATAAAAGTACTAGCCATCCTCTGTGTAAACCTTAAAAATGACCCAAAAAGTGTAAAAGTATGAAATTTTCTTCAAAATTGCACCAAAAAAACGTAGGGTCGGCCCTATTTTGCCAGGGTCAGTCGGGTGACCTGAAACAAACGTGTTTTTTTTAATTTGGCCTGAGAGAAGGCCTTGGAGGTGAGGGAGGATAGTCGATATGAGAGAGGGCGGTGGACATATAACAGGGTGGTGGTCGTATGACCAGGCTGTGGACGTACACTGATATTCCTAGGCTCCCTATACGCCCTACCTCTCAGTCACTAGTGCCTAACCTAGTTAGTCATTTTTTGGTTCCCTATACAACCAACATAGGTCAGTTATTATTGTCAGGTTGGTCAGTACTGACCAACCCACCTTAGTCTTTTTATTTCCAGGGGGAGCCACCGAGTGGTCATGACAGGTGGCCCCAACTAGTGGTATACAAATACAACATACCAATGATGAACCTAGGTTAGCCACTACTGACTGACCCCTCGGTCATTTTTGAATATAACTTTGCCATTATGACTAACACTCATATGACCAACCTAGGATAGTCTGAACTGACTAACCCTTTCAATCTATGGATTTTCAGTGTAGGCCTATTCCAGATTTTGGGAATACTTTTTTTTCTTTTTTGGAGATAAACCTCCCCTTTTTCTTGGATCTCGACCCAACTCTCGTTCCCTAAAACGTCAACTGTCATGGCCGGCGACAGGGCGGGCGTGCAAAACACAGTCATATTTTTCACATTTTCAAACAGATTTACCGTCTGCTGTTCATCCAAAAGTGGAGTCGACAATAGAGTAGGATCAAATGTACCGCTTACCTTTTTCTGAGGGGTGTTTAGTGTAGAACTTAGTGAAGTGTTCCCGTACTCACACATAGGTAGATCACAACATTATCAGGGAACACGGGTGTTGACTCGCAGCTCGTCTCGCCGGAAGTGCTTTTATTAATCTCGAACCGATGAGCATCCGTCGCACGGACACTACATCCCTCCTTATGTCAGATTAAAGCAACATGTTCGATTCAATACAAATCTATGACATGACATATGACATAACCATATAACCAAACGAGTGTTACTTAGGAACATAGTCTTTCATACGTTCCGGGGCTCTGATTGTGCGCTGAGGCCTTACATTTACTGGTGCATGAGTTTCTGGTCTTGCCTCTGCAAGATGGGTTGGTTCAGGTACCTGTATGTCAGTGCCCTGGCTGGGCTCCTGTATCTCCAGAGGCAGATCCGGCTCAATCACTGGATTACCTCCAGTTGCAGCTCCTTCTCCATTGTGATTCATATTCCACTCTATTGTGGCATTCCTGTTTCCTTCATGATGACTGCTGAGCTCATTATGGCCCTGCTGATCATTGTTACTTCCGAAGTACT
Source organism: Harmothoe impar (assembly GCA_947462335.1). Taxonomy (NCBI): domain Eukaryota; kingdom Metazoa; phylum Annelida; class Polychaeta; order Phyllodocida; family Polynoidae; genus Harmothoe; species Harmothoe impar. Next base: position 57,542,698 of record OX381707.1, on the reverse strand, counting down.
TCCTTGCATGACTGACAAACATGTCCTGAGTTTTCTCTTGAATAGAAGCTCCGCAGGGCTAACTCCTGTCGTAGAGTGTGGAGTTGTGCGATATGCTCGGAGGAAATAGCGTATTTCTGTCCTCCAATTCTTCCCCTCTGCATGAGCTATCCTCATTGCCTTCAGGAGGGTCCTGTTTTGCCTCTCTACTTCTCCATTTGCCTGGGCCCATCTGGGGGTGGTCCTGCGATGCTTCATATTAATCCGCTGCAGGTAGTCCTCAAAGTCTTTTGAGGCAAATTGTGGCCCATTGTCTGTGGTTACTGAGAAGGGAAGCCCTAAGAAATCAATCGCCTTTTCCATGACAGCCTCTAGCTTCTCAGACTTGATTTTCTTCATTATGCTCTCCAAGAAATACCTTGAGTAGTAGTCTACTATGACTAAAATATATTCCCCGGTAGGGAATGGTCCAACAAAGTCCATGGCTAGATCTTGCCAAGGGCCATCAGGCAACAATGTAGACTCCACCGGATCAGGCAAGTTCGGTTGTGACACTAGCTGGCAGCCATGACATTCCCTGCAGTAATTTTCACAATCCTTATCGATTCCAGGCCACCATACCTTCTCACGTAGCCGGGCCTTGGTTTTAACAATCCCTTGATGGCTCTTGTGTGCACTCTTCTCCTGAGCTCCTTTGGAATCACTATACGAGTTTGGCGCAGCACCATATTTCTGTATATCGCCAACTCTTCATATATGGCCTTGTATGCCACACTACATTGAGAAAAGTCACCTGAACGGATGCCATCCCACACCAGCTCCAGTTCATCGTCGACCCCTGAAGCTTCTTGTAGCTCTTCAGTTGACATCGTTCTTGGTATTGCACTCTCAGCAATAAACCTAACATAAACCTCAGTCTTGTCTCCCCGAGGATGATCTACACATGACAATCTAGATAGCACATCAGCAATGTTCCGTTTTCCTGGGATGTACACCACCTTGAATGTGAAGGACTGCAATCTCAAGCCCTATCTTTCTATCCTAGCAGATGGTCGCGACTTCGGCCCATAGATTGTCTCCAGTGGCTAATGATCAGTCAGAAGGTCGAACTCCCACCCCAGTAAGTACAATTGAAACCTTTCACATGCCCACACTAGTCCCAGTGCCTCCCTCTCTGTCTGTGAGTGGCGTCGTTCTGTGTCTGATAGGGACCTAGCAGCATAATAAACTGGTCTGAAATTGCCATCCTGTTGTTTCTGCACAAGAACAGCCCCTAAACCCACTCCCGAGGCATCTGCTATCACCTGCGTATGGGCTTCTGTGTTATAATAAGCCAGCACTGGAGCTGAGCTCAGTCTATCCTTGAGTTCATTGAAAGCCGTCTCCTGTTCCTCTGTCCAGATAAAAGTCTGGTCTTGTCGTGTGAGCCGCCTCAAAGGCTCTGCAAGTGTCTCAAAATCAGCAATGTACCTTGAACAGTATGTAGCCAAACCAAGAAAGCTTCATACTCCTGCTGCATCCTTGGGCTGACTCGTGTTCCTGACTGCTTCCACCTTAGACTCTTCCACTGCCATGCCTTTGGCGCTCAGGACATGCCCCATGAATGTTAACTTGTCCAACCTGAAGTGGCATTTGTCCTTGTTAACTGTGAGATTCCTACCGGCCAGGGCTTTCAGTACCTTGTCCAACCTTTCGTCATGCTCCTTCACTGTTGCACCATGTACCAGAATATCATCAGCTATATTCACAGCCCCTTCACATGAACTTAACAACTGTTGAATTGTATTCTGGTATATTTCAGGACCTGATGATATCCCGAACATCAGTCTTTTATACCGAAACAACCCTTTATGCGTGATGAATGTTGTTATGTCCCTCGACTGTTTGTCCAATTCAAGCTGGTGAAACCCCATCTGCATGTCCAGTTCTGAGAACACAGTACTTTCATTCAAGTCCACAAGCACTTTGTCAACCGTTGGAATGGGGTACCTCTCCCTTACTACAGCTTCGTTAGCTCTCCTCATATCTACACACAGTCGTATATCATCACCTGACTTAGGTAGAACAGCAATCGGAGAAACCCATGCAGTCGGAGTATTCACAACAGGCTCTATAACTCCACCAATTGAGCCAATTTCTTTTCCACCTTACGCCGTTGTGCATAAGGGACCTTTCGTACAGCCTGCACCACAGGCTTTACCTTTTTGTCAATGTGGATTCTCACCTGGTAGTCAGACATCTTCCCATACCCCTGAAAAACAGTTGGATACTTACTTTCAAGTGAGTCAATTGCATGTACATACTTAATCAACCCCAAATCAAGTGACAGTTCTTCAGACAATATGTTACATACTCTTGGTCCCTTCACAACCAACACTTTAGCCAATGCAATTTTTTCTCTTGACTCTACCTCTGTAGTGAAGACACCATCCACCTTCAACCTGTTATCAGTACCAAAGGGATACAGCAAATTATCGGACCGACACATTTTTGGTTTACACAACCGTTCATAAGTGCTTTGATCAATGACACAGGACCCTGTATCAATCATCGCATTGACATTTTCACCAGCATTTTCACCACAACTTTTCCTTTGGGAACCCTTTTACCCTTCATTGAATGTACATGTTGACCTTTTTTGAACCTGTTTTTCACATCAACATCATTTTTGCACTTGGCATAGTCATACGGATCACCAAACAGAGCAAAAATGTTGTCATTATCATCGCGATCATCATCATCATCATCGTCCACCATATACACCTTTGGGCAGACCACTGCAAAATGTCCGGTCTGTGAACACTTGTTGCACTTCTTGGTCAGGGCCCAACATTTTGCCCCTGTCTTGAATGGCCATCAACCACATGTTGGACATCGCTCTTTGACACCTTCTTGTCCTTTGTCAACCTTGTCAGTCTTTTCAACATGCTTCTTCCTCATTGTAGCCTTGTTCACAGTCTCCGTAGTAGGCCCCGACTGCAGTCCTGGGACCCCCATGACCTTACTCATTGCAGCTGTATCCTCTTTGAGCTGGATCTTGTCCAGGAGTTCATCAAGTGACAGCTCCTTTGCAAGACAGTCATGCCGCATGACTTCATCTGTCATATGAGCAATCACAATACATTCTATCATCTTGCTGCCCGACCAATTAGCAAAGTCACACTTTTCCGCTATGCGTCTAAGCCGGCCAGCAAAATCAACCAGTCCCTTATTGTCTTTTCGCTTCAGTGCCATCAACTCACAAAGGGAAAAGTCATGGCTCTGCCTTGGCAGGAACCTGGCATTTAGCTTATGTTTTGACTTTGCATAGTCTGTCCAATTTGCATTCTCAATGTTAGCAGGCTTTACAACATCTGGGAGGCAGTCGTGAAGATCCTCCACCGGGATCCCTGCGTAGATCAACAGTGCCATTTTGCACATTTTTGCATTGTTCTTGTCTGTAGGGTCACACCCATTATATGTCAGATCCCTTTCAAACCTTTCCATCCAATGCTCCCATCTTTTTCCCAGAGTCAGTCTATCACCATGCATATCAAATGGCTCCACCTTCAGCTGAGGCCCTTTAGTAGCCATTGTCTGATTGAGTTTTATGCACCCAAAACACTGCCTTTATTCCTGTGTACTACTTTGTCTTTGCACTGCGCTGAGATTGCTCCTATGTACAACAACGCCCAATCAATGCACTGGAGTTGCTACTTTATACTACTTTCACGCAGATTGTACACCCACCTGGCAGCTTTCCCATGCACAGCAGGACCAGATCAGATGCACGATACACACCTTGAACAAACCACGTATCAACAGTTCATCACCTTCGTCGCCATTGAAGTGTTCCCGTACTCACACATAGGTAGATCACAACATTATGTAAATAATCAGGGAACACGCGTGTTGACTCGCAGCTCGTCTCGCCGGAAGTGCTTTTATTAATCTCGAACCGATGAGCATCCGTCGCACGGACACTACACTTAGGACTGCCCATTTCTGCATGATCCAATTTTTGTAATAGGCGAACAGGGCTCCCAGAAGCCCCTGCGATATTCAAAATGGCGGCTTCCATCTCTTCTTTATGGTACTTTATGGTAGTACTGGGGGTCTAGATGGGGGATCCCCATGTCGCCTGTCGATTTTAAGAAATGCTCATTTCATTTGTCAGTATCTTTGTATTTCTCCTGTCATTTGTCACTAGGCTCCATGTCGCCTGTCGATTTTAAGAAAAGACCATGTCCCCTGTCAATATCTTTTAATTTCTCCTGTCATTTGTCACTAAGCCCCATGTCGCCTGTCGATTTTAAGAAAAGGCCATGTCGCCCTGTCGATTTTAGGGGTCCACCCCCATAGTACTGGAAACTGGCACTAGGGTGCCACTTTTTCCAGCTCCAACTTTACCCATCCTTGCCCTGGGAGGGATTCCCATTCCAAGTTGCATTTGAGTGGGTGGTCCTTCCAGCTTCTGTCAAGTTTGATTTTGAAAGCATTGACACTGTCTGCCATTACCACTTCATTAGGAAGATTGTTCCATGCTGACACTACCCGCCGTGTTTTTCACTCTATCCAAGCGACCTCCTTTCTTGGATAATTCTCTTTCATTGTCCCTGGTTCTTCCCATGTTATTGTCTAGAGATAGGATGTCTTGTTTGTTGCATTTGTATTTTGAACAGCTTGTAGACCTCTATCATATCACCTCTGAGGCATTGAAATGCGAGGTTCGGTAATTTTAGCTCAAGGAGGCATTCGTGATAGGCTTTTTCTTTCAGTCCCGGAAGCTGCTTTGTGGCTCTCCTTTGTACCTTTTCTAGAAGTTCCTTCTTGCCTTTTCTATACGGTTGCCAGATGGGGGCTCCATATTCCAAGTGCAGTCTAGCTAGGGCAACAAATAAACGTTTAAAGGACTCATGGTCCAGGTGGGTGAACGTCCTTCTTATTATGCCACACATCTGATGCCCTTATGCTGCTCTGGATTGGATTTCCTGTTTGGATGAGAGATCTGAGTAGAACACTATACCTAGGTCTTTTTTGGAGTCAACCTCTTGGAGGGAGTTTTCGTTTCCAGGCATTTTGTATTGGGCTTCATACTTTGGCCTGCCTACATGCATTACTTTGCATTTGTCTGGGTGAAAAAGAAGCTGCCACTTTGTAGACCAGGCCTGTAATTTGATTATATCCTCCTGGAAGTTTGCGGAGTCTGTGGCATCTTGAATGCTTTTGTATATTTTTGTGTCATTGGCAAACATCATTGCTGTGGATCCAAGTCCCTCAGGCAGGTCGTTTATGTATATCACAAATAGAATGGGCCTAATACAGAGCCTTGGGGAATTCCGCTGCGGACTTCATACTTTTTAGACAGTGATTCATTTATCATCACCTGTTGAAATCTACCTGTTACAAATGCCTCTATCCATTTGAGCATTTTCCCAGCTGTTCCGTAGCTCTCACACTTTAGGAGGAGGCGTTTATGTGGCACCTTGTCATAGGCCATTTGGAAATCCATGTAGGCAGCCGTGAGGGCTCCCCCGCCTTTAATAATGTTCAGCCAATCTTCTAGTACATGCACTAGCTGGAGGACTGTTGATTTGCCTGAGACAATACCCATATTGATGTTTTGATAGTAGCTCTTGTGAGGTAAGATTATCAAGTATGTTGTCTCATATGGTTGTCTCCATTGTCTTACATACAATGCTTGTTCAACATATTTGTGGGTTAATACATGCGGATAAATGCTTGTTATGCTGACGGGCCTATACCGTATTTCCCCGTGTATTAGCCCGGGCTTATACAAGTACTAAATGGTAAACTGACCAGGCTTATACACGGGGCAGGCTTATACTCGGGCAGGCTTATATTCCTTTAGCTGTAGAAACACCATGATACCTTCTTTTTCAGAATTTTCAGAATTACCTACTTTTCCGACACATTTACTGCAACATTGCCAATACTTTTCTTAACAATTTAAGTTTTATTTCTCTTTAAAATGACTAGGGACATGACTAGAGTAAATAGAGGTCACATAGCCGAAAGAAGTATGTGAATACTCCAGGTAGAAGTGGACTTATGGCCTGAAATATGATTTTTATTAAGTACATATTGCACCCCCCGGGCTTATACTCGGGGCCCGGCTTATACAACACTAAGTCCCCTTTTGCCCAGGCTTATATACGGGGCAGGCTTATACACGGGCCCCGGCTTATACACAGGGAAATACGGTAGTTGGCAGGTTGGCTCTTATCTCCTTTTTGGTGGATTGCTGTTATCCTGCCTTCTTTCCATGAGGTTGGGATTTCAGGAACAAGTCTCTTAGGGGTTTGGCAATTTCTGCGCTGGTTTCTCTTAAGAGTTGGGGGTGGATACTATCTGGTCCCTGTGCTTTCTTGATGTTCAGCTTTTTCAGTTTACTTTCGACTGTTGCTGTTGTTATGTCAATGTTTTCTAGTAGGGTTCTAATTCCTCTGGTGTTGGGAGCTGTGGGAGGTTTTCAATATCCTCTTCTGTGAACACACGTGCAAAATAGTCTCCAAGAATGTTTGCCTTTTCAGTGTCGTTGGAAGATAGACCTTGTAATGGATTGCTTGCATCTAGGTACAAGTCTGGAATTCGTTCTTGTATCCTATTTTCGAATGAGTCTAGGACCTTGGTTGCTATGGGCTCACAGTCCATAGTTACATCTGTTTTGCTGCTCTTTGTCGATTACACTCGAGTTTTCCTCCATTTTCTCTCTTCTAGTCTTCTGTTTTGGGCTGGGCATGGTGTGAGCTACTTTCCTCGCCTGAATTTTCCTTTTTCTCTTGTGCCGGATGTATCAGTACATGTTGACCTCTACGAGATGAAACAGTGGCAGCGAGTTCAAAGAACTTCAAAGTAGAATCTGATTTCCACTTGCTATGATCAGTTAAAAGAGTGCCGCTGAAAATAATACTACCTGCTGGGTCCTGGTGCTTTTACTCACGATTTACACACTTTAAATTTAGACTAACTATAATTTAACCAGCAGATTCATTGAGAATTGTGCTACAGCACTCCTTGTCGGCTTCTCTACTCGTTCATGCTGACTCACCATGTCATCTATTTTTTAGGGATAAGGATAACAAGATAGCATTTAATCATCTATTCAAATCTTTAATGACCTTAGCTGCAGGGTACATTACTCACTGTGTACAAACTGACTGAATAATCCTGTCCATCATGCCCTCTGTGCATCAGATGTGTATCATATGGTTCATCACAGAGCAGTTTCACAACATACAAGTCTTACTTTGTGCACTACATGTCACTACACTTCATGTGTACAGGCTCTGTTCAGTGGATATAACTTTAACATTTGATTACAAATAAGTATCCTGCATTTAAGAACAACTTTCATGTGAAATTCCATTTGCAGTTCAATTACAACAAAAGGAAGGTCAAATACATCCTGATTCTGTGTCACCCATCAAAGTGGTTATGAGTGATAGATAATTTGTTGAATGATTCTATGTTCTGCTGTCAAACATGTATGTGTACAATACATATCAGCTGTATGTGTACAATAAGATATCAGCTGCTGGAATAAAACTTTCATTTTGATAACTCCCAAATAACTTGCCAGTATGGGGCAGGAGATATGAAGCTTCCATAAAATGAGTCATCTGCACAGCCAGACACACAGAAAGAAGAGACAAAGCCATAAAGGCTGCCACCAAGGTAATTTTACATACAAATGTCTCCTGCGTATAAGGAATGATATGATTCTGGTATATTCACTATATTACATCATCTCCAGCACTTTACTGCTATGGTGCCCTTGAAATATACATGGCCAAGATGAAAAAGCTCTTTACAAATGAAAGTCAGTGCAAATTGATGCATGACTACCATAAACATTATCATTATGTAACAAATACAACATGTGTTATAAAGTTGCCCTAATTATACAATATGCAAATCACAAATGATATTGTAATTGTGAAAATCATAAACTTTGTAACTTTTCACCAGTTCATGACCCACACTGCTAAGAGTCCACTTCACTTTGATTTCGTGGGAAAGAGATTTACAAAACATTAACACAGAAAGATTCATGTGAAAGCTAGACAAGAGAATTGTTGCAAATCACTGTCTATTACTGCTGCATTGTCGAAACACATAATGGATAATTCAACAATGTACTATGCTCAAGATGGGGAAATAGACAAGTACACGTATAGAATCATGGCATTGTTCTAAAGATTAAACATACTCTAATACAGGTTGAAGATTAGATAATTCACACTGGTTCTACAGCGGTACCTCCATATACTATTATTGCACAAGATCTAATTTGGATGTGGTTAAGTGAGAAACACCTATAGCTTTTGTGCAGAATACATAGAGCATAGATGGGGTTGACTGAAGTGGACAGAAATGGCCCTAATGCAATACCATTTGAAGCAAGGTAAACATAATGAAAGTTTTCTCCATTTATAATGTTCCTTTACAAAATATAGTGCAGCTAATCCAGTTTGGCAAAATTCTATTGTTGCTTGCACCATAGTGGGATGTTCAGAGCTATATACAAAATCTCTCTTTTTTACAAGTTATCATTTTAGACACCAACCATTATAGATGGGTATTCCTACGCATTTGGCATTAGTTACATTTGTAACTAGTAGTTGTGATGTAGGACTGACTATATAATTTATCTATTTGAAAGAAGAAATTCATGTTTAGATATCTTGAATAGGGAGTGTAGTGGAGGGAAGATGGCTGACAAGTTGGGGCGTTATCAGTAGTGAATTCGACAAAATATATGTAATTTCGAAATTCCTATATCAGTAGTACTTTTATGTGATCAATTTTTTGCAGATTACAAATACGAAAGCATGGTATCCATAATCATGTTCAGGAAATTGACCAAGTCTATGGTTATGAGGATTGAATAATGGGAGGTTCCCTGGCTAAGGACGGCTTCTAATTTATGTAAAACGGCAGAAAATCTACTTAATTTCTGCATATTCCCGCTAGCACTATAAATCCTACAGATCTTACTTCACTGACAGTCAGTTGAGACGTCATATGACGTTTTTAGCGTCATCAGTCTGTGGGACTAACCTATGTATTCACTGCAGATTTACACTTTATGAGTCATTGAATTTCTCCTATGAAAAACATCCCACTTTGTGTTTCGCCTTGATGTAGACAAAGACATAGAGCAGAGACTTTATTATATCTCTCTGATATGACCATGTCTTTAGTAGCATAAAATTCTTCTCTTTTTAAACTGTACCAATTCACCAAGCTAGAGTAGGCTACCACTGGATAGCAGGTTATTTGTTCGGGGTCATTCAACTGTCACTGTGTTATACACATTTCAGAAGCACTTGCTACTATTGAAGCCATGGAATGTATTTCTTGTCTATTAGCTTACCAGGAATAAGATATAGGTTAGATTAGATATAGGAGCCTATGTACATATGCTACAGAGATAGCTCTGTATTTAGATTGTACCGATGTGGGCTTCATTGTAAAGGAGAAATTACATAGTTCTTTAGTCGGGTAATCGTGGGTAGTAGACTATTTACCAAAGTTGAAACATTGCTAGGAGACGACTGGTAATTTTGTTTCAGAATTTCATTTGTAGCATTAGCATATACAATCAGTTCATTAAGATCAGTAGTTTTAAACTCTTAGATTTCCACTATGTTATCCTACCTATACACTCACCTATTACCTGCATATCAAGTATTACTCGCACCTAGACTTGAGAATATTGTATACCACGTACCTGGGGCCTGGAAATTGCTAATAGTAAATGCAGATCCATGTCCACATGATTGTGTTCTTTTTATTATAATGTGTTGCTCATTACATTTGGGCTCAATCTACCATTCAACCTACACTTCAGTAGTAAACTAAAATGTTTGAAATGAAGGAAGATAAATTATTTGAAGCCACCTTATTCCAACAATATCTATGATGAACACCAACAAATGGCACTTCAAGTGATGGATAAAGATTCAGAACCTACCATATATAATGATTGCAGAATAAAAGATAAAAGAGAAGTAGTCCACAAATATTAACTTAGATATAAGTGATACGAACGTAATTTGATGAGAAACAAGGGCCAATACTTACATATATATATACAAGCTACTCTATATTCTTTCATTAGTCAGTAAAATCTAGACCTCTTACAGCAAGCATTGGCCTCCGGAATGACTTTCTTCTTTACATAGACATCTAAATTTACAAATGTATGCACAGTATATACAAAGAATATACAGCTCTTATAAACGATTGCCCACTCATTATATATTTCATGCACAGAACCGACTGATAACCACATGACAATGTGAGGTCTCTGATTGTCAATGATTTCCATTCTTTATAAATGTAATTGATGTATCAATCTCAGACAGATGGACTATCATTCATAATTATAAAGGAGTTTAATATGGCATATAAACACACATTAGTTTGGTCTGTGTTCTTACCGGGGAGGTTACTTTATTCTTTGCATCTCATGAAAATGTCAATTTATTAATGGCAGCAGGTATAAAACAGTTGCATGACCATGCTCCAGTCTGCTGCAAAAGACTGTGGCATAGAGTTTGCTTTATTCTCTAACTTCCTCCGGTATATTTTGAAACTTGTCTAAAATGTAGAGCATGAGCTTCATTTTAAAGATGTTGCAATAATTAAACTTGCATCTAGAATAACTTTCAGATTGATCCTGACTTATACATCATTAATGGGGGAAGACATTTAACTGACAGCATTAGCCTTTATGCATTACATGTTGGGTAGGTGAGTAACCTACTGGTGACACAGGAATCCTGTTCTAGATAGTTGTACTTACTTCACAGATGCACAACTTATTCAGAACCTGTCTGTACAAAGTAAATCACCTTTTTTACCTCACATAATTGCAATATGTAATTTGTTAAACACATTTATCAATTCATTTGCAATAGGATACATCACAGACATTTTGTTCATTCACTGACATAATGGGTGGAACCATTTGTTGGGCAAACCAAATTGCTTCCACACAGTATGGACCAGCAAACAAGTGCAAGACTTTATACCATTCAACCATGTCAACATCCCTCTTTCCCTCCCTCTCTCTCCTTCTCTCGCCCCTAAGCACATTTGGAAACTTGATATGATGTAGCATGATTTCTTCTCCCTTCAAGGGAAATAGACACTGTGGGCAAAATTAATATCATACAATCTGGTGAACACGGTCTTCAATTCTATATTCCCTCATATACAGTTTTGTGCAACGCTGTGTCTAACAATTATAAGTTACATTGTATCTATATCCTATACAAGTGAATCTTTTGTCGCTCGAGTCGACTGTGGATGATGACACACTGCACAGCAACACTATACAATCTTTCAATTACACAAAAGGAATGTCCTGAGCGACAGATGTCAAGAGATGCACAGCTATCTTTTGGCGTCAATGACCCTAGTTACCCCCATGTTCGACCTTTGATCCCCTTGTCGGTGACTTTCACGTGCAGCAAGCGATGAGGTCAGCGTAAGCTGTGTCAGGTTGTGCAACGCCCTGGAATGTGGAATGGAAGGCGCGGATCTGTGTGTCATCCGTTAACTGACTGCGCAGGTCCAAGGCCGCAATGCAGAACAGACGGCGGTCCACGTTCTCCATCCGACCCATTCTGCTGATGATGTGAGGCAGTCTAATTCGGAGTTAAAGTCATAATGTTGTACAGTATTTTTTTTCTAGAGAGGATATTGTTAATACAATCTTTAAATACTCAGCATATGAATGCAGTCATTTCTTTGTTAATTAGCTGTGCATAACCGGACAGAAATTCACCTACCTAGTTTCAAAACCTATAAAGCTTAAGAAATAATTTCCTTTCTGATACAACTATAAAATATAAAATAATTTCTATCAAAACAAAATGATTTTCTTCACATATATATATAATTAAAATTGAAATTTATTATATATTTTTCATCAAACACATCAGACTGATCTGTTGTATAGCAAGGATACAGAGCCCGGAGCCATGGGTTGGTGGAGGCGCTGATGAAGAAGCAGGTGAGGCTCCACACGGCCATGGCAATAGGAGAACGCTGGGTGAAGTTAGAGAGGGACAGCATGACCCAGTCCCGTACCAGTGCATTCTGATCCTTCTGCAGAAGGTTCTCAAAAACCTGGCAGAAAAAACAAGCATTTAAAATACAGTGTAAGTGTGGGCCCGGTCTATAGCTAGAGACCGGGCGGTCATTATGGCACCCCCTGGAGGGAACCTACACACCTATCAGGTACACAAAGGTGTACCCCACCTGGTGTTTACTCATAACACCTCCCCTCTCCTACTTCCGCCCACCTGGCCCTACTTCCGCCCTCATGCCCCTCTCCTCATTCTCCGTCCATTCCTCCTCCTATACACTACTACTACAAAATTGTATCACCAGTTAGAAGCATTTAGACTATACACATCACATGGTTTTTACCAGATATAGAAATAATACAATCTATATTTTAACGTGCACTGTGTTAGTATATTGGATGCTCTAAACCCGAGGAGGATTCACCTGGATTGGGAATACACACCTGGCAGCCTGTTACCTGTACAAGGCCGCCATGACACGCTCGCCACGACGCCCGGCCCGCACAAGGCCGCCGACACGCCTCTCCACCTCCAAGCAGAAGGAGGAAGCAAAGAAGAAGAAGAGGGAAGAAAAGGCAAGTAAGACAAAAAGTTCTACTGATGTCCCTAAGAAGCCGACACAAGGGACACGTCTCACTAACCTTGAAAAAGACATGACCTCCGTTAAAACTGACATAGCTGAGGTCAAGACCTCTGTATCTGGCATCAATGATCAATTGGCTAAGATTGCAAAATTCTTTGACCCAGTTGATAAGGATAAATCCCAGATGGCCAAAAAATCCCCCACAGGCCCCGACGCCTCGGTATCGGGCCCCCATCAGTCTGTACATGATGACACAATGTCGGCCTCCAGACTTCTAGAAAAGACTAAGGCCGCCGAAAAGTCAAAGGACCCCACCCAAAAATCCATTCTGACCAACTCAAAGTTGGACAGACGGGATGACCCAAAGAACTCTTCCAAAGCCTCTATCAAATCCCACAAGTCCAAAAGTGGGAACGTAACAAAGGCATCCAGTAAGTCAAATAAATCGACCAAGTCCAGAGTCAGTAATGCATCAAAGTCTCAGGTATCCATTGAGACGGTAGAGTCATCGCATAGCGACATGTCGTCTGATTACTCCAATAATACGGTGGTGTCTAAAGGCCCTTTAAAAGCTTCCACTCCAGTTAAGCGCCGGGCCCACAAGAGGTCGAGGACCCACCGGGACGCCAGGTCACGACAGCGCAGCAGGTCCCACTCCAGGGACCACCACCGCCGACACAAGTCCGACAGGCCGCGACGGACCCACCGCCGCTCCTACAGCAGTGACTCCAGCGACGGATCCGACTACAGTCACAACTCGCCCCCGAAAAAGAGCAGGCCCAACCCTCCCCCCCGGGAGGCTTCCGACAAGATCTTCACGGAACACTTCCTCCAGAGGGAGGAGTACATCCAGAAGGACTCTGATGGTAAGGCCATACTACTTACAAATCTGAAAGGAAAAGTAATTCACAAACCCTACATGTACATGCAGAGGGAAGGGGTGGTCACGCTAAAACAAAAACTGGACCTCAGGACCCAGATAGGGTCCATGGAGTATATCACATGCACCCTGAGGTTATTAAAGAACAAAGACGCTATTGACCCCAAAGACAAAGACCCCATCCTAGACCACCTCATTGACGTCACCCGGGACCTCCAGCACCGCAAATGGGCCCCAGTCAGGAGGTGGACCCAATCGGTGTGGGACGGGGTGGAGGTCGATGACTTCAGGTGGTCACATACCCAGGCGATCCAGAACACAAGGTTCAACGCAATAATTATGGGGGGACACAATGATGCCCCCAATCCCAACAACAACAATCAGCAGGAGGGGGGTAACACCCAGCAGATATGTAGAGACTTTAATGCAGAAAGGGGTTGCAGATTCAAGGGCCCACACGTGCATAACTCTACTACCTTTGTGCACTTCTGCGCCATCTGCTGGAAGACTGGTAAGAGGAGGGGCCACTCACAGATACAGTGTGATTTCCGCCAGAAAGACGCCAACGAGCAGCCACGCCCCCCCTCAAACACACAGCAACACCAGTATAATACACAGCATCAACAACAGCAGTGGAACTACCCTCCCCAGGGCAGTAACCAGCAGCAGTATCCAAAAAACGGACAATAGGCGCCCCGCCCACGCCCCAGCCGGGTGTGGCGCCATATGTAAATTGTGTAAATAAGTTTTCTGTCCTACATGATTCTGTTCTCACCGATTATATCATGAACTCTATTGAAAACAGAAACAGATCGTTCGCTCGGAGAGGCGGGAAAACCCCACGGTCCGCTGGCAGTGACGTCATTACGGACGCAGGGGGACACCGATCCGCGAAGCAGCCGCCCGTCACCCACAGGCGGGAATTCCCCACGCCCGATGACGCGCCACTCCCACGTGACCGCGCGGGGGAAACCCCGACCGCCACGCTGCGTGACGTCACCACCCCGCTGGTGCCGGCCAACCAGTCCGCCCCGCACCAGCACAGCAACAACCAGCGAAACCAAGATGGCGGCCCCCATGCCAATGGCGGCACGGGGCCGAAAATGATCGAAAAACATCATGACACCGAGGTTTACGCCGACAAAGAGCAGCACATCGCCCCCGCCTGCAAGCCGCAGGTTCCCCCACGACTGGAGTACGTGGCAGACACCTTCACGGCGCCGGAGACACAACATTCGGCCTCCGCCGGACTCGTCAAACCGGCCCAAACACCGACAGGTATGCACACCCACGCTCAGGCGAATTCCATTGTTGACTTTGCTTCTATTAAAACAATGTGTGCGTCTAATGTGTGGGACGCAGCCGTAGATGGCAACCCGTATAAATTCAGACAGCATAGGTTGTCTGAGTGGCCTGACGTAGATTGTGTCATTCAGCAACAGAACTTTGCAAAAATCTACACTGCTGTCAAGGCAACGGGCCTCCCCAACGCCATGTCCGCCCGTATCCCAGTGGAAACTAATTTAGACCTAGCACAGTGGAGACGACTTCTTCCAAATTCAGCTGACTATAAACAATTGTTGGATTTCATGGAATTTGGTTTTCCACTGGGATACATGGGCCCTACCACCGACACTCGGGACATTCCAAACCACACCAGTGCGGTTCAATATCCAAAGCATGTAGATGAGTTCATTAAATCAGAGATGGCCCTGGGGGCCCTCAAGGGCCCGTTCGCGGCGCCCCCTTTCACCCCCTGGGCACATGTGTCGCCTCTGATGACACGGGAAAAAGCCGACCCCGACAAGAGGCGAATCATTACAGACTTAACTTTCCCGGCTGACCGCTCAGTGAATGCCTACATTTTTAAAAATTGCGTTTACGGCCAGGAGCGTCAGCACTCACTCCCCACTGTCGATTCATTTGTAAAAGACTTAATCGACGTTGGGCCCCACTCCTACATGGCATCCTTGGACATTTCTCGTGCCTATAAGAACTTTACCTCGGACGCCTTAGATTGGCCTCTACTCTGCATGGCATGGCGCGGGGAATACATACTAGACACTTCCATGCCGTTTGGCGCCCGCGCTTCCTCGTGCCACATGCAGAGAGTCGCCAATGCTATAATTGACATACTCGCCACCAAGAAAATCAGAGCAAAAATGTACTTGGATGATCTCATTATTGTTGCAGACACCATCGAGATGGCCACTGAGCACTATGAGACAGCCAGGCACATCATCAAAATCCTAGGCCTTCCCGAGGCCCTTGAGAAGGCCCAGCCTCCCACCAAGATCATCACATGGCTCGGGATCCAGATAGACTCACAGGCCATGACACTGTCTATCCCTGACCACAAGATCGACCAGACTCTCAGGAAGGTTATGCACTCAAAAGACGCTCCATGTCCAAGAAAGGCCTCCAGAGCCTACTTGGCAGTCTCCTCCATGTGGCCAAATGTGTGTCCCCGGCTAGGTTGTTTGTAAGTCGGGCCCTGGACACACTCAGGTCAATGAGATCCAAACATGTAAATATTAACAGTGAAATGCGCAAGGATCTAAGGTGGTTCCTGGAGTTCTGTGGGGATTGGAATGGCGTGGCCATGATCCCCACAGAGTTCCACGACTTGGACATATACGTTGACGCCTGTGGGTCCGGCATAGGTGCATTTGCAGGCTCCCAGGCATACAGACTACAAGTGTGTGACATCAAAGATCCAGCTAAGAATATCGCACACTTAGAATCCGCCAACGTCCTTGTGGCCCTACATACGTTCCTTACACCTGAACACGCTGGCAAGAAGATCAGGGTGCATTGTGATAACTCCGGGGCAGTAGACGTTTATGCAAATGGGAAGGGCCAGGACCACATTCTGTTGGACCTCGCCAGGGCAGCATGGATGGTCGAGGCAACCATGTCAGTCCACATCACATTTGTACACATCCCCGGGGTCAAAAACATTATTGCAGACAGGCTCAGTCGGTCCCACTTATCTAAATCTGACAGACAAGCAGCTGATAAAGTAATTGAACTCAATCACCTTACACTTGTAGACCCATGTATACACATATTCTACAATGTGTCTCCTTCTCTCACATCCAGCTCCGGGCTACAGATCCCTACAGCAGCGTGCAGCGAGACGCCAACAGAAGGCCAGGGCAGCAGCGCAGAAAAAGGACGCCGAGGCACTGTCAGGCAGTACATCATCTTCTGCCGCCGCATGCTGATACCCCCGCTGGACCCCTGTTACCAGGACATCTGTGCATGGATAGAACATCTAGTGGACCACGGCCTGACGCCACTGACAATAAGAAACAAGGTCAGCCACATCAGAGTGTACTGCTCACTCGTGGGAGTGAAACCCACTGCCCTGACTCACCCGAGAGTGATAAGGGCCCTGGATGCACTCATGAGAGACAAGAACTTTGCCCACAGAACCACCAGCGCCATCCCAGCCAGAGCCCTGAAAAGGGTCCTACTGGCCCTACCAGGGAACCCCGAGGGCCGTGCGGTAAAAGTGGCAACGCTCCTCATGTACCACGCCGCCCTGCGACAGTCAGAGGTCCTACCAGTGACAGTGGTCAGGTGGCAAGGTACAAAGCACCCCATGCTAGGGGACATGGACATCACCCAGAATTCCCTTACGCTGAATATCAAATGGGCAAAGAATATGCAGGGATATACCCAGTCCAAAAAGGTGGTGCTAGGCACATGCGAGGACACACGCCTGTGTGTGGTGACAGCTATGCATCGCCACTTAGCAGACCGCCCCAAGCACACACCGGCACAGGCGCTACTGACATTCCCAGGAACGTGCCGCCCCATACCAGTGTCATATGTCAGACGGGTCTGGCAGGCCACAGTAAAGGCCCAGGGCCTGGCAGCACTGGGGTATACACTTCACTCATTAAGACGGGCAGCGGCTACCCAGGCCCACCAGGCAGGCTGCCCGGAACTGGACATACAAGCATACGGGGGTTGGGCATCCAACGCCCACAGGAAGTATATAAAATCCCACAAAACAGACAGAGTCAATGTGGCACTGAACCAGGCGCTGGCACGAGCATAGACTCAGACCAAAGACATAGACATAACTAGCACAGACAGTGCCCTGGTCACTTTTACCAAGTTCTTACATGTATATTCCTACAAGGTTCTTATAATACAATTGTCTTTTACCCACCATCCACCCACGTCATTTATAAATCCACCCATCTTATAAACAATCATTTTCTTGGCATTCTTGGCCCATCTTATGTATTATCATCAACAAAATAATGTTCATCGGGTGTATATATCAATCTTATAAAATGTGTATGTAATATTATCATAAAATCAATTCTATTAAAATTGTATTTTATTTACCCCATAACTTGTCGTGTTGTTGCTCTGGGGGGTTTCGTCATAATGGTGGGCCCGGTCTATAGCTAGAGACCGGGCGGTCATTATGGCACCCCCTGGAGGGAACCTACACACCTATCAGGTACACAAAGGTGTACCCCACCTGGTGTTTACTCATAACACCTCCCCTCTCCTACTTCCGCCCACCTGGCCCTACTTCCGCCCTCATGCCCCTCTCCTCATTCTCCGTCCATTCCTCCTCCTATACACTACTACTACAAAATTCCCGCCCACCCACACCTTATTATACAATATTCACATTATTACAATATTCTCATTTACAATATTCATATCAAATTATCTACCGGTATTCACATTCCATCTTATGTATTATCATCAACAAAATAATGTTCATCGGGTGTATATATCAATCTTATAAAATGTGTATGTAATATTATCATAAAATCAATTCTATTAAAATTGTATTTTATTTACCCCATAACTTGTCGTGTTGTTGCTCTGGGGGGTTTCGTCATAATGACAGTGCCAATGAAACATATTAGTAAACCATCTGTTAAATCACTGGTTTTTATCTTTCTATGGGGGATTGCTGTGTACCCTCATGTTAAGTCTATCACCGACTGCTGTTTTTAACCATACTCTAGCTGCACAGGATAAATGCCTTTCATGTCCTAACGAATTTGTTTTCCTTATATCTTCCATGCACAGAGTCAAATGCGTATAAATCATATCCCATATGATGTAGAGGTGCAGAAGTGCCCTACCTGAAAGACTACGGAGGCCATGAGCTGAGGGTGCGGTTGCTGAGAAGACAGGAATTCTCCAATGACTTTGTTCATGATGTCCTGTGGTGGGAAGAAATCAGCCAGGAAGGTGGGTAGCGCCTGTGTAATTACCCGTGCTTCATATGGCAATCCCTTCCGGATCCTGCATCACAATGGTAAAATGTTCTATCATCACTATCTTTGTTTACAAAGTACAACTTTGATTGGTGGTTAGAGCGTCCTGTTAGATAGGTAGATACTACCAGTACCACATGTAGTAACTCGTTCAGCCATGGGCCATCTAGACCTGCGGCTTCAGAAATTTACGGGATATCACCTCAAATTGCTGATCAATTATCTGACATTTTCTTAAAATTAAATCGTAGGGTTAGTGTCTAACCCTTGTGTGTTATATATACATTTTCTTTCATACTTAAGCACCTGTTTCAGTCTTAATTGCATGAACATTATTTCACTTGTGAGAGAAGACGCCTTACCTGTCAAAGAGAACTGTCACCCTCTCCATGGCAACAATGAGAGATTCTGGGTCATGTGCGATTTGCATGAATGGGTTCGGGAACTGTGGCGGCTCCTGTACTGAGCTTGGACTCCAGGCATCTCCTGACTTACCTGCAAACGACATAATACAGAGTTAGTAAGGTCTGCTAACAGCAAGGCCTATTGTCCTTTCACTATAATGAAGCCTATATATTTCATGATTTAAAAAAATATTTCTGTGCGATTTGAGAGCATGATCAAATTTTATCTGAAGTTCGTCTCAAATATTCCATTCAATATTTCAGTGCAACAATAGGTTTGATATGATTACAGGACTATCCCAGTAATTGAAATATATATTGATGATTTAGAATTTCCTTATTTAGGAGAATATTACTCCTTTTTAAAAATATTTTATTTATCTATCTGGACAATATGGTTACCATGTAGTCACAGTTTGCAGAATATGGTACTGGGTCAAGTCAATGAATTATCAGCAACATAGTAGGAACTTCAGGGCAACAAAATATGACTATGATCTACTGAGCCTATTAATCCTGCTAATACTTAAATATTTTCCTTTTTTGGACTTTTCCCCCCCACTAAAACACAAACTTATTAGAATGTATTAATATCAGCAGTCTAAAATCCAAACTCTGTTGTTGGGATAGTAGTTATATATAGCATTATCATGGTTTCCTATGCTTAGTAGAATAGGGAGACGTATCTAAGTAACAAACCTAGCACTAGCCACCATAGGTTATCATTACCAGTGGTGGGTCCATGTCAGATATTGTTTTGTTTGTAGCAAAACTCCAAACCAGTACTAAAAGTGCAATTACAGTGAATATAATCAGTTTATCTGTATTAAATAGTTGTTCTGAAAATGGAAATTCAGTGCATTAAGTGTAGTATTGGGAGAGACATTAAAATCCAAGATGGGGAAGCAGATAGCAATGATTGTGTGAATCAATACATAATTTGTGTTGGGGAGTGTTAGGGTAAGCCAAAGCCGTTTGCAAATAACCAAAGAATCCATATATTCTCCACAATAAAATACCATCACAATCTACCATGAAAGTTATACCATAGTGTTATCATTGTCAAATCAAAAGCCTACGCTCAATCCTATTTATTTCAGAAATTGAATCATACTCAATGTATCCCATTATAACCACTTACATTTTAAGTCACACACACACAACATTCATACACATAACCAATTCAATCAAGAGAGCCAAGGGTTGTGATATTATTAATGCATGTTTGTGATTCTGCCTTGCACCTGTTCAGAAATTATGGTGTATCGAGGGTGGCAAATTAGGTGTACAAACCAAGTATATAAACAGCAATGAAACAATAGCGATGTTTCTATTGCAGTGCAGACAGAACAGAAAGCTGTAATAAGACGGGCCACTTCAGCCATATGCTAGGGAAGTGTTTGAGTATTTTCACAGACTATACATCATTTCTTTTCACTACCAACCTGAGCCTAGCGATCGATCTGAGAGTAAAAGCAAAATAGAGAAAGTAAAGACCACTGTGGTGACTAAAGTTAAGGTTGTACTTATGGCATTCTCAATGGCTCATAGCCTCATCACATTGAGAAAAGTAGCATATGATTATAAGTGAAACCATAGGGAACTGATGTTTTTACATATATAATCATAATACAATCAGGGAAGTACGCTGTTCAGTTAAGATTGATGATTGCACCTGCACTGTGTTAAATCTTAAAGGTGATTTGACGTTGTTACCGGCAGAACTATTGCAGTTCCAGACTATAATCCTGAAAATATACCCGATCACATTTTCAACTAATTTTGAGTAGACTGTAAAACCAATGAGATCATTTTTTGGGCACCATGATAAAGTCCTTCATGTTGTTACATACAACAACCCTGGTTGTTGAACTGCTGATCACATTTTTCTTGTGTTTTATTTGACCCCACCTCATCAAAGTGTCATGCTATACTAGGTTGAAGCAAGATACTGCTAATGATCTGATGAGGTGGAGTCGGTCACATGTTTGGTTCACCTTTTCAGTGTAGTCTAGTTGTCACCAGTGACCTAGACATGAAACGCGAGACCCTAAATATTTTGCTATACTGTACATCTTGTTAACCATTCTTTGAGTCTTTACATTAGAGTAAACATACTTTTGGTTCAGGGTTTTCTCTTTTGCATTTCATTAAAGGGTAACAGACCATCAATGAGTTCTACAACAATAAAGACATGACCTAGCATTGCCATGCAAAACAGAGGTAACTCAGGGCAAACTAAAGGTGTCTTTCACAAATTGTTGACTATCCATTCAAGTAGAGACAATATTTTGTTGGATTAACAACCCTTCTATGTAAATGAGACTAATGTCCTTGAACATCTTAATCTCACAAATATCTGGTGTATCATGCAGTACTTGTGGAACTACATATTGTTATGTACAATGGTATTCGCAAATAATACATATATTTATTTAGAGTTTTTTTGTATATCAGTTACACTTACCAGAGTACATGCACGTTAACATTAATCCAAGTGATGCCAGTGAACGCTGCGGACTTGGTAGGCATAACCTGAAGAGGAAATAGAAACTTTATCAAAGACTGCACCTACACAGTATTAGTTGATTTCAAACATAATTTCCATTGAATACAATATTAGAATGGTGATTATTTGAATGCATGCTGCTGCAATATCAGCGCATATTACCTGTCAACACTGAGTTTGACGAGTGCTTCTGAATCCTGTCGAGTTAATACTGATGCAAGGAGGAGGCGCTCCAGTCCACGAAGAATGGCTAGGTATGTGGCGAGTGGAGTCATCTCTTCTGGGCCTGATGCCGTCGCAATGGCAACCTTAAAACACAAAGGCAATAAATGGCTTTACATTATATAAACATCTTACATATAGGAGCATATACCAAGAAAAGAGTACCATTATACCACGAAAAAGTTCATCTTTTTTTTTTAATTGGAAATTATTAACATAAGGGGTTATAGGGAATATTTAACACTTTTTTTTATCATATAAGAAAAACTTTTTTTGTACACACTGGTTTTTGTAGAATCATGCTAAACCTACCTGTAATATCTTGGCGCTGAAGTCGAGTTCCTTGACCTCTTCTTGGTAGTTCTCGATAATGTAGAAGCTACATGCCCACATCAGTAGCACATGCTGTTGACTTGTGATTGTCATACTGAAACAATCAAGTATGTCAAACATAAAGACCTTTAAGACTGGAAATCCAAAATAGTCTGTTTCTTTTTTTTCTTTTCAATACATCTCAACTGGAAAAAGTGAGAATACTATGACAAAAGGCAGATTCAGACTCACCCTAAGGCTCGGTGAATTAATGAACATTACACCTTTTTATAGAGGGAATTTCAACTTTCTACATTAAAACGGGTGGAAAAGAATGACTCAACAGAAGGAGAGGAGTAGAGGGCATAACATCTAATTACTTGTCGAACAGAAGTAAAACTAAATTCTAAAAGCACGAATCTGTTAAATCAAATAGAAGAAATAAAGAGTCAAGAGGCACTGCTGCATTTCGCTTATGTGTGTAGATGAACTGATTTAGTTTTTAAACGAAAATTGCAGAACACACTTTGGTTGTAACTGGCGGACATCCAAAACGCAGCAGCGTATTAGCGAGTTTAGTTGTGTTAATAGTCATCAAGCATTTATAGTGCGTGCTGGTACTTATTGCAAAATAGAACTCAAAGTCAACCAATTTTATCCAGAAAGTAAAGGGCCTGAATTTGAATCCATTTATACAAAGACACAAAAACAGCTTTTGTATCGATAATTATTACTGATAACACTAACGACACATGAATGGCTGACCTGTTTCCAATGTTAATATGACTACTGTGACCAAAGTTACAAGGTAGGAATCTGTGTAAATGATATATTTTCAATTGTTTTCTCATCGAAAGAAGGACCCGGGTAAGGTCTTGCAAACCATACACCTTGTAGTAGTGCCATTGCCATATACTGTACAACACCTGCAGATTCCTACTTTGCAAACACTTTACAAAACTACAAGGTATTACTACATCTGTAACGCCCTATCAAGGACTCCGATCATAAAATGACTGTCATGTTTCAATCCACACATGCATGATCAAATATTTAAATCCCAATCCATTTTAGTATTCGGAACATATATATTCAGGTTTTAAACCGATATAACACTTGATTTGCGGGACAGTACGTCAATCAGCATATCAGCGGCAATATGGTATGAGTAATTCTATACAATAAATACTTCACGATAGTCACCCCTATTTAGCTCAGTAGTTAAATTTCACAACATGCAAAGATTTCCAGAGGAGTGTTCTATTCCTGGTCACCAAATTACAAGAAGTCAAATATTTCAATTTCTTCAGACTAGGAGACTGGTACTTATAATCCTTACTAGACTTGCATTCTTCAGGGGCTAATATAGTGTTAGTGCTAGTTCTGGGCCTATCTAGTAAGTAACAGGGTGCTATAGACGTTCACGCAGTGGAAGGCACAACGAAGCCAATGGCAACATACCGGCCCGGTCGGTCATTTTACTTACGCTTTGGGTTGTCTGTAAGGAAAAAGCCTTCCTGTAGTACTTCATGATTCATACTTATAGGTTTGAAACTTTTCGTAATTTCAGTATGCCAATTTTCTCAATTGGAAACTTCTCTTTGGCCTCAAAAAACACTCAAATATAGATCCAGCAAAGGGCAACGACGATTTGAACCAAAACATGTGCACTGTGGCTATGAGGGTTTTTCGTTTTCACATAATTATGTACTCCATGTATACATTTTGTTGCTTTTCATGAATTCAAGTAAATTCTATGTTTAACTACAAAATATAAAATAGTCTACCATTTTTGGTCAGTTAGCATTGGGCAAGATTATATCTGTTAACCAGGGCTGGCTTTGAAATAGTTGTTACGAAAGCAGTAATAGCCCATTAAAGCGTTGTAGGGGCAAGTCCGTTATTACAACAATACCCTACTCTATAATATACATATATCAAATGTAATATAAATACAATTTTCTAATTTCAAACAATGGACTAATAGTCTATATTTTAAGGCAATGATAAACAACGAAATGCCTATGGCTGAATAGTTCCCCAATCTACCATAAAAAAATAAATAAAGATAATTCTAATTTGAGTGAAAGTGACTCACTGTGTGATGTTTGTGAGCTGTTTGAGGAGGTATTCAGCAACATGTGGAATGAGCTGATGAACCATCTCAGACATCCCTGCCTCGAAGATATACATCGACCCATAGAGCGCAGCCACCTTTGTCGGTAGGTGCGTGCTGCGTAAGCTCGTCTCGATCATCTTGACAATGCGGTCGGCCACGGAGACATCCATGCCGACGACGGCTGCCGCCTTGCAGAGTGCGACCACTAAGTACTGACCGGCCAGCTCGTCCTCCTGAGGGTGAAGACGCTGTACCTCCAGTAAAACATCCAGCATCCATTCAAACTGCGACCGTTCTGTGAAGATGTCCGACAAGGCCAAGATCTGTAATGGAAATGGACATCATTACATTGAAGACAAGGATTGTAGTATTGGCCATAAAATAAAGGGATTGAAAATGAACAATCTAAAGAAAAAATTGTTCAATTTGAGGCCGCTGAATAAAGGTCCTCCATAGTGAAGTACATGTCTTTGAAACATAAAAAAAACAATTGAAATCACTTGAGACTTTCATAACTGAAAACATAAGGCATAAAGGAACGTCTCATCAAAGTTTAAAATCTTTTTTTCTTTAAATCAATTTTAACTCAGTTCATCTCAATTCATTAGTTCTTCACTCATAAATCACAAACATATACATGTATAGCAAATCAAAAGAGTGGTAACCATACTTACACTGTGAATGGTCTCATTAAGCTGCATGAGCGGCACGCGGTTACTGCCCGTCAAGATCTGACCGTACAACTCCAGTAGTAGTTGCAAACAGGAGTGGATATCCAGGCCACTAACAAGAGCCGACCGTTCCCGGACCTCTACCGGTAGCGAGACCTGGTGGAGCGGAGGGTAGATCTGCCGCGGTGAGTCAACTGTTGAGTCGGTGCCTGTCGTCGTATCACTGCCAGAGTCTTGGAGAATCTGGTTCGGGTCGAGCATACCCACCAAGCCCCATATTGACTCAATGGACATCTGAATGATGAACAATGGACTAATTAGAGTACTCATATAAATCAGATGTTAATGCGATTTTCTGTGATTATGATACACATTTTTGAGTTGTATATTACAGGTCCACATTTTATTTTAGGTAGGTATTACCATATCATGATGATCCAAACAAGTATCATTGTTCGCCAAACAGTGATTCTGAATCATTTAATGGGATCTGATGATAATTATACTAATTGACTACCACGGTACTGAGCTAGTATATGAGACGAACCTGTTGAGGGAGAAAGTGCTAACAATACGCATGATTCCCTACTCTTCTAATAGTTAAAGATAACGTTCACTAGCCTGGTCCCACCCTTTCCCCTCAGTTCCAGATATTGGTATTTCCTTCCTTGTTTGACTCCAGGGATGAAATTTAGCAATCTAAACACCTTAAAATGTTCCAATTGAGGCCTCTGAACAAATTGCAATTTATAGTTAAGTACAACTGTTCACGACATAGAAAAAAATTGAAAATATACAGCAGTCCAACACTATAGCACTCCGATGCACTATATGGATATATATCTAAAACTGAACATCGACATCCATGTAACAGGATCCTTCTAGAGCATACCTGGGCGGGTGGGACACGGCTCAATGAGCCTATAATTATAACCTGAGCGGACTAATATGTATAGGATCGTCACAGCACTTCACTGGCTACATGGGCGGGTGGGATACGGCTCAATGAGCCAATAATTATAACCTGAGGCCCCGGGGGGGGGCCACTTCCTATGTGTTCTATAGTAACTATGTGCGTACACAAAAACCCGGGAAAGGGTCCTTTCTGGGTCCCACTGGCGAGTCCGGCCGGACCCGCCATTAGGGGCCCTTTTTGGGCCATTTTGGGAAAAAAGGGGAATGTTTTTAGGCCAAGAATAGCCAATCACATTGTCAAAAAGTTCCTGTAAAAAGGGATACATTTTGTGGGAATTTGCCCCAAATTTAGGGTGGTATCCCGCTAAAAGCGATCCATTTTTGGCCAATCTATGGGGGTATCCTACTAAATAGATGTTCATAATGAATTGTACGTCGTCATTACACATAAATATTTTATATTAGTCAGTCAGGCATTAAAGGCGCACTGAACCCACGACGTCATTTGCGTACAAAACTCTCAACTCAGTGCGCCTTTAAGAGAAGGCCCGGATGGAGGATCGGCGTGTTGCCGTAATCCGGAAATCGACTGTATGCTATTTAGTATACTATGCTGAGCATTACCTTAATAAAAATCTATTAACAAATTTATTTTTTTTAAAAGAGGTCCAATTTTGGCCAATTCATGGATGTATCCCGCTAAAAGGGGTCCGATTTTGGCCAATTTAGAGTATGCTGCCTAAAGGGGGTCAATTTCTGGCCGATTTTAGGGGGTTATCCCGCCAAAAAGGGGGTGTTTTGGTGGATTTTTGTCCCGGTGAAAGGGGTCAAAATTCTGGGTGATGTACGCACATGTATCTATTAATGTGAGAGTGGCCCCCCCGGGCCTGAGGCACAACAACAGTCAACACGCCCTCTACGTGTCCAATATCCCTACCTGTAGACAGACCCCTCGTACCTACGCCAGGACTGCTTGCTCAATGGGCCGTAATGTATGGGCCTGGTGCAGGGTGAAGAGGGTGGGAGGGGGTGACCATCAACAGTGCATAAACACTTTGATTGGATGACAATGCAGTTTTTATAATACAACCCTAAATTTGTGCAGCGAAAATCATCAAGAAATAGTATATATTTTTTCCAAATAACAGCTTTTCTAGAATGGCCCGATACTCAGAAATCCTACTGCGAATAAAAAAAAGTCAAATTCTAATTATAAATACCTGAAAAGTGAGAAATGCTGGCGTTCACGGTTTATGTAGGAAATGTACTAAAAACACCAAAAAAGAGCCACAAAACCCAATTTTTCTCAAAAACTGTTCAGTAGGATTTTTTCTAACTGAGGTTCCAGTGTTTTCTACCCTCATATTAAACATTGGCATAGAGAATATAATGGCACCTAGTCAGGATTTTGAGTTAAAAGCAATCTGTGAGGCCAAAAACAGCCAAAATGAGCCACTGGTCTGAAGTATAAAACTGGGCATCGATCACTATAGAGCTACAAAGAGACAGAGAATCGATGTCCAGTAATAAAGGGAAAACTTTTAGTCCCTGTATGAAATCAAACCAAGATTTTCCTTACCTGGCCGAGACTGAAGTTTTGGTCGCCCAACTCGCGCTCCACGTTATTGTGAAAGAGCTGCTCAAGATGGCCGAGCTGCTCGCCACTCGGCGCGGCATAAGGGTGATGAGGGTCAAGGTCACTCCTGGAGGTAAGTCAAGGTCGTTTGTTATATAGGTCAGTTATAGGTCAACTATTTGAGGATGAGATTATCTGGGGAAAATCGACTCCACAGAGGTCGATATCGGACAGGATGAGCTTACATTCACACTGGTTAGACTTTAGGTGTTTCGACTGCACCGCTATGCTTTAATATAAGCTATTTCATTCTCGCATTAAAATAATAGTTGTTAGGACGTATTCTGCATTATCAGGGAATGCCCATATCATATATATTAGTAGGCACGTTAGATGTCATGTCCACGCTGATTTCATGATACATATAGATGTTTTATATAACTGAACTATTACCGAAAAGTGACTTCAAAAATATACTTTTATGATTATCACATCACAGCACAAAATTATTAGTAGGCCTACGGTAATCAATAACCTTAAAGAGGGAAAAGCATAAGTCCGGAAGCAGTGTACTTATAAAAGAAAAAGCAGATTGCAAAGCACAAAATGAAACGTAGCAAAAGCTTCAGGTATAGGCTATACAGAAGTCCTAGAGAGACATACATTTTCCAGGACAAATCGCATTGATCAATACTATCTTGAGCATGTATTCATATGTCCGTTGTATTAATTGAAAGCAAGTAAGGGTTCCCTTATATCCTAATAAGGCTAAATATTGGTATTGTGGCGAGTGGGGTGTTTTATACTCCTGGGAATCTCATCTCATTGATGTCTGTATTTCCTCTTATTGATATATATGTATAAAAGTGTGTGCTTTAACAGAGTCTATCTTACACCCAACTAAGTCGCTGCTGGAATAATAAATAGAGAAAACAGACAATGGTGAAACCCTGAAACTAATAAGGTACTGATGTGTAACTTATAAGATACTGATCTTTTATCTTGGCATATGGATTGTAGTTTTCTAGAAAGGTACCTGAAAGTGTATACTACAAATGTAAGCTAAAGAGACTTATCAATTTGTGGGCTAAAGATGGAAGAAGATGTAACGTGTTCCTTCTTTTAAACCAATGTGCATTTTATCTGGGTACCATTTGCTATGTGACTAAGACCCTTTGGATCCATCTCTAGATGTACATTTTCATGAATTTCCAATTTAGAATTTCATTGTACTTTATGAGCTTAACCAGATACATGTATCACTATTTAAAAATATGTCGTTCATGAATTGCATTTAGACTAATACTTTTCTAATAGTACGGAGAAGGACTATCTGTCGTCCTAAGAGAAAGGGCTTCAATTGTCATTGGCAATAGAAAGGATCGGTTAAGTCGATTGGTAGATTTTGATAATAGAAGATGAAGTGTTAATCAGGCTAATACTCATAGAAATGTCATCTATTGATTAAGCTCTTGTCAGCATTAACACAAATGCACTCTCAATAGGATTTTCCTTAGCAGCCGTCATACAGACAGAAATGCCCATCACCATGGCAACCAGCTTGTTTACATATATGCAACTACCTGTTGCCTTGGTGACCGTGTTTGCGTTTGTTGACCCTCCACTGGGTGATGGCATGATGAGAATCTAAATCACATCTATCGAAGAGGGCAAGATGCAGAAGAACAAAACAAAACGGAAATATTATGCAATGTATTGGAAAACCTGAACCAATCTGAGTGCATTTACAGATTATATTATATGGATTGTGTTAGAGAAAAAATAAATCTTGGCTGAGAGAAAGGTATTTGTGGCATGCCCTATTGCACAAGTGCCACCACTCTATCGGAAATCCCAAAGTATGTGTAGTGTCTTTTGTCCGGTTCCCATATTCTAGGATCTTGTCATAATGCTTCAAAACATGGGTTTGAAAAAGAAGTTACGGTACAGAATAAGAATGGATCTGTCATTCACTCAGTCCAAAATATCCTTCCATATAAAAAAGGAACTTTAATAATTCATTGATTCTACCCCTGGGACACTTAATATAAGATTAATCGAGTACTTACCATTTATATAAGTATGAAGATTAATCGTTGTTCTTCGAGTGACAGACAAACATATCTGTTTAGTACACAGGAGAGGGAGCACTTCCGGTTCCGGTCAGATTAGCGCCCACATGCAGTGAATCTTTTGCTGAAAGTAAAACATCTGGAAATAGTACACAGTAGTGCTCTTTTTACTTAGTCTAAATAGCACCCTCATGAGTAGGTGAGAGATTATACCGCTAGTAGTAATCTTCTTCATCCTGGGGATGGATGGGTGGGCCTGTGTACTAAACAGATATGTTTGTCTGTCACTCGAAGAACAACGATTAATCTTCATACTTATATAAATGGTAAGTACTCGATTAATCTTATATTCTTCTTTGCGACAGTCAAACATTCTGTTTACACAGGAGACTTCAAAGTTCAGCTAGATTCACTGCTTATTTCCCATAATGTTACTCTCCCATAAAGGACTGTAACTTCTCATATAGGATAACAGAAAATAGATACTTTATTTCACCTAAAGGTGATGTTCTATTGCCTTGTGATATGGTTTTGACTAGGTTGCATGACATTTTGCTGTATAGCAAAGAAGGCACAACTGCCATACAGTTCACCACAGCTGTGGCAGTGTAATTGTCCATTATAGAAAAAGTTTTATCACATACAGATCCTGCTGTCTCTAGCAAGGCTTATGACTATGATCAGCCAAATAGAGTTCATACAAACTATCGTTACGGCAAAAGGGCCAAAATTCTCCCCTTTTGAGGTGTGTCTTTTCCCCGAAAAGGCTCTGAAAAATTTTGTTCCCAGCTACTCGATTGAGTCCTCCAGGAGGATCCTGGCTAGCGTCTTGGGAGGCTTGGGTTTCACGATAGGCTTGTTGTAGTACTTAGCCATGGTCTTGGCACCTTTCCAAGACCCATGCCTAAGCAAAACAGCAGTCGATACACCGAGTCTCCCTCCCGCAGAGGTGCTGGCACCCCTGGTGGAGTGAGCTCGGTATTCCCTGGTGTCCACCCCAGCTGCGGAAAACACCGCAAGGACCCATCGCTTTGATGAGTCCTGCCCAATCTCGCCAAATGGCTTGCGGAAGGACAAGAAGAGCGAGTGTTTCCTTCGCCCTTCCTTGTCCAACCTGACTGGCTCCGTGACCCGCACGTAACGTTTCAGGGCACAGACGACGCACAGAGTCTCCTCCTCGTGGAACAGTTCCAGGACCAGTTCTTTGAGGGGTTCCCCCGTACGCGCTGTTTTCATCAGACCCTTCAGAACGAAACGCGCAGACCCCGAATCCAGCCAAGTCAGATTGCGGAGATCAAGCGCAGGGATGACCTGACCTCTTTGGCCCGACACCAGCAGAGTCATCATCTTTAGCTTGAATCCTAAGAACTGGGTGGACAAGCCTTCATTGGCACCCCAACGCTGGAATATGCTGAACTCCAGCATAATGTCCCAGAACTTGTTATATCTGGGAGAAGGAGGATTCCTTCGATAGTCGGTGCGGACGGCCCTGCACACCCAATAGTGGGTGCCCATGGTCTTCCCGTTGTCAAGGTTTTTCACTAAACCCTACAACGCACATCTGGCAGCCTTAACAGTGCCAAAAGCCTTGCCCTTTTCCGAAAGCAAGCGGTGGAAACGGCAAACCTCCAAAGTCGTGGTTGACAGCTGCAACGTGTACGTCATGATTGACAGCTGCAACGTGTACCACGTGGTTGACAGCTGCAACGTGTCGGCATGTTTGACAGCTGCAAGGTCTATGGCATGTTTAACAGCTGCAACATCTACATCGTTATAGACAGATGCAACATCCTGGTTGACGGCTGCAACTTCTAAGACGTGATTGACAGCTGCAACGTCTAAGACGTGATTGACAGCTGCAACGTGTACGACGTGATTGACAGCTGACGTGTTTACAATATAAATGTCATCTGCAACGTCTACTACTTGATTGACATCACATGTTTGCCGGCGGATTGACAGCTGCAACGTCTAGGACGTTATTGACAGATGCAATGTCTACGACATGGTTGACATCTGCAACGTCTATGACATGGTTGACATCTGCAACATCTTCTACGTGATTGACAGCTGCAACGTGTACAACATGATTGGCAGCTGCAACGTGTACGATGTGATTGACACCTGCAACATGTATGACGTGATTGACCGCTGCAACGTGTACGACATGTTTGACAGCTGCAAGGTCTACGTGTTTGACAGCTGCAACGTCTACGACGTGATTGACAGCTGTAATACCTACGCCATAGTATGCCGTCTGCAATATCTACAACATGATTGACAGCTTCAATGTCTGCCACGTAATTTACAGCTGTAGCGTTTACAACATGAGAGAGAGCTGCATCATCTATGAATGTGATTCACAGCTGCTACATTTACCACGTGATTGACATCTGCAACATGTGCGACTTACAGCTGCAACGTCTACAACATGATTGGCAGTTGCAATAGCTACTACCTGAGTGACACCTAAATCATCTACAACATAATTGACAGCTGCAACTTGCTTGACAGCTGCAAATGTCTTTATCGTGAGTGATAGCGGTAAAGTCTACAACATGATTGGCAGCTTCAACGTCTATGACGTGATTGACAGCTGCAATGTCTACAATGTAATTGACACCTGCAACATCTGCGACTTGCTTGACAGGTGCAAACGTCTACGTCATGAATCCCAGCGGCAACGTCTACAACATGATTGACAGCTGCAACTGAATGATACCCCAAAACAAAGAGGTACAAAACCCTAACCAGGTAAAGTGCACTCAAGTATCCACAACTCTTAAGTGATCCAAATTTGTGGGTCTTTTCGGAAACTAGTCCAAACCAAATACAAAAACGGACAGCGGCTACGTCTGTGACGTGGATGAGGGCTTAGACAATTGGATACTTAAGAGTATATTGTCAACTGTAACATCTACGACGTGATGGGCAGCTGCAACGTCTACGACCTGATTGCCAGCTGCAACGTCTACGACCTGATTGTCAGCTGCAACGTCTAAGACGTGATTGACAGCTGCACCTTCTACGACGTGATTGTCAGCGTCAACATCTACGACGTGATTGACAGCTGCAACGTCTACGACGATTTGACATGCAATCTTCTATGACGTGATTGACAGCTGCTATGTCTACGACATGATTGACAGCTGTAACGTCTACGACGTGATTGACAGCTGCAAAGTCTACAACATAATTTACGGCTGCAACGTCTACGACGTGATTGACAGCTGCAAAGTCTGCAACGTGAATGACAGCTGCAACGTCTACGACGTGATTGACAGCTGCAACTTCTACGACTTGAAAGACAGCTGCAACGTCTACGACGTGATTGACAGCTGCAACGTCTTCGACTTGAACGACAGCTGCAACTTCTTACGACGTGATTGACAGCTGCAACGTCTATGCCTTGAAAGACAGCTGCAACGTCTATGACCTTATTGACAGCTGCAACGTCTACAGCGTGATTGGCAGCTGCAACGTCTACAACGTAATTGACAGCTGCAACGTCTACAACGTGATTGACAGCTGCAACGTCTACAACGTGCGCACCAGCGGCTACAACTCTCTTGAGCGCCAGCGGCTATGCATTTTATGTGAGCGCCAGCGGCTACGCCTCAGACGTGAGCGCCAGCAGCTACATCTGCGAAGTCCTAGAAGAACATAGTCTTAATGTGCGCCAGCTGATATCAAGGCCAGCATCTATGCTCCAACATGAGCGCCAGCAGCTATGTCTGCGACATCCCTAACATAGACTGGATGTGCGCCAGCTAGTATCAAGCGTCAGTGGCTAGATCTAGGGCATGATAGGCATCAACAAGAACGCCATCAATGTGAGCATCATTAACTTGAGACCATTAATGTGAGCAACAGCTGCCACATCTGGGATGCGAGCAACATCGCCTACTTCTGGGACGCTAGCGCCAGCGGCCACGTCTGGAACGAGAGCGCCAGCGGTCACGTCTGGGATGCGCGCTGCTATGTCTACAACGTGATTGACAGCTGCAACGTCTACGACGTGATTGACAGCTGCAAAGTCTACAACTTGATTGACAGCTGCAACGTCTACAACGTGATTGACTGCTGCAAGTCCTACAATGTGATTGACAGCTGCAACGTCTATAACGTGAGTGACAGCTGCAACGTCTACGACGTGATGGACAGCTGCAGCATCTACGACGTGATTAACCGCTGCAACGTCTACAATGTGAAAGCCAGCTGCAACATCTACAACGTGATTGACAGCTGCAACATCTACAACGTGATTGACAGCTGCAACGTTTACAACGTGATTGACATCTGCAGCGTCTACGACGTGATTGACAGCTGCAACGTCTACGACGTGAAAGACAGCTGCAACGTCTATGACCTTATTGACAGCTGCAACGTCTTCAAAGTGATTGGCAGCTGCAAGTTCTACAACGTGATTGACAGCTGCAACGTCTACAACGTGATTGACAGCTGCAACGTCTACAACGTGCGCACCAGCGGCTACAACTCTCTTGAGCGACAGCGGCTATGTCTGCGACATCCCTAACATAGACTGAATGTGCGCCAGCTAGTATCAAGTGTCAGCGGCTAGGTCTAGGGCATGATTGGCATCAACAAGATCGCCATCAATGTGAGCATCATTAACGTGAGACCATTAATGTGATCAACATCGCCTACGTCTGGGATGCGAGCAACATCGCCTACGTCAGGGCTGCGAGCGCCAGCGGCCACGTCTGGGACGTGAGCGCCAGCGGCCACATCTGGAACGAGAGCGCCAGCGGCCACGTCTGGGACGCGAGCGCCAGTGGCCACGTCTGGGACGCTAGCGCCAGCGGCCACGTCTGCGAAGCGAGCGTCTCCTACATGAGGATCAGCTGCAACGTCTATGCCGTGATTGACAGCTGCAACGTCTACGCCGTGATTGACAGCAGCAACGTTTATGCCGTGATTGACAGCTACAACATCTATGACGTGATTGACAGCAGCAACGTCTATGACGTGATTGACAGCAGCAACGTCTATGACGTGATTGACAGCGACAACATCTATGACGTGATTGACAGCCGCAACGTCTATGATGTGATTGACAGAAGCAACGTCTAGGACAAGATTGACAGCTGCAACGTCTACGCCGTGATTGACAGAGGCAACGTCTATGACGTGACTGACAGCGACGTCTGTGACGTGAAACCCAAGGAATTTTTGGGCATAAGGTGTGGGTCTTTTTGGAAACTAGTCCAACCCCAAGGTACCTCCACATGAGTTAAGTCATCTTGATGTTCAAATCAAAGAGACATGTGTGCTAATAGTGTTTTAAGGTGGGGATTAAAACACAAGGCCAAAGAAATTTTCGGCATAAGGTATAGGTATTTTGTGTTACCAGTCACAAACCCTAAGCACATAATTGAGACCCTATAAAAGGTGGACCAGTTAAGTCTCTTTGTGTTTTCATTTCACAACAACACAAACTTCTTAAATGCCTAACTCAAGGAATTTTTCGGCATAAGGTATGGGTAAACTTGTGTATTCAACACAAGCACTCAGTGTGGATCTGTATCAACACAACTGAGTTATTTAATGCCTCAAAGAAATTTTGGGCATAAGGTATATGTCTTGGTAAGGACTGGTCCAAACATGTACAAAGTACAACAAGACACACCTGACACTGACTTGACAGTTCACCTCACTCAAGTCTGTATGAGTGGAGAACAACCTCAAATGTCATTCTTCTATAACTGAGTTATAAAAGAATAACTGAGGTGTCAACTACAAAGTAGCAAGCAAAGCTTTAAGTGTCTTGACTTCAACCAATATCTAGAGTCTGTCAAGCTGTATGACAGGTAGTAGTAGATATTATTCTGTCTTTGACCTATGCATAAGACAGTGGTAAGTCCTTCCTGGTTCTTTATTTTAAAAGTGTAATCACTAATAAAACAGAGATCTACAGTGTATAATAGGATAAATTTCTATCTCTGCAGATATGAGTTTATCCCATCACAATTTTATTCCTTATGAAGGCTCGTTTCGCTATTGAAACATTCCTCAACAAATGAAGCAGCAGTACTGCACTGTGAGCCAACATAACAAATAAAAAGCCAACATAAATCAGTGACTCAGTCAGAAATCCAAGATGGATGACTGGTCTTGCTGAATCATGCCAGCCCCTAGCAGCAACTAAGCTCTACACTATCTAAACTCCAATTTTTCACTATAACTGGATGACAATTTTCCAAATTATTGTGAAAAACTGAACTATAATTGCACATTTGAGAATTTTCACATTCATCTGGATGACCATTCATCCTGATTTCCAAAATCCCCAAATATCACCCACCGGCAGATTTTCTGTCACATTTTCCTCCAAATTGCGGCAACCTAAAGAAATACATCAACTAATATCCTCAAATGTGCAAATATGTTACAAATATAATAGAGTTTTAAGGTCTTTACCTGTCAAATTCCTCCTTTTGTGGTGTAGAAGTTGCTGCTTGTGGGCACTGGTCTTTCCTCCTCGGACTTCGCGCTTAAATCTGTCCGGAACCGGAAGTGCTCCCTCTCCTGTGTAAACAGAATGTTTGACTGTCGCAAAGAAGAACCCATTGCGCAGATTATTCCATCACTCTTCCTCTTTACGTATATTCCTTACAGTATATCAGGAGTGTGCATTAACCAAAGCAACTTGAAATTATCAGGATGTAGGGCCTTGAACCATTTTATAAATGAACATGCAGGTTTCAACATGACAATCCAGCAAAGAACACAATAATGAGCTAGGACACAAAACACGAATATTAAGTCATAATCCAAAGCAGGTGAAACGTGTCGGGTGATATTTGTAGGAAAAACTTACCTTTTTCTTGCTAATGCTTGAATTTCCCGTTCTATGATACCTCGGATGTAGGCAAGTTTTCTGCCACATCTGAAAAAAAAAGATTGGTTTTATACCGATATTAATGCCCACTGAATCATGGGTAGATTGATAAGCCTTCAGTATTATTTCATATTTCAAGTTGCATTATTTCATACTCCATCAAAAGAAAATAATTTCATATTTAAAAAAAAAAGAATTAGTTCTTAATTCAAGTTGGATATTACTCTGCCCTTTCACTTTATTCCTCTATTTTACGCTTAATACAATCAATAAGAGTAGACTTTGCTGGTACCTGGTGTGGAGGAAGGCGAGCGGCTTGTCGCGCGGTCTGTGTTCACAGATACTGTTGCTAGGGTTGCCGGAGTGTGGGGTGAGCGTGGACTGAACGAGCAGTGATGTGATACACCGGACTGCGAGCACCATTGTCTGAGCACGGTCAATGTCCTCCTGTCCAACAAAAGAGATTTGAGTATAATACTCACTTATCGGTACTCAGTCATATATGTGATAACTGAGAGCTAATGTACACCATACAATATACTTCATGCACTAAAATAAACACACAGGAGCTGTGTCAGACTTCCTATGTGACTGTGTGAATGGCACTCATTAACCATTATTTATATCAAATATTCACCAGCAACCACGGTCTAAAACTAAATATAGTAAATTCTCGCGTGTTACCCACATGAAGGCAAATCTCCAGTGCAGGTAATAGGAAAATGCCAGATTGGGGATGCAGGTTATAAACGATTGTTTATAAGTATACTACAATATCAAAGTCGCCAAAATCAGACCCCAGCTGGGGGTTACAAAAATATTCCAGGACTTTAGGTGACGGTTCTACACCAAAAATTCCCAGGAGGTTGCGGGGTAGGTTGCTGACTCACCTCGACACTGATGTGCTGCTCCTCACCGAGCGGAGCGGGGTTTAGGACACCGAGCAGACTCATCCACGTCTCCTCAAACTGTTGTCGACTCGTCCAACCTGCATAACACGAGTCCTGTATTAACCTTCAGAACAGCCTTGGCTAGATAATCTCCCGGTAATCTCCCGATAAACAGTTTGATGGTTATATCCTGGGAATTTTCTGTCTATAGGCCAGAATCATGATTATTGAAAAACTCAGCCACACAAATGAAATCACTTGATATTTGAATTTGAAGGCCTTTTAAAATCTGACCCCTGATGGCTGGCAGTCAGTTGGCACAAAAAGAAACATGGGAGTGTGGTCAGACCTTTTAGTACATATATGCAGCAAAATAACATACCCAGAATGTTAACCCTGAAGATGAACTCTTTAAGGATGTCCTTCTCCTGAAGGAAGTCAAGTGGCAGTGGGGGGAGCCTTGTCTTCATGTCGCCGCCCGGGGAGGGCAGCCAGCCGAGCGTCCACACCAGAGGGGGGGTACGTGCGTAGGAGTTGACTAGAGGTAGACGCGCCAGACCTACACAAAGGGTATATTATATGTACGTGTGGTGAGAAATCACTTTGACAATCATAAACCAGGGATGAAAGAAATGGAAGAGGGGAAAAAACTTGAAATGCTCAAATTGGGGCCCCAGATGTATGTCTTTGCGACATAAAAAAATGAAATCAGGAAAAAAGTTGAAAACTTTTATCCCTGATGAATGGTTTACACTTAGAGTTTTCGCCAGTCACCATGACAATAGGTAAGGATGTATTCAAGCCACCTCGCCCCATGAAATAACTCTCCCCGGTAATTCATGGCCTCTTGATGTCATATTACTAAGTAAATGATTACTTGATCACTTTCGTATGACACAGATTTGCGAGTTTGTCTGATTGGCCCTCAGTCATTAATAGAGCCAGCTCATGAAATACGGCCCAAGGTCCAACTCATAATATAACCCTCAGTTCTCACATTTCTGCACAAGCAATTTCATAGGTTTGTAACACTCACCAATTATCACATTGCGTAGAGTTGGCGCGAGGTATTGAGAAACTCGTGATGCCACTTGGTGGCTGGAAAGATGAGTCTTGAGGCAGTGGACGAGTTCAGAGATTTGATCACAAGCACGAATCACATGGTGGAAATCTGAAATAGCCAAAGTAAGTACTTGAACTAGTAAGCACAACTAGAATGGTGAATAGGAGGAAACGATAATTCCATATTGATAACGATTTTTCTAATACAGCTAGATTTATTCGCTCTTTTGAAGTTCATGACATTTTATCAGCATAAAACAAAAGTTCATATTCCTCATTCTTTGGAAAATGTGCAGTTTTGTCAGGGAGATGGTCAATATCAATATAATGTGTACAACAATGCCCCTGTGAAAGCTGGGAGCACTACCCCACACCCCCCCCCCCTTCCAGCAGGCCGCCGAAAATGGAGAGGTAGAAAGTTCTGATATCTCTTTTACAATACTCTTTTAAACCTAAATATTTTTGTATTGATCTGACAAGCCACTACACTAAACGATATATCACTGAAGGCTTTGCTGGTCATTGTTCTGGATATAGCAAATATGAACCTACCATCAAAGCTGGTGTTTGGAATGTCGTCCTGTCCCTCCTGGTTCGGCAACGTTACTAACCGTTCTCCGGGCAGTACCAGCACTACAAGCAAATTACAACACAATCATTTTAACATTGTTTGAATAGTTTGACTTTGGCACTATCGTTTTTCTAGAATCATCATATTCGAATTAGTAAGTCCCGCCCCCCCCCCCCCCTTGGCATTTTTTTAAAGACGATCACTCTTTAATAGTCTGATGTCTTTTTCATTATCAAACTTGGCAGCATAGTGCTTTAATGCATCGTGCAGACCCTTCAAGAGTGTATCAACCCCGTAAGCTGTATTCATACATTATGTCTCAAAGTGGATTAAAGCACTATGCAACCCTGGAGGATTTACTAGCCTAAATAGCCAGTACTCACTGGAGGCGAGCAGGGTATGGACGGTACGGATTGCTGAGCAGACCCACGTCGATTGGTCCGTGTGACCGATGACGTCACTGAGACGCCGGTCCTGGAGCACGAGGGCTACCGACTCCAGGGCGGTCTGGAGGTGTGCGGAAGTGGGTACAAGGTCTTGATGGAGCTGCCACTCCAGTACCTAAAGCAAGGGTGACAGTGAGGTATAATAATGTTATGTAAAGAGATGTGTGAAATTTCCATGATGCATGAGAAATAGGCTTCATTTATAGTTAAATCCAGGTAAGCGTTTGAGGTTACTGTAATACATGCGAAATACAAATATGAAGAACATGTAATGCCTTGATCTAGAGTGCTTGAAATAGGACCTCACTGCGAAGCTGGTTAAATCTGATTCGAATCTTTAAAAATATTCCATGTTACTCACCTCTAAACACAACAAACTGAAGCGACACACGTCCTTGGCCGACTCTGGAGGGACCTCTGGTCTCCACGGTAACATGGGTAGACTGACGAGGTACTGGAGGAGCGCTGCAGCGAGTTGAAACACCGACTCGCACCATCCCGCGTCACCCAGACAATCCTCAATCTTCTCCTTATATTGCTCCTCCTGCAACCAAAGCCATTATAAGGTGGCTAGTAATGCATCCTATGTACTGTATTGGGGACCTAAAACCTAAGACCTAAGAGCAGCACTATGCCCTTTTGTCATTGTGATGTATTAAACAATTTATTACTAGCGTATAACTAATGGTTGTTGAACTAAGCAAAGTGCGAGAGAAAAGTGAGACGTAAATTGAGAAGTGTCATAGATACCGGAATGTTGGTTTAAGTGCAAAGGGTTGGTTTTTAAAAAAAAGGAAAACAAGGGGGGAAATGGGAAAAAAAGTGTTTTATTCACCTGTAGATTTGCTGACTCATCATAGTTGATGATGCGATGTGGCACAGGGAGCATGTTGATGATGCTGCTCACGTGGCGTAACAAGGTCATCTGAGCTGCTCCAAGAAGCGGGTCGAGGAACTCCTTGGCCGGGCTCCCCGTGATGGGGTCGGTCGGCACAATCTCGTCTTGCCGGGTGCGGTGTAGCTTGGATAGCGTGAGGTGGGTGCCTAATGAGATGCATTCCTCCAAGATGGACAGGTTGAATTCCTATATAAGAGAAGATGTTTATGTTATTCGATGCTTAGTGGGTGACGAATGTATAATTGTAAGTTACCAATTTGTTCTTATTGGTAACATTAGTATATTAAGGGCTCACCCTCCGACCATGACAAGCCTCGATCTATTGTTATTTCTAGTATAATACACCCCCCCCCCCCCCCCCCCAAGGAAAAGGCACAGGAAATAGAGCATGGTTGCCATAGATCTAATATAGTGCTCTACTCTAGTAGTTTTTGCTATTCTAGTAGTTGGTATTTATAAATTGTAATTACTGACATACCTTGGCCATGATGATGTTGAGAATACTGCCATAATCGAGGTGTCGTAAGAGTTTGGCACATTCTCGTGAAGAAGGGTTGAGACTAAAGCACTGGTCGCGGACGATGAGGGCAAACCACTCCTATAAATACAAGTTGACAACTTACTTTTACCATTTATATTGTAAATTTGAATAATATATTCAAAACATGATGTGGTAATAACTTTGATTTTATTTTACTATGTGCAAAAGATTTTTTTACCCACGTGGGGAGTGGCCAGAAGCATTACAACGTTTGCAACATGTGAATGAATGGTATAGGCGATTGGCATCACATGTGACCCAGGGGAGGGAGGGAGGGAGGGAGGGAGGGAGGGAGGGAGGGAGGGAGGGAGGGAGGGAGGGAGGGAGGCAGGCAGGCAGGCAGGCAGGCAGGGAAGGAGGGAGGGAGGGAGGCAGGTAGGCAGGCAGGGAGGCAGGCAGGCAGGCAGGCAGGCAGGGAGGGAGGAAGGCAGGCAGGCAGGCAGGCAGACAGGCGGGCAGGCAGGGAGGGAGGCAGGCAGGGAGGGAGGCAGGCAGGCAGGCAGGGAGGGAGGGAGGCAGGCAGGGAGGCAGGCAGGCGGGCAGGGAGGGAGGGAGGCAGGGAGGCAGGGAGGGAGGCAGGCAGGCAGGCAGGGAGGCAGGGAGGCAGGCAGGCAGGCAGGGAGGGAGGCAGGCAGGCAGGGAGGGAGGGAGGGAGGCGGGCAGACAGGCGGGCAGACAGGCGGGCAGGCAGGGAGGCAGGGAGGGAGGGAGGGAGGGAGGGAGGGAGGGAGGGAGGGAGGGAGGGAGGGAGGGAGGGAGGGAGGGAGGGAGGGAGGGAGGGAGGGAGGGGGGGGGAGGGAGGCAGACAGGCAGGCAGGCAGGCAGGCAGGCAGGCAGGCAGGCAGGCAGGCAGGCAGGCAGGCAGGGAGGGAGGGAGGGAGGGAGGGAGGGAGGGAGGGAGGGAGGGAGGGAGGGAGGGAGGGAGGGAGGGAGGGAGGGAGGGAGGGAGGGAGGGCGAGAGGGAGGGAGGGAGGGCGAGAGGGAGGGAGGGAGGGAGGGAGGGAGGGAGGGAGGGAGGGAGGGAGGGAGGGAGGGAGGGAGGGAGGGAGGGAATTGGAAAAAAAAAATTGGGAAAAAAAAAAAAAAAAAATACAAACCCTCTAAGGGAGGTAGTCACAAAGCGTCTCATATACCGTCTCAAAAAAGCGTTCCTAGCTGCTTTAACATGGAACTCTATGGGCTCGACACTTTGGTGGAGGACATCACAGGGAGGTCTTCCCTATACCAGCAATGTTAAAGAAATTCGTGCAAAATAAGCCAAAATTGACAGTTTTTTAAATGCCATTTTTGAGCATTTGAGGAAACCCACATTTGCAATACTTCCATGGGGAGATGGGCATTTATCAGCAGATCATAAAACAGTGACATTTGTTTAGCAGCAAGCTTTAGTTGCGGAATCATTGCAGGTACAAGTGATGGGAAAAATGTCTTAAATTGGGTTCAAAACCGTCGTATAAGACCCTGAGGCACAGTAGTGTCCCTGGGTCAATTACCTGGGTATTATATATGTGACAGAGGGACAGCCAGTACTTTAACACTCCAGGCCTACTTCTTACCCAAAGATGTTATATCTCTATGTTCTGACCTTGTTCATGCGTATGTCGCTGACAGCAGTGGAGGTGAGGGCCAGTGGGTGGGTCCTCTCTGGTGACAGCGCCATCCGACTCTCGGGACACATTAACACGCGCAGCTTATTCAGAAGTGAAGCTAGCCGTGCATGCCTGCCGAAAAAGGGAGATACACATCATGTGTGGGGATTTTCTATGTATTGTAAATTCCCGCGTACAATCCTTGGGCAGTGCGTGAACCAAACCTGTCTGTGTGGGTTATAGGATTCTCCGAAAGTCTAGGCGCGGGTTATACAGGTTTCTTTTTCTATTTTTCTTTTCAGAAATTAGCCCATAACCCCCCCCCCCCCCTAGGTCTGGTGCGGGTTATACTCAAAATAGGGGTAGTACGCAGTAATTTACGGGACTTCTAGGGATGGTGTTTATCTGGTATTTGATATCCACGATTTTTGAGTATATATGTAGCACTAGATTCTCCCCACTGTGCCAACTTACCGTGTCGTGAGGCCATTTGTCTTCATGAACTGGAGTAGTTTCTCGAGATCTTCCAAAGGAAGTTGACTGCTGCTTTCCTGATAAAAAAAATGAGAGAAAAACGATTGTATTCACTTGCATTTAGAAAGCAGTTGGAATTTGTGTTGATTGACAGAAGAAGCACATACATGATATATATATACCGTATTTCCCCGTTTATAAGCCAGGCCCCGAATATAAACCTGCCCCGTTTATAAGCCGGGTCAAATGTGGTACTAGGTCCAATATAAGCCGGGGCCCGAATATAAGCCGGGGCAATGAATCAAAAATCATCAGAAAACACTTATCTGGTCATAACTTTGCATCTAATTGGAGTATTCACACAATTCTTGCGGTTATAAAAATTACAGTTAAATTCATAAACTGTAAACATGTTTATAAGCTGATCAGCTCATATTTTGATGAAGCTTTCAAGATTTATTTAAAGATATTATTGAAAAGTATAGAACTATAATCAGAAAATATGACAGGATGTCAAAGAAATCCCCTTGCAAATTATTATAGGCCGGCCCCGTTTATAAGCCGGCCCCGTTTATAGGCCCCGTTTATAAGCCGGGTCAATATACCACTTGAAATCAATATAAGCCCGGGCTTATAAGCTTATATTCACTTGCATTTATAAAGCAGTTGGAATCTGCGTTAATGTGTTATCTGTGAAACACATCTTATGATAACACATGTACTTCTCGTCTTAGTCTATTAGAACTACGTCTGTGAATATAGCACTCATATGGTGACTCATTGACAACAGGGTGAATGTCGTATACACTCTCAGAACACTGGCTATTTATTCTCCAAGCACTTGGTGATACTGTGAAACAGTATCGAAGGAATACCGTGAGACAAATAGGGAAGGACTATCACTATGCTTTTGAAACCAAGGCTGTTCAGTGATATATATATTTAAACTTCTGGTTATCGACTCGGTCTTATCACACCTCGTCTCGACCTTGTGGGGCAGTGGGTATATAGCATAACCCTGTACAGGTGTAGGTTAACTAATTCCTAATACTACCGGAGTAAATGAAATATCAGTGCACATATTTACACGATAATGTTTGGTGGGACTTTGAAGCAATAAAGTTAATCGGAAATAGTATTACGCACCCAGATATCCTACATTTATAAATAATAGTTATTTCCACCTAAAAAGAAGGAAGTGACAATCTTTTTCGTTTTCATTTGAAAAGTGGTGTAAGTTTGAGATAAGTTAGAGTATTTAGGAACGTGTGGTGTTGGATATTCCTGCACTTCCACTTGTGCAGTTTGCATTTCCATGTGAATGTCTAAAAGAGACTGCCAGATATTTACACGTGCCCTCCTTTGTGAGTTTATAATGGTTGGTTAGAGATGTCCTATTTTTGTTAGTAATTTTAGTGATTCTAGTGTTCATAATTACCACCAATCCATAGCCAGATGACCTGCGATAGTTTGGTTTCTTTTCCCCCTTTCAGAGAGAGACATGATAGATTGAGAAATAACCTTTGCAATATCAAAAGGAATTGAAAAGAAATTATGCATTTATAATTCCCATGGGGTGATAAAATCAAAAGTAAATTCTAGATGCTAATATATTTTCCACCTACATTTAAATAATGAAATAACATGTGCAATCACAGTTGAGAGTTACAGCATCATATCTTGATAACTTACTTCGACGCTCTCCGCTAGGAGCATTTCAACGCGGCGGCAGGCGATCATATCACAGAAGCGGGCGACAGCGAGGTGGGTGGTACTGAGGAACTTGTCGATGAGGAGGGTTAACAGTGCGCCAGACTGCGACAAGTGGATTGCCTCCAAACAGTGGAGCGTC
Source organism: Harmothoe impar (assembly GCA_947462335.1). NCBI lineage: Eukaryota > Metazoa > Annelida > Polychaeta > Phyllodocida > Polynoidae > Harmothoe > Harmothoe impar. The sequence continues at coordinate 57,497,906 of OX381707.1, read as the reverse complement.
TTCTTGACCTGTGACGCCTACCCACACAAGAGACAAAAAGGTGTAATAGACCTTCTCATATTCTTAATATCATGAAATAAGATCAATTTAAAACATCATACCAGGTATGTGAAATTGCGATCCATATGTGCTGTAAATTTTACCATTGCATGATATCTATTTAATTGACTTAAATGAGGTACAAACTGTTTAAGGGGTTATTGTGCCAGATAAGCATAATGCACAAAACACATGGTAGTAAACTCCATATGGACCATATATAACTGCACAGCATACCTTGGTCATGTTTTCACAGCGCGAGTGGATGGCCTGTATCAACAGTCCACTCGCTGCTGAGTTGCGGTGAATGGCGCTGATGAAGTCCTTGACTGGGGGCTCATGGGATAGGTTGATGACGTCACTGACGTGGTTGATGATGACCCACGTCATGTGCTCCGCATCCGATAGGTTTTCACACTGAAAATTAAACAAGGAATAGTATTCTAATTTTCATTCGGAAACATGCAGGAAATCACTGTCTTATGTCATATCTAAGATTATATTGTTTATCTTATCTGGTTTAGGACATATTGTCAATGTCGAGGATATTTTACATATTTTCAACAATATTTCCCTCTTCACAGTGGCAGTTTTAGCTAAATTTTTTCACTTGGAAAGTATGAGCACAACTCTAGCACAAAACTTATGACTCTACTTACCACATAATCACAGAACAGTATGAGTCCCCCGCGGCGTACCACCTCACTGTGACACCGCCGCCCCGTGGCAGGCACCTTCTCCTCCGGGTCAGCGTTAGGCCGACTGTAGGATACAATCAACCAATTTGTTACAAAAGATATTTACATACACATTTATTTTATTGACTGCTTGTTATCTCAAAATTCACAGTAAAACCATTTTGATAAGTCTTATTCCGCTCATAGCATTTTCTCAAAGTGGGAGGGGTCGGCTTAGAAAGCTTATCCAAGAAATTATAGTTTTACAGAACTATATAAATTCCTAAAAAAATATCGGACTACAACTTTTCATACAAATATAGGGTGTCGGCTCATAAGGGTGTTCAGCAGGTTATCAGAGAGGATTTACAGTATGTATATTCATATTTAGTGACAAGCGGTCTGGCGGGCGACTTACGTGGGACTGTTGAGCATGTACTTGCGGGGAGTCTGCAGTATCTCACTCCACCACTGTTGGTCGTCGATGTTCATCAGTATAAGCAGGTTGCACCATTGTAAGGTGAGCGTCGGCTGTGTAGACGACATTTTGCGGAACTGGTCGTTGAGCATCTGGAGGCTGTAGAACCCGTCCGGCGCCCCCTCCCCACGGTCCTTCCTCACCGTCGCCATGGCAGCCATAGCTACCCGGCGGTAGAGCCCTGATGGAAAACAATTCAATGGAGTGTGATTGCAGTATTTTGTTATAGTTTAATTCAAATTCTACGCTGAATTTATTTATCAGTGATTGGTTTGGTTTCATCAGTTGCATTATGCCTAAAGCTAAGGTGGTATTAAGGCTGGTGATGGTGATTGAATCTATGAGGGAAGTTAAATTAGATATGCCGCATATATACTCTTACAAATGACTTGAGGGTTATTTTACTTCCCACAGTATACATCCAGGTTATGAGAGACTAGCGTCAAGGTGATTAAAACCGCCACCGGGGCACGTCCCCTAACCTTTTTGAGAAATAACAAGTATTATTTTGCTTGCCTGGCCCTTTATACTTAAAATAGCACAATAGTAGACAGGGCCAGACAAACACATGTGAACATGTGCAATGTGAGTCCTCGCGGGGTGGGGTATTTAAAGAAAATCACCCCCCTTTAAAAACAAAAACATGACGCGCGTGTCTTACCTGACTGGAACATGTGGGTGATGTAGAGGAGTAGGTGGGCCGACTCCTGACACAGGAACGAGTACTCGGCCGGGCTGCTGGTCAGGTCGGTGCAGCGCTGACTGATCTCCTGCCCCACCACGCCCACCACCTGCAGCAGGAACCTACAACACACCAACACACACAGGTAGTATTCAGTGGTAACCCTTTAACACAGCTAGTACTCAGTGGTAACCCTTTAACACAGGTAGTACTCAGTGGTAACCCTTTAACACAGGTAGTACTCAGTGTTAACCCTTAACAGACGGCATGTCGCTAAAAGATGACGTTTGTCGGCATGATTCACCAATGCAGCCCTGGGCGGGTAACAAATAAATAAAATAAATTTGTGCCGACCCAAACCGAGCCGACCCTTCGGGAGTTTCTCAACCCTGTGGAGTCGGCCTGAGGATGCTTGAATGCAGCACTGCCGAGTTATTCGCCAGAGCTGCATTCGCGTGTCATAACGACCAAGGATATGATGCATGGATCAATGGGATATCCTCTCTGTGTGGTTGCTCATATATTATGGGCTTCTATGAGAAATACCCTGATTAAGAGTCCATGGGACAGGTAACCATGCTATGAGAAGGACAGGATTCCAATCTGTGATACTAAGTACATTATCCAGAAAGGAAGAACAAATTGCTACACAAGTATAGACTAGCTCCAAGCATGAAACTTTTTTTTTGTTTTTTTTGGGCAGAGCAGTGGATCGTTCCCTTGCTTGGTCCAATATATCAAACATGAAACCTAAACTGTACCTTGCGAGCATGCTCTCTGGTGTCATTGGATCCTGTGATTCACAGGCAGCCACTTCCTCTGCGATCCGTCGCGTCTTGTGGTTGCGCAGTGTGTGTGTGAAGATGGTGAGTCGGAGATCGAGTTCATCCAGTCGCGACAACACCACCTCCTCCTTGGACTGAGAGATGAGCACCCGCAGGACGGCCAGAACCAGACACATCCAACGCTGCAGGCCCAGCCCCGTACTCTGTTTGTAGTATACACAATGTTTAAAATGAGAATACCTCACTTTGAAAGGGTTATTAAAGACATAGACAAACCTATACATATAATTAAACAGATTTATGGTTTTAACCGAGTATAAAAGCTCTCATCAAACAGTAAATTGCTTGGCGTGATTTCCGAATACACTATAGCCAATAGGCTTTGTCACGCAGCGAGGGAGAATCCAATACCGAAAGGGGATACTCTAACCACTAGACTATTCATAAAGTGGGTCTAATATATGATAAAGGCCCATTGAAATACTCACCAAGTCACCGGGTGGAGCGAACAAGGCTTTAAGGAGAACGTCCACTGGTCGGAAGACACTAGGTGCGACAGACTCAAAGAGTCGGTGAACCACATCAAGCCCAGCTCGGTGGTCCAAATTTACCTGCAGAAATTGTAAGTTAGATTATAAGCTGTTTATCACTTTAAGGGTCACACAGTGCTTAAAGTGCCATGTCTACTCGCCAGGGTTTCATTGATGCTTTATGCATTGACCCTATACAGCTGACATGGTGCTTGCATGCAGCACTGGCGAGTTACTCGCCGGAACTGCATGTATGTATCATGACAACAAAGGGCATCATGAAGTAATCCACTGTCGGGCCCTTAAAGAGTTAACTATACCATTTTTATTCTCTGCGCTTTATGACAGTGTTTTTCTTTTCTTTGGGGAAATTGATGTAGACCGTTGTGGAATATATCGGTTGCTTCAAGAAACATTAAAATCTAAGGACATTTTATTTCCCATACTGGCGGTACCTCCTAAACGACTCACAGAACCCCCACAGTGTTGTTCCTACCTGCTGTTTGGCAAGGAGTGGCAGCACCATGTCGGTGACTTGTCGGGACAGTCGCTTCCACTTGTCTTCACTCTCCTTGTGACACTGATGTAGTACTATGATGAACATCTCCAGTACCTAAAATATCAGGTGGTTTGGGAATTATTAACTTATCAAATGCCTAAATTTCAAGATAAATACTGAATGTGGGCCTCACATCTTCTCCATTATACTATCCGAAGACCATCTATACTGATGAGGATCAAATTAAAAAATTAAATTAATCATACGAAAAGTTAAAGTATGCAGAATGTTTTGATGATCGTTACCTGATAGTATTGGATGAGGCGAAGAAGCATGGATACGACTACTTCTCGTTGTGTGTCTAGGTCCTTGCCTGCATCGGCCTTGTTCGTTGAGCGAGACACAAACAAATCCTGAACTATTGGCTGCAACGCAGGGATGGCTAAAGGATAGAAGACGAGATTTAGACAATTTAACAAAGGAGTGGCATCACCAGCGAGGGATTCTAAAAGTATATGACAGCACTTAAATCGAAATAATCAGACCTCTTGTGCGGCTTGAAGGATTCTTCAGAGTTAAAGGTGCGGCTTATATAGGGCTCGGCTTATTTCCCAGACATTACAATACAAGCTCTAACATACATGTGTGCTTGAAACGTTGTGTTTTAAAAAACACTTTTATTACATTAGGATTTTTATATATGCTTAATTTGTTTCTTTCTACTAAGAAAATGATTTGATTACCGTAAAACCTCGTGTATAAGACTAACTTGCATATAAGCCGCACCCAGAGTTTGGGCCGATCCTATAAGCCGCAATGGAGATCTGATTATGGTGACTTTACTACTGTTCCACAGTAGCAAAAACTTGCGTATAAGCCGCACCCTGACCCTGGGACGATCCTGTAAGCCGCATTGCCGATTTGCCTCGTGTACTAGCCGCGGCTTATATGCGAAGTTTTACGGTAGTATTTCTATGGATAGTTTTACTTTGATCCGACACTTTTCTAGTACAGTCAACTCCCTCTTAGCGGCCACCCCTCCAGTGCAGCCAACCCCTCTAGTGCAGACACTTTTCATAGTCCCAGACATACTACAATGTACAGAAAATGACCCCCTCTAATGCAGCCACCCCACCAAAGCGGCCACTTTTTCATAGTCCCAAGGGTGGCCACATTAGAGGGAGTTGACTGTAACCTGTAGAATCTTACCATGGGTGGTGGGCTGTTGGCCACTAGCCATAATGCCGTCACAGAGTTGGATGATCTTCGGCATGCCGATGATCGTCTTGGAATGATAGCGCTCATACGACAAAAGTACGAGGAAATAAAAGATGTGTGGTATTAACGTCTCAGAATTCCTGAAATGAAAGGAAACATCATGAAACATTCAATTCAAATTCATTTTAACTTTTTAGAAGTACCGTATTCGACGTAATAAGCGCCCTGGGCGCTTATAAAATTATTTTTATGGGGTTTTATGTACTTTAGAGTTTAATTGTCTCCAAAATCGGGAAATTTGAGCCTTTGTTCTAGTCTAGAAGTGCCCCAAAAAGGGGAGGGGGCGCTTATTAGGGGGAGGGCGCTTATTACGTCGAATACGGTACATGTGCTTATTTCACGATTCCTATCATACTAAAACCATTATTACTCTATGGTTAAACTTGTGTACATGAGAGGTAGATATATCCTTTTAGCAAGACTTGAGCATTTCCCATGCAAACTCCAGCATTCTGCTGCATCCAGAGGCAATTTTAACACCAATAAACAACATGATGCGATTGACGCATGCAACTCACCTAATTTGGCCTTCTTCGATGAACTCAAACTGCTTGATGACAAAGCCGATGAAGATCTGGTCTGAGTCGAGCAGGCAGTAGTTGACGCGGAGCTGGACGAGCTGTGCGAGGAGGTTGAGCACCTGTTGTTGGAGCGGCAGCGAGCTGGTCACCGTGTACTGTTTGAGCGCCTTGATGACAAGCGGCTCAAACAGACGGATGTAGGAGGCAATCGACGTCTGTTGGGGTGCAGAGAGAGCATGTTAGAGACTTGTAGATACTAGAAAGTGGATACTGCCTTACATGTTATTGGAACTAATTTGATTATATATACTTCCCATATCTAGCGCTATAATTGTAGAGGTAGTCTGTCTTGAAGGTTAGTTTTTGAAGGGTGTTTCTACCTTTCCTCTTTGTCTTAATAGGAGCATAAAACAGGCTCTCAAACTTGAAAAAAAGAGATGCCTTACCTTGTCTGCTTTACTTCCCGGCTTTAAGACTGCAGGAATTTTGCGTTCCGCTCTCTTCTTCAGCCAGGATATCAAGCTGTAACAAAACATGGAATGTCAGTGTACAAGTCGACATATGCATAGGGTGTCATAGGTTACATATCTACGATTGATACATAACGATTAGTTATGCATTATGACATGTTCTATACACCTCAAATTTAAAGTTTTCCATTATAGTCTTAAAATTGTCCATATATATATATAGTCACACATTAGACATTTATACAATCCATCCAGAAACCATTGCAATATTGTCTTGAAATATTGTCTCTTTTAATACAAATACCTGTCTTTAATGCCAGTGATTTTACTACAACTGCACCTATAATTACAACTGCCTATCCATCAGACACTTTGTCCTACCTAGAAGACTCCTCCTCGGTGTGTGCGGTGGTGGTTTTGAAGGTGGCTCCGCTCATGCATTGTGAGAACTGCATGTAAGGTGTGGTGAAGATGCTGTGGTAGAGACCCGGCCGCACATTGGCTGTGAGCCGAGCCGCTTTTCCCGGCTTCCTCGAGCTCGGCACGGCTTCGCTGTTTTCCCACTGACTGGCCAGATTAGTTCCAAAGAGCGCCTTGAGAAGCTACCAGACAAAAACGGCAAATATGGTAAAAATTGAGAAATTGTATTGAGTCTATAGAGGGATGAAACATAGGCAAAAGTAATTTTACTGATAGAAATTATCAGTTATTTTAGGGGTGTATAATATTAAAATTGTTCAATGGCTTATAAAAAGTTACCTCTATACTGCTTCACAATAACGTTTGTTACGCCCTCGGCTTGACTTACCTGTTGGACGCAGTGTATGGCGGTGGTGGCCTCGAGCGTTACAGCTGCTCGTAGATACCCGAGCAGCTCCTCCGCGTGCTTACCCACCTCGGGCAGACCCGCTACCTCCAACATGAGGGAGAAGGTCTGCAGCGCCGTCTGCAGGAGAGTGCCGAACTTATCTGTACTGCTCAGGTCGAGGGACAACTGGGAACAAGAGAAATCGCAAGAATAAATTTGAGGTCAGTTGAAGGTCATATTGATTTTCATATCCAAATTATGATGCTATATACCATTGTATATAGCATTACCTATTCTACTGTTGAACATTTGCAAGCTAAGGACAAACCTTAAGTATTTGTCGGCTCGTCTGTCGATTGCCTAATCCTAAACTTGAAAAGTAGCCCAGCATTTTGTCTCTCTCCCATTCTCAACTGCCAGAATCTACTGGAAATTAAGAGCCATGCAATGAACATCTTTAAAGAATTCCTTGCTCACCTTATAATTAGAGTATGCTCCCTTCAGAACATCAAACAGCTTCATATAATAGGGAAGACTGTAAAAAGTTCCAAGTCCTTCCTTCTTGTTCTTTTCTTCTTTAGCTTCCTTCTCTTTATCACCTGTTCAACCAAAGACAACAATGAAATTAGAAAGTGGAACACAAGCAATTTAACTGGATGTGTCTTCATTTTAACATTGAACATGGTCAAATTTGAGAAAGTGTTGATATACTGAAGCAAGGATTATATTACTTTCAGGTATTATACATATGATAAGAACAGTCCCATCATTCATCTGTACATGAACGGCAGAAGGAAGCGATTCCTGGCCTGGGGAGGTATCAGTTTGAATGGCATGGTAATAATTGTTCGACCATCCCACATCACAAGAGTGGCTGAAAGAAGTATTTTCTGGGCAACAAAAGCCTGTTAGTCAAAGGTGTAGTACAATGATAACACACCTTTCTTATCAGTCTTGCCGGCTGATTTGCCCTCGGGGTTGGCGGCTTCTTTACCCTTCTCTGTCTGTTCTTCCTTCATGGCCTTGGCTTTGCGCTTGATGGGGCTCAGCGAAGGCGCGTTAGGCAGAGAAGGGAGCGAGGGCTTCAGCTGCGGGGGGCCGGGCGACTGGTCTTCCACGACGTGTGCACATACGTTCAACAACCTACAGCCAAGCAACATCTCATTAGATTACAACTTCTTACAAATTGGAATAGTCAAATTTAGGATAAATTCAGTTTCACCAAACACCCGTAGTTCTAATATCTACATCCATGGGCATCCTGAGTAAAGCAGATATTTCATTGACAGGCCGACAAAAAGCACGAAATATTACGATATATTTTGGTCAACTTTCTGAAGGAAATTCACCAAATTTGGTCCAGATTTTGCAACAACAAAAAAGTAGGAATTCCTGCAAAAGGAGGAAAAGTGGCATCTCTGGTCACGGAAAAGTCAATATCTCATTTCAGTATGTTAATGTGCGCCTACCTGGCGATGTGAGAGACGAGCTGGTCTGCGAGAGGCACCAGCTTCCTATCAGACAGCGAGGCCCACTTGGCCTCATCGCTGTTAGGATCCAGACCCGAGACTTCCTCCGCCGACCGCAGACATCTGTACGCTGCACCTAAATAAGCAGATTCAAATAGTTCTTTTATCGGTTTTTGCATTAAAAAATTATTTTTTTATATGTACATCATAAACATTGTGATTTAGTAAACATCTATATACCCATATGATTTTTTAAAAATCATCTGTGGAGGCGTTAAGGGTACAATTTGTTGCCGACTAAACAATACATTACCTTGCTTTAGATGACATATGATGTGGTTATATACATAACAACGCCTTACCTGCGAAGATGTGTCCGGCTAGTTGTAGAGCGTCCTGGTGGGCAGACAGGTCCATCATGGTGGAGGATGACGTGAGTTGTGAGAGGATCATCTGCAGCGGCCCGCCGCCACACCCCACACTCAGCTCCTCTATCGACAGCTGCGACAACACTCCCCCCATCGACGGGCTACTTGAACCCCTTCAAAGGAAAAGGAGGATAACTTTTTTTTGTATACTGTTTGCATCTAACACTCTCAGAAACCACATCCTTGATATATCGGTTATTTTTTTTAACTGATTTTTTTCCCATATTACATTTATCATATTTCTATGACAAGTATGACCGGTAATTAATTGTAATCTCTTATCTTTCCCTTTTACCAAACTCTCTATTGCTCGTTCCCATCTTTAATTTATTTTTTTGTCAATCTCGACCAGTTTTAAGTAATTTAAGGCTTTAAGTCCCTAGCTTAGAATACATTTTCCATATACAATATGTAACCAGAACTCTATGCTACTCACGTATCAGCCCAGCGACTGGAGGAGTTGGTGCGTTGCTTGTTGCCGCGTGTTGGTGTGCGGGGAGTGTTCGGCGGGGCGGCCGATGGGGCACATCCCCAGGCCTGACTATACTGCGTTACCACATACTCCTCTGATAGCAGCGAGAGTGCTCGTAGACAACCATACTGAAAACACACATGTGTACGGCCATTATGAACCTTTGATTTTCTTCACTACTTTTCACTCAGACTAATACTCTAGGAGAGAGTTGGATACTAAACTTGATTAATAGACTGAAGTTCATTACAATGCAAAACACTTATACATCACTGCACTTTAATGTATACATCCTTTTTTATAAACTATATTTTAAAATGCTACTTTAATACCTTTCAGCATGTGTAACAGACCACTTACCGTCATGTGCCGTGAGATGGTGCACTGTAGCGTGCTGGTGAGGAACGCTACTACTCGTGACAGACTTGACTCGAGAATCACCGAGTATTTATTAGCGTCATACACATGGTACGGCCGACTCAGCCCATGCACCAGTGGCTGCGGCACATGGCACCAGTCGTGGATTATCGGATCCAGGTAGTTCATTGTCAACTCGCGAGCCTTTGCGGTCACTGGGTCATGCTGGGGGTTGTCCACTCCGTAGAACAGACGTGGAATGGCTCTGTTATGGATAGATATTTTGACATTTTTACCTTGTGGCATATCTAAAAGTTCTACTTTATCTTCACACATTAATACATTGTCTCTGAAAACACGTGTTTGATATATATTCTCATTCCACAATGATTTAAAGATATGAAATTTTAGTCTACTTTGGATATCATAATTATGATGCTGAACCTTTGATAACGTAATCTTATCTTCCCTATTGTATCACTTATAGTAGTCACACAACTTATAAGGACCTACCGAACTAATGTTGTTGCTGCCACATTTCTAACGCGCTGATCTTCATCCCCGAGCAAAGAGTAGAATACCCGGTATAATATATTCTCTTGTAGATTCAGTCGCTAGAAAATAAGAAGAAATCCATTTAATAATTAAGTCTATCTACATTTTTCCTGGTTTTTAAACGTTAATACTGATATCTTATAAATGCTGTGATCACTCTACTGTAAGATCTAGAAAAAACTTCTATATATCAGTTTATCTATAGGGAGCCTATGCCTATAGAAGTATATTGCTGTCAATTGGTTAGAATTTAATGGATAAATCCATGACTCGAGAACTTAAAAATAAACATACTCCTATGTAATGATGCTGCCCGGCCTTGACTTCAGGACATATGGATTCGAGGAATGCCACCAACTTGAAGTCAATATCTCCTAATAACTCCAAGAGTTCGACCTAAACAGAAAACAGACAATCATATGCTATTACAAAAAAAAACAGACACAGGTGTAAGTTCTCAATCCTTTCCCGATGAGCAGCTACTGCTGAATAACAACGAAAGTGTTCTCGATGACGTCACCGTAACGGTTGTTATTACAGATTCACCACATATATTATTAAGGAAACCTGGGAGAGAACTAAGAATTTGACCTAAATATTAATACCGAGCAATATTTTCGACTTTTAGTAAATATTTGAAATATTTGAACCTTGTATACGTACATGGCTCATTATTTATCACTGTTACGTTTTGACAACCAAGAATGGACTACAGACTTTGAGCTTGAAACAGTCATCCGCTAATCTAAAAATCTAAATATTTGAGCTTGAGACGGTCATCCTCTAATATGAATAATCTAAATATTTGACTTTCAACTGACCTTGACAAGCCAGTATGGGTTGTGCCGGAGGTGGAGCAGGGCGAGTATCACCTTGAGCCCCAGGTTACTGTGCGTGCTGTAGAGGAGTGTGGGGAGGCAGGTCCGGAGAGCGATGAGTGCGAGCCGCGTGGCCACTGACGAGTCATCCTCCAGTAGGCCACTGAGGTACCCTACGAGTCGCTCCACGGTGAGCGGACAGCTGCTCCCTGTGAAGGTTACATTAATGGTGGATATTTAAATTAAGATTAAAGCATAATGTACATTACTATGTCCAGGGTTGCTACTATTTTTCATTCATAGCTTTAACTGATATCTAATAGATTTTTAACTGACAAATGATTCTTTCAGCTGACAAGTCTAGTAAGTAATGTGATTTCCTGCATCTAACTCACATTTCGCTTACAACTGCACGCAGACATTTTTGAAAAACTATAAGTCAAATAGTGCATTCTGGTGTCTCTTGTAGCATTTTGTTTGCTCAAAGTATTCTTTAGCTGACTTTTAGAGCATAAAATCAACTTTTGACTGACGCTTGGGAACCCTGATGTCATTTAGCTCTTTATCCAAGTAAAAGGGAAGAAGCCATTAATTGTAGGGCTTGAAAAGTGTGCAACAACGGTAATGGTCTAATAGACTTACCTGTGGTTTCGTGCACCTTGTTCCAGGCATCAAAGTCCCCTGCTGATTCAACGAGTGCCGCGTGGATGAGGTTTCCGACCAGGACAGCCGTGTTACCTTTAAGCTGCGGGTCGCTATGACTCATGTACTGGAGCAGGTCCGACATGTCCTGCAGTGGTCCTGAGTCAGAAAATGTTAAAGGTGTCGATTGAACATATGAAGCGGCACAAAACATCAAGAACATCTCAAATAAGCGCCGGTCTTGTCTAAATGCCTGGGGTATAGGTGACATGAAATCGATAAGCCGCAAGGCGCTTATGCGAGCCACAACGGATTATTAGTGAAATACCTCGATATACAGTGTATATACAGTACCTTGTTGGGGGCTGGAGATGTGAAGTTTGGCGAGGAAGGCGGCTGGATGCAGCATCAATGCAGACCCGATACAGCCGAGCGCCAAGGCCTTGACACTAACACGCACCTGGCGGTCAGCTATCAGACCCTTCTCATTTCCTGCAATATCAGCGAAAATTCCCCATTAATTACACCTGTAGCGCAGTGAATGCTAATTGTCCAGCAGATTTGATTTGGTTGTTTTATCGTTCACTCCTAGATAATAGCTCTCGATTTTATTAAAAGTGGTGATGGTGATCCATCGGTGAGCCAATACCTCTATTCCACACTAAAGATATGCATAGTATGAGAGAGGCCGCTTTTTGGTATGTACATCTTCACTTGAAATGCATTGTTCATCTCCTAAAGAGAACAGGATAAAAAAGAATAAAGAATACCTACCAGTAAGCAGGAATCGACTGGCGAGTTGCCTTACACAGTGTAGCAGTGGGATGTCATCATCGGTGATGTTGCCGATATCGCCCTCGCGGACAGACAGTGGTGTGCGCTCGTTCCCCGTGGGCTGAATAGCCTCACTCACATCGATCTCCAAGCGCTCGTCTGGATGTGTTCCACCACTGAGCAGCTCATCGCTCACACCCTTACGCAGAGGCAGGGGCCGGCGCTGAGGGCTTTCTCCTTTCATGTCCGAGAGCGTATCCGCACTGCTGCTCTGTGACATAGTCTGGTCTGTCTTCTCTGACGCGTCCATGCGACCGATCTCCACCCCCGAGTATTCCGCCTCCGTGGTAACCAAGAGGTCGACTTGATCTCGATCGGTACATTCCGATACGTCCTCCTCCGTCTCGTCCTCCTGTGTGCTCGCGTCTTTCTGACTGCCCGGGTCGTACGAGTCACTCGGGTCAAGCTCAACTTGGTCAAGGTCATCAGTTGACCCAGAGGTGGTTTGGCTGCTGACCTCTGACCCTTCGTCCTCTAAAGCGAGGTCGTCACTGACAGAGGGCAAGTGACCTTGGCCTTGAAAAAAGAATGAAATATTTGAAATTCGCGGATTTCCGAGATTTTGCACTGTAATTCAATACTGTATAAATTTTCGCTCTGTACATATTTTTGCGGATATTTAAAATCCGCGAAAATCGCGAAAATATGTACAGCGCGAAAATATCTACGTTTACAGTACATTGGATACTCCAAATTTCTGTAGCCTGACTATGTATTTATAAGAGAAAATGAACATACTACTGCAGCGACTGCTGATGGAAGAAGCCACATCCTTCTCAAAGACTGATGTGGACTTGATAGCGCCTCGTGTCACAAGCATGTGGCGGAGGTTGGGGGGGCTACTCCGTAGAAGTACTTGTAGTGTCTCGAGGGACGCGGTGACCACGTTGTGATCAGTGTGCCCGCTATAGTACATGAGCACCTCATAGACCTGCAACAGTCACAGGGTGTGAGAGTGGCTGTTATAACAGTTATGATGCTGGGTATAGTGGTTGATGTTAAATGATGACACATGTATATATTGATATCAATAGCATAGTACAGGCGAAATTAATTCAATATCAGTATTTCACATTCTGTGATGATACATTGTGTATCGCTGTTTATAGTCCAGTGATGTCCGATCGGTTTGTTCTTTATGGTATTAAAGCCTCTTATATCAATCTGATTCATATACAGCTGTAGATACATCATGTCTTAGTAAATGAAGATGAATTAACATTTTTAAAGTAGACGAATGTAAAACGCTCATGAATTCTGCAGCAAACTCTGAATAATAAGCTCAGGTTATTCCCTTTTATAGACTCTCGTCCACATATCGTTCTGTGATTGGTTGGGTTTGTCGCGACAATTCAGTTTGTTATTTTGCGATGGAAAATCGTTATCTTTTAGCATTAGCTGAGTATCGATTGTCAGTGTCCAACAGCAAAGGGATTTGCGGTGCATATAATTAGACTACTTATGGTTAAGGCACAACTAAAGTAAAACTTGAGGTGTACTCCATAACGTAGAGGCATTTAGACTCGTACACACGTAAGACTAGCAATATCATTTTCTAAATACATATATCTAAGTAAATAAAGGTAATACAACAACTTTGAAATCCTACAATTTACACTAAGGTAGTGAAGTGCATTATATATTATATTTAGGTTTCTATGTGACATTTCAGTGTCGTACTTGTTGAAAATTATCAAATATATTTTCTGTTATGTTCCAAATAAATGTCTTCGTCTTTTCTTCAAAGTGATATTTAAACTTAAATAAGTTAACTATAAATGCTGAAACACGTTCCTAATATTCTATGCAGCGATACACTATTCATATATACATTGATTAGAACTATAAACCAGGCGATAATTTGCCGATGGGTGAAGTGTTAATGTAAGAGTGCAGCTACTGTTGTTATTCTACAAATCAAAGCTTGTTTAAAATCTCCTCGGTGATGGTCAGCAGGCTTCCCAATGTACATGTTGCATGTTTTACACTGACATATTTAAACTCAATTTGACAGCAAATCGACAGGAAATGTAGTTGTAGTTTGTAGTTTGATTATTTATTGACCATAAAAAATCAGACGTGGGGCGCTTTTCATAAATGGCCAAGAGAATACATAAATCGAGCGATTGATGCAATAGAGTCTTATACTATTTTACTAATCATGTTAACGATGTGATCGATGGCCATTGGGCCCATGACGTCTTTGCATGTGCTATATAGCGTTTAGAAAGTCTTTCCTGATTGTCATAAATGATCGACTCTTATGTCGTGATCAGCCACGTATAGGGCTATGGTGTAGCAGCCTTTAATACTCCGTTAGAAATGTTTGGTATATCTCTTGAATGTGTGATCACCATTAATAAATATTTTTTTCAATAACTAATTAATCAATTCTCTCGCCTATCGTCTATACACGAATGCTGATATACTAGTAAACACTTTACACCATATTAGTGATATCGACGAGAAATAAAAGATAAGTTTCAATGTTTAACTGTTAGTGTATATATATCCACGACATGTTTCTCTCATTGGCAAACATAAATAAAGGACAGAGTGAGAAGGTAAGAATAGGTAAACCATAAAAGATATACACAAAAGGATGTCAAATAAAGACAGAGGGGATGTGAGAGGGGATAAAGGTGCAAGTACAGGGTTATCTAAAGGTTTCGAGCCACGCTGCGAATAGATATCTTACCTCCTGTTCCCAGTTTTTGTGACGTTTGACCTGAGAGTTCACCAATGGAGTGGGAGTAAAATAAGAAAACACCTTTAGGCCAAAATAAGAGACTAGCAGGGTCACCTATCCCACATGTTTAACCATGGTGATGTACTTCTGTCTTTTATGACAGAATGCGTTAGGAAACGGTGCATCCCCCTTTGACGTAAATCCGCATGTCGTGTTTTTTTTCGATTATGAATAAAATCAAGTTAGCCTGAATGACATAATGTTGCCCCTTTTCATTTGTGTTCATATTTTCTCGTAATCTTGCCAACGTGTTTTTATAAAAGAGAAATCAATGGAGCTAGATCTTATTTGGCGCGCCTCCACAATTTGAAATACCTTTGGTCTTCCTTCCAGAAAAGAGCCATTTGGTAATTTAATTTAAAATACGGAATTTATTTTTATCCCAATGTTTATTCTCAAACAAATCAAACAAGTATGAGCGGAAAACCTACCTGTTAGTAATTTGGATATTCAGCCATAGTCTACCAAATAGAAATTATTTTCGACTGCCCAAGTTCAAAAGGTATTCCCTCAAACATTTTTGTTTGTGGTCTCCCAAGTTCACTTTTTTTATAACCCCAAAATGTTAACTTATAGGCTTATAAAAGCTTCTTTTATCAAAAGAGTGGCAGTATGAACCCTATCATTGGCCAAACCACGGGGAACCCATAAGACACCAAGAGAATGTCCTTCCTTTAAACGATCAGATGGGAAAGTGTAATCAAAATTGTGAAAAATATGTAGGATCAGGTATCAAAATAACTTATCCCCAGAAAAGTTAACTCATAGATAGAGGGCAAAATCATTCTTTGTTGTGTTGTGAAGGGTATGAAAGGCACAAGAGTAGGTTCAATACGACCCATCAGATAATGGCCAATTTAAAAACAAATAGATGTAGTTGAGTAAACTACTGAGTGAATTTTAGATTCTTAAAAAAAGAAAGAGTCAATTCAACACATTCAATTTCCCAAAATTTCTCCGATGATATAAAAAAACTCAATTAGACTGACCTGGAGCACGTGGCCGCTGCTGACCTGTACCTCCTGGTCCAGGGTCATGACCCCGAAGCTGCCCTTGAGGCTCTGGTCAGTGGTTTCAGTGATGGCCAGGTGGGGGATCATGTGTCGCAGCGACAGCAGCGCCCCTAGCAACGTGTACGTGTGGCGGTCCTCACTCACCGGGATCACCAGATCTGCAGATATATATACCAAAGTTATGTATGTATATATGTACAGTTATGTCACAATATGGCACCGGTTTCAAAAGAGTGCCTGTCCTTTATACATATCGCGATAGAGTATTCTTGAAATGTTCCTTCACCACTAAAATAGAATTTTGTATGAGCATTAGTCTTCAGAAAATAGGTCTGGCCAAAGTGGCAGTATCACAACGATACGATGAAACAGTAAACTGTAAATATCTCGTCAGAAAACTAAAAAAACGGTATTTTTCCACTGGTCTTTTTTTTGTGATGTCAATTGAAGCCAATTGCTTCCTATCGTCTGATCAGATGCACATGACATCATTCACTCACTACGCTATTCACATGTAATGTTACGGTACACATGTATATATTTTAATTATTTTTAAAAATTGTTAATTTCATCCCTTTTGAGGGGTATCTAACAGTTTACTTACCAAGCAGCACGGACAGCAGCCAGGAGAAGAAGATGACCGGTTTACGTGAATACTGACAGATGAGGGTCAGTGAACTGGCTGCGGTGCGCCGACATGTCGCAGACGTCGACTTGAGGTTTGGTAGGAATGATTTCAGGAGCAACTGGTGGAGGGAAGATATAAACTGATAAAATTTTCCTTTTTTCCCCCATTTTTTCCCTCTCTTTTTTTCAAATTTCCTCACATTTCAAAGCTACTCTTGCAGTTCACACACATGTATGAGAATAATCTATTGATGTGATTTGATGTATTTTTTTAAATATTATTTGATTTCTTAGTAAATATCAAAATATTAAGGAAAGAGAAATGAATGTAAATTTCAAGTTTTTAACGCCCACCTTGACTTCTGCATCGTTGGTGAACCCCATGAGGACGGGACACATGCGGTTCATGGCCGTGGCCAGGGTCTCCTGGATGGCTTCTTCTTGGCGCAGACAGATACGGGACACGCATGGCAGGAGGTTCACAACATAAGGCCTGCAAATGTGACAAATTATAGATGACAAATAGACAAAATTGCCAATAACTGCCCAATTCATATATTGTAGTCTCATGTCCAAAACCTTATAATTGGTTCTACAGCTAGGACATATTCCTTGCTATTTTTGCCGTAATAAGCACACCTTTCCTACTCAATTTAAACTAGAGATATCTGCACAAAGTGTTAGAAGACAATCCTTTTACCTGCACTTCTGAGGCCTGATAAGATGACACATATCAGCAAACCGCCACAAGGCTGCACGGAGACTCCGCGAACTGCCATTCTTCTTTATCTCTTTATAGAGTTCCACTTGTAGGCGTCCAAGGTTGGTCTCCAAAAGAGTCTAGAAAAACATATGAAATGATTACCGGTATATAGCCCGCAAATATACCCATCTTTACAATAATATAGGCTATGCACTTAATCTCACATCCCCTCCTTATACCATGTACTACTTTGTACTTGACCAGGCAAAATGCCCCATATCTATATACAACTTGTACTTTATAACCTGGTAAAATGTCCCATGTCAATGTACTACTCGTGATATTATACTGTATTGTTATTTCATTACCAGGTTAAATGTACCAAATGCACAACTTGTAATTTTGTTACCAGGTAAAATGTCCCATTTCTATAAACTACTTGTACTTTTGTTGCCTGGTAAAAGTCCCATTTCTATAAACTACTTGTACTTTGTTACCAGGTAAAATGTCCTATTTCTATATACTACTTGTACTTTGTTACCAGGTAAAATGTCCTATTTCTATATACTATTTGTACTTTGTTACCAGGTAAAATGTCCCATTTCTATATACTACTGGTGTTAAACCGTTAATAGAACTCACCTTAATCGTTCTGTTGAGGCATTCATCTGCCACCATGCGTACGTCCGACTCTGTGTCGTCACATAACATGAGGAATGTCTCCATGGCAATGCCGAGAAATTTGGGGAAATCGAGAACATTTCTGAAAAGTAAAGGGAAAATTGCATTCAGGTCCTCGGATCTAATTAAGTTCAAGGAACAATTCTACCATAGCGTTTACTAAAGGTTTTAGAATCTGCATGACCTGAGGCTAGCCATGGAGCGATAAGAACATATCCAAACCAGGTCTTACTACGTATTAAAAATAATGTGTTATACGGTTCCAGTACTTTGATTGAAAAGGTCCATCAGTAGTGAAAAGTAAATGAACTTGACTCACCTGAGGTTGTTGGAACATATACAATCTGCTATTATGTTACAATTAAGGACTTTCTCCTTTTTGCTCACACCGGTTTCTTTTCTTCTGTAACAAAAATAAGTAAATACATAGTAAGGTCATGAATGATAGTAATACATAAATTTCTTCCATTATGAATATGCAAGATTATAATTGTCTAATACATTCAAGAGTAAAAGAAAAAGTTATGTTCAGGTAATATGGTTAAAATAAAGTAGGGTAGGCAGGTAGTTTTTGCCTTTTAACTTTAAAAAGGTTAGGTTGCTGTTTACTTGTAAAGGCAGGATCGTAGGATTTAACCTATAGATGCCGGGATAAATTACAAAAAAAAGTTTAAATGGTAAATTTTGCTACTATTTCTCCAAATGTTGGCCCCCACCCCTCCCCCCCCCCCCCAAAAAAAAGACATTTAGCCTATTCTTCCCCCAAACAAGTGGAAGTATATACTTACTTGGAGGTCTCATCTGTAAAACTTCCGGGCTGGAACACCTTGAGGGCCTCAAAGGCCTTCACAAGTTTTTCCAGGTTGGCCATGGCGCGTCAGTTTCTACAAGAAAGCATATTCATTCAGATATTTAAAATTCCTTGCAGTCTGTTTGGTATCATTTCCCAGTGAATTGCCACTTAAAGGAAATTGTAACAGAGACCTACTGTTGAACCTGGTATTTAACCCTTTAAGCGCCGCATAGTGCTTTAATATGTTACCCCCTTTGTTGTCATGATGCATGAATGCAGCCCTTGTGAGTCTACTGACAAGGGCTGCATTCATGCATCATGGCGACCCTTCTGGAGTGTATCAGTAGTATAGTATGTATCGGAACGGGACTATAGTTAAGTACTGTTTATTACTCAATCGACCTGCAGCCAATCAGAGGCCTCCCTTTTGGCGGGAAATTCAAAAGCAGCCAATGAGAGGCCTCCCTTTTGGCGGGAAATTCAAATAGGTCACGTGACCGGAAGTGACCTACTTCCGGTCACGTGACCTTTGGGCGGGAAATTCAAATAGGTCACGTGACCGGAAGTGACCTACTTAAGAGGGTCACGTGACCACCATGTTGGCGGGAAATTCAAATAGGTCACGTGACGGGAAGTGACCTACTTAAGGGGGTCACGTGACTACTAGGTTGGCGCGAATTTCAAAATAAGTCACTTGAGATTTTGATGGATAAATAAATTTAAAAAAAGAAAAAAAAAGCAAGCTGAAAGCTTGCTAAAAAATAATTTAAAAATACGGCTCTTTTTTTCTAGGGGGGGAGGGGCACTCTGGGGGGCACTCTTTAAGATGCATGGGGGGGGGAGGGGGGGAGGGGGGGAGGGGAAGGTTTTTTAAGAGTGAGACTCGCTTCTCTGCCCTCTCTAAAAGAGAGGGCAGAGAGGCGAGTCTACTTACAATGAAAGGTATCATGATTGCGTTTATGATGATGTGCATCATGATGTGACTATCTTACAACCCTATGAGAAATAAGCAAGACATGGGCGCACTTACACGGGCTATTTGTAAACTAATGAATGTGACTTCTTCGTTAAAATCAGTATCTACAACTCTTTTAAGCCTAAGGCTTTTTCTTGAGTTTATTCTTTTGTTCAATTTCGGGCCCACCTCAAAAGAGGAATAGGCCCTCTGTAGCACTTGTCGCTTGCTCATCAATCAGAGCCGGGGTGTAGAAGGCCCCTGCCCTGTCGGGTACGTTCTCCCTCTGGTACGTTTTTGGTTAGTTTGGAGCTCTCAGTCGACTGTCTTATCCACCTTAAAAAAACCAGACTTTCGGTGTCTCATGATAAAACTGGTGCCTTATACTAAGTGCTGGATTACTTTCTCATTTTTTTAGTGTTCTATCCGATGTTTATTTAATTTTTGCACTGATAAAAACGGTTAGCTTGTACAAACACGCGGTCTATTTAAGTGTTAAGTGTAGAAAATGAACAGAACAGTGCACAGAAAATAGAGCTACCGACTACATTTCGCCCAGTCACTCAGCGGAGAACAAAAGAACTACTGACGTAGTGTACCCGCTATTCCGACAGTTGGCGCCACCGTTATACTTTTCCCGCGTGCGACATGAAGCCCTGGGGCGGGTACTGGCTGTTTTGGTTGTAGGTACCGAAACATAAAAAACTACAGCCAGCCCAATGTCATGGTGAGACAGCTCTCTTATTTTTACCTTGAGTAGCGTCCGTAGGGCCTATGACAAAACCTAGTCCCGTACACTGAGCAGCTTGAGGTCTGAAGGCTCATACAGAAAAATGTGTGGGTGTGTGGGTGTGTGGGTGTGTGGGTTGCTTTACGCCTTAGTTAACAGCTATGGTCATTTCAAGAGCGGTGATGGTGATCGAATCTATTGGCCCTTTTACCGAGACAAGGGTTCTTTTACATCCCACACTACATAGCAGAGAGACGTCTAGCAGCCCCTAGAGGCCCCGCAGGGGGCTCGAGAGGTGCCGTGGAGAAGAGCAGATATCCACGAGAGGCCACGCCAACAACCAAATTCTATCTTTATCCCGCGAGAAAAGGAGATAAGGGTCAAGGTTATGAACTATCAAAAGATTTTAGAGTAAATTAAGTTATGAGATATTAATATAATGTACATATCTAGGGCCCGATATAGGGCCTCTGCAGATCCCCCTTCAGGGCCCCGATCCATGAGGCCTTAGAAACGGAGCTGGGTCATGTAACCAAGGGAGATCAGCAGTTGTTGATGTCGGCGCTGCCGATAACGCTGGTAAATGACCGTTTTACTCATGTTTAGAGTCAGAATAGCTTGAGTATTACTTGAATATCGAAGAGTAGAGGTCAAATTACCCCAGACAAGGTGTTTCCATCTAGAAATTCTCGACAGTATTTCCGAAAATTGCAAATATTGGTCCCAGCCCCACGGGGCCCCATACCGAGTATTAAAAGTTTGAGATGCAACTTTCATTCATGCTGTTGACCAATCAGGGGGCTCTGTTTTTACGACCTTGACTACATAGTAAAAGTGATTGACAACGTCAGATATCACTTGACGACGTCAAATATCGATCTGATATTTGATCCCTTGATATTTGATTCAAAACCCACATCGAGTGGGATAAAGCTTTTTATCATCTTTTGATTGTGAGGCATACACTTTTCTTACACACAACAGCTGTCATCTATCAAGGGGCTCTGGATAGGGGGTCCCCATGTCGAATGTCGATCTTAGAAAATGACCATGTCACATGACAATGTCACTTAATAATGTTCATATCCCATGTCGATTTTAAGAAATGTTCATGTCACCTGTCACTATGATTTTTTGGGCCTCATGTCACTTGTCATTAGACCTCATGTCGTTTGTCGATTATAAGAAATGGTCATGTCACCATATCGAATTTAGCGGTCCACACCCATTATCAAGTGTCAGGGCATGTTGGCTGCTTGAACACGTAGTCTGTCATCACCCTTGTTTCTGTGCCTTATCTAAACAGGCAATTAGTGGCCGCTAGCCGAGAGTACCTCCCTGGTCGCCTCTCCCGAATCTGCTAGACGTCTCACTGATAGGAGTGTGTGGGTGTGTGGGTCTGTGTGTGTCTGTTCGGTCTGTGTGTGCACGCGTCTTGCACTCTAGTCTTGCGGACCACTGTTAAGCCTGTGGTTGGAGAGCGCGACATAGCCGCTTGCTACACTCTCTAAACAGAGGTCCGCAAGACTAGGCCGGATCGCGCTCTTGCTTAAAGGTGCACCTCAACTCAGTGCGCCTTTAACAGCCGCCCCAAATAGGTGAAGTTCTTGACGCGGCACAGCGCCTCCCACCAGTAGCCAATCAGCGCGCCGAACGCCGGACACACCTCCACCGTGTGAGCCTCTAAGTAGGTCACACGAATCATACTAAGATGCCGATCTCTTCTGTCGGTTCGTCGCGGTGGCCGTGAGTGATCGCACGGTCGCCAAGATTCACTGCCTTGATTGGCAGAGGGGGGGGCTGATTACCCCCCGTCGGATGAATTGCGGCGAAACCATAATCAATTTTTCGCTGTTTTAGATAAAAGAGATCCAGAGCTATCCGCTCGTCCAAGAATTATTTTTCTATCAGCCCGGGATCACCCTCAAATTAAGGCCTAAAGTCCAAAAACCCAAAATTTTTTCCCTATGGGATTTCAGTGTCTAAGCGTTTTTTGCAGCCCCAAGGAGCAGCTCACGGGCTCGAACCCTGTAAACGCTTTGACGCGCTATCGTCGCCTTAGGCGACGTAGACCTACCCTATTTTTTTTTGGACCATGTTACCTGAACACGGATTATTTTTTTGTTTGGCCCAATGAGCTCACAGCTAGACTAGATACCTCATGTTTTGGATTGGAGAAATCAGCAGAGCAATAAAAAGCGCGGTGAGGCTAGTGTGGCCCCTGTGAGTTGTAAAATTGGTGCTAAATGTGGTAACCAGGCGGATGCTGAGTTCATTGATATTGTCCGTTAATGATACTTAAGGTGGGTGTTGTCTAAAGTTTTAATTGATATTACCAATGTGGCCAATAATGACTTCACAGTTGGGGCCCTCGCCCGCAGGTCCCAGATTCAGGGTATTCTTTGTTTATTGTGTGGCCCCTAAAGAGGGGCCGACTAACTCTTTAGAGTTAGTTAGATGCTGCCACTGTGCTATGCAACAGCAGCTATTAATTACGCTTCATGTTGGGCGGCATGGATCACTTGATGGGTGATACCTCAAAGCTCAAACACGGCAGAGCCGTGTGTGGCATGCGAGGACCAGTGGGTCAGGGGTGATCCGTTGCAAACAGAATGCTGATCCGTGTGAGGTTCTGACTTTCTATAGTTTTTTATAAAGCCTTAGATATGGTGTGGTATTTTTCATCTCGCTATAGTTTAGTTGGTATTTAAGGAAACCGCCTCATTTCTATCAGAAATACACAATATTGAATTGTTTTTTATATTCTAATATATTAGAAGCGCGCTTTGTTGCCTATGTAGCTCATTATGCGTTGAAATGTTCGCGAGCATCGTAGGAATGTACAAAACCCCTATTGTGGCACCATCTGACGAAAGAGCGGAGAACTATACTAGCGCGTTTCGTTATTCACATCTTTTGACAGGGACTTGGTTGGTGGCTTTACGCCCTAATTAACAGCTGAAGTCATTTCAAGGGGGGTGATAGTGATCGAATCTATGGATACCTGAAGGTGGAAAGCACACACCCTACACTTTTACCGAGGCAATGGTGGTGCTGCTCAAAGGGTGTGGCGAGCTAGACTGGAGGATGTAATAACTAAGCAGCAGAAGGACCAAAAAGACAATCTCGTAGTAGTAGGTCTACTTAGATCTTGAGTAGCCGCCCTTGTGGTTATAATTACCTAGACTAGTTGGCTCTGCCAGCTTGGTCAAGTGAAAATTGGTAAGGAGACTATGAACTAAGCTAACATCTCATAAGTATTAGTTACCACCCCCTCACACCCGTTTAACAACGGATTCAGGGTCTAATTATGGAGACCCTAGAGTAAGATTAACAATATATCCCAATGTCTGTAGTAGACATTTACGACATGCAACCTGCCCCCTAGAAGGGATAGATCTGACCACAAGTCCGCAATATGGGACTCCCCCTCTGAGAGTATCAAGGTTTGCGTATAGTCTCTTGCAGGTTGATCTGTTATCTACCCCTTTGTCGACTTCGCCAAAATCCTGGGAGATTCACTTTAAACCTAAGGTCTACCCTTTTTATTCTTTGTTTATTGTGTGGCCCCTAAAGAGGGGCCGCGGTGTTGATTAATTACACCACATGTTAAGCAACATGAGATCAAACCTTCCTCAAAAGCGACAAGGCTCAGAGTCCTGTTGGACGGGAACCCTGTGTGGCATTTCAAGACGAATGGTTGAGTGATCTGTTGCAGATGCCGTTCCGTGAGAAGTTCTGACTTTATATAGCTTTTATATCGCTTTAGATATGGTGTAGTATTTTCAATCTCACTATAGTTTAGTTGATATTTCAAAGAATCTGCCTCATTCTATCAGAAATACACAGCGTTGACATGTTTCTTATATTCAATATATTAGAAGTGTGCTTTGTTGCTTATTATAGGTCATTATGCGTTTAAAATGTTCGCGAGTATCGTGGAAATGTACAAAAACCCTATTGTGGCGTCATCTGACGAAAAGAGCGGAGAACTACACTAGAGCATGTAATGGCCAGACCAGCAGGCGGCAGCAGAGTGGTCAAAAGACAATCTCGTAGTAGTAGGTCTACTTGCATGTTGAGTAGCCACCCTTGTGGTTGTAATTACCTTGACCACAGGTCCGCAATATGGAGCTCCCCCTCTGAGAGTATCAAGGTTTGCGTATAGTCTCCTGCAGTTTAATCTGTTATCTCCTCCTTTGTCGACCTCGCCAAAATCCTGGGAGATTCACTTTAAACCTAAGTCCTACCCTATTTTATTCTTTGTTTATTGTGTGGCCCCTAAAGAGGGGCCGCGGTGTTGATTAATTACACCACATGTTAAGCAGCATGAGATCAAACCTCCTCAAAAGCGTCAAGGCTCAAAGTCCTGTTGGACGGGAACCCTGTGTTGCTTTCGAGGACGAATGGTTGAGTGATCCTACCGATCCGTCAGAGGTTCTGACTTTATATAGCTTTTATATCGCTTTAGATATGGTGTAGTATTTTCAATCTCACTATAGTTTAGTTGATATTTCAAAGAATCTGCCTCATTCTATCAGAAATACACAACGTTGACATGTTTCTTATATTCAATATATTAGAAGTGTGCTTTGTTGCTTATTATAGGTCATTATGCGTTTAAAATGTTCGCGAGTATCGTGGAAATGTACAAAAACCCTATTGTGGCGTCATCTGACGAAAAGAGCGGAGAACTATACTAGAGCATGTAATCGCCAGACCAGCAGGCGGCGGCAGAGTGGTCAAAAGACAATCTCGTAGTAGTAGGTCTACTTGCATGTTGAGTAGCCGCCCTTGTGGTTGTAATTACCTAGCCTAGTTGACCCTGCCGGCCTGGTCAAGTGAAATTAGTAAGGAGACCACCCATTAACGTGCTCCACAGTCTTTAGACAGTTAAGACTATAGTCAAGACTGGAGAATTTGGCGAGACGCCCCTCTGGGAGGTCATAATCCTCAATGTTAGGTGTTAGCTCATTAACATCAGATACCATATTAACAACCCATTTAAATGTTCATTTTAATAGCAACTCACCCTATTCTGACAAAATCCTATTAGCAGGTAACCTCTGTGTAAACCATACTGCAAACATCTGCTACTTCCAGCGTCTGCCTCGTGACTGATAGTGTACAACAAGACGAAGTGGGCAGAGATTAGAAAAAATGAAGCTCTTTATATAGCCGAGAGAGCAGCTAATCTGGATGTTCTAAGCTTGTTTTCACCTAGAGCTCCAACCCTCTTCCAGAGAGAATCAAATCGCTTTTCACCTGAACCCTTCCACCCCTAATCCATCAGCATGAAAAGAGAATTAACGAGTGTAACGTGCGCTACATGTATATGGGATTATAGCTGGTGAAGAGATAAAGCCGAGTCACCTGTGTATACAAAGACTACAGGGGGTGATTAACGACAGGTGTGACGCGCCAGCCCGTGAACGGATTAAGCCAAAAAAAAATAAAAAGGTATGTTTCAGGTAACATGGGCAGAAAGACTGGAGTCGGTAGGTCGGATTTTTATTTTATTTTATTTTATTTTTTTAACATGAAAGTACTAGCCATCCTCCGTGGAAATTCTAAAAATGACCCAAAAAGTATAAAAATATGAAATTTTCTTCAAACTTGCTTAAAAAAAAACGTAGGGTCGACCCTGTTTTGCTAGGGTTGGTCGGGTGACCTGAAACAAACCTTTTTTTTATTTGGCCTTATCTTTCAAGCTGACGCTTAAATTCAACTAGCCAGCCGCCGTCCACACCACTCACTGCGACAAGAGGAGGTGCTGTTGTTTTACACTTGAGTCGCTTACCACATGGTCTCTACCTCACAGACAGACACGCGCCCCCTGTAGCTTTTTTTTTTTTTTTTTTGTATACACACGCTAATCTCATAACCCCCTTATCCGTTATACAGGTAACGAGTATTCTCTTTTAAAATAGCTGCCAGTCAGCTTAGCTCTAGAAGCAAGAAGGCGTGTATAGGTGCCTTATAAGTCGGCAGGGGGTAAATACTAGTGAAAAAGGAAGGCAGGTGTGCAGGTAGCTTTTCTAACAGACACGTGTGTGCACTAAGCTGCTTAAGTCTAAACCCTCCCGCAGTAGTCAGGTGGCATGTGAAAACTTACTTAACTGATCTCTTACATTGAGTAGAGTCTCTGTGCTGAGAGAGCCTTTTCAGCCGTTTAAGAGGATTAACTAGGACAGGGTACATAAGGAGTGAAACGCCGAATAGCGGCTACTCAGTCTCGTGCAGCACAAGCAGCAGCATCTAGCAGCGGCTTCAGCAGCAGCTGCACGTGCAGCACAAGCAGCTGGCAGCGACTTCAGCAGCACAAGCAGCACGAGCAGCACAAGCCGTAGCATTTGTCAGCAGCATCCGTGACATCGTCAGCAGCAGCCCCCATGACCTTGCTAGCAGCACAAGCAGCCAGCAGCTGCTGGCAGCTGCTTCAGCAGCTGCTGGCAGCTGCTGCACGAGCAGTAGCACAAGCAGTAGCATCTGTCAGCAGCAGCAGCAGCAGCACAAGCAGCCAGCAGCTGCTGCATGAGCAGCACAAGCAGCACAAGCAGCAGCACCGACAGCAGCAGCAGCAGCAGCAGCGGTGTGGACCACTAAAGTCGAGATGAAGCCTAGTGACATTTGACATGAAGCTTGAAAAACACAGTGACAGGTGACATGAGCAATTCTTAAAATCGACATGAGATATGAGCATAATTAAGCGACATCGACATGCGCCATGGCTATTTTTTAAGACAAACATCATATGTCATAGCCTCCTCATCCAAACCTCCACTAGTAGTGCTCTATAAGCGCAAGCTGTAAACCCTCTCCTCCCCTCGTGCACACAGGCGAATTATCAGAGTCAGCCAATGGTGTCAATACCCCTCTCATACAAGGGTCGGGCGCTGCTGGACTATAATAGATGAGTCAAGGACCGTTCTACTGAGGGTCAGGCAGGCTAAGTCGGACATTCAATGACAGGTAGGTCTTTGACAACCTTGCTTGAAAGTCTGGACAGCATTGACAGACTGGGGCATAAGGATCTCGCATGGTCAGACTTTCAAGCAAGTTTTGCTAAAGTCGCGTTATTGAATGTCCGACCTAGCCTGACCCACAGTAGAACGGTCCTTGACCCGTCTATTATAGTCCAGCAGTGCCCGACCCTTGGCTGAGAGCAGTTTAAGCGCCATTGGGTGTCTCTGATATTTGCCTCTGTGTAAGATGAGAAAAAAAGTCTGTTGAAAGACTATATTTCAAGCCAGAAAACTGTAATTAGCTTTCCAAGTTGTTTATTTAACAATATCTTAGCCTAGCAAGCAGCTGTCAGATGTCATCTAAGAAAAAAATGTGAGCTGTTAATAGATTCAAGAGAAATTAGTTTACAAATAGCCCGTGTAAGTGCGCCCATGTCTTGCTTATTTCTCATAGGGTTGTAAGATAGTCACATCATGATGCACATCATCATAAACGCAATCATGATACCTTTCATTGTAAGTAGACTCGCCTCTCTGCCCTCTCTTTTAGAGAGGGCAGAGAAGCGAGTCTCACTCTTAAAAAACCCTTCCCCTCCCCCCCTCCCCCCCTCCCCCCCCCATGCATCTTAAAGAGTGCCCCCCAGAGTGCCCCTCCCCCCCTAGAAAAAAAGAGCCGTATTTTTAAATTATTTTTTAGCAAGCTTTCAGCTTGCTTTTTTTTTCTTTTTTTAAATTTATTTATCCATCAAAATCTCAAGTGACTTATTTTGAAATTCGCGCCAACCTAGTAGTCACGTGACCCCCTTAAGTAGGTCACTTCCCGTCACGTGACCTATTTGAATTTCCCGCCAACATGGTGGTCACGTGACCCTCTTAAGTAGGTCACTTCCGGTCACGTGACCTATTTGAATTTCCCGCCCAAAGGTCACGTGACCGGAAGTAGGTCACTTCCGGTCACGTGACCTATTTGAATTTCCCGCCAAAAGGGAGGCCTCTCATTGGCTGCTTTTGAATTTCCCGCCAAAAGGGAGGCCTCTGATTGGCTGCAGGTCGATTGAGTAATAAACAGTACTTAACTATAGTCCCGTTCCGATACATACAATACTACTTGTATCAACCGCATAATATGGTCGACATGGTGCTTGAATGCAGCACTGGCGAGTTAACCAGCAGGGTTGCATTTATTCATCATGATGCCAAAGGGCATAATGCATCAGAGCCCTATACGATTCATAAAGGGTTAAGATGTCACCTACTGCCCTTCTGCTTTAAGTTCAGCATTATACAAAAAGAGGAGAGCAGCTTAAATAAGAGTTTAGATCCCCTTAACCTCTAAGTACTAAGAGAGACTTGGATGAACTGCTAGTACGATACACCACACTCTATGCCTCACATACCCGCCTCCAGTAGGTAACGACTGAGTGACTAAGGCACGATTAACACGGCTACCCTTCATCTCCTAACTACACCCAATCCCATCCCCAGGGAAATCTCACCGGGGCAGCGTGGCACTAAATGGAGGTAATGAGACAGAAGATGGACGGTCGGCGCAGGTAGGAATAATCAGTACGGATTAGCATCCAGTACCGCCGATCCCTGACTCACATATGGAATACACCCAGGGGAGTCTGAGTCTCTCCTCACCAGAGATTTATTCTGATCTCTGTTCCATAAGTCAGCCATTGGAAGCGTAGAAATTTGTTTTTGTTTTTTTGTTTTTGATCAGCTTTTATCTTTAATATCTTAGGTCAGTGCATAATATTATATCTTTTTCATAGTACATGTACTGGTACATCAAAGCACTTGAAACGATGGTACATTGGTTGCTTCCTACATTCCTGCCCACTTAAACTGCACAAACAGTTAACAACTAGTACATGTTATTGAATAAAGACTGGTGTGGCACTCAGCATCTTAACTTGGCCTAGTATCACTAGAAAGTCTCATACTGATGACAACACACACAAAGGCTGTCCAGAGTCTGACCTTATGACCTTATTCTAGTGAGCTGTCCGGTATTAATCGTCATACTTTATCCCCAATAAATATCCATAGTGGTGTAGGGGCACTAATATTATGTCGTCGAACACCTACTGTGTAGTTCGCATGGCCGGAACCAGGGGGCACCCCGATCGGAGGCAAACAGTATAAATACTGCCCTCACCCCCTTGCTCCGGCAGACCTCTTCTGGTCTCCAACTGTGATTGACTATATGAAAGCATATCTCTACAGTGAAAAATCTAGCGTATGATCCTAATCACAAAAGACACAGGTATTTGCTTTTCCATTGGATAAACCTACCCGAAGTCCCCTCCCCGAAGTGTGAGTGTAATATGTGTGTAGTGTAATATGTGTGTAGTGTAATATGTGTGTAGTGTAATATGTGTGTAGTATAATAGGTGTGTAGTGTAATATGTGTGAGTAATATGTGTGTAGTGTAATGTGTGTAGTGTAATATGTGTGTAGTGTAATGTGTGCAGTGTAATATGTGTAGTGTAATATGTGTGAGTGTAATAAGTGAGTTTTGATGTTGAATCGCCGAGATTGAGTGCTTACAACCCTCCCCCCCACATACACACAAGGTGCCGATTCCCAATGATCAGGTACCTAATTCTAGTACAATACGTTATTTCTCATTTCTGACAGCAGAATCATAATCTCCAGGAAACGCTGACCCACTTTGATAGGTCACATGCCTTATTTAATCAAATTCCAGGCGGGCAGTCGGGTGTGGGCAAGCAGTTGGGTGTGGGCAAGCAGGTGGCTGTGGGCAGGCAGGTGGCTGTGTGCGTCAGCGCCCTGCAGCACGTAACCGCCGTTTTACGTCTCAGCCGAAGAGCAAACCGGTCGGAGTGTAAACGGCAACAGCATCTCCGTTTCTGTTTTGCCCTGTCAGTCGGCCGAGGGGCAGCGTGTGCTACAGATGATTAACTCCCCCAGTCAATTTCCACTGCCTACATGGGAGGACCCTGAGTCAAATATATATGAGTGTAATAGGTGTGAGTGTAATAGGTGTGAGTGTAATATGTGTGAGTGTAATATGTGTAATACTCTAACTCCCAACCCCCAACCCTATACTGAATCTGGGACCTGCTGGCGAGCCCCCCAACTGTGAGGTCATTATGGCACACATTGATTATGGGCTCATTAAGGAAGCCCTTTGTCGGCCTTGCCAGCAGGTCCCAGATTCAGTATACCAGCAGTGCAGTAATTTATGTACTGCGCGTCCTCTTTTTGTCCACGGATCACTTCCTGCCCTCTTTTATCAAGTTTTAGGTCTTAAAAAAAGTGTCTTACCCCACAAGGAATCTAAGTTTATATTGGATTAACTACTACTGCAAAAAGGACATAAAGTCTACATCAGTACATTCATGTTTGTCTACACTGAAGAAAAGAAGACTGTTTTTTTGTAATGTTTTTTTAATTGAATTTTTTAAGGTACCAAAAGTAGCTGTACATGTATCTTTTTGACATGACAGTACAGGGAAAATGTTGAAGTTTATGGTCCATTAAAGAAATTTGACCTCAGCTGAATTTTTCACCCCCTAAAAAATCAGTGAACTTTTTTTTTTTTTTCTCAGCAGGGTGTCTCACCAAGGCGTCGTATAAGACACTGGTAGCAAAGCTACCTGTGTCAATGACTCGAATGGATCGAAACCCTTATCATTAGCTTGATTGTACAGGTTAAAGTCCTAATAAACCTTTCTTCTTCGCATCTCAACAAGAATACTGCGGTTTGCCTCCTTATTTATCGAATCACATAAAGACAAACTCTACAGTGGTATTTGGCAATTTGCCCTGTCCACCACGTCCTAGTCTGGGTTTTACTATACCCTACAAATCCTATAAACCGCACTACTTTATTACTGTACCTGTACTATCCTAGCAAACACCCTTATATAAGTATCATGTTGTGTGAAACCCTTGTACTATGTAATACATTATGCACGTTTTGTATCAAATACGTTTATAAGCGAGAATTTACTGTACTCCCTTTTTCGACTTAATGTTCTAACAGTACTACCAAAGACCCAATACTACTACTAACTGACCCTGACCCACTGCCCGTCCGGCCGACCTCAGCAGCGATACACATACTATGCCATGTCCATGTACAGTAATCCCCTCATCCACTGACCCACCCCCACGTTAAGTACCACTGGGGCAGACACCAACACTGCACAATGAGCCAATGGTCCCTATCTCCCTACCTTTGACTACAGGCCTGTCATTTTCCTCATTTTCCCATTCAATACGGCCGGACCCAGTTTCCCTGTATGAACTGGGTCCAGAATATTGGACTCCACCATACCAAAGACTGCAGGGTCAGAGCGGATCCAGGAATTTGGGAAAGGGGGGGCGCTGCCTTGGCACCCCCCTCCCCCAAAATAGGGGGAAAAAATAGGAAGAAGAGAAAAGAAAAGAGAAGAAAAGAGGGGAAAGGGAGAGAGATGGAGACAATATAACATAACATGACCTGGAGGGGAGGGGAAGGGGGCTGATTCTTAAAATATTGCATCCTAAAATGCATGAGAATGCATCATTTCACATCCAGCCCATCAAAATTTCTAGGGGGCATGCCCCCAAAGCCCCCCTAATATGGCTGCTGCGCTTCGCTCGCGGGAAACAAGACAGTCACTCCAGGTGGGCCAGGTTTGCCCCCCCCCCACCTCTAGACAATCCTGGATCCGCCACTGTACATGTTCCGGTAGTAGCCTCTATTCATATTCTCCACCATTCCTTGATATGGCTCTGGCGAGATGTTACAAGAGACCAGTGATGCCGGCATGGTATGTTACAAGAGACCAGTGATACCGGCATGGGATGTTACAAGAGACCAGTGATACCGGCATGGGATGTTACAAGAGACCAGTGATACCGGCATGGGATGTTACAAGAGACCAGTGATACCAGCATGGGATGTTACAAGAGACCAGTGATACCGGCATGGGATGTTACAAGAGACCAGTGATGCCGGCATGGTATGTTACAAGAGACCAGTGATACCGGCATGGGATGTTACAAGAGACCAGTGATGCCGGCATGGTATGTTACAAGAGACCAGTGATACCGGCAAGGGATGTTACAAGAGACCAGTGATACCGGCAAGGGATGTTACACAGGCATGGGATTGGGTTTTGAAGAAAAATCCAAAAAGCCGCCAAAAGATGTGATCTGCGGGGAATTTTGTATGATTTGCATGGCATAAATCCCTCTAGAGACTAAGACCCTCCCCCCCTATTAATGTTAAAATATTTTTTCATTGGATCTGCACAAATCACAGGGATGACTTTTTTGGCCTTAAAAATCCGGAAATCCGGATAAATCCGGAAGAATCCCATGCCTGGTTACAAGAGACCAGTGATACCGGCAAGGGATGTTACAAGAGACCAGTGATACCGGCATGGGATGTTACAAGAGACCAGTGATACCGGCATGGGATGTTACAAGAGACCAGTGATACCAGCATGGGATGTTACAAGAGACCAGTGATACCGGCATGGGATGTTACAAGAGACCAGTGATACCGGCATGGGATGTTACAAGAGACCAGTGATACCGGCATGGGATGTTACAAGAGACCAGTGATACCGGCAAGGGATGTTACAAGAGACCAGTGATACCGGCAAGGTATGTTACAAGAGACCAGTGATACCGGCATGGGATGTTACAAGAGACCAGTGATACCAGCATGGGATGTTACAAGAGACCAGTGATACCGGCAAGGGATGTTACAAGAGACCAGTGATACCAGCAAGGTATGTTACAAGAGACCAGTGATACCGGCAAGGTATGTTACAAGAGACCAGTGATACCGGCAAGGTATGTTACAAGAGACCAGTGATACCGGCAAGGTATGTTACAAGAGACCAGTGATACCAGCAAGGTATGTTACAAGAGACCAGTGATACCGGCATGAGATGTTACAAAAGACCAGTGATACCGGCATGGGATGTTACAAGAGACCAGTGATACCGGCATGGGATGTTACAAGAGACCAGTGATACCGGCATGGGATGTTACAAGAGACCAGTGATACCGGCATGGGATGTTACAAGAGACCAGTGATACCGGCAAGGGATGTTACAAGAGACCAGTGATACCGGCAAGGGATGTTACAAGAGACCAGTGATACCGGCAAGGTATGAGACCAGTGATACTTTTTTTTAAATCAGAATTTATTACCTGGCATGGTATGTTACAGGCCATGCAGAGACCAGTGATAACGGCATGGAAAGGCATCTTCACAAATGTATGATTACAGACCCTGTAATCGCCAGTATAAACTGGATAAGTACCGGGTACACCTACATAGGACGACACTGGCCATGAAATTGGCGACATTGACAAGCATTCCGCAATTTCTTCCAGGTTCCAAGCCTTTTAAACTGTAAATATTCTAATCAGATGCAAAGTTACAATCCATCAATCTACCAAAACAAACTACCGATATGAAGACATTTTGATCTTTGTAGATCTACCCCTGAAGGCTGGACTACCCCCCTCTCCCCTCCTCCCCCCTCCAACAAACACACATACCAGCTCAGCATCCCTACTGTCGCTGTAATTATGTAGGTCTACTTTCTATAAACTGCCTGGGACCTGGGTAAACTGTACTGAAGACTGTAGTAGTAGAGTGAAGTGTGTATAGAACCGGCTCTGCCACTGGATCAATAGAACAGAAGGGTGTCTACTAAATAGCTGAGCTGCAATTCACTGTAATTCTAAATTGCATCACAATGCACCACAGTGCACCATTTCAAGACTTCCAAATTGTCTGGGCCTGCCTTTGCTTTGGCTAGAGCCAGACCTGTATTAGCCCCAGGATTTTCAGATATGATCATTCCTGCTGCACATGCTGTTTTTCTTTGATTGGCTTTAGAGCTAGATATCTACTATGAAGACCTTTTGATCTTGACCTTCACCAAGTTAGTTTTAGACCCTACCCTTGGAGGCTGGACTGCCCCCCCCCCCTTGACAAACACACAAACACCAGCTCTGCACCCCTACTGGAGCTGTAAGGCCATCAGAATGAAAGTGAGAGTTTACCGTCCACCGCCCGCATGCCTTCAAAGGGGCCGCATGAAAAGTTCATTATTTATGTGAATTTTCATTATTTTCATTTCTCCAAAAATCTCAACAATATTTCTACAATATTCAAAAAAATTACCCCCGAGAAAACTCCGAAAATTCAGCTTTTTGGGGAAATCCCTAATAATGAAAAATGAATAATGAAAAAAGGCCGCATCTGTTTTCTGAAAGTCCCGGACGGTAAACTCTTTCTTTCATTCCCATGGCCTAATGTGTAGCCCTACAATGTGCAAACTGCCCAGGGAAACTGTACTGAAGACTGTATTAGTAGAATACACTAAAATGGTGTATGGTAGGCCTACTGAAAGTGATACTGTAGACTGTAGTGTACAGTAGCCAGTAGCCAGTACTGGACCAGTCTGGATCAATAGCACAGGATGCCTACCAAAAAAACAAATGCACAAACTGACATGACCTGAACTGTGGTCCTCAAGTATTCCTTTCAGTGGATAAAACCTCAAGTCAGTTGCAGTAAGATTGCATGATCGAAACTGGCCATGTTTTCCTAACTTCATATGATTATTTTTCTGGAAACCCAGCTTCACATCTTTCCCAAATTCAGGAGAGAGGAAACACCCACCTGTCAGTCCAAGGCCGCCCGGCGGTCTATTCTTCCAATTTTACTTCAGTGACACGATCCGTAGGTGGAAAGATAAAGGTGTCAAGTGTTAAATGGGAACATTGTGTTGTTCATCCAAGTACAGGTCAAGAGAATCGCTGTATTTTGCCCAATATTTTGATGCAAGCGATTTGACAGTCCTGCCTGGGAAATCGCCTCGAATTCACGTCACAGGTCAGATTTAATGCAAAGTTATGCAAACTTAATATTCTCGTATAAACTCATTGCAAAATCAAATCGTAAACACTAGATAAATATTAACGAAATTTGACTAGATCACTCAGGGATTTTACAAATTAGTTGTTGTTTAATATTCTAAATTGGAAGTGTCAGATTTGAGATACGAAACCGTATTTGCAAATGTATCCTATACTGAATAATGGCAACACCCGTAGCAGACATCATCGTGAAATGGAGCGGCAAAGAATACAAGATTTCTGGTCTTGACGAAAAGGAAACTGTACGAGACTTGAAAGCAGCTCTTCAAAAAGAAACAGGGGTTCTTCCAGAACGACAAAAACTTCTTGGTCTAAAATACAAAGGTAACGGTTGATGTGTGTTGGTATGGCACTCTCTGCCGCACTGTCACTGGTGCCCCCCCTGTCCACTCACTGACTCACACAGCACTGCGGAGTGCGGTCGACTGCGGCGACTGCCACAGATCTCACACCACAGCGGCATGGTTACTCAGTCAACCTGAGATCAGGCGCTACTTTCTGTCGTAGTAACGAACATGTCAGCCCTGCTGGTGTCAGGATGGGTACGGTACCGGTACTCAATTAGCTATTAGTATTAAATCAGGGCAGAGGCAGACTGTCTGTGGTCATGATTGGGGGTCCTGCTATGTCCCATGCCTAGTCACTAGCCTAGTGTATACAGAAGGTTTGTCTTATAAACCACTGGTATACCAACATCTATTCCACAAACAAAAAAGAGCAACGAAACTGTCTACTACTCCTCTTAGGCTAAGACTAGTAAGAGGAGGTGCTCAGAGTACCTTTTAATAAAGTTGATGCCGCAGGTTCTAGCACAGATTTATGCGACCCCCCCCCCCCCCCACACACACACACACACTCATTGACATACCGGTATCCAGCATGTGTGTACATCTTTATCAGCACGAAGAAAGTGTACACCCCTAGTCACCATAGAATTAAGTTCTATAATTATAAAGGAAAAATATTGAGTTGAGTATGCCGCCGGGTCAAGTTGAAACAAAGTACATTGGTCTAAACTCTCATATACTCATATGCCAGAGCCAGAGGTGATATAAACCTTGCACTCAGCAACCTCCCACTGTGGTCACTAAAGTAAAGGGGATAGAGAATGAATGAAAGAAGTATGTCTTGTCCATGTCTGTCTGTAATGTGTATATGATTTAAGATGGCACAATAAAATTTGCACACTGACTGTCAGTTATAAACAGGAATACAATGTAGAGATACATTAGAGGCAAAGCACAAGGTTAACTACAACAAAATGCTTTGCGAGCTCTAAAAAATATTCAGAATATGGTTTAGCAATGAGATGCACCATGTTCTAATACACTTTAATATTTGAGGAGAAAATAGCAAAAAGGTGTCTTTTACTAGTACATTGCCTGCTGGTATATATGTAGACCCTTTGCCCTGTCCATCGCAACAAGGCTTCTACCCCCAAGAATTCTCCGAGTCACCCTTTTTAAAGCAACTTCTGCAATTGAATAAAACGTAATGAAGGCTGCTATAGTTTAGATGTAAAGTTAATGGTGTAATTCCATGTTATCTCACCACAGGCAAACCGGCCACTGACGACGTGCAGCTATGTGGTCTCAAACTGAAGCCCAACGCCAAGATCATGATGATGGGGACCAGAGAGGAGAACCTGGTAAACCTCTGTTTGTGCTAACCTTCATGAATACAATATGGAAAAACGTCATTACAATTCCCGTAAAACCCCGGGCATAAGCCGACCCTGGTCCCCCTGCTTAGAACTCTAAATGTTAGTAGCCAATGTTAGACGCACACACACCCTCCCTCCAAACAAAATGAATGAAGTTGGCTTATGACGGGGGTTCTTACGCACAGCAGAACCAGAAATTGTAGAAAAATCAATAAGTAAAAATATATTATATATCCGTGTTCTTATTCTCTTTACCAGGCTGAATTTTTGACTCCTCCAACCGACTTACCGGAAGTGATAAACGACTTTGACATTGAAGAAGATGAGATTGCTATTGAGAACAGGTGAGGTTGAGTAATCTGCAGTAAGTGTATCTTGTAGTATATATGGATTATGAATGGAGCCTTTCATTGCAATCAAAGTACCGGTACAAGTAGCATACACAAATTGGGCATTTGACCTGGTAATAAGGTACGAGTAGTATATACAAATAGGGTATCTAACTTGGTAACAAAATATAAGTAGTATATACAAATAGGGCATCTAACCTGGTAACAAAATATGAGTATCGGTAGAATATACAAATAGGGCACCTAACCTGGTAACAAAATATGAGTAGTATATACAAATAGGGCACCTAACCTGGTAACAAAATATGAGTAGTATATGTATATGCAAATGGGGCAAAGTATGGGGTAGTATATACCAATGAAGCATCTATCATACAGTACTGTGTACAACCCGCAGAATACATGCGGATCTGTACCCCACTTTGGGTTATTACTGGACATCGATTCTCTCTCTTTGTAGCTCTATAGTGATCGATGCCCAGTTTTATACTTCAGACCAGTGGCTCATTTTGGCTGTTTTTTGCCTCACAGATTGCTTCTAGGGCAAAATCCTGACTAGGTGCCAATATATTCTCTATGCCAATGTGTAATATGAGGGTAGAAAACACTGGAACCTCAGTTAGAAAAAATCCTACTGAACAGTTTTTGAGAAAATTAGGGTTTTGTTGCATATTTTTGGTGTTTTTAGTACATTTCCTACATAAACCGTGAACGCCAGCATTTCTCACTTTTCAGGTGTTTAGAATCAGAATTTGACTTTTTTTTATTCGCAGTAGGATTTCTGAGTATCGAGCCATTCTAGAAAAGCTATTCTTTGGAAAAAATACTTAGTATTTCTTGATGATTTTAGTTGCACAAATTTAGGGTTGTAATATAAAAACTGCATTGTCATCCAATCAAAGTGTTTATGCACTGTTGATGGTCACCCCCTCCCACCCACTTCACTCTGCATTGAAGGAGAACAGGCAGGGGAGGTTCATGTGTCCGTATATAGCTGTTGACCTGGGTGCTGGGTGCATTTTTAATTTATGGGGTGCCAACTGTCCAAGAAAGAAAAATCAAATAGAATATTTTTTTTTTTTTCTAGTATCAGATTAATGCAACTACAATTCGTAATTTAGCACTTAAAGCATTCTATTTGCATTAATATGAATAGTAGCCACCTTATGGGGTGCCAACTATTCATGAAAGAAAAATCTATAAGAATTTGTTTTTTATTAGCATTAAATTGATGCAACTACAATTCGAGATTGCATTTTAAGCATCTTAAATCAATGGTAGTCATCTTAAATATATGGGGTGCCAACTGTTCATGAATTTAAAAAAAAAGAATAGAATTAGTTTTTTTATTAGTATCAGATTAATGCAACTACAATTTGTGATTGCACTTAAAGCATTGTGGCATGCAATGACTGGTAGCCACCTTGAATGTATGGGGTGCCAACTGTTCATGAAAGAAAGAAAAGAAAGTATTTTTTTTAAGAATCAAATTAATGCAACTGCAATTCAAGATTGCATTTAAGCATTATGGCATTCAATGACTGGTGGCCATCTTGAACCTATGGGGTGCCAACTCTTCATGAAAAGAACAACTAAATAGTATTTTTTTTAAAGTATAAAATTTATGCAACTACATTTCAAGATTGCATTTAAAGCATTATGGCATTCAATGACTGGTGGCCATCTTGAACCTATGGGGTGCCAACTCTTCATGAAAAGAACAACTAAATAGGATTTTTTTTAAAGTGTAGGGGCTAGGGTTATACGGGGTTGTTATATGACGAGTGCTGTTGGATGCTGTGTTGCGAGCTCAGTCCGAACCCTTCAGTCCGACGGTAGGTGGCGACACCTACCCCGGGCTTGGGGTATGGACAGAGGTCGCTATAGGCTTCCGGTCTGCGTGTGCGCACGCAGGCTGGCTGCCTATATATACCCGGCATCTGACGGTACTCGTCGGTTACTCTGAGCCACGCTGGCAGAGGAGACCCTGTGATCATATCGGCTGCTTAGCCTACTGACCCGTTCCGAACTCTATAGGGAGTTCGCACACTTAGTGACTGCTTGTCTAGGTTTTCTGAATAAACCTGATATTGCAACCTGTAACACTTGATCCGAACTGTGTCGACTTTGTTCTTTAATTGATACTCTACCAATATCATAAAGATACAAAGTATCGTTTATTACACTGGTGCCGTGACCAGTTCTGAGTGAAACGCAGGTTAGCCTGTGCAGTAGCACAGACCTCGGGCTCTGGACGGAGCAGCGAGGTCTCCTGATGAGGCAGCAGCCTTGTCACCGGAGGGGCTAGATGCCAGTTATGAGGCAGATACCCACAGTAGGGCGAATGTTCCATCCGGAACAGACGCAGCACGAGTTCCCAGGGGTCCTACCATAATGAGCCGCTCATTAGAAGAAATGAACTTGTCCTTGTTCAACGTTGGTGGGTCGAGGTCAGCCGCGCCGACTCCGAGGAGGTTTACCCTGTTGGAGGAGCGTCGCTTTGACGACATGAGAGAGGCCCGAGTGCAGGAACGTGTACAGATGGCTCAAATGGAATTGTTGACCATTCAGAAGCAATCCAATGAATGGAAAAGCAGTTTGATTGCATTGGAAGGTGCAGTCACACACCGAGCTTCCAAAATCAAGGAAAAGGACGCAAGGCTGTCTACCTTGTTGGAGGAGAATGAAAAACTGGTACAGTCCCTCAGCAGAGTCCGTTCGGAATACGATCAGAAAGAAGCGGACCTACGAGGGATCCGGT
The DNA here is from genome assembly GCA_947462335.1 of Harmothoe impar. Lineage (NCBI taxonomy): Eukaryota > Metazoa > Annelida > Polychaeta > Phyllodocida > Polynoidae > Harmothoe > Harmothoe impar. Next base: position 57,457,645 of record OX381707.1, on the reverse strand, counting down.
CCGAGTTTGCCGAGGCAAACACGGAGCTGAACCAGATTTGCGCAGCCCGAGACGCTGTAATCCACGAAGCAGAAGGGGCCCGATCAGCCATTGTTCGGGACACAGAGGACTTACAGGAGGTCCGCCGAAGTCTAGTGACGGAGTGCGACATTCTGAAAGCAAAAAGAACTGCTTTACAGCAGTTTTTATCAGAGACGCGAGAAAGTATGCAAGACAGCAGTACCTCATTCGCATCTGCGGATAATGGTAGTCCAGAAGGCCTCCATTACATGAGCTTTACAGACACTCCCAATCAGCCTATGGGACGTGGAGTAACCATTGAACCTGCCTTGTCAACCTCGACACCGGGACGACCACTCCGAGTGGGACGATCCAGGGGCAGAGGCAGGGGAAGTGATTCCTCACCGAGGGTAGGGATCAGTGGTATCCGTCCGATACCAAAGCAGGTATTTGCAGCCCCGACCGGTCTAGCCTCAGTAGGCAGGGGAAGACCATTGTCGGAGTTGGTTCGGAGTCCACGATCGCAGTTGAGAGTGGACAAGCAAGAACTAGACGCGGTACGCTTGAAGAAAGCGGCCGAACAGGATAAGGCGGCGAAAACCGACCTGACTCCTTCAAGTTTGTTGCAATGGCGAGAATGCCAAGCAAACATATTGTTCCAGGAACAGAAAAACTTGGAAATGGAAAGGCGAGACGTGTATCGCAAACAGCAGGCTGCTTTAGAGCAGCAACAGAAACGAATGAAGGAGAACGCTGCTCTCGCAGAGGAGTTAGCGGAGCAGGAAGCGGCGGTTCTGAGGGCTCGAAAGGAAGGGCTCCGAGCTGCCGGAGAGGCTGCTAAAGCTAAACTGGAAAAAGCTCAGCAGGAGGAGGAGGCTGAGAAGCAGGCCAAGGAATTGGAAAAAGAGAAGTCAGAGCATCAACGATTGCTTGCTCTGGCCCAGCAGTGTCAGTATATGACTGATCAGGAGAAGAATTGGTGGTTCGGACAAGGCGTGGACCCCACTACGGACATAGTGTCGTATGGGACCTACCAGGCTTTTCTGGACAGACAGAATAGCGTGCCAACCACGGGCGCTACTCCGGGGGCGACTCCTGGTACGAAGAGTCCGAGGAAGGCTCCCAGAAGAACAATGCTGAGTACAGAATTGCAAGAATTGTACGATACGAATCCCGCAATAGCGGGGATCGGATTGCACAATGTAGGTGCGGAAAAGGACGCGTCAGCATCCATTTCTAAATGTCTGGCGATAACCTCTAAAATTAGAGGTTCGTCCAATGCTGCTAGACGCATAGCTAGCGAGCCATTTCCCTACTGGCAGAAGAATTCTTGGGAAGATTGGTTGGGAGCCACCGTTGAGGATATAAACCTCAGCGGGTGGGACCAACAGGATGCAATCCCGTACGTTTGTAAGGGATTACGCATGGGAGATGGTCTCATGGCAGTTGAGCAGTGGAAAGAGGAATGCGGACCCCGCGGAACTTTCAAACAGCTCGTTGAAATCGGAACCATCCTGTACGGAGATTCCGCACGGATCGATCCGATGGTCGCTTTTAAGAAGCGTGTGCAAGGCAAGAACGAAGCTCCAAGGGTTTTCGGACTTGCATTGATGAGACTCCTGAAGAAGGTACACCCTGCTTCAGGAATCCATGATGCCTTATTTTCTAAGGAATTGTTCTCTCAGTTCGTTGCCGGACTGAGAGACCCAGACATACAACAAACGGTGTATGACACGTGGAGAGCAGATACGTCACTAGATGACCTTTTTAAGGCCATCGACATACATGCTCTCAAAAAGTCACTGTTAGGGGACCGGATGCCTACCCGGGCCTCGGCCATTATAGAATGTTCTCCGGAACAGTCTGATGGTTCGGGCAGTGATGAGGAGGGGGCGATAGCTTCAGCGGCTCAGTTCAAGAGGAATGGAAATTCCTCTAAACCGCCGTGGAAGAGTAAGAAGCCGGAAGGGGGTGGAAACCCCCCTCCAAAAAGGGAGTCATCAGAGCCGAAGGCTCCGGTGATGGACGCAGCGTTTTTCACAGCGCTGTTTGAGAAGATGACGACTTCCATTCAGGGGGCTACACAGCCTAACAGAAGGAAGATCAATCGGAGGACCGCTAAGTGCTATAGGTGCTTAGAGATCGGTCACTTTGCCGCGGAGTGTACAGCTCCGAGTCCGAAAGTTCCCGGAAAGGAGGGAAACTAGAGGGGGTAGTCCGAGAAGGCGAGCGGACAACCCCTGGAGATGAAGTACGCCAACATACCAGAGAGGTAGAGCCTAGTGAAATTCAGAAGACAGGAAGGGAATCAGGGGTGGCTTCGAGCTTGAGGGGCTCGGATGCCGGCCTGACTAACATTCCAGTCCATCAGTTGCCCGGCAATGAGGCAGGGAGGCCCATTACGGATAGGAACGAGGAAGTTGCGGCTGTCACAGACACCGTGTGGGTAGGGAGTACCCAGCTTTCCCCGGATCATCCATGTTTCGACCATTTGAAGAAACATGGCCTTGATCTGGCTGCTCCGAAGGATTTCAAACGCTTCACTGTAAACCCGTCTCCGCTGGGGGGGAGGCGGTGGTATGTGTCTGTTACTGTGGCCGGTAGGGCGGGCGAATTTTTAGTAGATACGGGAGCTAGCCACTCCTTTATCTCCTCCAAATTCTATGCTCTTATGCCGGACAGTCGTGATAACTTCAAAACGAGGGTAAACGCCTGTTCAGCCGATGGGTCAAGTATGCAGACGTATGGGCGCGCGTTCATACCGGTCCGAATTGGAGGGAAGGAGTATGTGGCTTCTCCCACCATTGCGGATATTGCAGACGACGGTATACTGGGGTTGGATTTTTCGGCGTTGTATGACGCTGTCCTGAATCCTGGTACAGGGGTACTCCGAATAGAGCACCCGTACCGTGCGGTGGAGCAATGTGTGCTCCGACAAGTATCGACAGTGGCAACGGTGGTCCAAACTGTTAAGATTCCTCCCGGACAGACGTGTGACGTGCTGGTCCGAAGCAAGGGGCTTAGGAGAGAGGAAGAAGCAGTTGTGGAACCGGATGTGGCCATGTTGGGAAGCATCGGTCTGACAGGCATGGATACCCTGGTGGGGGATGGTGCTTGGACCGTAGTGCCGGTTTTCAACCCCGGGTTGGAACCACAGTATCTTAAGAAAGATACGGTGTTGGGGAAGGTGTTCACCAGTGAGGCCGTAGTGTCCGCTGGACAGGTGAGCATGAAGGGTGACCCTTCTCCGACCCCTTTGAGTGAGGGACTCGAGAAAATGATATCCGAAACGGATCTGACGGATCGGATGGATCTCGACTCTCTAAGGAGGCTGGTAGTGAAGTATCAGGATGCATGGCAAGTGGAGGGGGAGCCGTTAGGCCGAACCGACAAAGTGTTGCATTCTATCAATACTGGAGATGCACAGCCTTTCAAAATGCCTTACCGACGTTTGCCGTTGGGTAAGAAAGCTGTTGTTGAAGAACAAGTGAAAACCATGCTGGAACAGAAGGTGATAGTGCCTAGCACTAGTCCCTGGTCCAGTCCGGTTCAGATGGTTACTAAAAAGGACGGGTCTATCCGATTTTGTATCGATTATAGGCGCCTGAATGGAGTAACCAAGAAAAATGCATATCCTCTCCCCCGAATTGATGAGACTCTGGACTCGTTGGGTGGGAACCAATGGTTCTGCACCCTTGATCTGCAGTCCGGGTATTGGCAGATCGGGATGAAGGAGGAGGATAAAGAGAAGACGGCTTTTACGAGTCACATTGGACTGTATCAGTTTGAACTGATGCCTTTCGGGTTATGCAACGCCCCGGCCACATTTGAAGCTATGATGGAAACTCTGTTGAGTGATCTATTGTGGCGCAAGTGCTTGGTATACTTGGATGATGTCATTGTCTTCGGCAAGACTTTTGAAGAGTGTGCGTTGAACCTCGGAGAGGTGTTGGAACGAATTCGGTCCAATGGCTTGACATTAAAGCCAAAGAAGTGTGAACTTTTTCGGAAGTCCATGGTCTATTTGGGCCGGATCATCTCCACCGAGGGTGTGCAGGCTGATCCGGCTAAACTGGAGACTGTGGAGACTTGGGAAGTTCCAAAAGGACCAAAGGATATCAGATCCTTTCTAGGGTTCTGTTCCTATTACCGGGACTTCATCCCCGGATTCTCTAGGGTGTCTCAGCCATTACAACGGTTGAGCCATTGGACTCCGGGGAGGAAAAAGGAACCCTTCCCATGGGGGATGGAACAGAATGAAGCCTTCAAAGAGATTAAGGCGTTGTTCCGGACCACCCCGGTGCTGAGATACCCTACGGAGAAGGGGCATTTCATCCTTGACACTGATGCGAGCAATGAGAGCATCGGGGCCGCATTGTCCCAAATCCAGGACGGAGTAGAGGTCCCGTTGGCGTTCGCTAGTAACAGTATGAACAAGGCACAGAGAAATTATTGTACTACCAAGCGAGAGTTGCTCGCAGTGGTGGTATACACGAAGAAGTTTCGGCACTTCTTATATGGAGGGAATTTCACACTTCGCACTGATCATTCGGCCCTCAGGTGGCTCCTTAACTTTAAGGATGCGGAGGGAATGATTGGCCGATGGTTGAATCACCTCAGCGAGTTCGGACTGGAGAACTCTCATATCCAGCACCGAGCGGGCACAAAGCATATCAATGCTGACTGCCTAAGTAGACGTCCGGTACGCCGTTGTGTGCGTCCGGAATGTGGGGATTGTGGTGCTCACAATGCTGTGGTAGCGAGTGTGCGTTTGCCTTATGATGGGTTGTTGCAAAACCTGTTGGATTGGTCCACCGACACTATAAGGACGTACCAGATGGCCGATCCTACCATAGCACGACTGAGGGAGCTTGTCCCTACTGGGGTCTGTCCAGTGAGACCCGAAATATCGCTGGAAAACCGTGAAATGCGACGTTTCTTGGCACAGTTCCATGAACTGGAGGTCCGAGACTCGTTGTTGTGCAGGTGGAAGACTTGTCCAGGAAAGCGGAGGGTATTACAAATGGTAATCCATGCTGCTATGAGGAAAGACATCCTGTACTACTGCCACGGCCATTCCACTAGTGGGCATTTCGGAAAGAAACGCTCTTTGGAACGGCTGAGTCGGAGATATTACTGGCCCGGAATGTCTGGCGACCTTTTGAGGTGGATCGAGACATGTCCGGCATGTTGTTTAGGCAAACCTGGTCCTGGATTAGGAAAATTGCCACTGCAGCAGGAATTATTCGGGGTGAGATTTGCTCGAATAGCCGTGGATATTATCAGTGGAGTGAAACCCACTCCTAAGGGTAATACGTGTATGATGGTGGTCTCGGACTACTATACAAAATACACCCGAGTGTACCCACTAGAGGATCATACTGCTGCTACTTGTGCGGAAGCACTAGTAAAGGGGTGGATCCTCCATCTGGGGGCTCCCTTGATGTTACATAGCGATCAAGGGAGAGAATTTGAGTTCAAACTTTGGGCAGCTATGTGTCATCAGTTGGCTATATGCAAAACTCGGACCAATCCGTACCGACCACAGTCCGACGGGCAGGTGGAGCGGTTCAATCGGACCTTGATCCAGGTTTTGAAGCCATTAGTGAACTCCCATATGGATGATTGGGATGATCAGTGCGAATTTGTGGTACATGCGTATAACAATACGGTCCACACTTCGACGAATTGCACACCAAACCTCTTGGTGTTCGGAGAGGACTTGATCATGCCGGCGGATTTAGTATTCGGGGTGGTAGGGATCAGTCCGGAAGCACCATGTACGGTGCTATTTGTAGAATCTCTACGAGAGAGGTTCAAATTTGCCTACGAAACAGTTAGGGCTCATTTGCTCAAAGCTGCGAATTGGCAGAAGGTAGGTTATGACACCGGATTGAAGTTGCGACGTTTCGTAGTGGGGGATAGAGTGATCCGCCTACACGAACCGCTCTGCAACGTCAAGCTGGCGAATAACTGGGATGGACCACACACCGTGGTTAAATGTATCAGTCAGACGACTGTGTTGATTCAGTCCGAAGCAGGGCGCATCCGGACGAGCCATGTGGCTCGGTTGCGTGCTTGGGCTGGAAGGGAGCTCACCCCGGAAACGGAGGTGGAAAAGGGAACTTCGGAGGCTAAATTTGTACCTTTGGAAGGGGTGTCAGCGGATACCCCTAAGAGAGTGGTACGAAAGAAGCCCCAGAAGACCGTGAAAAAGAAAGTCTCGGCAGGCGAAGGAAGAAGGGCACGGAAAACTAAAATCAAGGCTGGAGTTTTAGTTAAGAACGAGAGTCCTTTGGCCAGGTTACGAGAGGTGAACGGGAAACCCGTTCGGCGAAGCCCAAGGCTGGTGGCCAGAGGGGCGGTAACCTAGCTTGTTTACACAACGAGTGTGGTGTCCTGTGGTGTTTTATATGTTGTATGTGTGCTACCAACAGGGGCGCTCAGAGTCAAATAGAAAAGAATGTTGGAGTGCTCCCCGAGGGTGGTGGACGGATAATCCGGTGGGGTAATCTTCGATTTCCCATATTAATCCACTAATACTCCTGACGAACTCTTTATTCGAAGTATATTTTGACTTTTGCGAGCCGCCTACGTGGCAGTGTGATCCCCCGAGCCCGAGCTGCGGGCGGGAAAGGTCGTGACCTGATTAAGCGATAATTGGGTCACACCGGGTAACGGGATCGCGTCCAATCACGCGAGACGCTGCGCATGCGCTTTGTTTTAAAAACAAAAGCGAGGGAAACGCCATATTGATTTTGGGGCTCTCCCGGATCAATCGTGCGTGTGTCGGCAGCGGAGAGGTCGGTGTTTTTGGGCAGCTAGAGGAGTAGAAGAGGCATAAAAAGAGTAGGAACTGTGAGTACTCTTTCCTGGTCCGTCTAAGACAAAGAGGGAGACGGGGAACTAAGTGTTTTCCCCGTCAAACTCCCGTCGCAAGACACTTGAAGAAGTGAGGATGGCCGAGCAGCAGCTCCGCCAGTCCGAACTCTCCGGTCACTCCGAGGTGGCATCCGCCACCGAGGAGCACATGGATGCTCAGAGCCCCAGTGGTGATGAGCTTAGCCAGACTCTGTCGGAACTACGTGTGGATCCGATCGTGTCACCGATTCGGAAGTCTCCGTCACCCGAGGGCAGCGAGGACTCCGGAATGTTGCGAGGGATCGCCTACAGTGCAGTAGAGTCGAACCCCTCCGAGTCGACTGGACATCTCTCTCGGATGTGCAGTCTGAGCATCTCGCCCAGCCTCAAGAAGACAGTTACACGGAAACTGTCTATGGGAGGCGACAGCGACTCCGACACTTCACGTCCGAGGACGCGCGGTGGTAAGGGTGCTACCCGAGATCGGTCCCGGTCGGCCGATGGTAAGGTTAGTACCAAGGCTCTTAAACACGTAGGTGTTGGAAAGAAGCCTCCGGGAAAGGACGAGCCTAAAAAGCCCGATCCGAAGAAGCCTAGTACCCAGGGTACTAAGAAAGCGGATCCGAAGGTTGCCACTGCCACGGTAACCAAGGATCCGAAGACGGTCACTCCCAAGGCTCCGACTCCAAAGGTGCCAAAGGATCAAAAGAAAACTGATCCGAAGCCAGCGGCTAAGGACCAGAAGAAGAAGGGACAGACGTCCGGCAGCACTCAGGCTGTCAAGACTCCGGGCCCTACCAAGTCAAACATCCCGATCCCTAGCAAGGAAAAGGATACCAGTAAAGCAGCTGGAACGTCAGCTGCTCCGACGTCAGCCGTGGATGTGTTGTCCTTCTCGCGAGAGTTGGACAACAGCTCTGCAGTGGCCGCTACGGCCGCAGCCATGGCTGGTACGTCCGGGCACGGGGGAGCTCGTCCGAAAACGACAACTCACCCAACTGAAACTAGGACCGAGGAGACTATGGATACATCATCCGCAGCTCATACGGTCAAAGTTGTGCAGGAGGTGCTGTCCGGCATCACCTTCCAGCTACCGGCTCCAGTGGAGCAAAGAAGAGAAGTACCCGTTCGGGTGGAGAGGCCTCCTGCAGGAGCAACCCCCGTCCGAGTGGAGACTCCTCACCAGCCTGCCGAGCCCCGTCTGGAGCCATCCCATATGGATACTTCGGATGAGGCCGGTAAACTGGACCAAGCTGCAGGCGGTGGTTCAGGTGGATCGGGGGTACCGATAATCCCCCCAGTCCAACATGAAGTATGGGATAAAGAGGACGCCGACGTCCCATCCCTGCTACGAGGAGCCATCCTCGCACAGATGAGCAAGGAGGAGATCAGGTCGTTTGACTTGGTCCAGATGAGAACCTTCCGGGGGCTGGACATTCTGTCCGACCGGTTTCCGACCTGGTTCCCGGCCCACGTGACGGCTGCAATGCAAGGCCTCAGTGAATCGGCGGCTAACGCCCGCTTGGTTGCTGAGACAGAAGGACGCCCCGAACTTATCGCGGCCCTTGAATACGACATGCTACTCGCAGACGAATTCAAGGTCGTGCATAATAGGAGGGAGAAAAGGCGACATCTGACGCCCGCCATGAGGCTGGCCCGGAACATGGAGAAAAAGACTAACGAGTCTATTCTTAATGATACTCTGGAGGAAGAGATTGTCCAACAGAGTACAGCTGCGACTAGGACTGCTGACACTAGTCGGATGGAGAAGGCCAGTCGTAGGCATCAATACCTACGGGAGACCATCCGGTTGACATCTCTGAATGCGGGTCAATCCCCTGAAGAGGTAGATGAAGTTCTGAAGGGATTGGACAAGAACACAATCCCGGACAACGAACTGCAGGAATTGGTCCGGACTGCACTCCGAGCCAATGCCGCTAGTGGGTTTCAGTTCTTTAAACCCATGTGTGTAAATGACTGTGTTAAAGATAAGCGGTCATCAAAGCTTCCGGAGGAAGTGGGTCCTGACGGTCTCTCTGACGACGAAGAATGGATCAAACCTGATCCTCTAGACAAGTCGGTGCAGCTGTACCACTTCGAATTGCTGGAGAAGGTCCGAACTGGTAGCACCAAATACCATTCGCTCCTTCAAAAGACAAAGTTGGCATGGGCAATGTCTAGATGGCATTCATTTAGTAAGTGCCCATTCAAAGCTTGTCGAGACATCGATGAGACCCTGGAGAAACCCCGAACTTGGCCTACCAAGGTTCGGTATGCAAGGCATGTTACCCGCCATCATGTACGTCATTTCATGCGATATGACTGCCTGAGTGTGGGTTCGAAGGGCAGCAAGGGTTGTCCGAATGGTGGTCTGTTCTACACCAGAGCAGACATCATTCGACACCTTGCCAAGTTCCATAGCTTGGCTCTGGAGACCGCAGCGGAACGCATTCAGACCGCTCACGCAGAAGTCTACTCCCATTTTGGGACCCTAGTAGACAAGAATGACAACCTCGAGGTGGATTTTGGCACCAACGAGAAAGGGAAGGTGCGGGTCTTCTACAAAGTAAACCCGGATCGCACGTATCTCCATATTCCTGAGGGCGAACTCTACGATGAATTCGAAGAGTACCAGCAGCGTACCAGTACGCGGAAGCGGCGAGCTCCGAAACGACCCGACGGGTCCTCGGAGCCCACCGACCCGAAGAAACAGAAAACGGATGAAAGGCAATCCGTTATGGAGAAGGCAGATCCGGGGTACAAAGGACCGGCATTTACCTCTCGCACGACCGACTGGAAGTCGGGCCCCCAGGGCAGGCCACCTCGGCCTAGTCTGGAGGATCCGAACTCCAGTACGGGGGGGTCGTTCGTTGACGAATTCCCCAATCTGGATTTGGTTCCGGGAGGGGAGTCACAGACTCTCACCCAGACCGGGAAGGACAAGGCTTCGGTGAAGCAAAAGCCGAAGCCAAAACAGACTCCGGATCCCCCACAGGAGACTCCGGAGGAGGGGCACTTAGTCTTGCGACTAAGGGGCCCTCCCACGTTTCCTCCCGCCGACTTCAAGTCCTACGAAGCCGGACAGGAGGCCTTCGACCGGTGGCAGGATAACTTCCACCGATTGCTTACTGGCCTAAGTCAGGAGGTGGCGATGTTGTCCCTGGACACGGTGCATCATCTCCACCGGAGTGAAGTCGCTACTCAGAAAGCAGCGGCCATGGAGTCGGTTCAGGAGGAGCGTGAAAATGCTCGGACTGAGCGAGTTGCTGCTAAATCCGAAAGGAAAAAGCAGAAGCTGGCAGTCAAGAACGCCGAGGAAAAACTGGACCACGAACGTCGGAGGTTCAGAGACTGTTTCGCGCACGAGATGCACGAATGGGATGGGACTCGGGCTCAAATCGAGCTCTGGCTCCAGGAGCTGACTCTGGCGGAAGCTGAGTCAGACTCTGAGGACGAGGAGGCTGCGGCCAAGTCGAGCCCTAAAGACGACTCGGAGTCCGGATAGGATTATCCTATCTTAGGATCCGATCAAGAAGAAGGGGGGGGTATTTTAAGTATACCACCCCTACAGGCTAAAAACACCCTGCTATAGGGTGTACAAGTATCCGGACGAAAAGAAGCGGCAGGCTGGCTACGCAAGGAGGCAGTCTGCCAGGCAGAACGGACGGAGGAGGACGAGGAGATCCGGAGAGAGATCAAAGCTCGGGACAGGAGTACGCTACCACCATGGATCCGATACGAGATGTTTTTTTTTATATAAACTATATATATCAGGACCGAGTGCTCCTAGTTATAAGTCCGAAGATCGCCTGGAGGCAGGACTTGGAATTTTTTTTTTATATACTACTATAAGCTCCCGAGCATGAGCTATGAACTTTCTCGTTCCGGTGAGTAGGAGCTGAATGAAGTAGGTTCTGAAAGCCGGGCGGAATGCAACATCATCAACAGAGGATCCGGATCTTCGCTATAAAATCACGTATGATGTCTTTTTGTAATAATACTTTAATATGTTTCTAAAACCTTAAAAGAAGTGATAGTGTTTATCACTTATAAGTATTATTCATTACGAGTGTAATTAGCTCGGGGTCCTGAAGGGACGAAATTTTTTTTACTGTGATATTGTACTTTTTCAAGTGTTGTGTATACTATATGTATAGATTAACTCCATCTATCCTAGGGAATGGGGCGTAATTTTAATTACGGTCTATATATGTAGATATGTGTGTAATTAATACCTTTTTGTGTTCAACAGTAACGTCATATTGTTTGTAAGGTATAACTTTAATAAACCCCTAAGGTGGTATTTATAAGATAATGCCAGTCCGAAGTGTTTTCGGACTATAACCTTAATTATTTACCTCCCGGTTATTATCTGGTAGGGGGTAGTGTAGGGGCTAGGGTTATACGGGGTTGTTATATGACGAGTGCTGTTGGATGCTGTGTTGCGAGCTCAGTCCGAACCCTTCAGTCCGACGGTAGGTGGCGACACCTACCCCGGGCTTGGGGTATGGACAGAGGTCGCTATAGGCTTCCGGTCTGCGTGTGCGCACGCAGGCTGGCTGCCTATATATACCCGGCATCTGACGGTACTCGTCGGTTACTCTGAGCCACGCTGGCAGAGGAGACCCTGTGATCATATCGGCTGCTTAGCCTACTGACCCGTTCCGAACTCTATAGGGAGTTCGCACACTTAGTGACTGCTTGTCTAGGTTTTCTGAATAAACCTGATATTGCAACCTGTAACACTTGATCCGAACTGTGTCGACTTTGTTCTTTAATTGATACTCTACCAATATCATAAAGATACAAAGTATCGTTTATTACAAAGTATAAAATTTATGCAACTACATTTCAAGATTGCATTTAAAGCATTGTGGCATTCAATGACCGGTGGCCATCTTGAACCTATGGGGTGCCAACTCTTCATGAAAAGAACAACTAAATAGGATTTTTTTTAAAGTATAAAATTTATGCAACTACATTTCAAGATTGCATTTAAAGCATTATGGCATTCAATGACTGGTGGCCATCTTGAACCTATGGGGTGCCAACTCTTCATGAAAAGAACAACTAAATAGGATTTTTTTTAAAGTATAAAATTTATGCAACTACATTTCAAGATTGCATTTAAAGCATTGTGGCATTCAATGAATGGTGGCCATCCTAAACCTATGGGGTGCCAACTGTGTTTGAAAAAGGTATCAAATAGAAATTTTCTTATATGAATTATACAAATTAATGCAACTATAATTCTTCATTGCACTGAAAGCATTGTGGCATTTAGTAAATGGTAGCCATCTTGAATGGGTCGAATGAAGGAAAAATCAAATACTGTAAACGTATTTTATTTCGCGCTGTACATATTTTCGCGGATTTCGCGGATTTTAAAATCCGCGAAAATATGTACAGAGCGAAAATTAATCCAATATAGCTATGTAACTGTAATATTCCGATATCAGCGAATTTAAATCCCAGCGAAATTGTACTTTCAAGGAAATCCGCGAAAATATGTACCAGCGAAAATATGTACGTTTACAGTAGGATTTGTTTTTTTGATAGTATCAAATTAATGCAACTGCAAGTCAATATTGCATTTCAAGCATCGGGACATTCAATGAGTGATAGCCATCTTGAATCTATGGGATGCCAACTGTTCATGAAAGAAAAATGGAATAGATTTTTTTTTATTAGTATCAAATTACTGCAACTGCAATTCAAGATTACATTGAAAGCATGGTGGCATTCAATGAATGGTTGCAATCTTGAATCTTTAAATGAACATACACACAGACATATTCATAGGCATGAACATGGTGTTCTCCTTCATATAGATATTCATGGATTTCTACTTCTACTAAACATAGATTTCTGTTGGAAGGATTCTGTTACATGGATGTCGATGTCCAGTTTTAGATATATATCCATATAGTGCATTGGAGTGCTATAATGTTGGACTGCTGTATATTAGGGTTCTCCCAGAGTCCAGATGCTGGTAATAATAGGGGTTTTAGAAGTATATTGCAGTACTGAAGTAGCAATTTTCATACCCCAGATTTCCTCAACGTTAGGGTATGGGTTATACGAGAATTTCAGGTAGAACGAGGGACTTATTGGTAAACAAAATACAAGTAGGCCTATGTGGTACATGTATATGCAAGTAGTGCATTTTGTCTTGGTAGCAATGTCAATGTATGAGTGGTACATACACAAATTAGACGTGGAAAAGGACTATGAAAGTAGCCTATAAAACAGGCGCTATAATAACAGGAATTATATCTTTTTCTTGCAGAGATGAGTATTTAGCCAAGATTGATAGAAGAATACGAGAGTACAAGATAGATATCATCAGTGAACCACGCCCAGATAAGAAATTACTGGTACTTGATATCGACTACACTCTATTTGGTAAGTCACTGCGATCATTATTCACATGGGGAATAGATGTGAAAATATAAATGGTTCACCAAATGTTCAAATTAGTAGCTCGATATATATCCAAGTATCATTTTGAAAATTTAGGCTTTCGTTGATACTAGTAGTTACGCCTCTGTATATAAGTATGCGAATATGAGATTAAAGCGAAATATACTGCCATTAACAAATATGATTTGTACATATAACCCAACCTTAGCCTACATTAAAGCGGAGATTATCCATGTCACTTGTTCATTTCTGCAGATCACAAGTCAACAGCGGAGACAGGTTATGAGTTGATGCGGCCTTTCCTCCATGAGTTCCTGACGTCGGCATACGATGATTACGACATTGTCATCTGGTGTGAGTACTTTAACGTGATATTATTCAGATTTTGTCTCAAGTTAATTCAAATCTGTTTGATACGATTTTAACTAAGTCAAGCGGCACTGACACACTTTTTTCATCCTTTTCCTCAAATTGGAAAAATGCCACAAAATGGAAAAGTGGCCCATCCTTCATTGTGATTATATTTACACGTTACTTTCAGTTATTATAGTTACGAGTTGATATGATATAACAGATATTCAACTCAGTGGATAACGTACCAACATTATTGTTTGAACATCACCAAGTGAAATGATAGAAGGATCCTATGTGGATCCACTGAAATGAAAAAAAAGTACTCTACAAATGATGATAATAGCCGTGTCTCATGAGATTGATACAATTGAAACGTCTTTGACGGGGTCTAGTCTTTGACCTGTGTAGTCTTTGACCGGGTGTAGTCTTTTACCAGTAAGTTTCAAAAGGGCTGAAATGGAGGCTATGTAGACAGAAGTGGTGGGGGGGGAGGTTAATGGACTACACCCGGCCAAAGCCAACATAGGTCAAAGACTGCACTCGGTCAAAGACGTTTCAATTGTATCAATGCTCCAGGACTCTGGTTGTCAGTGACTGTATACGACTTTACTTTTCAGCGGCGACGAGTATGAAGTGGATCAAAGCTAAGATGGAGGAACTGGGTGTGGCTACCAACCCCAACTACAAGTTAGCTTTTATGGTGGATGATCTGGCCATGATCACCATCAGCACTCCCAAGTATGGCGTCATAGATGTAAGTAGCAGGGTTTATATACCTATGTCTGTGAGCAGCCACGCAGAAAGGATGCTCCACGTGGGTGTGCTTGGATCTTCCATACTGATCGGCTGCTCACCGTTGAAACTTGGGAGGGGGGAGGGGGGATCCATTTCAGGACGGTCTGGTCAGACAAGCAGAGAGGATGCTCCCCACGTCCAAGCACGGACCATCCTTCTTACGCGGCCGCCCATATAAAGTTCATTGGCTGTATAATATCAACTTCAAGACTGTAGGGTTTATTGCAATTCATCAAAGGAAAGTGGACGGGCGTTGTAGTGCAGTGCTTAACAACGTTCTGGACGTGCAGACAAGTTGAATACTATAATACCGTAAAACCTCTGTTATATGCCAACCGACCTTATATAATAAGCCAACCTCATAGATTGAGGGAATGTTACAAGCCGAATTTGGGCCCATTTAAACATGGATAAATTAAAATCTACTAAATCATTAAGAACATGCTATAAACCAAATTAGGCTTAAAATTCCAAAATTTGATCGGCTCACTAGTGACTTTGTCGTACAATAATTATTTCATTTGCATCCGACTATTCTTGTTTCACCCAAGTCAAAAACATACCGTCCATGGTCGTGCTAGCCACCACAGATTGATAATCCATGGTTCTATGTGTGCTTCAGGTGAAGCCGCTTGGTGTCATCTGGGGGAAGTACCCACACTGGAACCACACCAACACCATCATGTTCGACGATCTGAGACGCAACTTCATTATGAACCCACAAAATGGCCTCAAGGTGAGTGCAATTTCTGGAAAGACTTTGGAAAATAGTTTAATATGTAATATACTCTTAGTATTAGTTAGACAACACCTGTACCTTGGTATGCCTCATAACCACTGCCCCACAAGGTCAAGACGAGGTGTTATACACAGAGTCGATGACCAGTGGGTAGTGGTTATGAGGCATACCAAGGTACAGGTGTTGTCTATCTGACTTAACCCTCGGGTATGCGAAATAACCAAGGTGCGAATCCTTTGTCTTAGGTGTCACCCGTTGGTTAAGCAGATATGTGCCTCTACATGGGGTAAAATTCGACACGGGCGACATGGCGACACGGCCCCTTTAAAAATCGACACGGGCGACACGGCCCCTTTAAAAATCGACGGACACAGACAGCTTTATTCTATCCTAGTATATTCTGTATGCATAAAAATCGACACAACGACTGGGCCTATTTGCTAAAAATCGACACGGTCAAAAATCTGGGTGCCCATGTAGAGGCACAGATATAATGTTAGTACTTTGAAGTATTAAACAGTAGATCACGCTTTGAATATTCAATGTGTGTGGATTGTAGTCTTCTGAATGAATTGCTGTGTACTAGGCTGGGCACAGTGATAAGCACTGACAAGAGTCATCACGATGGGTACTGTATACCCCTTTAACCACCATTTTCATGGCGGAAATAAGGGTCGGGGATAAAGTGCGCGGTACCTGCTACCTTCTTGATAGCTCTTATCAGTATCTATCACCTAACAATCCACAGGCATCATACTTTAACCTATTTTCCTATTTTATCCTTTTTTTGAGCACATATACCTATTTTACCTATTTTATCCTATTTTTTGACAAATAATACCTATTTTACCTATTTTCTGAGGGGTGGAGGTGATATTTTCCATTTCTCATACAAAATCATACCTGAGAACTGTGTTGGTTTATGTGATTCATCCATATCCAATGAGATATTTTCTTGTCTCCTGAAAGTATGACTCAGTCTCTAAAAGCCCCAGAAAACGCCATTTCCAAAAATTTGCCACCAAATTTTCAAAAATTTCTGGGTGCAGTATAGCTATTTCTCATCTGATTGAAATTGACATTTTCTTTGTCATTGCAAGTGCACATGTCACCATAGCTAGGTCTACCCTCCACTGGCATGCATATGTTGCTGACATTGACTTTTGACCCTTTATTATTTTCCCAGATCCATAGGACGGGTGAGGTAGCCTGGCCCTCTTAGGGAGTGCTCATTCCTTTAACGGGCGGGGGGGGAGGGGTTTGGATCCCTTGACTCCTCTAAGGGGGTGGGGGGTGAAAATTTTCTAGCCCGCTCCATGCAAAATCACACCATCCTCCCACCTTATGTTGTTAAAATGTGAGATATCTGAGCCAAAGTGCACCAGATTGCACCATTTCAAGTCTAGAACTTTTAGAATGCTCCAAAATCTTAAAGATAAGGGATCAATAGAGATCCAAACCTAGATATCTTGTGTCAAATTCCCATAATGTATCCCTTCAAAATGAATGTCACCACCACCCGAGCAGAAAGAAATTAACAAATTGACTCCTACCTTTCTGACCCAAGTACTGAACAATGTATACAGCTTTACAGGCATGCAAACTCCTCAGATTTCTCAGATTTCTTTTTCTCCAAATTGGTCATTCTTGTGATTCGTCCAGATCCAATGAGAACTATGTTTACCTTTATGTGGAGGGGGGGGGGACTTGTAATTTCATCAGGCATGCAGATCAAAATTCATAAAATTTGACCATTTGCCTTCTTGATTTTCAAAATATTCTTGGGGGGCATGCCCCCAAACCCCCCTAGTACTACTGTGACGTGATCTGCAAATGACCACATAACTCTTTCAATGATGGTTTAAGATGGGGGGTAGACATGCTAGATGTGCCAAAATGCATCAGTTTGCATCATTTGAAGTCAAGAATTTCAAAATTTTCCAAGACTTTTCAATCCAAAAATGCCAATCATAAAGCAAAGGCTGCCTAATACAGATCTTAGCTTTGATACAATTCTGGCCAAAATGCACCAGAATGCACCATTTGAAGTCTACATTTTCAAATGTTCCCAAAAGTTTCCCCCTAAAAACAGGCTACATTCATTATTGGCCAAAAGGAAACAGAATGCACCATTGCCGGTCTCAAAACCTTTCCTTTAAAAAGATGAGGCCCAAATCATCTGAGATCTGAGTTGTTTTCCCCAAAATGCAGAAGAATGCACTATTTCAAGGCTAGATTTCCAATTTTCCTAAAAAAAATTAACAAGTTCCCTGCCCCAATCATAGAGAATAATTCAGAGCTGAGCTTTAATATATTGTGTGCCAAAATGCATCAGAATGCGGCATTGCTAATCATAGACTTTCAAATTTTTTCCTCTTCTGAGTTTGAATGTCTGGCTCTTAATACATTACATGTAGAAATCAGAATACATCATTACAACTGTAAACTTTTGAATTTTCTCTGCACTCCTATAAGAATGCAGTGTATGTCTTCTAGATTTTCAAAATAAATTCCCAAAAAAATTCCCATGAGGGTATGGCCCCTGAACCCTTAGATTTGTCACTGCGCTGCACTTGCACAATTTTGGACAAAATAGTTCTCAAACTTTGTCTGCCCATTAAGCATTTTTATGCACTATAATCAGGGGGCTGAGGTAAACAGCCATACAACTGTTGTTAGGCCCTTGACTTTTGGATGTCTATTCTATATCTTCCTATTTTGCTATACGTGTCATTATTGACATCATCATTAGCCCTACTGGTCAATGGGAACAACACATCCAATAATGTTAAATGTTGAAAAAGCCTGACTAAAGTCCTAGTTTATACCTATTTTAGCATCAACAAAACTGCAGAAATATGTATTTTTTCCTATTTTTTGCGTGGAAATATACCTATTTTATACCTATTTTATTTTGGAAAGGTGGTATGACCACTGGATCCATGACAAATACAGTTGAACACACAGTAGAACCAAAAGAATCTTTCAATTTAAAGTGGCACAATTGCCGAGCGTATACCACTCACAATTCTAGTACTGTTCTAGTCTACTATGTGTTTAAGTGCGAGTGGTGAGAATGCCCCTTTAACTTAGGCAAAATGAGAAAAAAAACTCTGCTTGTTTGTATTCCTTTAGATACGTCCCTTCAGACAAGCTCACCTTAACCGCGACACGGACCGTGAGTTGTACAAGTTGACGAAGTACCTGAAAGACATTGCAAAACTTGATGATCTCAGCGCACTCAACCACCGCAAGTGGGAAAGGTCAGTCACCTTATTGAATGGTCAATAAATCCTATTGGGAATTATGTTAAAGATTTGTAATTGACTCAGGGTGGTACACCACCCAGAGCCTTATGCAACGCCTCATGAGGGGTTGCATCAAGATAGTGAAACTTCATTTTTGAGGGTGAATTTTGACATGAGTCCATGGTTTAAAAAATGTAAAAACTTGACAGATGGACAGATTAGACACTCAGGTTTATGGAACATCGTTCACTCATATCAATATTCACCTCTAACCATTTGAAATATTGAAAAAATAAAACGTGACAAAAAAAAAGAAATTTAACTCTTAAGTACTAGAATCGATTATCGTCTCCATTACGGTCCACACAACGTCAGTGCTAAGTCAATGGCAGGTATCTTTTAATACTAGGTGAGACACTTTTTGTAAGACCTTTTCTGTGTGTTGGCCCTGCATTATCTTTGAATATCTTGAATTACATTAATGTGTGGATAGATATAATATAGGTACAGGGGTGTGAGCAGGGGAGGCTGGGGCTGATATGGCTGGTTGAGGTGTATGGTACAGACCGGTGATTTTTGACACAGGGTCCCCCTCCTCCTCCCACCAAGGGTGTGTGTGTACAATACCGCGACTGACAGCGGAATTTGAGGGTAGTTTTGACTCGGGAATATGTTTCTGCGGTCAGAATTGACAAATAATTCAGTGTTCCTGAAATGATATTTATAGATTATGTCTTTCAGTCAACCAATTTAATCACTTTATCACCCTCATCCTGAGTCATTTGTGATGTTAATCACACGTTCAATCTTTCACGATTGAGCTGTCAATGTTGTCAAGCCCTGTCCAGGGTGCTCCCAGGTGTATTGGCACTTCTTGTATTGGCACTTCTTGTGTGGGCAGTTTCAAATTGTACAGTTTGAATGGTTAGGCTACACTTGTGCCTTTAATGCGTTTTGTCGACGGTTTATACGAACATGATCATATTTACTATTTCTTTTAGATACAAACCCAAGAAATCTAAGAAACCAGATGACAGTGATCCCAAGGAAGACAGAGAAGAAGAGACCACATAGACTTTATAGCATTCTATAGAATTCAGATGATGTAGATGTTCGTTGTAGCTAAAGGATTTGGTTTTGTAGATTTATGATATGCAGCATGACCAATCTCAAGTCATCTGTCGTGAGTTCTCTTAAAACTTGAGGATGACAAAGAACATGACATTTGAAACGTGTATTCCATTGGTGTAAATAGCAAGTCATACTAATATCACCAGGCCTTAAAGACAATATTCTGGTACAAATGAGATTTTGTAGCTATTAGGTTTATCTTGAAATAGTTGAGATAATTCCATCCATGTGTTGAGTAGTGCGTAAAAAACGCTTGAAGCATTATTCTTCACCCTTTTTGGTCATTGAGAGACTAAATCTTTTCTACATATTTCTAGTTGTGTCACACAAAGAAAATGAATTTTTGACCATTTGGTGTTTAGTTTCCATTGTATTTTTGTTGTGATTTGTGCACATTTCCAAAAGAAAGGCTTTCAAAGCAGAATAAATTTGTTTAAATTTACATGAATGATATATATATAATATGTATTCAATTGGAGAAGAGTGATAGTGTCTTTGATCCTACTTTGAAGTGGGGAATATAGCAAAACTACTACTTGCTGCCTATCATTGTAGCATTGATATATACATATATCTCATGGATTAATACATTGTAGTCATAACGGTGTATGTCCTATTCCTGATGTTAGAACTAGACTTGAACGTGTTTGTCCAGTTTCTCCAGCATTTGGATTCATGTGAAAAATAGATAAAAACGAAATTATTCAAAAATAATCAGTTTCAATGGCTGGTAGCAATCAACAGGACTGAAGATACATAACTGCGAATGTTTCAAATACTCTTGTAGTATCAATTGCTTAGTAACACACAAATCAAACTTAATTTAAACGTTTACCTCATTTGCTCCTTCGTGAGCGTCATCTCTTGAATAGAGAATTTGATTTATGTAATGTATTGAAATACAAAGAAATGTAACATCTTGGATATAGGCTCTGAACGCACGGATTACTGCTACTGTAAATCGTTAACAAAAAAAAAGAGATAAAGAGCAGGTTCGGTCTGGATGGCATGTGAACCTGGTCGAACTTAACTTATATCAGTGGCAAAGTTCGGATAGCTAGAGATTATATTGATGAGCTTGAGTAGGGCGTAGAGGTGATATGGGATCGTGTTGACATCGTAAAATAAGGGTTCCTTCCACTTTGGCTACAAATTCTAGGAGAAACGGATTACACTTCTATTGGCTACAAATTCTGAAGCCCTCTCAACAAAGATTAAACTATATTCCATATATCTAAGAATTATCTCACTTTTGTCAAGACTTAGTTTTCTATATTTGTTTTAGAAAATACAAATGCCTATAAAAATGAATGATTTGTACCAAAATGTATCTATAGACGAAACGTATATGCAATATTCATATTACAACTGTTAACAAAGGTTGGCGTATTGGGAATTTTTAGTTATTATAGGACCAGGTAAAAGTAAAAGCCCTCATCCAAAAGGTCTTATAGTACTCTAGTACCCTGTGCCATTACTCGCCACTGTACGATTTCAGCTATATACCTAGTACTTGACGAAGCCTTTGAGGCAAGATATCAATTTGTGCTTAATCTTGATGTGCTCGTGTTGTTACTTTATTATTATTACCATTATATGCGTGTTTGTGTGTATGATTATTGATGCAAGACTAAAAGGGAGACTGTCGGACATACTCTTCTTCCAGAATAAAGAATATGGATGGATCCTCTCCTGCCTTTGGACATAAATAGTGGTCTAGTTGGAACCTTACTTGAAAAGCAAAGGATGTATACGTCTTTCCTGTCAAACGTGTTATCACATTGAATAAAGGGATGTCCTTAACTAAAAGCATGAATTGGTGGGTTTTATTCATATGTCCTACAGAAGTACAACAAAGTTATTTTGTGTAATCTCATTTCATTTATTAATACATTTTCACAAGCAGGCCTCACGTATACTATCACTACATACTTGGTCTTCAGTTGTCACGTTCACTCTGGTAATCCAAATAGCCACCGTCTTCATATCTCTACCTTGATTACGATAACAAATTTATAGAATGATTTCTGTTTTGGCATATACATGTGATATAATTCACATTGGCCTTTATTACGTCAATATATTCAAGACTAGTTGATGTCCACTGGAATTACAGGTATCCATATTTCATGAACCAATTCTTCTGTTGAAAAGTATACCTCAACGAAAATGGAAAATTCATATTCCGACTGGAAATATAGCTTCTTATTCAAAAAAGCTCGTAAAGCTGTCCACGATTTGAGAGAACAGTTGTCACTAACATCCAAAAACAAGTTGTTTTATTTGTGCCTTAAGAGCGCAACAGAATATGGCGATAACAACTAAAAAAACAAGTATATTATCCAATCTAGCCATGACCTAAGCACGCCTTAAAATACACACACATACTAATATTATGTACACGTTGATCCTATCACAAGCAATTCAGATTTGCTCAATTATGACATGGAAACTATAGAAGTCTATTTCGGGATGCGCTTCAATTCATTTGCCAGCCATATGGAGAAGCCGAGGAGGACGAGTGAACCGCTCTGGTGAGTGGCGGCCAACGTTATGGGCACGAAGTTCAACAGTGTGGCTATACCCAAACCAACCTAGGGGCAAAATAGAAAAATAACTTTTGTTAAACACAGTATTCTTGATAGCACTTCCTGGTTTAGTTTCACCTATTAGCTACAGTCATTTAATTTACCTGTCATAATGGATGAACAAAGTAAACTGGGAATTAGAATAGTGAAACGATTCTGAAGGATTTATTTTTAGATTTGCATTCATTGTACCATCACCAAGGGGATTTTGATAAATATTCTGTCGGCAGATGAAAATTTCTGCATCTAAAATGAGCAGGAAACTTGCCGCATTAGCAAATCTTGACATACCTGAACGAAGGCCATGCCAGCAAGGCAGTTGGCAGCCATCATGGCTCGGGCGGGGAGTGGCGTGCGTCGTGCGAGGAACCAGAGCGCGATAGTAGCTGTTCCGGTCACCTCACCCTGAAACAGAAATCACATGGATGAAACAGGACTTTGATTTTTATTTAAAAAATTATATCAAAATTACTTCATATGCATTTATTCACATATGTTTTGATATCAAACGTGACAACCACGACGAGATAAAGGTTTGAGTGAGGGAAATTAAAGTGGCTCTACATCAGGTTATTTAGATTTCCATAATATTTCTGGTATATAAACACTAATGCTTAATGATGTAAGAAAAACATGACCATTATAAATAATTGTTAGTATTTCCCAGTTTATAGATCAAAATGAATGGCCTTAATTTACCAAGAGTCTGTGATTGAACTGCACTGTTGTATGATTCTCAAAGAAGTTCTTCCACTTGGGCTCAAATGCCATGATGTCTGATGGGATCCACCGATCTGCAAACTTGGGCCACGTGTTGTAGACGAGTCCAGCATCCAGACCCGCCACAAAGGCACCTGGAGGAAAACATGTTCAAAATCTCAAAATATAGGAATCTATTTTGATATTAAAGATCTCAGGGGCATAATCATTCATATTTAGACATAATTTATACAGACAGAGAATTCTGACATCCATATTACTCAGGTACGTGTAATATTGCACAGGATGGTGAATAAATACAATCTCTTGTGATTTGTCCCGTTCTTTTTTTAACTAGACGCTGCTTGGATCCACAATGTTTTATGGGTAATTTAACCTATCTACAACATTAAAAGATCGTGGGTTATATCAGGGACACAAGGCCATCGCGTTTTCAAGTACATGTATAATGTAGTACTGAAGTACAGCTTTTCAGTACCCGTGCGGGTTATAGGGTTTTTGTAACGTCTGGGTGCGGGTTATATACCAGGTGTGAGTTATACAACTCATGTCACTGTCCATGATTGGTATCGGGAAAAGGTATGTGAAGGGGATTACCTGAAGCTGCTGTGAAGAAGACTAAGGCCATGGTAATGTGAGAGAACTTCGCGAGCTGCATGATCTGTGGTGTCTTGGTATACCCCTGGAAAATAATTAGTATATAGCTATTACATACATAAGTATTAATTGAGGAGGATTTCCCTAAAAATCCAGATTCGAGTTTGTGGTATAGGTAAAAATTGATAGGCTGCATTGGTAGGAATCAGACAGCCAAATGTTGTTACTAGTAGTCAGATTATAGCTTTCTGTGCTTTAACCATTTGAGAATGGCTTAGTGCAACAATGCATCATGCCCTTGGTCATCATGATGCATGAATATAGCATTGGTGAGTAACTCGCCAGTGCTGCATTCAAGCATGGTTGAGACACCCTTGAAGGATCGGCATGATGAACCAATGCAGCACTGATGAGTTACTCTTTTAACGACATTCCGTCATTAAAGGGTTAACATTGTTGAGTATACTAACTGCGTTGATGGGGAGGAGGTGTTGCAGCCCAGACCAGAGGAAGCCTGAGTAGAGGACGAGCGCTGCGCTGAGATGGGAGGCAAGCCGGTACTGAGAAACACGCGGGATCTCATACGCGTTCTCCTTCTCCGTCAACCCGCTGTTCACCATGAAGATACCCAGACACGCCTGTAGGTGGCGCGTTTAGATAAATGAAAATGGAGTAAATACAGAAATGAAGTAAAAACAGAGTTATGCATATGACAAGGTAGAATGTGAGGAAACTTGAAGATGATCTTGCATTAGTTTTGGGTGCTTATAAAACTTTGTTTGGTCTCATATCTTTTCTTTTTTTTGTAATCACTTAAAGTAAAGTACCGGGTTTCATCAAGTTTACATCAAATATACCAATATGTAATTTCACAATGCTGCGTTCAAATACATCTCACCTGTAAGCCTAGCAGACCTCCGTAGATGAAGACCCTCTTCTTCATGGCCTTGGCGAGGTATCCCTTCTTCCAGAAGTAGATGGCGGGGAGCAGGAACACCCCTCCCACCATGCGGCCCCAGATACGGTGTGACCACTCCATCAAGTAGATGAACTTGAACTGACTCAGCGTCAGGTCTTGGTGAACACTGATAAGGCATGGGGAGATAAGGATTGGCATCGTATCGTAAAACGTATTTCGAATTTTTTGTTTAGATATTTAAGATTGTGGATGTAGCTTGCTAGGTGTTATCTTGCATGTAAGTGTGATTGTGTCCGACAAAGGAAGCCGCCAATTACACTGGGACTGGTTGAGACATTTTTGTCTTTTTTATGCGAGGGAAACTTGAAAGTGGATTAAGTAGTTTTGGTGTATGAAACAAACCAATGTGGACTAACCTCAATTCTTTTCAGATACACGTACATGAAGCATTATTTTCCTCTAAATCTTTCTTTTTAATGTTTGATTCATTTCTAGAATTTGTTACACTATGTTACTCTCCCATGTTATTACAAGTTGTATTATATTATGTACTGTCATTGGTAAAGGTCCGCTGCCCCCCCCCCATTTTTTTATTATCACACAAACCAATGTGAAACACTTACTACTTGTACTCAGGCGTCTCTTTGTACATTTCAAATGCCTTATCCCAGTCATCTGCACCCACTGGGGGTCGGACGCCGCTCACGGGGTCCCATTTGGTGATGGATAAACCAGATTCAGTCAACCTAAAAAAAACAAGTAATAGTAACATAAATAATACACTTAAACCCGGAGAAATGATTCAATCGTGCGGGTAGGAGAGCGCTTTGGGGAAGGGAGAGGCTGGATGGCATGATATAATGTGCGGTGTAATGTGTCAGACGTGACAGATGGGGACTGGGTTAAGGGGGATGGGGGGACTTAATGATGAAGGGAGTATATGTGGTTGTCATGTCACACATTTCTTATCAAGTAGTTGATTACTTTTGGCCTGTGGGGTCGGGGTAAGTTTGGTGACCAATGAGTAATGTACTGTACAATATGATATTGTCTACATTTTCTTTTTGTGAGTGTGATACTGTATCCAGAACTCTTATAAAAGAGACGAAAGAAATAATGTATACCCGGTACATGCAGTTACTTTTTTTTTTTAAGAAAAGGTAAATGGTAGAAATTGGCCTTCACTTGCCTGGTGACCCCGCCAAGGACGACTGCCCCAACACACATCCCGGCGCACGTGACCAGCCACAGGCCGACCTTCCACTGGGCGTTAGCGCTGATCTCAGGGTAGGCACGGGTAGCGGCCGACTCGGCCGCTGCAGATATTGTGCTCTGTCGACATCCTTGGGTGATCTAGTTCACATAGTAGACATATACCGCGGTAATAAAATTGTTTGCCACATATTCACTCTTTTGGTTAGACAGTTCACGAAGTAAAAATTGATGGTGTGATTTACATCACATGTGACCCAGGGTAATGAGATTTTTATGTATAAACAGCTGGTGGGTATGTATCCAAAATGTAAGATATTTGGTGGTTTCTTAATGTATCACATAAGAAATCAAATGTTTAGTTGTAGGAATCATTTCGATAGTTATTACATAAGTCCAATCGATGTGGGAGTGCTATTCCCAAAATATGTTGATTGTGCAACAACTGTCAGATCTATACGGTTTGGACAGCGTCTAGTAGGGTAACCACAAGTTAACTATAAGTTGTTAAATGGTCTCTATTATTGCTTAATCTATTAGTTTAAATTCATGCTTTATTGAATGAGGCCACAGAGGTGTATTTTTAGTAATTTGATGGTGTGATTTACATCACATGTGACCCAGGGTAATGAGATTTTTATGTATAAACAGCTGGTGGGTATGTATCCAAAATGTAAGATATTTGGTGGTTTCTTAATGTATCACATAAGAAATCAAATGTTTAGTTGTAGGAATCATTTCGATAGTTATTACATAAGTCCAATCGATGTGGGAGTGCTATTCCCAAAATATGTTGGTTGTGCAACAACTGTCAGATCTATACGGTTTGGACAGCGTCCAGTAGGGTAACCACAAGTTAACTATAAGTTGTTAAATGGTCTCTATTATTGCTTAATCTATTAGTTTAAATTCATGCTTTATTGAATGAGGCCACAGAGGTGTATTTTTACTAATTTGATGGTGTGATTTACATCACATGTGACCCAGGGTAAAGAGATTTTTATGTATAAACAGCTGGTGGGTATGTATCCAAAATGTAAGATATTTGGTGGTTTCTTAATGTATCACATAAGAAATCAAATGTTTAGTTGTAGGAATCATTTCAATAGATATTACATAAGTCCAATCGATGTGGGAGTGATATTCCCAAAATATGTTGATTGTGCAACAACTGTCAGATCTATACAGTTTGGACAGCGTCCAGTAGAGTAACCACAATTTAACTATAAGTGGTTAAATGGTCTCTATTATTGCTTAATCTATTAGTTTAAATTTATGCTTTATTGGATGAGGCCACAGAGGTGTATTTTTAGTAGTGTAGCTGTTGGCTATTCTAAGATAGGCATCGGCTATGAAAAACTCCAGATTCGAAAATAGGTTGTTCAGAAATTACACTTTATTCATTTTGACATACGGCTCGTAATCATACAGACGGATAGTAACAATCAAATAGGCTTCTGAACACCAGTGGTCATATGAACATACAAGAGGTATACGCTCACGGTCTAGTACATAATTCCCGAGTTCCAAGGCTCTCTTCCATCATGGTTAACTCCACTTGGACCAGACTCCGCGGGAGGAGTTCTGTGTCCGGAGTTGTCCACCAGTGCGTCTATCTCCTCTAGTTCCCCCAGAGGGTAGAACAGAGAGAGACGCAGGGTGACCAAGTTGGAAGCAGCGACAGGACTAGGCCTAAAAAGGTACAACAGAGTTCGGGGAAGCTCTGTTGTGGAGCAGTCGAGCTGGCCGAAGTGCACAGCAAGACTGGGTCCTCGATTAGCAGAACCCCAGGTCTTATGTACTCATCCTTGTGTAACTCTCTTCATTACTCGTAAACACTTGAGTTCCCGAGGAACTCCGGGTAACCACGCACCGGTGCATCCGGGCCGACACGGTACCCGAGATATGTCGGGTGACACGTGGCGGTCACAGCTCAATGCACATAACCAGGCTGCGCTCTCTCAATCCTCAGGTGTAGACTTATGTAACTATATACCCGGCACCAGACAGGAGCGCGGCCCGGATACACGGCAACACACATACCCAATATAACCCAAACTGGTTCTATAGAAATAGTATAGCGTCGACCCACTACAGTAATTTCCTTTTTTTTTGTGACTTATGTAATCTCGCGACAGGGTAAAAATGTACAATGTTTTAAGTTCAAAGAGCTGGTACATATCATAAGTCAGATATTTGACGGTTTATTGATGTGTATAACATCATTAACATGAGTCAACCATGTTTAAAACATGTAGGAACCATTTGTATAGTTATTAACTGTAAGTGGCCAGATGGTCCCTATTATTGTTTAATCTATTAGTATACATGTCTGTCGTATTGAATGAGGCCACAGAGGTGCCCTTTTTCCCTTTTTTTTCCATTTAGATAATGCCGGGGCAGTGTGAATATGTACAATATTTTAAGTTAAACCAGCTGGTGCCTATCACAAAAGTCAGATATTTGGTGGTTTATTGACGTATAACACGAGTCAAACATGTTTAAAACGTGTAGGGACCATTTTTATAGTCATTGCTTAAGTCTGTGGGAATGATTATAATAAAGTTATTAATATTACTGAGTTTGACTTTTCACATTTGAACTGGAAATGTACATTTAGAGATAGTCTCACCCATATAATACCTATGTCATGGTAACTGTTTGAATAAGTGAAATGGAAATATACCAGAGAATATTATGCGTGTGATCACAAAAGATCGCTAAAGGCTCAGGGTTCTGGTTCCTTTGTTAAATGTTATCTTGTCAGTGGATATATTCATTATCAGGAAAACAAAGTCATTTTGTAGGCCCATGTAAAACCTATAGTTCTCTTCTGTTTTGTTGTTGCGATTTACATTGTATACATAATCATAAAAAGCACGTAGCAGGAAGTTCTGTTTTGGGCATATGCCTACCAACACTGTACTTACTTGTTTTGCACCCGGTGAGAGTTTGAAGAAGTTCCGCCATGTGGTAT
This sequence comes from Harmothoe impar, assembly GCA_947462335.1. Classification (NCBI taxonomy): domain Eukaryota; kingdom Metazoa; phylum Annelida; class Polychaeta; order Phyllodocida; family Polynoidae; genus Harmothoe; species Harmothoe impar. Next base: position 57,429,081 of record OX381707.1, on the reverse strand, counting down.
GCTGAAATGTAAAAGACCTTTGAATTCCGTTTCAATGCTACATGTATTATCTATATCATTTCCAACTGATCCAGACCTTTGAATTTTATACGTTAGATGATGCTTACCATTACCAGTTCAAAAGTTAAGCCTACATATATGCAAATCTGCCTTTAAAATGCAAATGTCAATGGATACCTTTACATAAAGTATAAAACACATCCCACTTAATTTGGGATTTATTAACCAAATCACGCCAGAAATGACTCATTTCATGAACTGGGCCCATTGGATTGTTACTTCTAACATGTTCATGCAGAAACTAGCATTTGGATCCCACATGGTTTTTATTTCATATTTTCATTCCGAGGAGAATGTCCAGGGAGAGAGTCTTGTTTCTATACTAGAAAAAGTTACTTTTTTGTTCTTTACTCTTCAAAATGTTGATGGTGTGCTTCACATAACAAGTGACCCAGGGCTCTGATAACTTATGATTGAGACTCCACAGGGAGAGTCCGCAGGAAGAGCCTGCAGGGAGAGTTCGCGGGAGAGATTCCGAGGGGGAGAGTTCACGAACAGAGTCCATGGAGTCTGCTGAGAGAGTCTGCTGAATGAATCTCAATCTGTGGGGAGACTACGGAGAAACCATGGAGAGGGCCAATTGAAAGCCCACTGAGAGTTCGGGGAGAATGTCCAGGGAGAGTTTCCGGGGAGAGAGTAAGTGGAAGAGTCCATGGGAGAGTCTGGGAGAGACTGGGGAGGGGGGAGAGCCTGAGGCGTAGAGTCTGCTGGGTGAGAGAATTTTAGGAGGGTCCACAGTGAAAGTCCACCTGGGAGAGTGCGCCAGAGATTCTACAGAGAGTCCTTGGAGAGTATACTAGGGATGTCATTGAGATTCCCAAAGTCAGGGTAATTTTAGCATAAAACAGTGAGATAAAGGGCGTTAATGTATGTATCACATTGGGTTATTAGCAATATAACAACATGTTTGGCTACAGTTTAAGACTAATTTAAGATAAATCTGCCAACATGCTCATAAAATGTGAGTATGTAAAGACTCAGAAGTTTGAGATAATTTCTTGAGGGAAATATTTGTCCAAGAAGCCTGATGAACCTACAGGGCTCTTCTACATCATTTTTGGAATCAGAAAAAGTTACTTTTGTAAGGCTATAGTCCAGCGAAAATTAGCTAAACATGATTTGCCACAGTGTAAATGACTTTCTTTTTCTAGATTTTCACATTTTTGGTGACTTTCTTGTGGAAATTAAAATTGTATCCCTCTAGTTATATAATGCCACTAACATATGTTAATCTGCTAATATTTAGCTTTAAGGAGGTACCATTGGTTTGTTGATAGGCCTTTTTCAATCAAATTTCTCTCAATATTTATGTACAGATATGCCGCACACACAGCCCATGGTTAAGTAAATGTATAACAATATATCACACACATATATTTATACACATAAAACTTCTCCTCCTGTGATCACATGTAATGGCAAAAACGATGAAGGTAAAAACGCGAGTGAATAAAAGCTGGTGACGTTTCATCAAAAAAAAAAAAAAAAAAAAGTGTCGGTGTTATCTTAATATTTTGACAAATATGCCGACCGAGAAATGGCAGAAACTATTTTACAATATTGATATTTAAAGTGCCTTAGAATCTCTTCTAGTTGGAATTTAAACTTGCTTTGAAGTGCTCTGAAAAGCTGCTTTCAAGGCCCTTCGTGCTATTTCTTGTGTAATTCTGGTGAGATGCTATTTTGGGGCTGTCATCGCTACTGTGGGGAGATGCTGCAGGAAGAGTCCTGGGGAGGGGCTGAGGGCAGAGAACTTCAGGGAGAAAGTCGGGACTGCAGAGTCTGCAGGGAGAGTCCATAGGAGAATCCCCAGGAATGTGAAGCTTGACATTCATTACTCAAGGGCCTCAAGGGCCAGGGCTATGACAACACACTGTTTTATCGCTCAAATAACATTAGATAACCTACCTGCCGACTCACAGAATGAGTGGGTCCATTTTGTTGAAGTAATCTTCTACAGAATTCATTCCCACACCTTTGGTTGGCAAGTACAAGTCTTGACAACATCTTGGAACCAATGAAACCCTGGAAATGTGTAGTCGTGCTCTCGGTCAGGTGCTGGTTTCATAACTTTGTGCGGGCCTTTCCTTTCCTTTCCTCGGCGTCTTCCCTGATTGGTCAGGGAGCTCAGTCACGTGGTGTCGTGACGGGCTACGCTTCGAAGTAGTATTTTCAGTACTGCTTCTTTGTTGTTGTTTTTTTTGTTTTTTAGGTTTTTATTTCAGTTGTTGTTCTTTCCACTGTTTGATGGTCTTCGTTATCCTTTTAATTTTTTTTGCTGTTGTTTTTATTTCTTCTTTGTCCTCTGTGTAGAGTTGTTTTGGTGTTATTTTTGTGTCTTCGTTGGTATGTAGTCCTTCGCATTCTTGTAGTATATGTTCCTGTGTTTCTTCTTTTTGGCCACACCCCCTGCATATTTTATCATGGAACATATTTCTGAAGTTTCCTTTTATTTCCATCATTCTCGTCCTAGCCTTAAATGTGTTGCTGGTATTGATTCTTGTTTGGGTGGTCAGGTAATTTGCTGCTCCCTTGTTGTTATCTTCTGTGTTAGCTAGTAGGTGTTGGTATTTGCTTTTGTCCTTTCCGCTTTCTTTCATTTTCCGTTCTTGCTCCTCTTTCACTTTCGTCTTGATTTTTTTTTTCCACTGTTTCTTTGTTGTATTTATGGGATTGGTATCCTCTTTTTCTCCTATCTCTTCGAGCATCTTTTTTGTAATAGACCACCATGAGGTTGGTGATGTATCTTCCTTAATACCTCTCTGGAATTCCTCTGATCCTTTATAGATCTTGTGCATGTAGTTTAGCCTCCTTTCTAGGATTCTGTGTTCGGCGTCTAAGATGTTGAGTTCTCTGTATATGCTTTCTCTTGGTGTGCTTTGGGGGATTTGTATTATCCTCTTGATTATGTTGTCCAGGATTCTGTTTATTTTGGCATTCTGTTGTTTATTGGGCGCCCAGGTTTCGCACCCGTATAGTATAATTGGTACTATGCATGTTTCCATGAGTTTCCACATTGTTTCCATTTCAACTCCCCTAAAGTTGTCGTCCTTTGCTATGTACAGTATTGTCTGCATAGCTGCCTCTGTCTTTTTTTGTATTTGCACTATGTGGTCCTCTAGGTTATTTCTGTTGTTGATTTCTTCTCCTAGGTATTTGTATTGTGGGTTGTATTGTAGGGTGAAGTCGTCTATTTTGTGTGTTGCTTCTTGCAGTTTTTTTCCTATTTTTAGAGTCTTTGATTTTTCTTGGCCAAATTTGATTCTGTACCTGTTTGCAGTGTCCTCTACTACCTGTAGTGCTTTTTGGTGGTCGTTGTGGTTGTTCGAGGTTATTGCCACGTCGTCTACCCACAGTAGGCATTTGCTGTTAATTGTTTCGCTGTTTTTGATGTTTTTGCTTATTTCATCCATCATGTTTGCATATTGTGTCACTGATAGGACTCCCCCTTGTCTTATGCTGTTTTTCATGTAGATTTCTCTTGTTGGGCCTTTGTTAGTTCTTATCTTGGCCCTTAGGTTGCTGTTGAGTTTTCTTGTGATGTTCCATAAGGCCTTGTCACATCCACTCTTGTTGAGTGTGTACATTGTTGCGTCCTGCCAGGCCTTGTCGTATGCCTTTGTGACGTCTAGGAAGGTGATTATTGTGTCTTTTTTGTTTTCCTTGTTTTTTCTTATTTCTTCTTTTAGGCTGAGTATGTGGTCCACTGTGCTTGCTCCTTTCCTCCCTCCTCCTTGCTCATGGGTTATATTGATATCTTTTACTATTCTGTTATTTACTAGTCTCTCGTAGAGTTTGCCGAAGTTGCTTGATAGGGTTATGCCCCTCTCGTTTTCGCATTTCCCTCTTTTTCCCTTTCCTTTGTATATTCTTATTATTTCACCTTCTTGCCATTGTTTTGGGATGTTTTTCTCTTTTGTTATTTTATTTATCACTCTTAGGATAATTTTTTTGGTGTTCCTATCTGCTTTTATAAATACCTCATTTGGTATGCCATCCGGTCCTGGGGCTTTGTTGTTTTTTAGTGTGCGGATAGTATCGTTCAGTTCTTTTTCCGTGAAGGGTTTGGTTGTTGCCCCTTCAGTTTCTTCCTGTAGTTTGAGGATTTTGCTCTCTATGGCTTTTGTCCATGATTCATATTGTGGTGTTCCTTCCCTTGCCTGGTATAGCTTTTCATAGTAGTCCGCGATATGGTCTTTTGTTTTCTGTGGGTCGGTTATCTCTTGGTTGTTCTCATCTAGCATTGGGTAGCTCTCCTCTGGTTTGGTCGTGATGCTTCTTCTTGTTTTCCAGAAGTATCTTGACTTGACTCCTCCTTCTGCTATGATCCGTTTCATTACTGCTTCTGCTTTCTCTTTTTCGCTGGTTTTTAGTTTTTCGCACAGGTTCTTTTGTGCTTTGATGTATTCTTCTTTTTTCCCCAGTATCTGTTCGCTTCTCTCTTTGTCCTTTAGGGCTTTGTTGTATATCCCTTTCTTTTCCCTCTTGTCCTCTCTCATTTTCTTCACTTGCTCACTTTCTTGTATTCTGCCTTTGCCTCTTATTGTTATTTTTCCTATGTTTTTTTTCATGCTCTCTATCATGGCTCTTTCTACCTTGTCGTACCTGTCTTCCGTTTTCACTGTTGCTTGTAGTTGTTTGTTTACTTTGCTCCAGGCTTCTTCGTCTCCTTTGCGCCATTTGGTTCTGCTCTTGTTCTCTGCTTTCGGTATTGATGTTTTTATTGTCATGAGTATGGTGTTGTGGTCGGTTTCTTTTTTGCCTTTGAGCCTGTGGGTTCCTTCTATGTCTATCCTTACCTCTTCTATTTGCTTATTTATGCTTTCACTGCATAGGATGTAGTCTATTATGGATTTTTCCGCTGTGTTTGTTCTGTTTTCTCGGGTCCATGCCATGTATTCGTCCCTTATTGTTGGTATGCAGAGGTTTGTTTCATTGACCATTTCCACTAGGTACGTTCCATTTCTGGTTGTTGTTTGTCTGATGCCTTTATCTCTGTTTTCTATTGCGAGGCCGGAAGTTGACATTTTTCATTCTCCAAGCAGATTTTCAGGCAACGGTGCTTGGAGATTGCTGCACGCTGGTGCTCGGCGACGTAGCTCTCAAGGCGGGTACCGACCATAACAGCTAAAGCGGACGTCATGGCGCGGGATTCAGAAGTTCTTCTGTCCTCTTCTCAAGATTTACTTCAAGATTGGCTACTTGATTACGTTTATCACCTTGCATTAGATGAATTCACAAAAGAGGGAACAGTTGATAATGCGTTCAACAGGGATTTCATTCAGGGTAAGGCAAAATACGGTGAATAAAATGTGTCTCAAACTCGGTCACGGACACGGTGCGACGCCTGCTGACCGTATCTGGGTCAATAAACACTTGTTGTTGAGGCGTTAAAGTCCACTTGAAACAGTGGTCTAGATGAAGATAATAGCCTGAACCAACACTATGTCTATGACTATCGCGATATCAGGCTGATAGTTATTCGGCAGGTTATTCATTGGGAGTCGGAAATACCATGGGAATACTGAGAAGCCTAACCTAGGCAGAAGCAGGCCTACTGAAAGTCTAAGGGAGTGTTCATTTATTAATTACAGGGGGGGGGGGCGTGGTGAGATTTCGCGCGGAGGGGAGAAATTTTTTTACGCCCCCCTTCGAGAGCGCGTGCAACGTTTCGCGCGCCCCCTCACCGAAGGCACCGAAAATTTTTCGCCCCCCCCCCTTTGAACTATAGTAACGCGCTGGCTTTTTTGCTAAAAAGGGGCTTAAACGTTTACGCCCCCCTCAAGAGGGTTCAGAAGTTCAGGAGGGGTCGGAAATTTTTACGCCCCCCCCCCCCCCCAAACCCACCACCCCCCCCCTGTAAATAATAAATGAACACTCCCTAAATCTTAATGATGTCCATAGCAAGCATCAGTCTGCGGCCGAGTAGTCTCTGCGCGCCTCAAGTCTCCAACGTAGCCTTCACTCTCCAGCAGAGGTTTGATACTGACTAACTATGGGTGGCGGCTTGTTGGAATGCTTCAAACCATAGGTTGGACTGCCGCTCATAAGGAAATAAGGGAGTGCTCATTTTTTTATAACAGGGGGGGGGTGGTGGATTTGGGGGGGGGGGGGGGTAAAAAATTTGGACCCCTTGACCGGGGGGGGGGGTAAAAAATTTAGACCCCTCTTAGGGGGGGGTGAAAAAAATTCAACCTGTTTTGAGGGAAAAAGCCCGCGCGTTACTATGCTACAAAGGGGCGCAAACGCGCACGATTTTCGGCCTGCCGGGGGGGGGGGGTAAAAAATTTCGACCCCTCTAGCGGGGGGGGTGAAAAAATTCTGCGCGCTCCGCGCGAAATCTCACCGCCCCCCCCCTGTTGTTAAAAAATGAGCACTCCCTAATGCAGAATAAAACAATACGATAGAGGGAGGCATTGGTACGATGAGGGTGTCGCCGCCTAGTGTATTTTACAGCATAGCCATTTTGATTGGAGAAGAGATATCACGTGACCAAACTGTCATGGCGGCAAAGCTCAAACTTTGGCAGGGGAAGGGCTAAGCCATTCTTTAATATTCAAGATTTCTTCCTTTGCAAATCGATAAGAACCACAAATATCCACCAGACCTCGAGGATAATGTTTAAGGTATACGTTGATATAATTATCTAAGGAAATAAGTCATATTTGCATCTGCTAGAGATGTGCGACAGCAGAGAGTCGCAAACGGAGAATTTATATTAGAATTAGCCTATGAGCGGCAGTCCAACCATACTGCGTACCTTGGTACTGTCGCTGTATGGTTTGAAGCATTCCAATAAGGTGGCGGCCATTATCCACTGGTGGATATTGGAGAGTGATGGAGAGCTGAGCCTTACAGAGATATAATTCAGACCCACGGGTGGAGACGTCTAGCGTCAATATCTCGCGATAGATTGAGCAGGCATAGGCCTACAATTTCAATATTTGTATGGACATCATTAAAATTTGTATAACAAATGTCAACGCCCATTGATACCGTCTCTGCCGTATTTCACGAGTGGGGGCTGGGGCCATATCCCATGAAGCCGCAGGCTGAGTGGGACATATGCCCCAGCCCCCACTCGTGAAATACGGCAGAGAGGTGGTATCAATGTAGTTGATATTTGCATTTATTTTTTGATTTGAAGAGATTATTAAATGAAGAAATCCAGCTTTTTCTTAGCCCATTGAATACTACTACCTCTGTGGCGAAGGGTACTTCTATGTTTACTCGTAGTTATACCTTGGCTTAAGAGGGGGTACCGTCTTAGTCGTATGTACGGTTAATTGAATACAGACACATTCATATTTCAATGGGGGACATTGAATATGGCCCTTTGTATAGTTAAGCATAGTAAATCTTGTATTTCAAATTTAAAAAAGTGTAGCTTTTTAAATCATTCTGATATTTATAAATCCATGAAATATAGAGAAAATCATGGTCAGATTAGGGCAGGGGACCCGAATCTATCAGAAAAGGGGTCCCCTGGCCTGGTTTTCTCTATATTTCATGTACATGTATTTACAAGTAACAGAATGCTTTAAAAAAGACTTATTTTTATAGAAAGCCCTTGATGTGTAGTTTTTAACTGACCATGTTTTATTGCAATATTGAAATTTTTCCAAAAATTTGCCAAAGTTCCCACCCCACAAAAAAATTGTTCTCTGTCTGATATCAAATAGAAACTTTCGGTTCCAAATAACAAGATAAATGCTTTCAAAACCTCTTTAAATGATTGTGATATCAAAATTCTAAGTGGCAAAGAAAAACTGTCCCCTATGGCAACAAGCCTAAATAGCTGAACGCTTACACGCGCATGTACTATTCTTGCCTATGCCTATGGGTCACTACCCGGGCCATCACTCTTCAAACAGGACATTTTCTCTGATAAGGCCAAAAAAAAAAAAAGATGTGTTTCCGGTAACATCATGAAAAAAGCTAGGTAGGTAGGGTCGGATTTTTTTTTTTTTTTTTTTATTTTTTTTTGGGGCCTGGCAATTTTTCTTTCTGAAACTCCCATTCGGCTTATACGTTTTGTGTGTCTTTTATTCCCTTTCCGAAAATATGGTGCTTGAAATTGGGTTTGGCCACACCAAATAAAAAAATTGCTCAATGGATTTCACTTTTGAAAAAATGGCGCGAGCGAGCGAAATTTCTCATTAGGTCACACTTTCTTTTTTATTTGGGTTAAACCCTGTGTTGCCGAAAAGACGCCGGCACGCCGGCTTTTGCCGGCGTAGAATCTTAATGGCCGGCGTAGGGCCTAAGAACGCAGGCCAGAATGGCCTGCCACAATCTCAGCTTCCTAATGGTGAAATTATTTTTTTTCAAATCGGCCAATCAGAAGCGAAGATAGGGACATATTTGTAAATAGTTTTATATTAAATAGTTTTTCAATTTATTTTAAGTTCTTGTATAATATAAATTTATAAAGAAGTTTATGAAGGTATCTTGAAATAACAAAATACATATGGCCTGCGTGCGAAGGAAATGGCTTGCGTAAGATGCCAAGATGCAGGCCACCTTGGCCTGCGTTGAGAAAAAGTTTTCGGCAACACTGGGGTTACAGGCCCGCCGCACTAGGAAAGTCCAAAATCAGAATAAAAATAAAATTTGGATTTTACACTTTTTTTTTATTCCCTCCGATGTGTATTCCAGAGTAAACAAAATAGAGAAAAAAGAGAAAAACAGCTATCTACCTTTCATTAAGGTAAAATGGGACATCAACATTTTCTCGATTTTTGAAAATCGTTAAAAAAAAATCTATTGATGAAAGTACAATGTATTGTGTTTCTATTGTCAGATCATCCTTTTTATTGTGGATGGTGTTTTTATTTTATTTTTCCCTCCGACATTGGGATATCCAAGGTTTCGGTGCATACAATAAATAGAATACCCAGAGGCCAACTTTTATTTTATTTTTTATTTATTTTACTTCGTCCTCCGTGCGTTGATAAAGTTTTGAAGTGTCAATGGATTTTGTAGCTGGAAAAGGGGAGCAAGTGACAAATTCTTTTTTCTTTTTACCCTGCCTCTGACAAAAGTTTTGAGTGAACCCACAACAAAAGAATTAATTGGTTATTCAAGTTATCAGAATGAGGTGGCCTAAGTATACAGTATTACTACAGTACTAAATCAACAACTTTCAGATCCCCTCTGTGGCTTATACAATTTGTCAAAGTAAGGGGTGTGGCTTATACATGAGTTTATAGGCTTATGCATGAGAGGACTTTGAGAAAACTGAACCCTAGTTTGGGGGAAGCCTTTATCCTGCCACTAGAGTTCTGATTCTTGTATAACATTTGAACTAATAATGATATGAATTAGCTTTAAAAACTGGTAGATTCCTGTTCACTAACTATGAGGTATACCTAGTCTCTTTGTGCCTTTGATAAAAATAATAGAGAAAATTATTTAAGTAAAAAAAGAAAAATTTAAATTTTTTTTTTTTTTTAAATCCCAAAATGTCCAAAAAAAAATTAGGGTCGGCCCTGTTTTGCTAGGTAGGGTCGGGTGACCGGAAACACAACTTTTTTTTTTTTTGGCCTAATGACAAACTGGAGAAAATTATTTTATCCTACTTAGAATTATCAGAGCACTTTGATTCAAAAAGTGTTAGAAAGCCCTTGATGTGTAGTTCTTAAATGACCATGTTTTATTACAATATTGAAAGGGGGTGCTTTGGGAATAGGGCCCCAAAAGATTGCCGAAATTCCCACTCCTCCCTCCCCCGCCAAAACAAATTGTTCCCTATCAAATAGAAATGCTTTCAGTTCCAAAGTACAAAATCAGGGCCTAGGCTCAGTTTTTTACGCTGAAAACAGGAGACGGTTTTTGCCCCCCTCCCCAGAAAAAAAACAACAACAAACAAACAAAAAGGACATTACTACACTATCCTAGTATGCAAGTCATTGATTTGAGAGTTCCAATTGGGTTTATAAAATTTATTATGATAAGTAAATTTTATGTGGATTATGTACATATAAAAGAATTGTAAAATGATAAAGACAAATTACAAATATTAAGAATTGATGATAATAACCATGATTTACACATAAACATGGTAATAAGAAACAATAGATCACAGATGTAGATATTGCAGTTCATTGAGTATGTCCTATTAGGTGTGGGCGGGTGGGAATTTGAACCTTCCACTCCGAGTTCTGAATCAAGACTGAGGCAGATGGCCGGCGTCCGGGCCTGACCAGTGAGTTCTTATTTAGCCCACTAGGTGGCAGTAATGACCCCAAATAGGTCTACTCTCGAGACCGATGTGACGACCATTACTACACTATCCTAGTATGCAAGTCATTGATTTGAGAGTTCCAATTAGGTTTATAAAATTTATTATGATAAGTAAATTTTATGTGGATTATGTACATATAAAAGAATTGTAAAATGATAAAGACAAATTACAAATATTAAGAATTGATGATGATAATAACCATGATTTACACATAAACATGGGCCGAAAGCCAAGAATATTATGTGAAGGGTGGGAGGGAGGTAGAGTTTATGACTTAGCTGCTGCTAGGGAGTTTGCTATTGCAGCGCTGACTTTCTTGGTCGATGACACGTGGATGTATTGTCGGTGTGCATCCGACCTCCACCCCCCGAATGTCTTGACATCTAGCTCGCTGCAGCCCATCTTGTAGGCCTGAGTGGCTGCAGCTGATCGGAGGGAGTGGAGGCTGAAGAGGCGGACTGGTTGACCCATGGCCTCCAGTACCCTCTTCCACTCTTTCTCTATGAAGGTGACCGGTATGGGGGACCTGGTTGTCAAGTTCATGAGGAATTGCTCCTTTGGGTCCTCTGTTGGCATTCGCCTGAAGATCTCTTTCACAGCTGTGACCGGGCATGTCTCCAGGTCTGTTGACTCGTATAATGTCACTGCTTTTTGTTGATTGTATAGTTGCAGGTTTTTTGCTCCCTTGATCACTAGGTGGATGCAATCTGCCTTGATCTCTATATCTCCTCTTGTGAGGTGCCAGGTATGTTTGTATTTCCTGGCACTCTGTGGGATTACCTCGGTCTTGCGTAGTCCTCCATGATACAGCACTAGGATTGCTGCCCTGACAACAGTTCCCTCATGGGATTGTTTGTTTAGGGCCATCAGTACTGCCCTCAGCAAGTTCATCGGTATCGGTGGTTTCTTGTTTGATCGGATCTTCTTGTTCCGGGCAAGTGCCTCTTTGGCCCTTTTTACCCTGGTGTGCATGAAGACGGATATGTCGGCTCCTCTGAGGAGGAGGTGTTGGGACACGCCGCTGAGGTTGTTGGCAATAGTCTTTGGGTGCTCTGTGCCCATGCTCATAAATTCGATGTACCCACATATGTCTTGGAATGATGGGGTCAGTGGGTTCTTGGCCACCCGCCGCATGAAGAGGTAGTAGATGGTTGCTGCCGAGTGTCTGTTCTTGATGGTACCATCTGCTCTTGCCCTCTCCTGGCGGACAGCGGCGCGCTGTTGGAAGAAGTGGTACGCCGGATCTGGAAGTAATATAGGGTGTGAGAACTCCCAGCACATATGTACATGCAGTTGTGAATGCAAGGTCTAGATCTCTAGAGAATTTCATTGCTCTGTTATATTCGCTCTTGTTAATATGTGCTCTGCTTAGGGCATCGGCCACGTCATTATCCTTTCCTGCTATATGATCATACACCAAGTCAATGTCAAATAGAGCCTGTATCATCCAGCATGATCTTGCAGACTCCGACAGAATCTTATCTTGACCCTTTCCTGACTTAAAGACAGACACTGCGCTCTCATTGTCACATTTTATACAAATCCTAGACCCCCTGTCATTTTCTGTGATCAGCGTGTGAAGGGCAATGACGACATTGGCCCCTTCAAGGTGTGTAATGTTTGTGACAGGGTCGTGTATGGGGGTGACCTGGGCAGCATAGGCCAGCTTGCCGTCGGTGCCCCCAATGCCACTACCACACGCGTCCACATAGATTGTCTTGTCAATGTCGGTCCTGGGTATGATGCCTATGCCATTCCACCCCTCACTGAACTCATGAAACCATTTCAGATCTTTACGCATGTCAGAGTTCAGGTTGATGTACTTGCCCTTCATGCCCCTTAAGTTCTCTAGAAGTCTTGATACAAATAAGCGAGCCGGTTTGATACACTTAGCAATATGCAATAAAACTCCAAGGAGAGACTGGAGCTGCTTTTTGGATATAGACTTTTTTTGTGCATAATATGCGATTTTTCCTTTGACCTCATCAAGTTTGTCCTGGGGGACGGAGACAGTCATTTTCTGTGCATCAATCAGTACCCCTAGCCATTTTACCTGATGTGATGGTGCTTGCAGTTTTTCAGTGGCCTCTGGAAGCCCTAGCGTCTTGATGAGGTCACGTGCATACTGGTAGTCTTGATGGGCTCTGGAATCGTTTGAAGAAACAATTATAATGTCATCAAGGTACATGCGGGCGTAGATGTCATTCCTAGCTAGAATATCCACTATGCTGTCTGCGATACGTTGCATGTGGTTTGCGCTTGCGCGCGACCCAAAGGGTACACTGAGGTCTACATAATAATCGTCCTGCCAATTTAAACACAGTAAAGCCCAGTCTGCGGGGTCCGAAAGCAGGTTTTTGTATGCCCTTGATATGTCTATAGTACTGAGCATAGCTCCCTCTCCCACCTCTCTGACCTTTTCTAATACCTCCTGGACGGTGGGGAGGCTGTGTTGTCTGATGTTACCGTTTACCGAATTTTTGAAAATATAAGAGTTAATTGACGCCTCTTTGGGGAAAGTCATATCGGTAATTATTCTTCGTGCCTCGGTGTCCCTTTTTGGCCTACTCATCAGAGGGGACACGTGTGCCCACGGAGAGAATGGGGGTGTCTTGAATGGACCCTTCAGCCCTCCCAGTTCTAGCTCTTTTTGTATGAATTTGTCAATATGAATACCAAATTTTTCAGCACTGGGGTGATTGCTTACCCCGTCTGTATCAGAGACGTGGCCCATGTACCCCAGGGGAAAGCCGTAGTTGATAAAGTCCAGCAGCTCGTCGAACTGTGGCTCGTCCCCCAGGATACGTTCCCACTCGTCTACATTGAGGGTGGTGGGTACGGGGAATCTAGCTCCTAGAGAATTGGGTAGTCCTGTGTCTCTCACAATGTTATAAATCAAAGCTATATCTGGGTGAGACTTCTCTTGATTGAATATGGGCCAATGTTCTTTTCTGTATTTGGCAAACGCCGCTGGTGACATGTCTACGTTTGGGTCATACTTATTGTTTTCACACATAGCTTTAATACGGGGAAAATCTGGAACCGTACCTTCGTTGGCTGTGTGTTGTTGTTGGGAGATTTGTCGGCAGATTCCATGTGAATCGTGTCGATGCCGCCAATCTGTGCCTCTCCTTGGGCGGGAATCGGCCCGCTGTGCTTGGTCTCGGAGAGAATTAGGTCTATATTTGCATTGCTGCGCTGCTTTGTGCTATTGTTCGTATCAGAATCAACTTTAATCGGTTCTTTTCGTCGTTGGGCATGAAATGGCGGTTTATTGGTCTGTCCGCCATGTTGTGTGTGGATCCGGGGCATGCTGGGAAGGGGAGCCCGAGAATCCGTGACGTCATGCACAACAAGATGGCCGCTCCCATAGGGCGGCACCATCTTGGATGTAATGTTATTGTTTTCGCCGCGGCGCACGTGTGAGTCCGGGGCGGGCTGTGGATCGTGTGACATTGATTCAAATACAGAGAAGCGATTATTTACACAAAGATCTCGGGGGTATCGCGCATCATATACGTCTTGTGTATCTGATGCGCAATCTAACCGTTTTTTGGATACCTGTTCTGTGGTGGCTGGCGCTGCTGGTGTCCGCCGTTTTGGGGCGGGCCGTAGTTTTGTCCGCCACCGTTGTTGTTGTAGTTTGGGCCTCCGGCGTTGTTGTTGTGCCAGAAGCCGGTGCTGCCCATGTTCTGTGGTGCATCCCTGTACTTCTGGTTACATTCAATGATCGAGTGGTTAGACTCCTTATTCTTAGCCTTACAGTACATACAGAAGTGGAGGCGTCGGTTCTGACCCTCGCCATGGTGTGCCCTGTGTCTACATCCCCTAGTGGAGTTGAAGTTGTGACACAGTGACTCGACCTTGTTGGTGTTGGCATGGTTACCCGTGTTGTTGGCGGTAACCGGGGCGTTGTTGCCGGCTGTGAGGTCTTTCCCCCTCCCGTCATGGAGATTTCTACCCTCTTGTTGTGTATCTCCTGTTTATCAGTCCACTTCAGCTTGTTACGCTCTACCAGATCAAAGATGTGGTCGGACCACCTTCTGACGTCGGCCCAGTCACGTGACATGGCGTCATGGGTGACGTTGTTGAGGTGTTTTCTTATGAGAGAGCGCTCTTCCTCCGACCATGCGCTATCCTCGTCGTCTACGAGGTTTAGGACAGCGTCCACATATTCTAGAGGGAGCAGTTTACCTTTTGCGTCAAGTTTCTGTTTTAGAGTATAGCAAGATTCACGCTGCATGTACATATATGGCTTGGGTTTCGTATTTCCCGGTATCAGAGTGGTCATATAATTCATCTTACCATCTGAGCGTTCGATCTCGTATCTTTCCCTCTCCAGTTGGTAAGAGACGTAATCCCTTGCTGTCGGGTCTCGTCGTAGCTGTGAGGGTGTAGGGATTAGTTGTTGTTGTGCCGTGCTCGGTGGATGGACGCGCACGTGCGTTTGTTGTTCTCTGGTCGTGTCACGTGACGGGTCACGTGATTGGTGGCCTTGGTCGTACGGAATGGTGTCGTCTAGCCGATCGGCGGTAAGCAGTGTGCGGGCGTCGTGCCGCTCCTGCTCCCGTCGTGCAGACTCCCTGCTCTGCTCCTGTTCCCTTCGTCTGTCGTGTTCCATGTCGGACTGCCTCCTCTCCATGGCGGCCCTCTCCTCCAGGCGTAGCTGTCGCTCGGTCGTGAGCGCTTTCTGGAGTCGTTCCCTCTCGGCCCTTTCCCTGTCGCGGTTGCGGCGGTCGTCGTCGGCCTGCTGCTGTTGTTGGCGGGCTGCCTCGCAGCGCTCGTCGTGGCGCTGCTGTCGTAGAGCCCGGTCCTGCTTCTCGTGCTCGGCTCTCTGCCTGGCATCTTCAACCAGGAAGTCCAAATGGGAGTTCAGCGTTCCCATTTCTGATCTAACGGTCCTGATTTCAGTCTCAAGTTGCACCACCCTTTGTGACATGTCGTGTTGACATGGTGTGCTTGAGGGGTTGGTGTGGCGGCCATTGCTGGTTGCCACGGACGCGCAGCTGTGGCGGGACGAGGCCACAGACTGCTGTGAGACACTGGAGACATGAGAGGACTGAGAGGCGTTCCTCGTCCTTATAATTGACGAGTCACGTGAATTGTAGTCCAGGGACATTGAAAGCGCGGCTGTCTCCTCCTCAAGCCGGCGTATGTCATTGTCCAACTTTCGCCTGATGTTGGACCTGGTGCCGTGTGCGTGGTCGGCCGCCCGGTTGACCGCCATGTTGCCGGCGGAATTCCAGGTATGCAGTTGGCGTCACACACAGTGGTATTGTGTGTCCACTAGTTCTAAAATTTTGATTAAAACTTGTGGTATAACTCAAGTCTTGATTCTACGAGTGTAAATATAATTATAAATAAAATAAAACTGATAAAATAGATCACCGGTCTACTGGTCAGCGTAGGATCTGGAGCAGAGGAATTTGAACCTTCCACTCCGAGTTCTGAATCAAGACTGAGGCAGATGGCCGGCGTCCGGGCCTGACCAGTGAGTTCTTATTTAGCCCACTAGGTGGCAGTAATGACTCCAAATAGGTCTACTCTCGAGACCGATGTGACGACCATTGGTGTTGGAAAATGAGCACCCCCGCCCCATGACGAAGTATTAACAGAAATCTGAAAGTCTAGATTTGAACTGCTGTCAATTTATTTTAATGACGATGGGCCAAACTGTCACAGCTATTATGACACAATGTTGTCCCACATTTGAGAATACTGTTGTGGCCAGTGTTTCAGCTCAGCCCCTCTATCCATTGAAGCTAAAACGAGATGTGAGGTGGGGTCAGTTTGCAGTCCTCCTTTCGGGACGTCCTTGTACCTTCGCTTCTTCAACATCCTGTACCTATTAAAGCCTGCTAACGGCCAATTTAAATATCTCACAAAAGAGAATAGTCATTTTCTACAACAAGAATTGAAATTCCTCAAGTGGGAAATAGAAGGCAACCAAAATTAAATGCCTTTTGGAGAGGGTGGTGGGCCAAAAAGAAACTCACGTAACCATTCTATTTGAACAAACCTCCATAAATTATTCTTGCAGGACTATTAAACTGTGTGACCAGCAGGGATCCGAAAGCATCAGCAGAGAGTTACCAGATGGTTAACAAACTGTTCACAATGTGCTGCGTGGCGGATGGCGAGGCAACTGAAGAAGACGATGACGACGGAACACTTGGCTCCAAACTAGAGCTGCTTCTCAGCATTTCACCCCAACTCAATGACATATTTGGAGATGCAGTCTTCAGTTCGTGGAGCTGTAGCATCAAGAGACAGGTAATTGATCTGGGAATGATAGCGGTGTTGCCGAAAACTTTTCAATGTGGCCTGTGTAGCGAGATCTTACACAGGCCATCTCTCTGCTACACAGGCCATATGAAACTAGTGTGCATACACTGATGTTATATATGCAATTTCATGGCAATTGATATTAATAAATGCAGGTATTCTTTTAATGGGAACTGCCAGCATGTATTGAAAAGTGTGTGCATTTATTGATTCGGTTACATAGTCATAACTTCGCCTGGAATAGGACTATCTAAAAAAAATCGTTCATAGTTGGAAACCTGAAGTCATGGCCACCCGTTGTGACCCATGTTTAATGGTCTCATTGTTTGAACATGGAACACTATGGTTAAATAGAGAACACATGATGGTAGAGGATTAATCGGTGCTGCAAATTTATCATTTCTGTTATAATATGAAGAAAACTATTCAGTACATAAAAGTTATTACTGATTTCTCTTTTTTGATTACTCACCTCTTAAGGAATTCCATTCTCTTCAGTCTTCACTATTCCTTTTTTCAGGCTGTTTTTGTGTCGTGGAGGAATGGGGACTTTGATTTGGCAAACGATATTTTCAGTCGTATTTTCACAGGGCAAAGTAACTCGAGTGAAGACTCAAAGGTAGGTTCTTTACAGTCAACGTAATGCCATTCTCGATTGCTAGAGCAGAACTTATCACGTAAATGTTACTGTCAACAAATCACAACAACTATGGATGATTCACTGATAATAAACCAGGTCACAACTTTTTCATACAAACCCCCTTGTCCCTATCTTACTTCATACTGCCAAACTTATATCCATCCATCCATCCATCCACCCATCCATCCATCCACCCATCCATCCATCCATCCATCCATCCATCCATCCATCCATCCATCCATCCATCCATCCATCCAATTCGCTGATAAAGCAGCATTGTTATCGGTGTGCAGCGTATTAGGTTTAACCGTACGTGATGTTACCTGCAGGTGAAGGATGAGGTGAATGAGGTTCTGAAGAGTGAGGACATGTTTCACGTTAACCTACAGAAGTATCCCTTTAAGAACCTACTAAAGGAGACTGCTGCCATTCTGCAGCAGCTGGAACCAGAGGAGCAGCACGTGCCCACCCTCCAGCACATGTTGCAGAACCACCTCACTCCCCGAGCAGAACACAGCCCCAAGGAGCAGCTCAGTGTTGGTTGTCAGACCGACTTACCGCTACCAGGGCCTATTCATCATGTGTAAGTATTGCAAAAGCATACATATGTTATATAAATTATAGGCTTTTAGAGTCATACCCAGTGGGTCCGCCATTTAAAATTCCGCTGGTCTCTGTTACATTGACTGATCACAGGACACACTCTGACTGGTACCTTGTCCCTGGGTAACCATCGCTTGAAGGGACAAGTTGTACCCATCCTATCAGCTTTCATCAGTGCGGGCTGCCGCAACCAGCTCCAGTTTTTTTTTAATCCCCATAAAAAAAGCTATATGTATATCAGTTAACAAAAATATTGGGATCATGACTGATCTTTCCATCAAAGGGGAAGAGTCCCCATTGGGCAGAGGAAAATTCGCTGGATTTACTAGCTTGGATCTTGTCCATAGATTAAACCTAGATGTTTTTAGATCTATTTTCCCATTTAGATGTGCTTTTATCTTTGTTATCCTGTCAAGCTTTCGATTTAAGATTGTCCACAGAATGCTTTACAAAAGCAATTTATAGGTTATATAGGTTGTGTATGAGCACCTCGCCGCTTCTAGATTTTGAGATCTGATTACATATATAGCACTTAAACAAGGTGTATTCAAGATTAGCTTGTCGACTAGTGCTTAAAGTTTTCTTCAAGTTTAACTTGGGTTTATGATCATCATGCTGGTAAACTAGCCTGACCATCCTAGTTGATTGTGATTGTGGTTAGTATCAGCACCCTGGCAAATGGCATTGGTTGTCATAGCGACCTACCGCTAGGGCCTCTTCCTGATGTGTGAGTACAAGCATAGTATAAGGTACTTACGGATACATTTTTGGGAGATCATTTTTCTGTGATTAGTATAAAGATACAATTTCTTATAAGGCGCTATGATTAAGACACCCCAAGGTTATTTCCCTCCAAAAGACTAACCTGGTGACAGAGGATCTCTTTCTTTTCTTCATGTTTCTTTAGTTGACTAACATCTCTAAGATTCATTAATTAAGAAAAGATATTAGATGATGAATAGTCAGCTAGGCTGTAACAAGTACCTTTGATAAACTTACCTTATTAGGTCAACTTAAACTTGAAGTTATAAAAGCATGCTAAATGTGAGTCACTGAGGGCGGGATGTGGCTTAAATGGAGAAAGGTTGACCCAAATCATGGGCCAAAAGTTCAAATTTCGGCGAAGGGGGGGGAGGGGTTCCTAGAGGTAAGATTGGTTTGGAGTTCCATTACTGTAGCGGGGGCAGCACGTGGTCCTCCTATCAGGGTTCCCACGTGTCATGGAAAGTCATGGAATGTCATGGAATTTGAAAGTTGTCTGGAAAGTCATGGAATGTCATGGAATTTTGAAAAAAATTGCTATATGTCATGGAATGTCATGGAATTTGAAAATAATGGAATAAATATGACAAAATCTCCTAGAATGTACCACTTGCTTTCTAGATTTTAGAAATTTTCTCGGGGACCAAGCCCCCGACCTCCGCAAAAATGTCATGGAAAATTGAGATTTTTGTCATGGAATGTCATGGAAATGTCATGGAATTTAATCTGATTTTTTTTGTGGGAACTCTGTGACCTATGTTTTATAGGTAATATCAGTATTTTGAATAGAGAAGCCATCACTTTGTGTTTACAAGTTGTTTGCTCACTTTCATATTTAAACACATAAGCTTACAAATTGTGTGAAATGATGAAGCGGTTCATGTTTGTTGTCTACATATTGTATATTGTCCTCTATATACAGGGTTCCCACCTGTCATGAAATGTCATGGAATTTGAAAGCTGTGTGGAACGTCATGGAGTCCTGTAAATATTTGCCATCTGTCATGCAATGTCATGGAAAATGAAAATAATGGGATAAATATTATCAATATCGCAACCTTTCTGTCTGACCAGCTTACATTCTGCTGCCGGATTATAATGAGCCTCATATCTACCATATGTGTATTTATATTTATCAGAAACCTGACGAGTGAGTTCACCCATCTCACGAAGCACACCAAGCTTTCCCATTTGGAAGGGAAGCCATATCGGTTACCGTCCAAGTGGCGACACAAATTTGCAAACAGAGTGAAAGACATTGCCAAAAACAGGGTACATATGAATTTTTACGTCTTTAATAACAGCTACTTTTGATTGTATTATAAACTGTGTGTGGTTGTTAGTGAAGGCATCAACTGGAGTGCATGTGTGGGTGTAAGTGTGGGCATCAATTATAGTATATGATTGTGTGTGTGGCAGGGAAGGCATCCCCCTGGAGTGCATGTGTGGGTGGCAGTGAGGGCATCAACTAGAGTGCATGTGTGGGTGGCAGTGAATGCATCCCCTGGAGTGCATGTGTGAGTGGCAGTGAATGCATCCCCTGGAGTGCATGTGTGAGTGGCAGTGAATGCATCCCCTGGAGTGCATGTGTGGGTGGCAGTGAGTGTATGCCCGGGTGTCTGCACTTCCAGATGAGTTTAATTTCTCAGACAAGTAATTATAGATGTACAAAATGTATACAATGTATACATAAAAATAGCATCATGACAATAAGCAATATTCATGATATTCACACAAGAGAATGTTATTGGTGTTTTGATATAATTTCGGCATTTAATTGGGTTATTTCTAGTAAATAAACCTGAAATAGGTAAGATGTGTTGATATATCATGTGCAATATATCCTCTTTACCATAATACCATTATTAGAGTCGATATTAAATCACGTTTCTTCATTTGATAAATCTTCAGGACTTCTATGTTCAGAACATGCCATCATTTGACAATCTTGGTAAGTAACTAAATATACCTAAAATTAACCATCATAGTTACTTGTTCAATCTTTTTGTATAGTATTTATTGAGTCAAATATACCTTAGCCTAGCCCATTAGACTCAATGAACTACTTTAAAAGCAAAATACAATTACAAGTAAAAGCATTAAATTGCATTACTACCGCTAAGACCCCACGCATTTCATTACTATCGATAGGATCTATTGTTAAATTCTTTGAATTTCAGATGGTGACTCAAATACAGAGGAAGTTCCCGTGTAAGTAAGACATAGTCTTTGCTCCACTCTCTGAAATATATACATGTAATTGTAATATTCAATTTTTCTATGTGTGGGACTTAAGATTGTGAACTCTCAATTAATTTCTGATATTGGGATACATTCACTAGATTTCTCTGTTCACCTTCCTTATAAAACAACATGCATATTTAACTCATTTTTTTGCTCTGGTCAATTTCAAATGGACATGACTAATTCATAATAGTCGAAAGGAGACCACAGAAGAAAATTCAGACTCAGATGTCATTGAGTCCTCTCCCGTGCCGTCTCCAAAGGTGAAAGCGAGACGAAACAGCAGATCAGACAGGAACGGAAAAGGACAGGAACACAAGACAAAGGCACTTAAACGGCGTAGAGATGCTGAGACAACAGTCACTTCTTCTACAACATCAGAGAACAACAATAATAATAATAACAAGTAAGTAGAAAGTTGTACCCACACTCGTATATTAGAAGACCCACCCTGAATCTGTCATATATTGAATGGTCGGAGCAGAATGGAGGCTATTGGGCAGAGTTCGGTATCGGATAGATCATAGTAAGGAAGTGGTCATTTTTTAACAACAGGGGGAGGGGGGTCGGTGTATTTTCACACGAACAGGTCGATTTTTATTTTTCGATATTCAATATCAATTTTTTTTTATCCCCCCGCCTACAATTTGTCCACTCCTTAATGCAATGATTAAATCGATGCTATCAGACTAACGTTGCTGTGGCAGGACACTTATCAGTGTAATGGTTTATGCTAGTATTAAATGAGTGCTAATGTGCCTGGATCAATGTTAGGCACTTTTAACATACATAAATATATTGTCAGTATGTCGGTTTATTTTCCCTTTTTTAGGAGAAGTCGAGGGTTATCAGAGAGGGTTGATGTCAAAGGCGACTTGGAGAACACAGATGAAGATTCAGGACTGTCTGAAGGTATGGGGAAGTGTACCAAAAAATGTTTTGTCGTTAAAATGTAACCCTGGATTAACGTAGATTGGTCAGCTGACTTTGAACGTTCGCCCTGCCTTTGTTTTTTTGTATTTCCGTTCAAAATGAAGCTAAAGTTCTACTGTGGAACAATCTGTGTCTCCCTCTTTTTTTCAAAATGTTCGAAAAAATAATTTTTGCCCATGAAAAAAGCCCACCAAAAAAAGTAAAACATAAGCCTCAACGCAAGTCTGTGTGAACTAATGCTGAAGCAAAGGCCGGTGACCTTGAATCCAGCCTTTAAAAGATTTTAGGATACAAGGATGGTGTCGACTTGACTCTGCTGTGCTACCTTGATGAATGAGAGAAAACTCATTCAGACCGGACCACGGTCTCCTGAGCAACATGTTGTAACATCACTGTGACATCATCAGAACATGTGGGGTTACCCTAGATACAACTCATTGTTGCATCATCCTTTCTTGTGTAGAGTGATTCACTCTCCAAGCATAGGTGTGTTTGCCAAACATATTTCTAGCAAAAGTCCTTTAGTTTTCTTACAGGAGGGGTAACAGTTCAAGGTTTCGACCCTATCAGGGTCTCATCAGGCACAATTTAAGCTATCAAGGTCTGAGATATTATTTCAGTCTCGGTTGTTAGTTTTAACAGCCGGATGGTTGCTGATATGTAAGCCATGACTAAATAGGTCATGGTTGATCAGGGAGGGTGTGATGAGATGGTTGCATATTTCACGTCAGTCACAATTTATAGCCTTTAAAAGATGAGCGTTCACCCAGATTCCTATACCTGCAATGCTATAAAACAGGTGAGACGAAACACTTTGTGGTAGAACAAATCATCTTCCATTGGTACCCACAGACATTTAAAGGCATCGCCATTGCAGGGTTGGGTGCTGGTCGTCGGTGGTAGGGGGTTGGAATTGTTGGGACGTGTGTGTTAAGACATGTGTGTTGGGACGTGAGTTGGGACTTCGGACACTGTCAATATTGGAAAAGCCCTGGGTCACTTGAGATGTATATCACACAATCCATCTTTATATATTGTCGTTTAGGGTCCAAGTCTTCATCTGCTTAATATGACTGATTATTGATACTGTGAGTTGAGTATTTTGTTCAATCTTTCAGATGATGCTATCAATGGTAAAAAGGAAACAGAATCGACACTTCGGATTAAATTACCACCTACGGTATGTGTATTCAGTGGAATTGTTTTTAGTAATTGAGTTTATAGTATGACTGTTTTATAAGTGCTGCATCCCCCGGGAGAAGGTTGGACACCTTTTGCCCCCCCCCCCCCCTCAACGCAAGGTTCACATTTACTACAGCGACCCCGCTTCCCCCCATTTACCATTTGTAAATATAAAAAAGTGATCACTGGCTAATGTGTAATAGACATTCGGTAAGTTCAGGGATGGCAATTTTCCTAATTTTGTAGGAATTCCTACTGTTTTTTCTGGAAATCCTGGATTAAATTATGTCAATTTCCTACAGAAAAAATTATCAAAATTGTAATATTCCCTACTTTGTTTTTGACGAGTAAGCAGCAATTCTGGCTGACTCACAAGATGATTACTGAGGTACCTCTCTTCCTAGAAATCATGATATCCAATGCGTTGCAGCATCATATACTCTAGTAGCATCTTCCGTATGACATTTAATAATGTGGACCCACAGATTCACTGTCTACCATTACACTACAGGTACATCTCAGGAGAAGTCTAGCACCGACTGGTCCCTCACGTCAAACATCAAAATATTTCTCGAGAGGTCAACGAATACCGTGGACAAAGAAGGAGGAGGAAAAGCTATACAAAGCAATACAGGTATGTTAAGATCAATGAAAAAGGTTTTTATATGAATTATAAATGGTTCTATCATGGTTGGCTGTGCATGTCCCATTGAAAACAGTGGACCAACGTTCATGGTGTTGGTCAGAGGACCAACACCATGCTCTGATGTCCTTAAGGTCAATAAGGCCGTTTTAAGGTCATTTTAACATATTACCATGTGATTCTCATGTGCAGGTAGGTATATATGTTATTAGTTATTAGATTAAACAATGATAGAACCGTGTTTACACATGGGTTTAGAGTGTTGGTCCCCTGACCAACCCATGAGGCCAAGATGGCGACCAACACTCTAAACCCATGTGTAAACACGTAGATATAGATTTTTAATTAGTTCGACATGGAGGGTTATGTACTTGACAGAGTTTTGGTTCATGTAGGGATTATATTATATACTAGTAAAGTGCAGTTAGCTCCTAGTCTGATACAAAACTACTGGTAGGATCAGATGGCACGCCTGCTTCATTATTAATTTAATTAAGTTTTCCTCCTTTATTGATCAAGTTTCAAATATGTTAAATAGTCTAAATTTCAGACGTAATGCTTTAATTACATTTTCACCATAACCTATCTTATTCCCAACAGGAATGCGGCGTTGGTAACTGGTCTGAGATGTTGGGGTGTGATGGTTCGCTGACCTTCCCTCAGCGGACAAATGTACATCTCAAGGATAAATGGCGGACAATGCAGAAAAATGGAAGGGCCAACGAGTTGCGTGCAAAATATGGACCAGTCTAGAGACCACTTACAAAATAATGTTACTAAGAGGAAAGCCATCGTGCTGTTTCATGATTTATAATCATTAAAAGCTTTGTGATAAATGCACAGAATTGTAAAATACTAGGTAAATGTAATATTTGTCTATTATTAAAGACTGTTGCCCATGGGTCACATTATTTTTGTTGCAGCGAAAGGATGTATCTAAAATTTCATTTTCATTCACACTTAACAGTGACTGGTAGAACTGATACAAGTGAAGACCACCCCATTGTGGACTTTCGTTCCATTTTAATATTCTCATGAATGAAGAACAGAACTTGTTGCAAAAGAGTACCTGCTCTTTATTTTTGTTGGTGGAAAAGGGTTGTTTTGTCCGGAAAAAGAGGACTGTTTTTGTTTATCGCATACTACCAAATGTTGGTTTGTCGTAATGAATGGTGTTGATGACTACGTGTTAGGTTTGAATTATTTTATGCGCCCATAGGGATGTTTGTGAAATACAATCTATTGTAAGATTATGTAACACTTGATTTAGCTTTGTATAAAAATATTTGACTTTGAAAAAGTGCAGCTGATGTATATAGCCAGTAGGTAGCGACTTTTCTGTCCATGTCACTATGTTAATGCTAACTTACTTTTAAGGTATGCTAGGTCCAGTATGCATACATTATACTATACCATATCCACGTTTTCATGATGTATAAGAACTTTGGAAAGATGTCGAAACCGATCTTGCCACTTTCACGTTCCTTATGTTCTTTAAAATATTGGTGCTTTCCCGACTGAATGATCAGCAAACATCACATTACCATATATGATGTGTTCTATTAATACAATTTCTTTATAGCGAAAGGTTATTTGGTAGTACAGATTTCATTTTGTTGCCCGTCAAAAAATATCGGAATTGTAGATATCCGGTGGCGTCGAGTAGAAGGCTCGCTATGTTTATCCTACCACGACAACTTGGTCCTCGTTTAATATCTTATGAGCTCATAATCATGGTTTTAAGTTCAAAGTGCTGATTCCTTTGACAAATACATGGACCCAAAAATGTTTTATATGTTTTATATCAAGCATGATGAGAGCAAGGTCTGTCCTTGATATTTTTAACGTGTCAATGTTGGTTTTCTGCTTCTAGGTCCCTATGTCCTTATTTGGCTCATGCCAACATGGACAAACGTTTATATACCCGCCTTTTCTATGCACTTTATCTCAAATATTTCATACAATTCGCTTTTTTTGAACAAGTTTATCACCTCAGAATAACCACCAGGTGCTAAGCTACAATAACATGTGCCCATTCCGTGAAATAATTTCATATCATGCATTTGTGAGCTACTTTTATGTTTTCGCTGTCATTTTTGGTCTTTGGGTCATTTTTCTGTAAAACGTCACGCTCACAAAAATGTCATTTTTGATATGATCTATTCTATTTAAGGCCAATTATTTGCTATATTCTGCATCTCAATGTGTTGTCCACTCTATTTCACTTATGTTTCACTTTTCATTCCAAACATTAAATAGGTTATTTCCATGACGAAAATGGAGTGACATTTCCTCTATGGGCCTTCAGCACTGCAAAAGAAATGGTGAAGGCAGTAGACCACAGGTCACTAAATCCCCCACAGTAGCACAGAATCAATTCCAATCTAGTTCATTTACCCTTCATTCAATGCACAAAATGTGCGGGCACACTCGTTCCCCCTTTTTCTCACATCCAGGCCCATGTATTCCTCCTACCATGTGATTTAATTCCATAAATTTGATCGTTCGAGTCGACCACCGCCATGTTGGATATCGGCGAGACAATTTTTCGTGGCTCCGTCAAGTTAGGCTCAACCAAATTATTTAAGAGATTTAGGCCTAATTCATCTATTACGTGTCCAAATATAGGATCTTTCATAGTGCTTAGGCTATGTTGCCTTCCAATTAACTCTATTTTAACCCTAAAAACAATGATGAATCAGCTCACATCTCGCCGAAACTATAGTTTCTCGGACATCCTAGCTGTTTCATTTATTATCGCCCACTGCTACTCGTCTCGGAAAGACGAGTCTTTCAGTCTTTAAAGCTAAGCTCTATCATCATTAGTTAACAAGTTATCCCTAATACCTCGATTCCACTCCCCCAGCCCAAATTCGGTCAATTCGGATTTCTGCTTAAAGGACTGCAAATGTCGTTTTGGGTATGGGTTTCATATTTTCACATTTCCTTGCCACTTGGCCTGGGCCTTGGCGCCCAAATGACGATGGCTGCGGCGTGATTCTGAGTGTCCAATCAGCGCACAGCTTAGTGGTCGCGTGACGCGCCCATTCTCCCCGCCGAGTCTCCGTTGCGTTCCTTACGTATATTAACCTAGATCTCTGCTGGGAGAGTGTTTGCGGACTCGTAGTCTTTGGTGTTCATTTATTAATTACAGGGGGGGGGGGGTGAGATTTCGCACGGAGGGACGAATTTTTTTTACGCCCCCCTCCCCCTCGAGAGCATGTGGAACGTTTTGTGCCTCCCCTCGCCAAAGGCGCCGAAAAATTTTGTGGGTTGGGGGGGGGGGGGGATGCGTAAAAATTTCCGACCCCTCCTGAGGGGGGGGGGCGTAAAAAAATCTAGCCCCTTTTTAGCAAAAAAGCCTGCGCGTTACTATAGTTCAAAGGGGGGTGGGCGAAAAAATGTAGATGTGGGGGGGGGGGGGGGCGCAAAACGTTTTATGTGCTCTCGGGGGGGGGGGGGGGCTAAAAAATGTTAGCCCCCAGCCCCCTCCGCGCGAAATCTCACTCACCAATAAATGAACACTCCCTAAGACTATTGAAAAAAAGGGGTGGGGGGGGGGGAAGTAGGCAATTTTATCAATGTAGGCCTACAAACTGTAGCCTAGGCTAACGAAAAAAAGGGGGGGGGTTGCTATTGGCAATTTTATCAATGTAGGCCTACTAACTGTAACCTAGACTATTGAAAAAAGGGGGGCTGTGCTATAGGCAATTCTATCTGTGTAAACAGCAAAGATATTCACCCTCTAAGGACGGCAAAAGCCAGACTCTTAGTCTTTGGCGTTCGATGGTACCACTAGGCCTACTAAGACTATTGAGAAAAAAGGGGGGGGGGGGAATGTGCTATAGGCAATTTTATTAATGTAGGCCTACAAACTTTAGCCTAGGCTAATGAAAAAAAAGGGGGGGTGCTATTGGCAATTTTATCAATGTAGGCCTACAAACTGTAGCATAGGCTAATGAAAAAAAAGGGGGCGGGAGGCAGTGATATAGGCAATTTTATCAATGTAGGCCTCCATACTGTAACCTAGACTATTGAAAAGGGGGGGGGGGCTGTGCTACAGGCAATTTTATCAATGTAGGCCTACAAACTGTAGCCTAGGCTAATGAAAAAAGGGAGGCTGTGCTTTTGGCAATTTTAACAAAAGGAGGCCTACTAACTGTAGCCTAGACTATTGAAAAAAGGTGGGGGAGGGGCAGTGCTATTGATAAGTCTATCAATGTAAGGTAGGCCTACTAACTAGCCTAGGCTACTGAAAAAAGGGGGGGGGCAGTACTATGGGCAATTTGATTGTTTGATTTACTTGTGTAACACATGGATTTTAGGGTTATCTCGGGTATTATTTTTTTTGGATCAAAATGACAATTTGGAGAATTCCAAGATGGCTGCCAAGATGGCCGCCATAAACTCAAGATTGTCCGATTTCCTTGTGTAATACATGGATTTTAGGGTTATCTAGGGTGTAGAATCCATATTTGTACATATTTTGGATCAAAATTATAATTTGGAGAATTCCAAGATGGCTGCCAAGATGGCCGCCATAAACTCAAGATTGTCCGATTTCCTTGTGTAATACATGGATTTTAGGGTTATCTAGGGTGTAGAATCCATATTTTGGATCAAAATGACAATTTGGAGAATTCCAAGATGGCTGCCAAGATGGCCGCCATAAACTCAAGATTGTCCGATTTCCTTGTGTAATACATGGATTTTAGGGTTATCTAGGGTGTAGAATCCATATTTTGGATCAAAATTACAATTTGGAGAATTCCAAGATGGCTGCCAAGATGGCCACCATAAACTCAAGATTGTCTGATTTCCTTGTGTAATACATGGATTTTAGGGTTATCTAGGGTGTAGAATCCATATTTGTACATATTTTGGATCAAAATTATAATTTGGAGAATTCCAAGATGGCTGCCAAGATGACCACCATAAACTCAAGATTGTCCGATTTCCTTGTGTAATACATGGATTTTAGGGTTATCTAGGGTGTAGAATCCATATTTTGGATCAAAATTACAGTTTTGAAAATACCAAGATGGCTTCCAAGATGGCCGCCAAAAACTCAAGATTGTCTGATTTCCTTGTGTAATACATGGATTCTAGGGTTTTTCAATAACTGTTTTTAACCTAATCTTATTCAAGTGAAAAAAGGAGTACATAGGATAAAATAGACAAGAAAAATATTGCAAAATAAATATGTATATTTCTAAATTTAAAACATTGACACGTTCCTTTATGGGTTCATAGAACACACAAATTTTCACTTTCAACATTTCTATGGCAATTGCGCTCTTGTTTCCTGAAGACTTATAAAGACAATTGTTCATAAATGACTATTACGGTATATTATAAATAAAATATGTTTACTATAATGCTGTGCTGTCTTCCTTTCTTCTACGTGCGCTGTTAACAGCTCGTAACCTGTTAAAAATGCCTTTATATTTGTATTGAAAACTACCTGCTAAAACCAAAGAGTAGTCCGAAATTGTCTGTAAAGGTATCGCGCCTTCAACTATTGTGCAACACTAAACCCAGCACTTTTAACCAGCCATCCTCGTTCCTCCTAATATTATTGACTCAGGGTGGTACACCACCCAGAGTCTTATGCAACGCCTCATGAGGGGTTGCATCAAGATAGTGAAACTTCATTTTTGAGGGTGAAT
The DNA here is from genome assembly GCA_947462335.1 of Harmothoe impar. Taxonomy (NCBI): domain Eukaryota; kingdom Metazoa; phylum Annelida; class Polychaeta; order Phyllodocida; family Polynoidae; genus Harmothoe; species Harmothoe impar. The sequence continues at coordinate 57,399,814 of OX381707.1, read as the reverse complement.
TTTGACATGAGTTCATGGTTCAAAAAATGTAAAAACTTGACAGATGGACAGATTAGACACTCAGGTTTATGGAACATCAGTCACTTATATCAATATTCATTGCTAACCATTTGAAATATTGAAAATAAAAAACGTTACCAAAAAAAGTGTTTAGAGAAATTAAACTCTTAAGTACTAGAATCAATTTTCGTCTACATTACGGTCCACACAACTCCAGTGCTAAGTCAATGGCAGGTATCTTGTAATACTAGGTGAGACACTTTGTAAGACCTTTTCTGTGTGTTGGTCCTGCATTATCTTTGAATATCTTGAATTACATTAATGTGTGGACAGATACAATCTAGGTACAGGGGTGTGAGCAGGGGAGGCTGGGGCTGATATGGCTGGTTGAGGGGTATGGTACAGACCGGTGAATTTTGACACAGGGTCCCCCTCTTCCTCCCACCGGGGTGTGTGTGTACAATACCACGACTGACGGCGGAATCAATGTGTAAACGACAAAACTGAAACAGATATCATCGCCGTTTACACTCTGATCGACTCGCTTTTTGGCAAAGAAGTAAAGTTGAGGACGCAGGCAGCCGGCAGATGGCCCCACACCCACCTGCATCCGACACCCACCTGCTTGCCCACACCTACCTGGTCGCCCACACCCACCTGCTTGACTGAAATGTGATAACACACTAGTGTGACACATGATTTGAGGGTAGTTTTGACTCGGGAATATGTTTCTGGGGTCAGAATTGACAAATAATTCAGTGTTCCTGAAATAATATTCATAGATTCTGTCTTTCAGTCAACCAATTTAATCACTTTATCACCCTCACCCTGAGTCATTTGTGATGTTAATCACACGTTCAATCTTTAAAACTGCGGACTCTTTCAGTCCTATTTTTGCAGGAACTCCTATGAAATACATGTGTATGTTAATTTCCTACAGAAGGTTGACTAAAATCTCAAGAATTTCTAATTTTTGTTGACTAGTGAGTGGCATCTGTTTGAAACAGGATTCAACCTACCCTCGCCACTCCCCCGGTCTCGTCCTTATTAACATTCCATTAGAACATAAAAACTCAGATGTACATTAGTATAGAATATGGATTTATTACCATTCATGAAAATGTTCCTATTCGAAATATCAAGACTCTTAATGGATACAGGAATAAAGATCAATTCATGGGGGCTCATGTATACCATACTATTCCATGTCTGCTCAGCTAGGCCGCCACTAGTAAATGTCTATATCACATTTCTAGTTACAGTGGTTGATTCCAAGTAATAGCTGTAATGGAGTGGTTTTCTACCCCTCAAAGTGAGATCTTATAGAATGGGAAGTTAGTAAATAACTTCAATTATTAATACAATAAATTATTGGGATTTTTAAGATGTAATACATCCTAAATATACCATCATTTGCAGACTAGTCCAAGACTAGGGTCAGAACTTCCGTCAATATATAGTGCACCTTACTGGAAACCTATTGATTGAAATTAGGTATCGACATTGGTAAATTGATTGTAATGTATTCATGAGTAAAATATGAAAGACATCTTTAATGCAATATCATAGAGAGTACCACTAAACCATTAAATTGAAACATAAGTAATTCCAAACACTCGCACTTGTCTAAACCCTGATACAATGTAGTACACTTCTACTGACTGAGAACCCATGTTAGTTTGTTGATACATTATAATCATATAAAATGTGCTACCTTTCTATTAAAATACTGACAATTATATAAAACCTGTTTAGTACCAAATAACAGTAAATACAATCCGCATATAACCAAACCTTTCAGTATACTGGAATTTACATTCATCAAGTACATATATATATGTACGGTATATTCAATACAAATCAGGAATTCACTGATCCGTCCAATTACTAGAGTATTATTGCACATTGACATTATTGAGTATTCTGGCCATCTTGATAGCCTCATCCATATAAATCGCTGGTCGTTGATTGTATATTGCACAACTCGACCGCTGTCTGCAAGGAGTGTGCCTCTATTTACATGGGGCATGTCAAACTTATACATGTAGCTACGGTACGCTTACTCGTCCTCCCTAAAGTGAATAAAAAGAAGCAGAAATGTATCAACCATAGCCATGCGTCACATTAGGTCAAATGCAGTGTGATTTTAATTGATGGGATGTCATAAGTGGTATATGTCATGCCCCTTGGTCCGCTTGGAATGATTCAAGTACGTTTTAACTCTCCAATTTCTTTGGAAGCGTAGCCTAAAAACTTAAAAGGTACCACGCCCCTTTTCTTGAGGTCCTCATTTGGTTGCATGCGATCTACCACTGATCACAGATCTACATGTATATATGTAGTAGATATGGTATAAGTGAGTCGCTGCATAAATGTTATTTATAAGACAAGGATAGGGTAATTGTCCAAGGCACCAGCTGGGGATAATTACCATTGCCCAAGGCTTATACACTAATGCAGCTACTCGCACATGTATATCCATATCTGACCTATACCCAATTATTGATTTGTACATGTTATACAGACAGTTTCTTTTGTTCTCCCGGGCAGCTTTGGTATAAGTACTGATATAACATACATTAGCTGGTGCATTCAGCGGTCGCTGCGCTTCATGCAAGGTGGGAGGTTCTTGCGCCGTATTATTTTCAGTAGCGCATGCATCACAACTGCAGCAATTTGGCACCAGACGCCCACAATCTGGGCATACAAGTTATGGAATGCAGTCAAGCCAACCACATCATGCAATAATCTCAGGTCAAACATAATTAATATATTAGAAGACATGTTTTCTCAAACTATCACAGTCTTGTTAAGTTCACCTTTTTATTTTACCTTGCCTTGTGTATATCAATATACACTGTTACAAGCTTAGTAAATGCTCGAAACTACACTGTTGCATTATGATTTCACTGGGATCTAAATTTCCATTACTGGTTCAGAGTAAACCGTACATAAAGATATTAAAATGGAATGCTCAAGATTGTCATTGACCAGACATTGATGTAGCCCACCCCCACCCTCAAATGTACTCAAATGAAATGTGTATGATACTATGTATTGTTACATCAATAACCTTGTCAATCATTTTTTATTTTTCAAACATGAAATATAAACACTCATTACACCGTCTTAAGGGCTGATTCAGTTGATTCAGGTGGCGTGTGGAACTGTGGTGAGATGATGCGTGCGTCCTGTAGTTGGGCTGCGAGCGGCGTGGTGCCGATGTACGGTAGGTGACATGTTGTGCGGCTGAGTGGTGGGTAACGCTGCCTGTAGGACAGATAGGCGATAAGCATACCCAGACAGGATCCGACCAGCACATCTGTGTGTAAGAAACCTTATCGTTAGTCACTGATTTCGCTTATCTAATATACAATGTACTATTTTCTTGACTTATTTAATGAACAGAAAATGTGAGTTTTATGTAAGAATATCTTTTTTTTTTACAAAAATTTAGACACCATGTCCTCGGAAGTTCCATTTCCGCTTAACTGATCAATTGCACTGGGAGACCAATTCCAGCTGTAAATAATACTTTTATAATACATGTACATACTCTTTGATTAAGTAAGCAACCAAAGGGGCCCTTGGAGTGGCCTCACACTGTACAGGAATAAATATAATTTCTAAGTGCAAATACTACCCTGGACCGTATCTTGATTGTGAGGATGTCCATGTGTACAAATATTAGGCTTTTGCATCTCTTCATGAGCACAAGGGACCAGGGATTTATAATTGACGTTAACACTTACCTTGCCAATGGTGATGGTAATCAGCTGTACGTGATAATGCGATAATGCACGCTCCCAATGCGGGAAGGCTTGTGATGACCAAGCGCCAAGGTTGGCGACCTTTTGTATTAAAGCATTGGAGTTTGCCAGCTAGATATAGGGTGACGAAACCTAACGCTGAAAATGCCACTGTCAAAAAAGAGAACAAGGCTATCAGAAGAAGGTTATGATTTTTCATTTCAAACTATTTTATAGCATACCCTAAACAAAAATCATGTTTACCAAACTCTCATTTAAGTCACCTACCGCTACCTCTAATCTGGCCAACCTTGAGAATTTCAAGGTTGCCAAATTTGCATTACATTCCACCTAGATTTTCCAAGGATATTACTTACAAAGAGATAAGACTTGCAAGAGGAAAGAGAGTGAATAAATTCTAATTGACAATACTCACAAGATGAATGTCCACTTGGGAAACTTTTAAGGCCCTCGATAATGACCTCGTGATCACCTGTACAGCTATCAGGCATACCCTCTATGTAGTGACCGTCCGGGAAACACCGCTCGTAGAAGTCAGGCCTGGGCCTGGAAGCAGACAGAACCCATTTAGGTTTGTGTTTTTATAGGACGGTTAATAATGGTCACCGGTAGCATCAAGTTCTAAGGTAACCAACAGTGGTTACTTATTTTCGGAAAGTATTGGGAAAGGGTCATAATATTTGAGATGGTTGTTGCATATTTTATTTGGCAATTAATAGGTTTATATATTGGTTAAACTTCTCATCAATAAAAGTATACTTCACCTATAAATGCAAGCAGAAATTGAAAGAGATTCAAAATGTATTTGGACATGTGCTGCATAATTTGTTCCAAAGGAGTGCATTCCCTATATATGTTTATAAGAATCCCTAAGAACAAAGTTCTGCCACCGAGGATACAATGTCCTGAGCTGTCTTTGTATTTACAACCCGATGTACTGTAGCTTTATGGTATCGTCCTGAATAATCTATTCCATCAATATAGGAGGCATATTGAAATTCTAATTCTATTACTAGAATGACTGATGGGATTTTTTACTTACCTACACGCAACATTCTTCATGATATTTGTTACAGTACCCGTGAACCCGGCAGAAAAAGCAGTACCTGCAACACGGAACAAGGGGATACATATTCTACAGTTGAACACTAGTGATCATTGAAAATATTGTATTGAAGATGTAAAATGGTTCTGAATCCATCTTTGATGAATACAATTAGGAGTTTGTATTAGATGAAAAGGGTTCCAAAGATTAAAATAAATAAATCTACAGAATGAGAAAGGTACATGTAGTAACAAAAAGTTTCATGGATAATCAGTCTCACCTAGAATGGCTTCAATGAGGTCTTGTACATTTTTCTGGAGGAAGAAGACAAGCCCAAATACCCCCAAGGGTATGACAGTGCAAATTACCTAAAAGGAGAATTCGATCAAATATATAAACCATGTTCACACCTCAGAACAATGGCTGCAGATGGCTGATATAGATCCCTACACTATGTTAATCACCCTTATCAGCTCCACATTGTCTCAGGTGTTAGGCGGGGGACCTGATTAGGAGACAATGCATTGCTTGCACTGACTTGACATGTGGCCACCTACAGAGATTTTAAAGATTTATTTCTCTCAAATTAAAACATTTACATTTCTTCAAGCTTATCTGATTAAAGGCCAGGTCAGGAAGAAACTAAATAATTTATACACAAGATCAACAGATAGTAAATGAGAGAGAGCCTTCCAATTAAACTGCACAAGCAGGCCAAATAAAGGCATGGCACCCAACTACATGTACAGAGCCTCCTGGCTTATGTATCTAGAATCAGCATATTAAAGCTCATTTAGGTCTGAGGGTTTGAATGTAATTCGATTATCATGGGAGTTCCAAATTTGTTAACAAGCCTACCCAATTGTTGAGGCTAGTAACATAGCTTGGCGTACGTGGATTCTTATACAACCAGAGTTCTTCCGCGTAGATCTTTCTGTAGACCAAGGGTGTCAAGAGTTCTGATATTCTACAAACAGCAAAAATATATTGAATACTAAATTTATACATACAAACAGTACAGTGTAGAAGCAAATAGTTTGTCAACACAAACTGCTATATATTTAAAACTGATATATGTATATATTTCACCATGTCAGTTGTTGAACTCTCAGACTCAGCGCAGCATTTAAATACCAGGTATGTATAGAGAAATTTCTTGCAAATACATGTACCAACAAAATATACAGCAGTCCAACATTATAGCACTCCAATGCACTATATGGATATATATCTAAAACTGGACATCGACATCCATGTAACAGAATCCTTCTGACAGAAAGCTATATTTAGTAGAAGTAGAAATCCATGATTATCTATAATGAAGGAGAACACCATGTTCATGCCTATGAATATGCCTGTTCATTTCAAAATTCAAGATTGCAACCATTCATTGAATGCCACCATGCTTTTAATGTAATCTCGAATTGCAGTTGCAGTAATTTGATACTAATAAAAAAAATCTATTCTATTTTTTTTCATGAACAGTTGGCATCCCATAGATTCAAGATGGCTATCACTCATTGAATGTCCCGATGCTTGAAATGCAATCTTGACTTGTAGTTGCATTAATTTGATCAAAAAAACAAATCCTATTTGATTTTTCCTTCATTCAACCCATTCAAGATGGCTACCATTTACTAATGCCACAATGCTTTCAGTGCAATGAAGAATTGTAGTTGCATTAATTTGATATCTATTATAAGAAAATGTCTATTTGATACCTTTTTGAAACACAGTTGGCACCCCATAGGTTTAGGATGGCCACCATTCATTAAATGCCACAATGCTTTAAATGCAATTTTGAAATGTAGTTGCATTAATTTTAAACTGTTAAAAAAATCCAATTTAGTTGTTTTTTTCATGAAGAGTTGGCACCCCATAGGTTCAAGATGGCCACCAGTCAATGAATGCCATAATGCTTAAATGCAATCTTGAATTGCAGTTGAATTAATTTGATTCTAAAAAAATTACTTTCTTTTTTTTCTTTCATGAACAGTTGGCACCCCATACATTCAAGGTGGTTACCAGTCATTGCATGCCATAATGCTTTAAGTGCAATCACGAATTGTAGTTGCATTAATCTGATACAAATAAAAAAACTAATTCTATTCTTTTTTTTTAATTCATGAACAGTTGGCACCCCATATATTTAAGATGACTACCATTCATCGAATGCCCCGATGCTTGAAATGCAATCTTGAATTGTAGTTGCATCAATTTAATGCTAATAAAAAACAAATTCTTATCGATTTTTCTTTCATGAATAGTTGGCACCCCATAAGGTGGCTACCATTCATATTAATGCAAATACAATGCTTTAAGTGCTATCACAAATTGTAGTAACATTAATCTGATACTAAAAAAAAAAAAATTCTATTTGATTTTTCTTTCATGAACAGTTGGCACCCCATAAATTGAAAATGCACCCAGCAAGCAGGTCAACAGCTATATACGGACAAGTGTACCTCCCCTGCCTGTTCTCCTTCAATGCAGAGTGAAGAGGGTGGGAGGGGGTGACCATCAACAGTGCATAAACACTTTGATTGGATGACAATGCAGTTTTTATATTACAACCCTAAATTTGTGCAACGAAAATCATCAAGAAATACTAAGTATTTTTTCCAAAGAATAGCTTTTCTAGAATGGCTCGATACTCAGAAATCCTACTGCGAATAAAAAAAAGTCAAATTCTGATTCTAAACACCTGAAAAGTGAGAAATGCTGGCGTTCACGGTTTATGTAGGAAATGTACTAAAAACACTAAAAATATGCAACAAAACACTAATTTTCTCAAAAACTGTTCAGTAGGATTTTTTCTAACTGAGGTTCCAGTGTTTTCTACCCTCATATTACACATTGGCATAGAGAATATATTGGCACCTAGTCAGGATTTTGTCCTAGAAGCAATCTGTGAGGCAAAAAACAGCCAAAATGAGCCACTGGTCTGAAGTATAAAACTGGGCATCGATCACTATAGAGCTACAAAGAGAGAGAATCGATGTCCAGTAAATATCAGATAATTACCTGCTTAATATTATCAGCATACCGATGAAGAGTATCTCGTTGCATACTCGCTTGGTAAATAATCTCGCCATGATTTTACTTTGGTACTGGTGCGTGTGTGACCTGATCAAAGAAGTACAACTGATAAAATAAGTACACTCTGTATATTTTCTAGAGTGGAAGGGCAGGAGGCATAGTGGCAGAGGGCATAGTGGCAGAGGGCATAGCGACAGCGGGAGAGCGGCAGCCGGGAAAGGAGGGGCCGAGGAGAGAGGAAGGGCCAAGGGGAGAGTTGCCGCAGGGAGTGTGGTCGAGGGGAGAGTGACCGAGAGGGAGAGTGGCCAACAGGGAGAGCGGCTGAGGGAGGGCGGCAGTGTGACTTTTAAAAACGGGGTAGGGCGGCCAAGGGGGGAGTGGCCAAGGGGAGAGCAGTGGAGGGCCGAGGGCACAGCAGCCGAGGGCACAGCAGCAGGCTGGAGTGCGGTCGAGGGGAGAGGGGTAGACTGCGCTCTCCTCCCGGCCCGCACCGCTCTCACCTAACCGTGAGTGTGGGACTGGAACAAGTCTATGAGAGGGCGAGAGCGGCTGAGGGGGGAGGGGCCGAGGGCAGAGTAGCTGAGTGATTTCTAAAAACAGCCAAGTCATGGGTCGAATTTAACTATCCACCCGTATCAGGAGGCTTCGGGAGTGGGGTAGTGAGAGGGTGGGGGAGTGAGAGATTGAGAGGGTAGGGGAGTGGGGGAGTGAGAGGGTGGGGGAGTGAAAGGGTAGGGGAGTGGAGGATTGAGAGAGCAGTGTTGCCGAAAAATTTACAGTACACAGGCCACTGTGAGATCTTACACAGGCAATTTGCCTTCAACACAGGCCACATCGAGCCATATATATTCATGTCATATAGCATATTTCATACTATTTTATATAAATTAATACAAATTGAAATGCTTCTTTAATAATGCTACTAAAAATGCTTAAATTCAGTGAAAAAATACTTGTAACACTTGCATGGACCTAGCTCAGCTTCTAATAGGAATATTTGAAAAATTCTTTCACTTTTGGAAAGCTGACATCATGGCCGGCCAATGTGGCCGGTGTGCAAGAGCCTTACATCGGCTATTGAGATTCTACATCGGCGAAAGCCGATGTGCCAATGTCATTTCGGCAACACTGAGAGAGTAAGGGAGTGGAGAAGTATTTAAAAAGGGTAATGGAGTGGGGGAAGTGAGAGCGTAGGGGAGTGGGGGAGTGAGAGAGTAGGGGAGTGAGAGGGTAGGGGAGTGGGGGAGTGAGAGGATAGGGAGTGAGAGGGTGGGGAGTGAGATGGTAGGGGAGTAGGGGAATGAGAGGGTAAGGGGGTGGAGGAGTGAGCGGGTATTGGAGTAAGGGATTGAGAGAGTAGGGGAGTGAGAGGGTAGGGGAGTGGGGGAGTGAGAGGATAGGGAGTGAGAGGGTGGGGGAGTGAGATGGTAGGGGAGTAGGGTAATGAGAGGGTAAGGGGGTGGGGGAGTGAGAGGGTATAGTGCAGTGAGGGAGTGAGAGGATAGGAATTGAGAGGGTGAGGGAGTGGAAGATTAAGAGGGTAGGGGAGTGGGGGAGTGAGAGGATAGGGGAGTGGGGGAGTGAGGGGGTGGGGCAGTGAGAGGGTAAGGGAGTGGGGGATTAAGAAGGTAGGGCAGGGCCCGACAAATCTTTTAAAAAATGTGTGTCCACTGGGCACAGAAACAAAATTTGGTTGTGTCCAGTGGATGGAAACAGTGCCCGACCGGACCATGAAAATTTAGATGTATATTTTCTCTTTTAATTAGGATGATTTCTGAGGCCCTTGTATCCAGATATTGACATTCAGAATTAGAATCTTAATAATTCAAGCGTTCAAATTGTGTATAGGACTATATTATTGGCCTTTTATTTTTTGAGTTTGAGTTGTGTCCACGGGGCACAACAAATTTTTCTGTGTGCAGTGGAATATTTCTGTGTCACGGGCACTGGACACAGCGATTTGTCGAGCCCTGTAGGGGAGTGGAGGAGTGAGAGGGTAGGGGAGTGGGGTAGTGAAGTGAGGGAGTGAGAGGATAGGGAAGTGGGAGGGTAGGGGAGTAGGGAATTGAGACTCCCATACCCCCTGTGGATACTTCCTCACTCCCCACTCCCCAATGCCCTCATTCACTTGCTCCCCCACTCCCCTACCCTCTCAATCCCCCACTCCCCTACCGTCTCAACAGCCGGTGATCCACTGTCGCGAATTTGGTGCGAATTTGCTGCGAGTGACACTCGTGCGAGTAGGCCTACACACAGACAAAACATTCCAGCAGTGGATCAGCTGCTGTGAGTCCCTGCAACAACGTCGTTGCGAGGGGCGTGAAACCTGCGAGTAAATTCGCAGAAATCTAAAAGTTTTGATACACTCGCAGGTTTCTCTCGCACGTCTACATTCGCAGCAAAGTCGCGGCAGTGGATCACCGCCTAATCCCCCACTACCCACTCACTCCACTCTCCCACCCCCCACCCTATCCTCTCAATCTCCCAACCCCCACTCCCCTACCCTCTCACCCCCACTCCCCACCCTCTAACTCCCTCACTCGCCTACCCTCTCACTCCCCCTCACCACCCTCTCACTCCCTCCCTCCTCTACCCTCTCACTCCCCCACCCTCTTACTCTCCCCCTCCCCTGCCCTCTCAAGGGCCTCTCAATCCTCCGGTAGGCCTACTACTACATTGTACTAGAGAGTAGAGTACTACCGGTACGGCACGGTAGGCCTACCTAGGCTAGCCTGGTCCTACTCCTAGCCTAGGCTAGTGTCATTATAGTGTCAGTGGCTTTCTTGTGTTTTTGACAACCAAAGATGACTCCATGGACATAAAATAGAAAACATATTGCATCTACTGGTTGCTTTCTATTCAAAAAAGGCTCAATGATAAGAAATATTACCTGTATCGTCATGAAATTGATGAAATTGACTGCCACATCGGCTTGCTTGCCTTTTGATGTCACTTTGTCAGCACGGCAGCTTCTACACTCTTCCAACAGATTCTTCGCGTCGTATATCAGTTAGATAAATCTAGAACTCTGCAGGGAGAGTGATGCTGTACAAAAACATACAAGATGTCAAGCACTTGGAATCAAGAAACAAAGGCTCGCCTTTCGGATAAGGTGGCTGGAAATATGAACGATATTGCTTCTCTGACAAGGCAAATTCTCCGAGGGTCGAAATCAGGAGAGGTATTCTGTCTTTGGATCACATAATGTTGGCAAACAGCGTTATATTGGTGTATCTACGTGTATTATCGCTCACCGCAATTCTGGGGTCTGGGCCTCAGCTGGGCCTGGGCTGGGGAGTGGGAGGGTGGCGGTGCGGTTAGGTACCGGTACTTGATTTGTTGTAGGTCCTACCAGGGGCTAGAAGAGCCCTAGCTAGCAAGCCAGCCCAGTATTGCCATACTGGGCTGGTGAGAGATCCCCATGTTTTGACTGTGGGTGAACTACAGGACCTCATTACAGACAAAGTAAAAGGTTTACTGGGCCAAAGAAGGCACACTCGTACCCAAAGACATCAGCGAAGCCGACAGGCTGAGTGAGGCTGGGCTCGAGTTTGCAAAGAAGGTTCCATGGATGCTTATCTCTAGTAGTCTAGACACTTAGCTTTCCATATTCACTCAGATATGTGACTGTTTGTTGATTATATGATAGTACACCAGTCCAGTGGTTTATAAGACAATCCCTCTGTTCACATTAGGCCTGACACATAGCAGGACCCCCAGTGATTAGAGCAGGGTCTATCATCGACTGTATATTCGTGGAAATTTTTTGCCCCCCCCCCCTCCCCTTGAACTATACTGTAGGGGTCGGATAACCCGCACCCTGGTGGAAAGCCCGAAGGGGTGAAAGACCTGGGTAATTCTCCCCCTCTGTACCATACCGATCCAGTAATGTGGGACGCATGCATGTAGGTGGACAGCCAAAGAACCGTGGTATAGTGCTTAGTGGTTAGCATTCCTGATTTCGGATAGGGCAGCCTGGATTTGATTCTCGGCAGTTCTATGAAATGCTTTTCACCTGTACGCGACCCCCACACTGGTAGAACTGCCGCGATGAATCTGGTAGTACGTTGATTACGGTTGGAGCATTCCAACTTGCTGGGGATTGGCCAACTGCTGGCAGTTGGTAGTTGGAGGAGCAGGTCGGGAAGAGTTGGTCCCCAATACAGGCAGTTGGAGATAAGCATGGAGTCTGGTCAACAATGATGGTCTGAATCGGTATGGTATGGAAAGCTTCCATCGCTGGGAAAGCTGGGGTATCCTTACAACTGTTTGATAAAGCCCCATTGGGACCTTCGGTCTCCGGTGGGCGAGAAAGCCTGGTGTTAGGTACCGGTACCTCTAAGAATCCGGGGTCTGGGACTTTCTGTGACTGCTTGATAAAGCTCCTCTGAGGTGGGAGAGTAAGGCCCGAGAGAAAGCCCAGCCCCGGAGGATCCGAATCTGGAGGGGATCATGAAAGCTGGTGGGGATAGTGTAGGGGTCAGGTAACCCGCACCCTGGTGGAAAGCCCGAAGGGGTGAAACATACTGGGTAATCGTCCCTCTCTGTGGTGGACAGCCAAGGAACCGTGGTATAGTGGTTAGCATTACTGATTCCAGATAGGGCGGCCTGGGTTCGATTCCCGGCAGTTCTATAAAATGCTTTTCACCTGTACGCGACCCCCACAATACAAACACACAGGTGTTTTTGCTGTAAAGGAGTGACATTTCCCCCCTCATTCTCATTCTAGCCCCCCTAGGGATGGGGGGGGGGCAGACAAAATGTCACCCATGTCCACCCATGCTTTACTGTACTTCAATGCGGTGTGGAAAAATTCCAACGCGTCTCAAGGGGGGAGGTCAGAAAAATGTTGATGTGTCTCTTGGCGAAAATCCAACTAATGACCACTTCCTTAGGACCAGGTAGGCTTACTCCCACTCCCAGTCCCACCCCCTAGGCCCTTTAGGCACTCATAGATCTGATAGGCTGTAGGCCAACGGTATCCACCAAGTCCCCCACCTGGCATAAATTACTTGTCCCTTAGGCTAAGCATTGATAAAAGCTATCAAAAATTATGATAGCAGTTCCCATGATGATTGATAGATTTCGCCCCAAAGGTGATAAACGCGCCCTGATTTAGTCTTTTTTTGCCTTTAGAATTACTTTAGTATTTTAACACATCTTGTACCAGGGACTTAACTCTCATTCAATGGTCAAAAATCTATCACGCTACTGGCCTATCAATCTATCCCGCTACTGCACTGGTACAAAGCGGTGAGTACTGCAGAATACTAGTAAGATAATTAAACAGACAATTATCTCCTTTCAGCTCTTGGAAAAGGCAGCAAAGAACTTCGCATATCAAGAAAACGCAATAGAAAACTCCTCAACGGTAAGAAAAACTAGTTATGTTAAACGCCTTAAAACATTTGGCTGCAAAATTTGCCAGGCTATCAATTATAAACCGTAGAACCAGTTAGGCGTCTAATTGCCTTGAAAATCGTAAGGATTTGGCCTACTGGCATTTCTAATCTAAAAATACTAAAAATGGGGTGGGGTGCTTAGTAGAAAGGAGGTACGGCAGCTACTGTTGAATTTTGTACACGTGGCGAAATTGTATGAACCAGGTATCTGTATCCAGATCTGAAAACCTGAATACCTATAGCCTATGATAATAGTACACGCATATATGGTTAAGGAATGAGTAACATAGTATTGGTATCAACGAATACGTGGCTAAATGTGCTCAATGGCCACCTAACATTTACTGGCAGTATCATATTTTTCTTACAGACTCTAAAGAAGATGGGTCTGCTATCTTCTCATCTTCAATTCCAGTAAGCTATCCATAATCACTAATTGCATTATTCTAGATCTGTAGATACTGCGCCAACCCCTATCCCCCAAGCTCAGCCGAGCCCCCACGTTATCAAATAATGACCACTCCACGATGAATGTGTTAGGCATTTTAATCACTCTGGATAGAAAACATTCAATGTCGTCAAATTATTAAAGTGTGAATAATTCTGTATAACCTTATTATAACGATATTATTGCCAGGTTCAGAACATGGAGGGATGTCTCCTCTCCCCCAACATCCCTCCCTCACTCTCTCTCTCTCTAAGATCTCGGATAAAAAGTAACCGTTTATTTCCATCCTTTCCAGAGCTGAAGCTATTGAAAGAAGGTTTGTATATTATGCAGTCTTATCCTGGAACATATGACTATAAACCATTGTCAACTTAAGAGACTTGTCAGATGACGGGCAAATACTTTGGTAAAATTGTTTAAAAAATTGACCTGTTCAACTCTGAAGAGAAACAAGAATACTAACTTCAAATGACATATGACATTTTTTGAATAATTATTTTCACGCTTTTTATTAGTGGATATGAAAATGATTAATATGAATCCATGGCTGTGCATAAGTAACTCACTGTAAGTCTGTCTTTCTACCGTATTAGTTTGAATGTCTTCTCATCTTCAGCTTTAGGCTGAATCGGGTCCTTAATTGATATCTAATCACGTAATTGATTTTATAACTCCAGTGTTCTGCTTATGGATGATGTACAAGACCAATTGAAGACGATACAGCGGTGATTGGACTACCAGAAGATAGTGTAATGACCGTGCATTTATGGTGTTTTTTTTACGATTGACATTATGTTTCAAATTGTCATAATAGCTTATCTACTATTCTGTTATCAGGGCAGGCCCTGTGATATATATACCTGTGTTGATAAATTGAAAGTGGGGTACATAAGAGTATAACTAGAGGGAGCTGGATGAGGCTCATTCCAGAACGTGCTATTTCCTTTAGGTTGTCCTTGTGGAATGGTGTGTGTGTACCGTTTATATAATATATTTTTCTCTTGGGTTTGTAGCTCGAATTGTATATATTGATATATCAACGTTTTTGTTCTCCTTTGACAATTGTTATCCCAGATTATACCGATCTTAATCAATTTACTGATCCGTTGATTAATAAAACGTGCAAGCTCAGCCTATGTTATGAATAAACAGTAAGTGTGTATGTTGCTGTCTTGAACAGTAGTGCGATGTCATAGAATCTAATAAATGTGCAATATGGTTCAAAGTCTTGTTCTGTTTGTACTTTCCACGTAAGCGAAGAAAAATGAGGGATAGAGAGGGAGGAATAGACAAGGGGCGACAGATAAAGGCAGAAGGGAGGGACAGGTGATGGAAGCCAGAGTGAACTCTAGGGGATCATGAAATGAGCTAGGGAGAGAATGATAAGGAAGGGACGTGTGAAAGACTGAGGGAGAGAGGAGGTAGGGAGCGATAGATCGGGGAGGAAAGTAGACTCAGCCCCCGTCTGTATATATCGGGCGGGTGGACACGGGTGGGCGGGTCTAACAGCGAGAGACTAGGGGAAAAGACGTGATAGGAGGAACAGATAAGGGAGGGGGTGGGGCTAAATAGATATTGGGCGACAGACAAAGCACGGAAGATAAGAGGGACACATGTTGGACAAACTGGGGAGGGAGGAAGGGGTATGACGGATAAGGCCACACCTCAAAAAAAAGTCTGTTTCCGGTGGAGCGGCCGGGTGAGATGGCTTAAGCAGGCCACCCGGCCGGATTTTCTTTTTTTATATTTTAATTTTCCAAAAAAAAAAATCTGTCAATAGTCATTATAATATGAGCCGATATGAGTCTGATGGGTCACAATATGGCCCCACACAAAACCAGAGAGCCCTCCACACACACTGACAACAATACCCCCCCCCCCCCCCCCCCATGGGCACACATACACTTATGAGGAGAGCCCTCCCCCGGAACCCCCGCCCCCCCCCCCCACACACACACACATATACACACAACAGGAGCGCCCCCTCCCCCACATACACACAACAGTAGCCCCCCCCCCTCCCAAGACCTATATGGAATCAGGTTAATACTAGGCCTATGCGTTACATATAACAATATTTTGGAAAAAAAAAATTATAATTTGCGGCCGCCGGGTGAGTTATTTTTAGCCCACCCGCTCCACCGGAAACAAACTTTTTTTAAGTTTGGCCTAATGTGTGTGGGGAGAGGGATCACTGACATTAAGAGTAATCCGAGAGACGTGATGAGTAGTATAGTATGTATCGGAACGGGACTATAGTTAACTACTGTTTATTACTCAATCGACCTGCAGCCAATCAGAAGCCTCCATTTGACCGGAAGTGACGTCACATGCCCATATAAGGGCATACCGGAAGTGACGTCACGTGACCTTGACCTAGTTAGAGGTCAAGGTCATGACGCAGCCAATCAGAGGCTTCCATTTGACCGGAAGTGACGTCACACGTCCATATAAGGGCATACCGGAAGTGACGTCATGTGACCTTCACATGTCCATATAAGGGCATACTGGAAGTGACGTCACGTGACCTTGACTTAGTAAGAGGCTTCTGATTGGCTGGTACACCGGAAGTGACCCATTATGCAAATGAGGGGACTACTTCCGGTCAAATGGAGACCCCTGATTGGTTGGGTCATGAAGAAAAGTGTCTCTTAATTTTTTTTGTTTAGGAAGTGATCGACTTTAGGATCACGTGACCGGAAGTGACCTGATGAGTCACGTGACTAGAAGTGACGACGACACATGCTTTAATTAGGCGATCAGCAGCGACTGGAGGAAGTGTCACTTTAAGAGGACACGCTAGTTAATTGTTATAATTTTTTTTACTTACTAATAAAAGAAGACGTATGAAAATAAAACACAACAATAATTTTTTTTTTTTTTTTATTTTCTTTTTTTCAATTCTAATAAACACGCTATTTTTGAAAAGATGCGCTCAATCAATCAATAACACACTTTTTTTTTCATATTTTTAAAGGACTTGTTGTCACACCGTTAGAATGCACGCGACGCTTATAATACAAGTAGCGCACGTCATCTTTCTCTATGGTGTAAGTGTCCATTTTTGGTTCGTACCACTTTGAAATTTCTATTTACCGCAAGGAGAGTTTTTCGTTTGCGAAAACATCTAAGATGACGACTGGTTCTTTAGGGTTTTGTTACTTCTGTACACTTTTTGCACGACATCTCTTTTTTTGGGATTTTCTTTCACTGGTGCTGCTGACTCGATCGTAGCAAATGTAAGTCTTAGGGTTGAGACTTAGGATCCCGTCACCTTCCCACGCCGTTTACATAAGCCCCGAAGTTCTCAGATCGTGAAGGTAACGTCTCTCACAACATCCGCCGGGCGGCGGACACCATTTTCGCACTTTTTTCTGTTTTATCTTCACGAAAAGCTCTAAGTGATCGTCACACACCGATGTCGGAATCTGCTTTCGTTTCTTTCTGAAGTATGTCTCTCTCAGGCGAGGTTTGACTACACAGAGGCAAATATCAGAGGCACCCAATAGCGCTAATTCTACTCTCAGACAAGGGTCAGGCACTGCTGGACTATAATAGATGGGTCAAGGGCTATTCTAGTGAGGGTCAGGCTACGCCTGACATTCAATAACAAGCTGGACTTTGGCAAACTTGCTTGAAAGTCTGACCATGCGGGATCCTCATGCCATAGTCTGGCAATGCTGAACTCTTGGGAGAGTATGCTGGACTCTTGCTGACCAGACTTTCAAGCAAATTTGCCAAAGTCCAGCTTGTTATTGAATGTCCGGCGTAGCCTGACCCTCAGTAGAATAGTCCTTGACCCATCTATTATAGTCCAGCAGTGCCTGACCCTTGTATGAGAGTAGTATTGGCGACATTGGCCGACTCTGATATTTACCCGTGTGTACGGTGGGAGGAGGGGGTTCACAGCTACAGCTTGCGCTTATAGAGCGCTACTAGCGGAGGTCTGGATGAGGAGACTACGGCGTTTGTCTTTAAAAAAAATAGCCATGGCACATGTCGATGTCGCTTAATTATGCTCATATCTCATGGCGATTTTAAGAATTGCTCATGTCACCTGTCACTATGTTTTTCAAGCTTCATGTCAAATGTCACTAGGTCTCATGTCGAATGTCGATGCTAAGAAACAGACATGATGTCATCTCGAATTTAGCGGTCTACACTACCGCTGCTGCTGCTGCTGCTGCTTGTGCAGCTCGTGCAGCTGTTGCAGCTGCTGACAGCTGCAGCTGCTGTAGTTGCTGACGCTGTCACGGATGCTGTTGACAGATGCTGCTGCTTGTGCTGCGCGTGCAGCCGCTGCTGCGGCTGCTGACGTTGTCACGGATTCTGCTGACAGATGCTACTGCTTGGGCTGCTTGCGCTGCTCGTGCAGCTGCTGCAGCTGCTGACGATGTCACGGATACTGTTGACAGATGTGGCTGCTTGTGCTGCTTGTGCAGCTGCTGCTGCTGCTGACGATGTCACGGATGCTGCTGACAGATGCTGCTGCTTGTGCTGCACGAGACTGAGTAGCCGCTATTACTAATGCTACTAATACTAGTATGAGAAAATACATTTAGTCAGTTGATTAAATCAAGGAGGTTTTCTGACTTCAGTGGATCGTTTAGCCATCGGCCACGGGCAAAACTTGAAACCATTTTATACATGGGACAATTGGCAGAGTCGAAACGTGTTGGTACGATGGGGTCGATCATGTTCATCATCAGTTCAGGCAAAGGAAGTGTGTCGACAGCACGCGAAAACTTCATGTCTGAATGTTTCAACACAAGACTTTTTATCACACTCACACAGCTGCTTTGAAGAGTGAATCCTTGACCAAACTTGTGCTTTTCCAACACAGCTTTGGCCTCTTTCTGTGCAGTAAGGGATCTCTCTTTCGGGTTCATCTCAGTGCTGTCTAGCATGTCCTCAAAGTTACTTAGGTTGAGGTATCACACAAAACCAAGACACAATCATGTACAGTATAGTTGACTTTTATTGGCTGAGAATTACAAGGTGTTGAATGGTTGCTTTATGAGCATGTAGAGTGAATCGACGTTTCGACCAAATTAATTGGTCTTCTTCAGGATGTGTTTTGATGTTGCTTAGGTTAGCTTAAGTACCTTTAGGGATCATGGTTTTACATTTGGCTTCCTGTTGGTTGCTTAGTTACAAGTCAGAATAGGTATTATGGGATGTCTTATTGTTAGGCACCTGGTGGCGGTTGAGTGAACTACTGTGACATTATACAATTTCAACTGGGGTTCAGTTGTTGTTCGATTGAGCTATTGAACTACTTTCAAAAGTATGAAATGATTTGTATACAAGCTGAGATACATTAGTTGATGTCTAAATGCATTTAATTATTAGAATGATGCTTAGTTGGTTAATTAGTACCGGTAAGATTGATAGTACATTGTTCATTAAAAAATTCACATGCAAGCATGAAATTATTTCTTCTTAGATAACAGGTTGTTGCGAGTTAAGTAGCTATAAAAGTCACGTCCGGTCTGCTGGTCTACATTTCTCGTCAGCTGATAGATTCCAAATAAAATATCGGAGAGGGGTACCATCCTCTCTTGCGGCTGGTGGTTGGCGGTATCTGGTCTGGGCTCCTTCTTTGGGATGGGTGTTGGAATGTATACCGGTATAGGGCTCACCCTGGGCTTAAGGGTGGGCTGAGTTTTCTTCACTAGGTGAACTTCAGACTTCACTTGTGTGGGTTTGGTCGTGGGAATGTCAATCATGTTGTTTTGTGAAGTTGATGGCTTTGGTTCCGGTTCTGGGCTGGACCTGCTGGAAGTGGCTGGTGTCCCACCTGGGCTTGGGCTTAGTGGATGTTCAGATTCATCATCATCGTCTGTCATGGCTAAGTCCAGTTCTACTTGGTTGACACAGATAGTAGGCATGTCAGGGAGTAGGGTTGACGCTGATTTGACAGTAGGGCTGATTATTGTTGTAGCGGGGCCTTTCTTGGTGATGTCGAGTTGGTGGTTTGTTGAGATTGATGGTGTCTCTGTTGACACTGATGGTGCTGATTTGTTGTCTGATCTTTCATCATCATCACTGGAATCGGAGTCAGAAATGAATTCTTTCGATTTGCAGATTTTGGCGTCGATTTTGAATTTTTTGCAGGGACGTTTTTCGAAACTTGTTGTGACTGGTTGAGGGTTGGTGCGCTTCCTGGAACAGGGATCTTGTTCTGGTGCTTTAATGATGGCAACCTGTCGGGGGGTCGATTTTTTTATCATCAATCCTACTTTTGACCAACTTGATGGCTTCCAGAGTTTTTGGTGCATGTTGGTAGTTGAGTGCTAAGGATGTGTTGGGTACTGGAGGCAGAATAGGCGTGTCTAGTTGTTTGGTTTCGGTTGCCACTTCCTTCGGTAGATTTACTACTGCAAAAAGGGAGTCCCCGGTATACAATTCTGAATTTGACATTTTCCGCCGTAATTTTAGAATTCCTATAATAAGTCTTAGGCAGTTTGTTAGTTTTACTATGTAGGAAGGGTGGTGGGATTGGTAGATTTGTTAGATCATGTTGATTTTTATGATGCCGGCGAAGGTTGCTAATTGTTGAGCATACAATGGTACAATGTGGATAAAGGCAAGCATACTTACCCGTCGTAGTTTCACTTGTTTTTGAAGTTGTGTGGGCTTCCCGAAGATGCTTCAAGATTGCCGCATCTGTCTGCTTCACATATTCATTACAGTAAAGACACTGTTTGAATTTATCCATGTTGATTGGAGATTCAATGGTAGAGAGATGTTGACTGTCTTGTCGTTGGATTCAGAATGATTTCAAATCCACCGCTCGCTCGCTTTTATAGGGGTTTCCCCGCTGATGTTGTTGAATGACGTCATTAGCGTAACTACGGAGTTCCGGAAGTGACGCGCAGGGGGGAATCCCGAGAGACGGGGATACCCCCGGTTGCGTGTTTATAGTTCTTGGTTTATGCCGGACGGATGGAGGGTCTTTAAAAGACGAATATATGATTCTTCCAGGCGCAGGCGGGTGTTTGTTGTCTTTGCAGAGTTGTCTAAGATGGTGACTTTCATCGCTGTGTGTTGTACATCATGATCTTTGTAGTGTTGACCTACTGGGTTGTCGGGGTAAGTCGATGGTTTGATGATGGCTCGCTGGTGTTCATATAGTCGGGCGGCTAGGGGACGTCCGGTTTGTCCAATGTATTGTTTCCCGCAGGCGGGGCAGTCAATGGCATATACGGTACTAGCGGTTTGGCAGTTGTTGTTACCTTTTATTTTGATCTTTTTGCCATTTGAGTCGGATGTGTATGATTCTGTGCAGTTGATGAGGCAGCAGTATTTGCAGCTTAAGATGTTGCATCTAGAGCTCCTGTTGGTGCTTTTCACATGCGGGAAGGCAGAATGTGACAATAAGTCACGTAGGTTGGCAGATCTTTTGTATGCTACCACGATTTTGTTTTGATTGAATTTAACTAGGTCATCTATGTCTTGTAGCCAGGCTTTGGCTGTGTACAAGTAGGAATTGGCTCTGATGTTGGATGGGTTGAATTCTAAGACAAATGGTATGATTTTCTTGATTTTGACATTGGTTTTGTCTTTCAAGAGGGTGGACCGATCTTCTGTTTTTGCCTTCTGGATGGCCAGTTTTGTCTTCTGATGGGGATGTCCCCTGATGGTGAGCAGCATGAGCAGGTCTTGACAGATCTTGTCAAGGTGAATGGTTTCTGAGCATATCATACGGTACCTGAGGGCTTGGCTGTATGCTATGGAGTCTTTCTGGTGGTTGGGGTGGTATGAGTTGTGGTGTAGGTATAGGCCTGCATCAGTGGGTTTTTTGTAGACTTTGGTGTGTAGTTTACCATCTGGGTGTACATAGACTGTTGTGTCTAGGTAGTCAATTGACTCTGTGCTCTGTTGGTAGGTGAACTTGATAGTTGGATGGAAGCTGTTGAATCTCTTCATTTCTTCCTCGAGTTCTTCTTCAGTGCATTGGTAGATTGCAAATACGTCGTCAATATATCTTTTCCAGATACGTGGTTTGAGTGGGCTTGATTCAATCATTTTGGTTTCCAGGATGTGCATGAAGATATTGGCATATGCTGGAGCTACTTTGGTACCCATGGCTGTCCCATTGATTTGGTGGTAGTGTTTGTTGTTGAAAGTGAAGATGTTGTTTTTCAGGACTAGGTTGAGTAGGAGTCCTGCAGTGTATGCATCCATTTGTGGGTGGGGGTAGAGTTCAAGGGCAGTTTTAACTGCTGCAACTCCCTCCCAATGTGGGATTGATGTATACAGTGCAGCAACGTCAATAGTGACTAGTCTCTCACCGTCCTGTAGATAGTCTATTTCATTGACTATGTTTAGGAAATTCTTGGTGTCTTTCACCAGGGTGGGGATTTTCGGTAGCACGGGTTGTAGGATTTTGTCCAGCACTGCTGAGATTCTATCAGTTGGCGAGTCAATTCCTGATACAATTGGTCTGCCTGGGTTGCCTGCTTTGTGTATCTTGGGTAGGGTGTAGAAGACGGGGTGTCCTCAAAGTCTTTAACATAATGTTCCAACGGGCTACAAATGATGGACTCCAGATCATCGTCCGCATATGTCGTCTCCTCGCACCATATTGTGTCTTCGCCTGTTTCGAATTCCGTCATTTTCTTGACAATCTCCTCCTGAGTGCCTTGCATATATCGAAGCTCCTTCAAGGAGTTGATAACTTGTATGGCGAAGACTGACAAACTTGAAGGAATTTCACCACAGTCAGGCCAAGTATACGGAGCTAAGAAAAATAGCTCTAACAAAATCTTCTCCCTCTGTCCAAATGAAACTACTGTTCCGATGAAGTTGAAGCATGCTTCTATCCATTGCTCCTTGGTGACGTCCTTCCAATGTTTCTTTACCTCACATGCATCATAGGGCACTGTTTCTCTTCTTGCTTCAAGTGGGAGTTGCTTTTTCTTTCTTGGACTCATTTCGAGAGGGTTTCGATGCTCTGTAGCGTCAACACTTTCATAAATAAAGAAAATAGCAGAACTAATCATCGTAACGTGCTGAGCGAGCGTAGAGTGGACGATGCTACGAAGATGAAGGGCGGGTGGAGAAAGTGTGACTGGTGAGAGCGGCGTTTCACTCCTTATGTACCCTGTCCTAGATAAGCCTCTTAAACGGCTGAAAAGACTCTCTCAGTACAGAGCTTCTACCGCAGGTGGGTTTAGACTTAAGCAGCTTAGTTCACACACGTGTCTGTTAGAAAAGCTACTTGCACACCTGCCTTCCCTTTTCACTAGTATTCACCCTCTGCCGACTTATAAGACACCTATACACTCCTTCTCGTGAAATCTATGGAAGATGATGGAAGGACCACCGACTAGATTTTCTTTGATCAGAGCGTGGAGGACGGCGTCGAAGGGAGGGAACGTTGTGAACACAGCTTATAGGTTTTGGAAGAGGACCTGTAAAGTCAAACTGGCGAGAGAGATCTCGTCTTTCAACATGACAATGCTGCGATCTTGGAAAAAATTAGCGTGATTTTTTCAAAAGCTTAATGAAAAGTTTGACGTCTTCGTTGTTGTAGTGGATCAAGTAATCTCTCATAGTTTGCATCTTCTTGTCGTACTAAACTTTCTGACATGTGGCGTAGTCGGATTTCGGCCATTTTGACGCCCGTCAGTTCGCTGTCAAAAGCCGATCTCGGTGGCAGGGTTCTGTTTACCAGTTTCTTGGTATACGTCATCCATTCGTAAGGAAAGCGACTTTTCTCTTCGTTTCTGGTGAAAGCTCGCAAATAATTCGCGTAGCTGTAACCAAGTGCCAAATAGTTGACTACTATGTCCAAGAAAACTGTGTGTAAACCGTCAAGTATTGATTGCTTCTCTTTATGACGCTGAATTGTTGGTTTCTTCGGTCTCCGGAGGCAAAGAACGAGTGAAGGCGTATTTTTGATCAGGTTCAAGTCGTAACGCTCCGTGTTGAAGCTCACAACTGGAGCTTGACAGATGTATCTCAGAAGCTGCTTCTTCAGTTGAACTAACGGTTGTCTGGTGTGAGCTGCAGCGAAGCCGCCTGGAGAAGGGGTGAATGTCGCTTCTTCTAGCAGGAGAGCTTCACCTATCGCCACATGTAACTTCGCTAACGTTGGTCGGTAAAGTTCTAGCACAGCTTTCTCGATGACTTTGGCGTTCTCGTTTATGTGATTTTAAACTCGGTCTAACAAGGGGTCGGAATCTGCGTCGGATTCTCTGAGGTACACCGTCCCCTCCTACCCCGGAAAGTCGGATGTGACGCTAGCCGACAAAGGGACGTGATCCTACAGCAGGGACACGTGTTCAGTCGACGGTTCTCTGCACGGTCTGAAGAAAGCCTCGAAATCGAAGGTAATGTTGTAAGGGTAGATTCTGGAATGTCCGTCGGGAGGAAAAGTTTCACGTGTGGCAGCGGGACAGAACTGACGTAACAAATTTGAAGCGCGCTTGCTGGTGTTGTATAAGTGAAAGGAAATGTGGCGGAAGACGCAGAGGTTGTCCTTGTTGGGAAAATCTAACACAAGGCTTCTCTTTCTAACTCGACCGTCCTGCCTGTTCCTACCGCCTATGGGAAAACCTCCAGGTCCCATGTAAACGCAAATGTTCAAAATTAGTAGGAAAAAGAGCGCACCGCTTGGTGTCAGCGTCGCAAAGTTTCCGTGCTTCTTCGCAAGCGACGGTGTTTTCCATCTTTGAGAGGAGCTCTTCCAAAGTTTCTGAATTAGTTATAGTAGGGAGCGGTTGTAATGAGAGTTGCGTTGTTCTGGGAGACGTGAAAGTAGCGCAGTATGTTCTTGTCTTCTCTGTGTTGTAAGAGTAAGCCTACCGAGAAACCCACTTTTTATCATTGTGTGAAGCGGATTGCGACGCATAGTATCTACAGCGTCACTCAACTCGCCGGTTGGTAGTTTGACGTTTGTTACACTCACGCGAGTCCCGTGCATCCTGACACTCGTTCGTATTGCAGGCCAATTCGCCGTGAACGTTTCCTCACCGTTCGGTACAGCGCATGTACGTGGAGGGATAGTCACCTCGTCCAGAGATTCGCGTCGACAGGTGATCTTTTCAGCAATCGACATCGCCGCATAGAGGGCAAAACTTAGGTATTGTTCTTCATTTTTCTACGGGTCACTCGTGATTGTACGGTCTTTTAAAAATTTTGAAACACTTTTCGCAAACGTCCTGCGTCATGTTTTTCTTTTTTTTTGTTTTTTCACTTATTTACCAATTATTAAAAAAAATAAAACGTTATTTATCACTTCGAATACTAGACACCTCTTACCACACGATACTATTAGCATTGTGAAAGGTGACTGTAGTCTAGGATCGAATTCAACAGATGACCATCTTACTGCAGGGATCAGACAAGAGTGGTCAACACTGGAGTGTCACAGCTCACTTTTATGTCTTTGGGTACAGCTGCATACAACCCTTGAACATACATTGCGACCCATGTCGTCTTGCAACACTTTCATCAGAGCCATAGGCTCAGACGTCTCGTTGTACTTCCAAGCTCTCAGCACTTCATAGACAGGGTTCTTCACAGTCCTGTCAGAAGGCACAGGTTGAGAGATGAAAGCTATTTCATGAGAAGTCAACCCTAAGTAGATCCCTATGGTCTTCCAGTCTCTAGGGCAGAGCTCAGCTAAAAGAGAGAAATATTTCTGCACTTTCCACTCCATGTCTCCACTCTCTAAGCCATCCCACATGTCATGCTTGTCCATGTACTCACGTGAGAATTTGATGAGGTCCATACGGTAAGATTCTTCCAAGGCGGCGGCTAGGTCCTTCCACCTAGTAGTACAACTTTTCTGGTACCAAGTAGTGAACATTTCTCTAGCTTGAGTTATGACACTTGTCTCACAACTGAGATATCCCATATCCTTCAAGTTCACTTCAAGGTATGAACCTAACCGTATGTAATCTGATGTCGGCAACTTACTACTTATTTTCAGTAGCATAGCGTCTGACAAGTATCCTAACGGCTCTGCTTTGAAGTATGATGATACAGGTACTACTGCAGCACAACCAATAACAGGAGCAGCGTCTGCGCTGGTATCCGACGACTCGTTGTCGGAACAGGGCAACCACACGACTTCGTAAGGTGGTGGTGAGGGCAGTCGCCGCGGACCGGACGCGCTACCAGTGGAAATGAGGTCGAAAAACGGACTGTGCGCCCGTAGCCCTTCGGGTTCCTCGTACGCCTGGTCGTCAGCGTCGTTCTCTGTCTCACCCTGTTGCTTTAGGGCATGTATGTCTACTACGCGCTGCTGGGGCTGAGTGTCCGAATAGCTGTAAGTCTCAGCGCGAGCGGCGTTGATGGCGTCGGTTGATGTAGCGGTGGAGAGGTTCTGTGCAACGTGCTGCGTGTCAGTACTAGTAGCGGCAGTCGCAGCAAGAGGTGTAGCAGCAGCAGCAGCAGCAGGTGCAGCAGTAGCAGGCGCAGCAGTAGCAGGCACAGCAGCAGCAGGCGCAGCAGCCTCAGCAGGCGCAGCAGTAGCAGGCGCAGCAGTAGCAGGCGCAGCAGCAGCAGCAGCAGCAGCAGCACTAGCAGCACGAAGATCACCAGCAGCCGCAGCAGGCGCAGCAGTAGCAGCAGTAGCAGCAGCAGCAGCGTGCTTAGCAGTAACAACCGTCGCGAGTGTAACAACGTCGCTACCACGACGACTACTACTACCACTACTACTGCTGCGTGCGCTCGCTACAGCGGGAGGGTGATAAGACCAAGCGGTTGCGGCGGTAGTCTCAATTTCATTAGCAAGAGGAGACGCTGACGCTAAACGATCACCGTTCTGCGTACTCTTCTTGTTCTTGAACTCGATTAGATCCTTGGACGACACTAGTTGTTGTGTTTTGCTCATGGTGGTGACTGTAGAGAGCAGCAAAAGACTGAGTGAGTGAATGGGTGTTTCCAGCCCCCTTATATACTCCTTCTCGCTTCTAGAGCTAAGCTACTTACGGCTCTGTTCAGCTGCCGCCGGCTGACCAGCGGCCATTCACAAAGAGAAACAAAAAGACTTAAGGTATGACGTTTTCAGCTGGATCCCTTTCCCCCTCCCCTTTGAGAGATCGACTGACATGAGCTAAGCTACTTACTGCCTTGTTCAGCAATTCAACTTGCGTTAGCTGTATAAAGGATTAAGCAGTTGCTGCCGCCGGCTGACCGGCGGACATTCACAAAGAGAAACAAAAGACATAAGTCATGACGTTTTCAGCTGGATCTCTTTCCCCCCTTTTTTGAGAGATCGACTGCCATGAGCGGGCGGTGTACCGACTGTGCTTATTCAACGCGCATTAGCTGTATAAAGGATTAAGCAGTCATGAGCTTAGAGTGTGTATACAAAAAAACTACAGGAGGCGTGTGGTGTGAAGCAGGACCCCCTAAGACGGGTGTGTCTGTCTGTGAGTAGAGTCGTGTGCATGTGGTGAGCGACTTAAGTGTAAAACAAAAAAAATCACCGCCTCCTGCCGTGGTGAGTAGACTGGCCGGCGGCGGCCGGCTAGTTCAATAGGGGTGACAGCTGACTAAGGCTGTGCATGAAAATCCGATTTTCACCTGACCTCTGACGTTTGTTACAATGAATGCCAAAGGGGGAGAGAGTCGTCCTCAGGTAGGGGGTAGGAGGTAAAGCTATGGATAAGGAAAAAACACCATTTTCAGCTGGCTTCCACAGATGGCGATGACATACCCCTCGTCATCTAAGCTCTTAAGAAGCTCTTAAGGAGCGGAGCAGCTGCTAGACAGCTGGGGTGCTGTTGGAAATAGGATTAAACTCCCTCTGTATAAAAGCTCTGATTTCTGTTGGAAAAAAACCATATCAACTCTGACCACAGTAACGTATACTACCACCACCACCAGCACCACCGCCGCCGCCACTGCCGCCGCCGCCAGTCACAGCTGATCGCCTCATTAAAGCATGTGACGTCGTCACTTCTAGTCACATGCTTCATCAAGTCGCTTCCAGTCGCGTGATCCTAAAGACTCTCACTTCCTAAACAAAAAAAAACGAAGAGACACGCTTCTTCCTCTCGAGAGGAAGAAGCGTGTCTCTCGATTGAAATCTTTTTCTTTTCTTTTTTTCTTAAAAGAGACAAACGCCCCTTAGAGTGCCCCCCCACCCCCCTAGAGTGCCCCCCTCCCCCCTCCCCCCCTCCCCCCCCCACCCGCCCCATGCATCCTAAAAGCGCCCCCCTCCCCATGCATCTTAAAGGGGCCCCCCTCCCCTTCCCTCCCCTCCCCTCCCCCCCCCCCCTTATACACTCTAAAGAACGCTTCTACCTAGTTCAATAAGTCACTTCCAGTCGCTCGTAAAACAATAAAAAATGAAAAAAAAAAACAAACTTATATCGTAGTGTTTTTTATTAGTTTACCGAAAAAAATAAGAGACTCGCCTCCTCCTCCTCTCCTTCTCCTCCTCCTCCTCCTCCTCCTCCTCCTCCTCCAAAAAAAAAAGATATCACATTTTAAAGCGCGTGACCCCTTAAAGACGCTCATCTCTTCATTAAGTCGCGTGACGTCACTTCTTCTTCCGGTCACGTGATCAATCAGGTCACTTCCGGTCACGTGATCCTCAATGAGGTCACTCACTTCCGGTTGGCCATTAGGTCATGTGACGTCACTTCCGGTCACGTGACTCATCAGGTCACTTCCGGTCACGTGATCCTAAAGTAGGTCATATGACGTCACTTCCGGTCCCCTAAGTAGGTCATATGACGTCACTTCCGGTCCATAAGTAGGTCATATGACGTCACTTCCGGTCACGTGACCAAATGGCGGCCTCTGATTGGCTAACTAGGTCACGTGACGTCACCACTAATCCCCTAAGTAGGTCACTTCCGGTCACGTGACCAAATGGAGGCCTCTGATTGGCTGCAGGTCGATTGAGTAATAAACAGTACTTAACTATAGTCCCGTTCCGATACATACAATACTACTGTGATGGATGATGGGGAAAGCGAACAATTAGTGATGACGAGGAAATATTGGGAGTGGAGAGCAGGAAAGGATGATGGAGAGAGGGGTCATGGAGGGACAGACAGCTAGGAGAGGGAAGAGAGATATCAGGGACATATGGGAGGCCCGGCGGATAAAGCGACAGATGAGAATGGGTGGAGGCCCGGGGGTGGAGGGAACAGATGAGGGGGAGGTGAGAGGAAGGCTAAGTGAGAGATAGCGGGAGGGCATATATATGGGAAGTGGAATAACAGGATAATGCGGTACAGGTAAGGAAGGGAGGGAGAGATGATGGATGGAGGGAGAAATGATGAAAGGACTGGCGAGGAAGGAAAGACTGCAGGATAGATGGAGGGATAAAGCGAGAGGGAGCACAATGGGGGAGGTCACCAGGTATTGATGATAAAGGCCTGTAGATGTGATGGCAGCCATGTAGATGTGATGATAGTCATGTAGGCACGATGGAGGTCACGTAAACGTAATAAAACTTGGTTAGGCCTAAACCTTTTTACTGGACATCGATTCTCTGTCTCTTTGTAACTCTATAGTGATCGATGCCCAGTTTTATACTTCAGACCAGTGGCTCATTTTGGCAGTTTTTTTGCCTCAAAGATTGCTCTTAGCTGACTAGGGGTCAATATATTCTCTATGCCAATGTGTAATATGTGGGTAGAAAACACTGGAACCTCAGCTAGAAAAAATCCTACTGAACAGTTTTTAAGAAAATTAGGGGTTTGCTGCCCTTTATTGGTATTTTTAGTACTGTCATTACATTTCCTACATAAACCGTGAACGTCAGCATTTCTCACTTTTCAGGTTTTCATAATTCAAATTTGACTTTTTATTATTCGTAGTAGGATTCCTGAGTATCGAGCCATTCTACTCAGGGTGTTATTTTGAAAAAATATATATCATTTGAAAGTGAAATTTCTCTCCGAAATAAAAGGAGTTTTTGTCATAGTTTAATTGATTGTTGACAATCGAGTTAAGGGCTATTAGGTTCAGTTCAGTGCAAGTTGCAAAACAAGTGACTTGCACTTTTTAACTTGACCTCATGTCCACTATGTAGGTCTTCACTATGCATGGGTCTATCCAGAGTCCATCAATGAGATAACGCATGGAGGCAGATTCTGCAGCTTTTGGCGAGAAAAAAGTTCAACATTGCAAAAAGTGCAATTTCCCTAAAAACACCCTATTTGGCGAGAAAAAAGTTCAAAATCGCAAAAAGTGAAATGTCCCTAAAAACACCCTATTTGGTGAGAAAAAAGTTCAAAATCGCTAAAAAATGACATGTCCCTAAAAACACCCTAGGAATGCTCATGTACACCCACACAGACATACACATAGGCATGAACATGGCCTTCTCCTTCATATAGCAACCTATGGATTTCTACTACTCACTGCTCACCACAGTCATACTCAGTTCTCTCATGCTTACCTCTCAATTTCCTTATGCTCACCTCCATAAGGATCAGTTCACTCTTGCTCGCCTATCTAATGCTCATCTCTCTCATGCTCACTTCTCTAATGCTCACTTATTTACTCAGGGTTCAGATGAGTCAAAGGGAGACGCCCACGGACCTTTTTTCCCTCATTTTAAAAGTTCTACCTTTGAGGGCAGCCAGGGTAGCAGGGGCGATTTAGGCAACGGGTGGAGAACATAGATTGACTCAAGACAAAGAGAACAATATGTCATAGAAACAAATCGAAGAAAAGGAACATGTAAAAAAAGTGAAATGAAAAAGGTCATGAAAAACATTTTTTTGCTTGCAATAAAGCCTTCTATAGAAATGTACTGTGGACTATTATAAAGGTTCATTGACCACATGGTTGTATACACCCACACAGACATACACATAGGCATGAACATGGCCTTCTCCTCCATATAGCAACCTATGGATTTCTACTTCTCACTGCTCACCACAGTCATACTCAGTTCTCTCATGCTTACCTCTCTAAGGCTCAATTCCCTCATGTTCACCTCAGTCAGGCTATTAAAGTTCCCTCTGGCTCACTTTTACCAGGCTCACTTCTGTCAGATTCACCTTTCTCAAGTTCAGTACTCTCAGGCTAAGTTCTCTCTGGCTCACTTCTACCAGGCTCACTTCTGTCAGGCTCAGCTTTTGCAAGTTCAATACCCTCATGCTCAGCTCTCTCTGGTTCATTTCTTTCAGGCTCACTTCTCTGGCTTAACTCTCTCAGGCGCACTTCTTTCAGGCACAATTCCTTCAGGCTAATCTCACTCAGGTTCACTTCTTTAAGGCTCATGATGACCTCCATCAGGCTCATCTCTCCCAGGCTCATCTCTCAGGCTTTCCTCTATCAATTCAGGCTCAGTTATCTCAGGCTCACTTCTTAATGCTGACTTCTCTCAGGCTCACTTCTCTAAGGCTCATTTATGTCAGCCTTACTTCTCTGAGGTGCACCTTTCTCAAGTTCAGCACTCTTATGCTCAGTTCTCTCTGTCTCACTATTCCAGACTCACTCCTTTCAGGCACACTTCCCTCAGGCTAATTTCACTCAGGCTCAGTTCTTTGAGGCTTATTTTCCTCATGCTGACTTCCATCAGGCTCATCTCTCTCAGGCTCACCTCTTTCAGGCTCAGATATCTCACTTACTTCTTAATGCTCACTTCTCTCAGGCTCACTTCTCTAAGGCTCATTTATATCAGGCTCACTTCTCTCAGGCTCACCTATCTCAGGCTCACTTCTTTTACCCTTTAAGGATGGCCAAAAAGTGTTCGGTTATTTAAGGGGGTGAGGATAGATTCAATCACTAACCCTGAGTCAATTGTGATGTGACTGTTTAATCATCCATTCAATCTTCTTCTTTTTATGCTATCAGTATCACAGCAGAGTATAAAAGTCCAGGGTGGCCCCTAGACAAAATATCGACAAAATTGCTTCCATGTTATTATCTTTATATTAATTGCAATTTAGTGTTAAGATATTTGAATCATATGAGGCCCAAAGTTTTTCTCCAGGGGATATTACTTACAAAATTATATGGATGACTTTTAATCAACTTAGTCCAAAGTTACATGAAATATTGCAGGGTTTCATTGTCCATTGAGATAATAATCCATTAGATAATAATCCATTACTTCAATGTTTGCAAATCTCTGCTTTTTGTAATAATAGCTCCAGTAGTTCTGCTTGGGTGCAATGTTATTGATCATTAAATGGTTTACACCTGAATAAGTATTCTGCTTCAAGTCAGTCCAAATCATGATCAGAAGTGTCAATGGAGGTATTTGTTAAAGTTTTCCTCATTTTTCAATAAGATTTATTCCGTGGAATGCATCCGTCTCTTTGAAAGGCCACAACCTACAGACATCACTCATAGACCTTGGTGTAGCTGTGTATGTGTGTCTTACAGGTAGGGCACCAAGGGTATGTTCCAGACTGTATCTGTTTGACGCAGCCCTCACACAGCTGGTAGTGCTGACACGGTAGGAGCAGCACCTCCTTACGACGCCTCAAGCAAACCGCACACACAAACCGCTCCCGCTGGCACATGGAAAAGTGAGGAAACTTACAGAAGAGATAATAAAACAAGTAATACAGGAGGAATGGTGATATACTTCAGCAACAAATAATCAAGTAACTTGCCTACAGGAGAAATCAAATGGCAAATGAGCTCAGAAAATATCAATGTATATGTTGGGGCAAAGACTATGAGATCCACCTTCTTTAATAAATTGAATTACCCACATGACAATTTCTAATGTAGTCCTATGAAGAGTCAGTGCTAACTTATCACTATCAACTGTTACTGTGGGGCCCTTGATGGGGGGGTCCCCATGTCGCATGTCGATTTTAAGAAATGGCCATGTCGCATGTCTATGTCGCTTAAAAATGCTAATGTCCCATGTCGATTTTAAGAACTGTCCATGTCACATGTCACTATCTTTTTAAGCCTCATGTCGCATGTCACTAGGCCTCATGTCGCATGTCGAATTTAAGAAATGCCCATGTCGCCATGTCGAATTTAGGGGTCTAGGGCCATTACTGTGTCAGGGAGAGCAGGGTACAGTAATTTTAAGCCTTTAAATATACAGCAGTCCAACATTATAGCACTCCAATGCACTATATGGGTATATATCTAAAACTGGACATCGACATCCATGTATCAGAGTCCTTCTAACAGAAAGCTATATTCAGTCTCATCAAAGTAGAAATACATAGGTTGCTATATGAAGGAGAAGGCCATGTTCATGCCAATGTGTATGTCTGTGTGAGTGTACATGAGTCTGTGTCCATGAGTGTCTGCATTCATGCTACAGCCATAGGGTGTTTTTAGGCAAATTTCCCTTTTTGGCGATTTTGAACTTTTTTCTCGCCAAATAGGATGTTTTTAGGCAAATTTCACTTTTTTGCGATTTTGAACTTTTTTCTCGCCAAATCGTGGGTTTTTAGGCAAATTTCACTTTTTTGAGATTTTGAACTTTTTCCTCGCCAAATGGCGGGTTTTTAGGCAAATTTCACTTTTTTGCGATTTTGAACTTTTTTCTCGCCAAATCGCGGGTTTTCAGGCAAATTTCATTTTTTGAGATTTTGAACTTTTTTCTTGCCAAATAGGGGGTTTTTAGGCGAATTTCACTTCTTTGCGATTTTGAACTTTTTTCTCGCCAAAAGCTGCGGAATCTGCCTCCATGCGTGATCCCATTGATGGACTCTGGATAGACCCAGGTATAGTGAAGACCTACATAGTGGACATGAGGTCAAGTTAAAAAGTGCAAGTCACTTGTTTTGCAACTTGCACTGAACTGAACCTTAGCCCTTGACTGGATTGTCAACAATCAATTAAACTATGACCAAACTCCCTCTATTTCGGAGACCAAATACACTATCAAATGATTTATATTTTTTCAAAATAACACCCTGTGTAGAATGGCTCGGTATTCAGGAATCCTACTGCGAGTAAAAAAATGTCAAATTCTAATTCTAAATACCTGAAAATTGAGAAATGCTGACATTCACGGTTTATGTAGGAAATGTACTAAAAGCAGCAAAAAAAGGCAACAAAACCCTAATTTTCTCAAAAATTGTTCAGTAGGATTTTTTCTAACTGAGGTTCCACTGTTTTCTACCCTCATATTACACATTGGCATAGAGAATATATTGACACCTAGTCAGGATTTTGCGCTAGGAGCAATCTGTGAGGCGAAAAACAGCCAAAATGAGCCACTGGTCTGAAGTATAAAACTGGGCATCGATCACTATAGAGCTACAAAGAGACAGAGAATCGATGTCCAGTAATTAAATTCGGTTTTACCTGCAGGTTTTCTGTGAGCATGTCCAGCATCTCATTGAGCTGCTCTCGTTTACTATCAGCACCGGTTGCAGCACCGTCCTCCTCACCCTTAACACTGCTTAACTTTGACAAGGCCTTGCTCCTGTAGAAAGGGTTTATGGCTTGTTATAATAAGGTCTTAACAATAATCTTCAGATTTTAAAAAATCATAACAAAAACGATCTTACAGTAATAATTCAATAAGGTCTTAACAATAATTTTGATTATAAGATAAATATATATTTCTAGAGATAACATGAGAAATAAATTACCATAACAAGTCAGTGTAGGATCAAACACGGATATTTTGTAGAATCACTTTGGTAGTACCAATCAAGGGCATAGAGACCAACATCAATAAACTAAATAAAAGTTAGTGTCAACTGCTGTAAAGTGTCATTGCTCTAAATATCACCGATCTACCATATATACCAGATCTTTTATTCAGGAACTGATTGTAGTGAGTTTTTCAGGCTGTCCATGATGTGCTT
The DNA here is from genome assembly GCA_947462335.1 of Harmothoe impar. Lineage (NCBI taxonomy): Eukaryota > Metazoa > Annelida > Polychaeta > Phyllodocida > Polynoidae > Harmothoe > Harmothoe impar. The sequence goes on along the minus strand of OX381707.1, from coordinate 57,365,381 downwards.
TCTTTTAGAGGATTGTTATTTTCAATATAGACTTTTAATTTACTAATGGCTTAATTCCTTAAATAAATTCTCAGTAATGTTAGCTAGTTAATGGGACACAAGTCATTGACTGATTTGCTATTGGGCCTTTGGGGTAAAGGGGTTTCTCTAGCATTTTTCCATTGATCAAAGAAGCACGCCTCCTTTGAAGATTATTGCTGAAACAGTCAATTTAAGCACAATTGACCACTGACTTACTTCTGTAGACACTGTTCCATATAAAAGAGTAGCTCATCTGTTAGTGCCTCCTCCCGCCGCTCCTGCACCTCCTCCCATCGCAACTGTAACACATTCATGCTACAATTAAGTCAGCATTATACAGCTATCAGAAGTGTCTGACCAACACCTTTTTGTGTATCTCACTTACTCTATATAAAGAAGTAGCTCACCTGTAAGTTTGTTACACATATTACCAGTCCTGAATCTATGAGGCCCATATCACTGCAGATTCTTAAATGTCCTTACCCACTAAATCAGCACACATTTTTACACTAAGCCATGAACCCTTTGTCATATAAATACACATTGATTGGTGTTAAGGTTATGACCCATCTTCACCTTTTTCATCAGATCTTCGATTTTCAACTTCAGAGACTGGTTCTCAAATTTAAGTTGGTTAATTTCTTGTTCAGCTTTCTTCTTTACTTTATCCACCTTTTCTTCTATACGGGCTTGTAATCGCGTTTCCTCGTTGACTAGTTTTGTCTCATTTGCCATGACTTCCTTTTCTAACTTTTTATACTTAGTGAGCAACTCTTTCATCTCATCTGTTTGTCGGGACAGGTTTTCATGGTGACTTTCCTGCAAAATAACAGAAAACAAGTTGGAAAGGCAATTAAAAGACATTTAATTTTTTTCTCATTAGGGCCTACAATTTACTCCGTGTAGAACCTAGTGATGCTGCCAAATTACATCTATATAAGTCTCATTATATAGCTTTCAACATCAAAATCAACAGTAGAGAATATCATTGCTCTATGGCCGAACTGTCTGATAAAACCGTTGAAAAGGGTAAATTGGATAATTCCCGTGAAATAAGAGGACCTGATGAACTATACCTTAAGTCTGTCTATTGTAGAATATAAATCCTCTTCTCGTTCAGCACAAAGTTCATGGAGAGAATTGACATCAGACTTCTTGACTGGAACCTTGGGAGAAGTCTGTTTTATAAATAAAAATAATAATAAACTCAAGATTCATTTTCTTAGCATCAAGCACTGTTGAAAAAAGGTAGAAATAATTTCAACTCATTAGAGGGAAAATGCTCAGAACATGTTTTGATATGGTCATAGAGCACGTGTTAAGAGTAAATCCTAGCATCTCAAAATCCTATGTAAACCCCTTGAGACTTCTTATAGGTCATTTACAATATACAACCAATGCTTAACCCAAATATGGAAGTGATTGACCGAGCTCCATTGATACTATAGCTTTCCACAGAACGTGCATCTTTAAATTGAAAATAACAGAGGTCTGACTAATGACATGACATTAAAGTTAACCGTTTTAACAAAATGGGTCGGAAGTCACACTTTTAAGAGCCTCGACATGGGCTCTTTAAGTAGCATAGGGTGAAAAAAATATTATTTTTGAAAAATGAGTTTTTGACATTTTTCTAACATATGAATAGTTGAGTTTGAGTTTTGATATATTTTATTGCCAACTTTTCATTTACATGTTTTTAAAGTGCAATATTGGGCCGACATGAACCCTCGAATCAGTGTTAGATCAGCGTTAAATGCAGTGTACAGTATTCAGACTGTAGTTTATGAATAACCAATGTACAACTATAAACAATACAAAGATGATGTATTTGGGCATGACATTTGGCCCTTCTTCGTGTTTATGCTGAATAAACGTGATATACTCTATAAAGTCTAGCCTTACTGATTTTGGCTTAGCTTTTCAATGCTTGCTTCAACGTTGTACATATCATTCTACATACTTCATGTCTCAGAATAATCATGATCTCAATCTCGCCGCCTTGGCTAGCTAAGTACATATGAAAACAGTGATCCCTACAATGTACCTTAGTGGTCGTATACACATGCTATAGACACTATCTGCCCATTTTCGCAGATTTACCGGTAGTATAGTCCTGTAAACCCTTATAAATTTTATGGATAAGCTTACACCAATCATACATGAGTTACATTTCCTGACTCCCTACTTCCCTAACATTGTCTGTATGTGAGTTACTGAGGGTTGCTTGGACCCCTAATATCGAGACCTACTTAGTGCAGGTACTGCTCATACACATGTACAGAGTGACCTTCCGTAGTACGCGACCCGGTATAAGTTTCCTGCATATGGCGGCTAGTCAGGCAGGGGGTGTTGGGGGCGGGGTGAGGATGAGGCTAGCTGAGCAACCAGACTAGCGTGGTGGTGGGGTGGGGGGCTAGCTGAGTTACCAGTCTAGCGATTAGGTGTGGGTGTTGCGGCTAGCTGGGCAACCAGACTAGGTGTATTGGTGAATTTGGGCAGGTGGGGGGGGGGGGGGGGTAGCGAGTGGCGAATAGGCCTAGTTATCTTCTGACATACTAACTTATAAACCAGATTTCAACTCCCATTTCCCCCAAAATGATGGCCATAGGATTAACTATTGTATTGTATATTATAGATAGTATCTAATTTTAACCTTAATTATCTCATTTAAATTAATTTCCATTTAAATTAACAAAAAAGTGTGAAAAATATCGCCTAAGAGCAAATATTGGCTAACATACTACTTGTCACACACCAAATGAAAGCTCTTGATGAGCTGTACACGAATATGGAATTATCACAACATTTTTAATGTGCGACTTCCGACCCATTTCGTTAAACGGGTCACAGATTTTGTTAACTCTTTCCAGCCGGCTAGTGCATTAATGTACTACCTGGCAAAAAACGGCTCGTGCATTAATGCACTATGAGGAGAGCATTTTTGTATCAAGTGTTATTATCCTGAGCACCCCCAATAAATGTTTTAAACAGACATAACATGCTATTATGATACAATATAAAAAAGGAATTACATACAGATTGCAAATCATTCATTTGAAAACATGTATCCCAAATGCCTATTTTCAACTTCAATGTAAAACTATATATTAATACTGCTGGGTCTAGGGCCTCGATGTGCCCTAAAATACAGCAGTCCAACATTACAATACTCCAATGCACTATATAGGTATATACTAGTATCTAAAACTGGACATTGCCATCCATGTATCTAAGTCCTTCCAACAGAAAGCTATATTCAGTCTCATCAAAGTAGAAATCCATAGGTTGCTATATGAAAGAGAAGGCCATGTTCATGCCTATGTGCATGTCTGTGTGTGTGTACATAAGTCTGTGTCCATGAGTGTCTGTATCCATGCTGCATTCATAGGCTGTTTTTAGGGAAATTTCACATTTTTGCAATTTTGAACTTTTTTCTCGCCAAATAGGATGTTTTTAGGCAAATTTCACATTTTTTGTGATTTCAAACTTTTTTCTCGCCAAATGGGGTGTTTTTAGGCATATTTCCCTTTTTGCGATTTGAACTTTTTTCTCGCCAAATAGGGTGTTTTTAGCCAAATTTTACTTTTTTGCGATATTGACCTTTTTTCGCCAAAAGCTGCGGAATCTGCCTCCATGCGTGATCCCATTGATGGCCAGTGCGGCTTATAGGATCGCCCGAAACTCGGGGTGCGGCTTATACGAGAGTTAGGCTTATACGCGAGAATTTACGGTAGTTAGGATTTTGCGCTAGGAGCAATCTGTGAGGCAAAAAAACAGCCAAAATCAGCCACTGGTCTGAAGTACAAAACTGGGCATCGATCACTATAGAGCTACAAAGAGACAGAGAATCGATGTCCGGTAAATTTTGGGGAGTTTGAACTATAATAGAGCCGACTGGAAAGACTTAAGAATGGTGTATGGACTCCTCACCAGACTCAGTCATAAGTTCGGTACATATCCATACTGTAATATTATATCAAAATATCACAGTGGGTTATTGTTATAATTTCTATAATAACATAGGAAATGAATATCCAACATATTATCCAAATGGAACATTCTAAACCATAGTCATGAAGCATTGACTATCTCATCAATAGACCATGCTGCACTTGCCTGGTTAGCTCAGACAATAGGGTGCCTTTCTCTAAATCCTAGGGTCGAGGGTTCAAGGCTATTTTTGGGAAACTTACTTAAAGGTTTTCAAAAAATAGTCCTGAACACACACCAGGGGGAGTTGGTAAGTTTCTAAAGATTCTAAGAATGTCCACTAGGTGGGGTTAGTGAGTTTCTAAAGGTTCTGAACATCTCCACAGAGTCCTGCCACTAGTTTCTCAGAATTATCCTAAATTAGTTCTTAGCCATGCACCCTTTATACACTTTTCAAAAATTACTACAAGATTATCATAAATTGACTTACATTAACTAGTAATGAATGGACTACTTTCATCAGCGCATGGTCGGTATTGGAGGGTAGGGAAACTAGTTCTGGAATGGTATCACGGTTATCCGGGAGGAGATCCAAAATCATGGTGCACAGTTTCACTTCACTGCAATAACACTGTAACAACAAGATGATTAATTAACCAGACATCAAAATTAATTGGTAAATTTCAGCACAAAGACTGTATAGACAAGAATAATTATTTAATCTATGATCGGTCTATTTCCTTGTTTAAATAAATTCATACCGTGGTGGTGGTGTAGATCAAACATTTCCTGCTATGAAAGTTGCACATACAGTCATGGCATGACTAAATTATAGCTTATGTAAGACTGTAAATGTCAGTGTCAGTCAGTCTAATTGCCTGGTACTATTCCCTTGGCTCAACCCACTCAACTCCATCTCAGAAACAAGTATCACACCTGCTATATTTACCACCTACATTAAATGCAGTGTTTGATCTATAAAAGAAATGAAAGACTGAACCATCACATGACTGAACAGTTCCATATATGAAGTCTGAGATTTAGTTAATCTGCCTCCTAATTGCTCTGGGATTCAGATTAAAGATTTAAGATTGTCATAGCCAATGGCTGCATTAAATGTACTGTTTGAAAGGCAATAGATAGATGGAAATACTCCTATGTACTAGTACTTCAATGCAGTATTCTGTACCTGACTAGAGCCATTGGTGCAGAGCTGTCCCGCTTGGTGAGCCATGTCTTCCTGCAGCCAGCAGTCTGGGAGCTGTATCCTGCCACCCTCCATGCGGCAAGGCTTTGGGGGGGGGGGGGAAGTACATTGAGCATAGGCTTTAGTCTCAGGGTGAAATGTCATAGTGTTAAAGTCAGGATAGATATACATTTATAAATGGTATTTACTCATTCATCAGATTAATGTAAAACTTGTTTGTGAGTGTGTCCACATGACTCTCAGAACTTTGGATTTGGAAGTGCTGATTTGCCGCACAGTATATTGACATAAACCCACTAACTCAGGGAAACCCAACCATTAAGGGTATCAGACCCAGATGATAAAGGAATTGGCATCACTAGGGGTTGGTGCCCGGGGGGGGCACTCAAGTATGTTTTGGATAACCACTGCCGCACCTCTCCCAGAAGCGGTGGCGGTGGGTTTACAGGGGGGATGAAAAGGGGGGGGGGGGCGGTCAGCCCTTCTTAATGTTAAAAGTAGGGGTGGTGACCCCCCTCCCCTGCTTTCTTCATATATACAGCAATATTGGTGCACAAACATGCTTCTGATGGCTTATAATGTGCTAATTGGTAAGTTTGCCATTGTTATGTCTAGCACCTGATGCTCAAATGGGATGAAAGCAGGAGGCTAAGATTCAATTTGGCCTGTTTAGGGGGGCGGTCACTACTACAATTTTCCTCAGTATGGAAAAGGAGGGGCGGTCAGTGACCCCCTCAGCTCCCCCCAGTAGGAGGATGTGGGGCGGTACCGCGGCAGTTGCCACTGACCCACATATAGTCAGTACCCCCCCCGGGGGTTGGTGACAATTCCAGAGCAGTGATATCACTTTGTTTTGGGGAGCATTACAGCATTCCCATTGGAATATTCTGGTGAGGTTAATTAGACTGAGACAGTTCCCAGCTATAATCAGAGAGTATACAGCAAGGACCATCACCACATCACTGAAGAAACATATCTCTCCAGCAATAGGACATTGAGGGGTGAGCTGCTCACTTGGGTAATGGGGCCTGTGACCTGCTCACACACACTGGGCCTACTGCCATCATTAAGAACTGACACTCTATCAACAGAAGGATTGTGATTGTGAACACTACATTTGTTCATGATATTGGAAAAACTTCAGATTGGAAACAGTTTAGAGTTATTGTATTTCAGGTTGGAAACATTAACCCTTTCCCTGCTGGCCTTGGAAAATGCAATTTGGACCTTAACCATCGGCCCTATGCCATGAGAATATGTTAATATGTAAGTAAGTCATCCCTGGCTCGATGGCTAAAGAAGGAAATAAGTTGCATTGGCTACAGAATTTACATTTTTCTGACAAGAGGACATGGTATTTATGCAGAAATATTTTGGATCGGTTGAAAAATACTTAATATTTGTTTCATAGGGTAGCAGTAAACAGGTGGTAGTGCTGTCACTGGACAGCACTGTTGCTGCCCTGTGGCAGCAGCGGTTTTTCAGGGGTATTTCAGATGCTGCCCAGAGGCAGCAGCGGCCCTAGCAGTTCCTTATCTATAACACATCTTAGTCTATAGCAGAAACGCTATTACAAATTGGTGGAGAACCGGGGCAAACCTCAAGGTTACAGAGCCCTCAGGTTGTGAGGTTGTCATCTACCATTATAGCTACTATCTCATGGGAAGAAAAGCAATGACATATATCAACTTCACATGGTCTATAAATTGACCCTCAAAATGGGCAGTTTTTCATTTCATGTGGCACACCCATGTCATCCCTGGGTTTGTCAAAATATGTGGCTTAATGCATTTGTTGATAGAACATGCACACAGTTGCTTCATGTTGCTTACCTCTATTGACTGGACACTGATAATGTCTATCATTGACATACTGAGATCTGTTATTACGCGCTGTCCTAAGCTTATTGTTGTTTCCAATATCTCTTGCTCTCTGTCCAATAAGGTACTGAAGTGTCGTCTTGTCTGTTGACAGGATCTATCAACCAAAAACTACATTACATACTGTACATTAATTACCATTAGTGTTTGAAGAACCTGATGAGTGTTACTATCTGTAATAATCATTTATCCCAGCTAAAAGTATGATACATGCATTTAAAAGCTCACCTGACTTCTGAGAGAGCCTCATCGAGGGGTCGTTGCAACCCAGATTTATAGAGGAGATTCAGTAGGGTCATGTTGCAGAACACTACCTATTAACAGACAAAATGTATAACTGCATAATATAAGATAGTATTGGTTCTAACATTGACCCCTGTGGTATAGTACTCAATTATTAAGTATAACCTGTTCAAGGACACCTTGGTTCTGTGTCCACCTTGATGATAATGTCCGATCACGCTGATAGCTCATACATCAAACACTAAAACATTTCATTCTGCGGTAGAGTACAATATCATTGTATTATTCTCTTTCTGTGGCTTAGCATGGCCCCTTTTGTTAGAAAATGATCACTCCCTACCTTACTTGAAATCCGACAACTATTATCTTAGTCATGGCTTTAGCTAGGCAAAATATGTACTATATACTAAATAATAATACAATTGATGAATATGGAAAATTATGGATTTAAACCTTCAACCTGTAATGAACAGAAGGAATGATCTTACCTGACGCTGTAATTCTTTATTGACTGCATCAATCTCTTTCTGGGTAGCATTGTGACCAATGGCAAAGGCTTTACACCCATGTTTCCTGATGAATAAAAAGGAGTGTTTAAAACAAGAGTATTCATATTGATTGAATTTGACAGATAATGATAGCATACAAGCCATTATCAAGCTAAATCCTCCCATTGTAGGTATTGTGAAGTGTTGTGTTCTAGTGAAACAATTTCCGGTGTATGGTTTACACAGACAAAAATGTGAAGTGTTGAAAATGAATTAAGATTTATAGGATGGAACTTACAAAGCAAATTGGTCAGCTATCAGCATTGCTACAACATCATCTGCATAGTTTACTGCATGCCGTATGTCACGATAATGGTTACTGCAAAACAGAGAAATGGAAGGTTTTGCATTTTACATGTAAGAAAGTCAGTTTCTGAAGACTATACATTTACCAATGTAGTATTTAGTCAAGGCATTTCATGGGAAAAGGGTGTTGATTATTTTCAGCTCATTATGGTCAGCTCTTTTTGCACTCTAAAATTTAACTATTAACTAGATAGATTCTGATATAATATCATAATTGTATTGCACACTGCAATGCCACTGGAAAGGCCAAATAGAATACCATTTTGGGAATGGTTTCTCTTACCTGCTTGATAACATTGAGAAGTATCTACTGGCTAACTCTGGCCGAGTGTTCAATGCCTTCACCCATATACAGCTTACCTAAAAAATAAATGATAAATAATGTAATTTTCAATCTAAAGAAACTTGATATAAGGGTTTGCTAATTTTAAAACAAATATCAATTGATTTCTTGCATGCACCTCATTGATATAATAATGTCTTTTACTTTGTCTCTTTCAAATACAATATACAATTTCTCCTTAGAACCCATTTTTTCTTGATATCATTCCACTTGTGTAGTATATTTTCAACTAAACTACAAGACATAAAATATTGACTTACAAGATGGTCAATTTCACTTGGTTTAGGCACAGCATTCCGGTCTCGGTCGAGCTGTAATGCAATGAAATCTACGCCAGCCTTGAGGTCTTCGCTTGTCATATCTGCCACCCAAACCCCCTTCACATACATCTGACCTTGGTGACAGTCATCCAAGAGCAACAATCCTGGGTAATGAGTACCATAACATGGTAAATGTAGGTCTTATACTACTGCATGTGACAATTATTCAATGCCACATGCACAACATTTAAATCTGTTCTCATGATCTATAGTGAATACTATATTTATATCAGACTTGAATGATATATCATTAAACTGAATATTGAAAATATATGAATGCTATGAGCCTTAATTTGTATCGATTTGTGGGGAATAAATGATGTGAAAGGAATACCTGGTTCAGTTTCCACAAAGGACTCAGGCAGACTGAGGAAAAGAAACCGCTCATACTGGAAGACATATTTGCATAGGCATTAACATTAGTTATCATAATGCATAGTCATCTCAATTTCCCTACTCCCAGTTTAGATATGGATAAGAGACATTCGACATATAACACTTACTTTTCAAAAAGCTGTATAGATCAATCACTTACATATATCTTCCAGAGGCCTGCCTCCAAAGATACAGTTGTTATGGTGTCTTCAATATGTTTCGCCTTGTAACTGTAAATAAAAATGTGAATGTATCAAAATATGTAGCCTACTTATCAATGGTATAAACGACTTCTTCCTTAGAGCCTATAGAACTAGACACATAGTGAGGAGATATAAGGAATGCCATTATGACCTATTAATATAGATGTTTATGTAGATAGATACATGGCCCTACTTACCTTGTATCAACTTCACTCTTATCACAATGAGTAGATACGCTGGGGCGATCTTCAGAAAGAGAAAAAGTTCTTAATGAGAATGAGGAATAATCACTATTTAGCCCATTTCAAAGATTTTGAAATTATCCAACTAAAATTTAAAGGCTTAAACTTTCTAACCAATCAATAACTTAAAATTCTAAATCTATTAAATTACTTTTCAGAAGTGATAGCACAGAATCATAAACTAACACAGACCTGTAACTAAAACTGTCAGGACTTTTTCCCCAAAATTTGGGTCCTTCACTAACTCAAACAGCCAGTGATCGCACCCGGTTTCCATAGTAACGGTCCTCCCTTCTCGCACCAAGGCTAGTGTTCCAATCTTGAGTCCCTCTCCAAACTGCCCGATAACTTCCCGCTTCGCTGCCTTCTGGCTATAGCCGAGCAGGAGGATCCGTTTGTGAAGTGATGTGTGCCGGTTGGTCAAGACAAGTTTCGAAGTAGTTTCATCATAATTGATTTCACCCAGTATAAGTGGTGCAGCTAGTTGTGGTAACACTCCATCTAGTGTTAAGTATGAGAACTAGAGAGTTACCATACAGTGCTGCCACCTATCAGTAAACCTCTTCAACTACATCCTAGCCTCATGTGTTATGCTTTTCTGACATGGTGACAGAAACTGGGATTACACCTAACTAAAGCTAAGTACAACTTTAAAAACTAGTCAGGTTGATCTATGAGCAATTCAAGCAACTACTGGAAAAAGAATGCAGAGCCCATCTACTCAAGATTCTTTACAGTGAGCATGACTTGGAGTACTGCTCAGACCCACTCACACATGCACAGGAGAACAAAGGATTTGGAGAGCACATGGTCTGAATACTCACATTTAGAGCATTCTATGCCTATTTACACCCTGGAACTTGCTGGAAACTATTGAACATTGAACTTTGACACTGTAAGATGTGTACATGTACTTTGATTGTGTTTGTACAAGCCAAATTCCTGTCTAAAACCACCCCTGGCCAATTTTACTTGTAAGTAGTATATGGAAAAGGGGCAAAGGAATCAGGCAACACTTTACACCTTCATTACAACAGCACTGGTACAGGTCATTTCATCTTTAAAACTCAATACCAGCATATAGGGACAAAATGGCAACATATCACGTTCCAACCCCACCACCTATGGTACTTCAAGGTGACGTGGCTGAGAACTGGAAGGACTTTGAGAGTAGCTGGGGCTACTACTTCCTTGCAACACAGCTCCAAAAACAATTAAAAAAGGAGGATGGCAGTCCAAGCCCGGAGGGAGCAGAACTTGTTTCAGCAACACTCTGTGCACTCATGGGTATTGAGTGTCAAAAAGTCATGAAGAGTCTGCCATCGCTATCGGAAGCCGACAAGAAGAACCATGTGAAAATCCTCGCGGAGCTAAAAGCTCATTTTATTCCTCAACGGCATGTGCTGATGGAACGTTATAAATTCAACATAGCAACACAGTTCAACATGCTCACTCAGAGGGAGGACACAGTCGACGAGTTTGTTATACGCTTACGACAGCTGGCCGCTTCATGTGAATTTGAAGCACTCAAGGACAGCTTAATCCGAGACCGGTTGGTTATTGGGACTACAGACGAAGCTACACGGGATCGCCTGCTGAAGGAACGTCCAGTCCCTGACCTCAACCGCTGTATCGAAAGCCTGCGTGCAAGTGAACTCTCACGAAGCCACAAACAACAGATGTCGGCAAAACCTGTAACAAGTGTAGACTACATGCAGGGACGGTCCAAGCATAAGGCAAAAAGCAAGGAAACCTGGAATAAACCTACTCAACCACCTTCCAACAACAGCAACAAGGCCTGCCACTGGTGTGGCAGTACGCCTTCCCACGTAAGGAAAGCCTGCCCAGCCAACAACTCAAAGTGTACAATATGTAAGAAAATGGGACACTTCTCAAAAGTATGCCGGGCCGCGAAATCCGTCAACGAAGTCGAAGATAGCGACACGGTTGACGTCGCCTTCCTTGGAGAAGTTGCGCCAGCAGGTGATTTCTGGACAGTCGACCTCCACGTCAACGAGCAAGCTACAACGTTCAAGCTTGACAGTGGAGCAGGCGTTACGATCATAGGAGACCATACACCATGGCTCGAAATGTTCCCGCCGCAACCAAACCGAAGACAGTTCCGCGGAGCCGGAAACGTAGACCTGACGGACCGTGTCATAGGACACATTCCAAAGGCCCGGCTCAAAGTGGACGGTAGTACGATTACGGAGGACATATTCATCATGCGGGGACAAAAGCACAACCTGCTAAGTAAATCAGCTTGTCAAAGGCTAAATCTCTTAAAACCTGCGGAGTCAGTCTACAACATAGAAGGATCGCCGGACTTTCGCTCTGAGTTCCCGCAACTATTCACGGGACTCGGATGCCTCAAGAGTCCATACCGGATATCCCTTCTACCAGATGCCGTTCCAGTGTGTCTCTACACAGCTCGAACAGTAGCACACCCACTCCTCAAACAGGTTGAACAAGAACTTAAATCGATGAAAAAGCAGGGAGTCATCTCAGAGGTCACGGAACCAACAGCTTGGTGCTCTGGGATGGTAATTGCCCCCAAGGATAATGGCAAGGTGCGAATCTGCGTTGATCTTACACCACTCAACAAAGCAGTGCAACGCGAGATCCACCCGATGGCCTCCGTAGACGAGAATCTGGCAAAGCTGAAAGGGTCACAAGTTTTCAGCAAGCTCGACGCCAACTCAGGGTTTTGGCAAATCCCCTTGGACAGTCGGTCACGCTTGCTAACCACGTTTGTAACACCCTTCGGACGCTACTGCTTCAATCGAATCCCCTTCGGGATATCATCAGCACCTGAGAACTTCCAGCGCACCATGTCAGGCATCCTACAAGGACTCGACGGCGTGGTCTGTCACATGGACGATGTTCTTATACATGCACCTACACAGGCCGAACATGACGACCGAGTCAGGATAGTCCTGGAACGGCTGGGAAAAGCAGGCCTCACGCTTAATGACAAGTGTGAGTTCTCGAAGACAACTATAACCTTCTTAGGGCACGTAATCACCCAAGAGGGCATCCAAGGAGACCCCAACAAGGTTAACCCTTTAGGGCCGAGCATCGACTATAGTCGATGCCATGGCTGGCCGAGCATCGACTATAGTCGATGCCATGGCTGGCCGAGCATCGACTATAGTCATCATAACTCTATGGGAATCAGCAAAGGCTCGGCCCTGGGAGGGTTCCTATGAGAATGCCCCGGCCCCTTCACCAGCAAATATTTTTTTTGGTCGGCCTTAAAGGGTTAAAGCTATTTGTGACTTCCCCCCACCAACGAACGTCACCGAATTACAGCGGTTCAACGGTATGGTAAACCAGTTTGCCAAGTTTATTCCAGATTTGGCATCACTGAACGAGCCGTTGCGACAGCTACTTCGGAAAGACAGAATGTGGACATGGGATACACCACAAGTAGATGCCTTTAACAAGATCAAGGCCAAAATGACATCGACTGAAACACTGGCACACTACGACCCCAACCGAAAGACTATAGTCGCAGCCGATGCTTGCGACTATGGTATCGGAGCGGTCCTCCTTCAAGTCAACCAAGACGGTGACAGGAGACCAGTATACTATGCATCAAGGTCACTAAGTGAGACAGAACAGAGGTACGCCACGATCGAAAAGGAAGCACTTGCATCTACCTGGGCATGTGAGAAGTTTTCTGACTATGTCTTAGGTATGCAGTTCACTCTGGAAACTGATCACAAGCCTCTGGTCCCACTACTTGCATCAAAAGACCTCTCAAGTATGCCACCACGCATATTAAGGTTCCGACTACGGATGATGAGGTTTGCCCCGACAGTAGTCCATGTCCAGGGCAAAGATCAGGTGACAGCGGATGCACTCTCAAGAGCACCAGTCGATAAGCCATCACCCTCGGACATAAGCTTCATCGAAGAAGTTGAACAATTCGCTTCTTTCACAGTGAAGTACCTCCCAGCGACAGAAGTCCGACTACGTCAAATATGCAGAGCACAGGACGAGGATGCAGTCTGCACCGAAGTTAAGTCCTACTGCAAAAATGGATGGCCGGGATACATGCCACAGCAACCCTTACTCCGTCCATACTGGGAGAAAAGAAACCACCTAACACTCAAAAATGAACTATTGATGTACGACGACCGCATCGTGATTCCTCAAGCCCTACAGCTCGAGGTACTGGGGCAGCTACACCAAGGCCACCTTGGTGTCACCAAGTGCCGAGCTCGGGCCATGCAGAGTGTATGGTGGCCACTAAGCAGCAAACAGATCGAGGCAATGTGCAATCTTTGCCACATCTGCGCTGTACACCGTCCAGAACGCAAAGAACCGCTTCTCCCATCTTCTTTCCCATCCTATGCCTGGGAAAGGGTCGGTACAGACCTATTTGAACTGGATAAAAAGGTGTATATAGTAGTAGTAGACTACTACTCTCGATGGATCGAGATCCGACGTCTGCTACAAACCACATCAGCTCATGCCATTGAAGCATTAAAATCAGTCTTCAGCACACATGGCATCCCTGACTATGTGGTATCAGACAACGGTCCACAATTTTCATCCCGCGACTTCAAGGACTTTGAACTGAAATATAGGTTTACGCATGTGACCTCCTCACCAATGTACCCTCAGTCGAACGGAGAAGCTGAGCGAGCAGTTCAGACTGCTAAGAATATCATGAGAAAGAACGTAGACCAGCACCTCGGATTCTTGGCCTACCACACTGCACCACTGCAGAATGGCCAAGCCCCCTGTCAGCTCCTGATGGGGAGAAACATCAGGACCACTCTGCCGACAACAACCACACATCTACATCAGGGCCATGATAAAGAGACCGTCAAGGCTAACGAAAATATGTACAGGCAAAAGATGGCAGAAAACTACAACAGGCGCCATAGAACAGTTACTTTACCAGTATTGGAACAGGGTGACCGCGTCTGGGTACGGGACCAGGACCGATATGGTTCCGTCGTGGAAAGGACAGCTTCTCCCAGAGCCTACCGCGTAGAAACAGAGAGAGGCTCAGTAATAACACGCAATCGAGGAGCCTTGGTGCACACTGGAGACAACAGGGCGCAGCAGGACATACCAAGCCTACCAAGCCCACAGCCTTCCTCTCCCCCCAGAACACCGGTGCAAGAGGCCGCTACAGGAATGACCACTAGGAGTCAATCAGGAAGGGCGATAAACCCACCACAGAGGCTTGACCTCTAAGAAGTGTTCATGGGCATAATAATCCCTGAGTCCTGAGGTCAGTCTGCCAATGAAAGACTCTAGAACACAATGTGAGTTATCTCAATAGAGAACATCTAGATATCATAAATCCAAAAGACTTCCATAGATATTCCATACATGAATTCAAAGACAGCCCTAAAGAGACCTACCGCTATCAAACATTACAAACACTTATAGAGTATATCTAAACACCATAGACAAGACATTTCATGAGTATAGTGTCATCATAAGAATATGTACCTTTATCCTAAAAAGGGAGATGTGGTAACACTCCATCTAGTGTTAAGTATGAGAACTAGAGAGTTACCATACAGTGCTGCCACCTATCAGTAAACCTCTTCAACTACATCCTAGCCTCATGTGTTATGCTTTTCTGACACTAGTGAAGAATTTTGACATAGCTGTGCTACATATCGGTGCGTCAGCTTTTTCTGAATTAAAAAACAAGTTTGATTTTAAACAGTAAGGCCAAAAAAGTTGTGTGTAGGTAACATGGCCAAAAAAAGTAGGGTACAGAATTTTTTTAAGGATTATGAGAGGAAATTTCTCCCTTTTCTCATAATTTAAGTAAAGAAAAAACTTTTTTAGTGGCAGAAATCCCAAAAATGCCTTCCAAAAAAGAAAAAGAAAAAAAGGTAGGGCCAATGAAATAGGGTCGGTTGGTATACCTGAACAGTTTTCCTTTTGGTCTAAGGTGTACAGAATAACTGTAAAAAAAAACAGCAGGTCTAGGGTTTCTGTGGAAGATATATGGTGATATTACAAATAAAAAAATAAAATGGCGATTTTTGCATGTCTTACTACTTGAGTTACATCATTGTTAAAGAAAATAGAAAGCAAAAGCCCTAGGACAGATCCTTGTGGTACTCCAAAAGATACATTTCTGGCCTTTGATATGTAGTCCCTGTGATGTTATAGTTTCCTGCTCTCTTTTTTTAGGTAGTCTTCCAACCAATTTAGGAAGTTTCTGTGAAGGGCAACTTTTGTAGAAGAATACCATGGTGGACACTGTCAAAGGCCTTCTTCACTCGTATAAATAGTAGGCCCTAGATTGGCACATCGTGATGACCCTTACACAAGGCCAGGACCAGGGTAGTGAGAACTAGAAATTAACATTTCACACAGAGCCTTTACTTATAGAACACCCTACGACACCCAATGTGTATTGGAAGGGGATGTCACATTAGGTGCTGCATGATGTGTCACATGAGGGGATGCATGAGTCGTTGCACGAGTTGTCCCATGAAGTGCCATATGAGGTGCCACATTGAATTGGCCCAAAGCCACTGATGTAAAATGATTATGAACCAATAAATGTAATTAGAAATGATATACATTGCATGTTGATCTCTTACCTTATGTAGCGAGGTGTCTTCACAAATCTTTGTAAATTTTACCTGGCTGTCAACACTAAAACCGAATCCTCCCTCCTCGCTAACTGTCTGTGCAGCTTCATAGACACCATCATGCCAGTTCTGAACCAGTTCACGAACTCCTTCCCAACTTCCCCAGTTCCTGGCATATTGAGCGGTCAAACTGAGCGAGATACAGTTTCTAGAAACACCTGATGCATTTTTGTCTGAAAATAGAAAAATACATTTTTGTTATAGCATTAATCTGCTTGCCTACCTCTTTGTCTGCTCACCTGCCTCTCTGTCCACACACCTGTCCCTCTCTGCCCCGATGCTCTGACATCTATCTATAGTTGCCTATCTGTCTCACTGTCTGAAGTATTTTTCTGTGTTTGCCCACCTGCTTCTCTATCTGCCAACCTGCCTCAGGTTTCCCATCTGTCTCTCTGACTGCTAACCTGCTTGTCTCCCTACCTCTGTCTTCCCACCTGTCTCTCAGTTTGCCTACCTCCCTCTTTGCCTGCCCATCTGTCTCTTGGTCTGTGTACTTGCCTATCTTTCTAATTACATTTGTCTGTCTCTTTGTCTGCCCATGTGCCTCTGTCTGCCTATACACTTGTTTCTTCAGCCATGTTCCTCTAGTGGGAGCCCCTGTAGAGCAGCCTGTTGCAGGGGCTAACCCCTAACCCTGCCCCCTGCCCCTGGGCCCCATAGGGGGCAGAGACACCTTTCACAATATGTCAATAATCATATAGAAATAGTACTCCCCTGGATTAGAAATGTCTCATGTCTAGAGAGAAATATTGTAAGTATAGGCCATTGATATTGGAACAATATCTTATGTCAAAACCTGATAAATATGAGTGTCCTCATAACTGCTGAAGCTAAAATTATTGCAAGAGGAGGAGTGCTGGAGGGGGTGAATGGGTGTTGAAGTGTTCCCGTACGTATATGCATCAATATTCACGGACGGGAAACCAAACACGTTGTTGACTCGCAGCTCGTCTCGCCGGAAGTGCTTTTATTACTCTCGAACCGATGCGCGTCCCGCCCGGACACTACATCCCTCCTTATGTCAGATCAAAACAACATGTTTGATTCAATACAAATGGATGACATGACATATGACATAACAATATAACCCAACGAGTGTTACTTAGGAACATAGTACAAATGTATGACATGTGATATGATATAACCATATAACCCAACGAGTGTTACTTAGGAACATAGTCTTTCATACGTTCCGGGGCTCTGAGTGTGCGCTTAGGCCTTACATTTACTGGTGCATGAGTTTCTGGTCTTGCCTCTGCAAGATGGGTTGGTTCAGGTACCTGTATCTCATTGCCCTGGCTGGGCTCTTGTATCTCCAGAGGCAGATCTGGCTCAATCACTGGATTTACTCCAGTTGCAGCTCCTTCTCCATTGTGATTCATATTCCACTCTATTGTGGCATTCCTGTTTCCTTCATGATGACTGTTGAGCTCATTATGGCCCTGCAGATCATTGTTACTTTCGAAGTACTTCCTTGCATGACTGACATTCCTCTTATATGCAACCCCTTCCGGGCTCAGGACCGTGATCTGAGTCCCATTCTTCTCCTTAACTTTGAATGGTGTCCCAGCAAAGGGTGCCGTCAGCTTATTCTCCTTCTCCCTCCTCAGTAACACAGTGTCTCCCACTCGGATATCTGTGGGCTTGTGTCCACTAGCATTAGCATATTCCTGTGTCTTTACCTTCCGCACTCTGTCATTATCCCTTACGCTCTCATCCAGCTCTGAAAACCTCAATGTAGGCAAACATGTCCTGAGTTTTCTCTTGAATAGAAGCTCCGCAGGGCTAACTCCTGTCGTAGAGTGTGGAGTTGTGCGATATGCTCTGAGGAAATAGCGTATTTCTGTCCTCCAATTCTTCCCCTCTGCATGAGCTATCCTCATTGCCTTCAGGAGGGTCCTGTTTTGCCTCTCTACTTCTCCATTTGCCTGGGCCCATCTGGGGGTGGTCCTGCGATGCTTCACATTTATCCGCTGCAGGTAGTCCTCAAAGTCTTTTGAGACAAATTGTGGCCCATTGTCTGTGGTTACTGAGTAGGGAAGCCCTAAGAAATCAATCGCCTTTTCCATGACAGCCTCTAGCTTCTCAGACGTGATTTTCTTCATTATGCTCACCAAGAAGTACCTTGAGTAGTAGTCTACTATGACTAAAATATATTCGCCAGTAGGGAATGGTCCAACAAAGTCCATGGCTAGATCTTGCCAAGGCCCATCAGGCAACAATGTAGACTCCACCGGATCAGGCAAGTTCGGTTGTGCCACTAGCTGGCAGCCATGACATTCCCTGCAGTAGTTTTCACAATCCTTATCGATTCCGGGCCACCATACCTTCTCACGTAGCCGGGCCTTGGTTTTAACAATCCCTTGATGGCCTTTGTGTGCCAGCTCAAGCACTCTTCTCCTGAGCTCCTTTGGAATCACTATACGAGTTTGGCGCAGCACCATACTTCCGTATGTCGTCAACTCTTCATGTATGGCCTTGTATGCCACACTACATTGAGAAAAGTCACCTGAACGGATGCCATCCCGCACCAGCTCCAGTTCATCGTCGACCCCTGAAGCTTCTTGTAGCTCTTCAGTCGACATCGTTCTTGGTATTGCACTCTCAGCAACAAACTTAACATAAACCTCAGTCTTGTCTCCCCGAGGATGATCTACACATGACAATCTAGATAGCACATCAGCAATGTTCTGTTTCCCTGGGATGTACACCACCTTGAATGTGAAGGACTGCAATCTCAAGACCCATCTTTCTATCCTAGCAGATGGTCGTGACTTTGGCCCATAGATTGTCTCCAGTGGCTTATGATCAGTCAGAAGGTCGAACTCCCGCCCCAGCAAGTACAGTTGAAACCTTTCACATGCCCACACTAGCCCCAGTGCCTCCCTCTCTGTCTGTGAGTAGCGTCGCTCTGTGTCTGATAGGGACCTAGCAGCATAATAAACTGGTCTGAAATTTCTATCCTGTTGTTTCTGCACAAGAACAGCCCCTAAACCCACTCCCGAGGCATCTGCTATCACCTGCGTATGGGCTTCTGTGTTATAATAAGCCAGCACTGGAGCTGAGCTCAGTCTATCCTTGAGTTCATTGAAAGCCGTCTCCTGTTCCTCCGTCCAGATAAAAGTCTGGCCTTGTCTTGTGAGCCGCCTCAAAGGCTCTACAAGTGTCTCAAAATCAGCAATGTACCTTGAACAGTATGTAGCCAAACCAAGAAAGCTTCGTACTCCTGCTGCATCCTTGGGCTGACTCGTGTTTCTGACTGCTTCCACCTTAGACTCTTCCACTGCCATGCCTTTGGCGCTCAGGACATGCCCCATGAATGTTAACTTGTCCAACCTGAAGTGGCATTTGTCCTTGTTAACTGTGAGATTCCTACCAGCCAGGGCTTTCAGTACCTTGTCCAACCTTTCGTCATGCTCCTTCACTGTTGCACCATGTACCAGAATATCATCAGCTATATTCACAGCCCCTTCACATGAACTTAACAACTGTTGAATTGTATTCTGGTATATTTCAGGACCTGACGATATCCCGAACATCGGTCTTTTATACCTAAACAACCCTTTATGCGTGATGAATGTTGTTATGTCCCTTGACTGTTCGTCCAATTCAAGCTGGTGAAACCCCCTCTGCATGTCCAGTTTTGAGAACACAGTACTTTCATTCAAGTCCACAAACACTTCGTCAACCGTTGGAATGGGGTACCTCTCCCTTACTACAGCTTCGTTAGCTCTCCTCATATCTACACACAGTCGTATATCATCACCTGACTTAGGTAGAACAACAATCGGAGAAACCCATGCAGTCGGAGTATTCACAACAGGCTCTATAATGTCTAACGCCACCAATTGAGCCAATTTCTTTTCCACCTTACGCCGTTGTGCATAAGGGACCTTTCGTACGGCCTGCACCACAGGCTTTACCTTTTTGTCAATATGGATTCTCACCTGGTAGTCAGACATCTTCCCATACCCCTGGAAAACAGTTGGATACTTATTTTCAAGTGAGTCAATTGCATGTACATACTTAATCAACCCCAAATCAAGTGACAGTTCTTCAGACAATATGTTACATACTCTTGGTCCCTTCACAACCAACACTTTAGCCAATGTAATTTTTTCTCTTGACTCTACCTCTGTAGTGAAGACACCTTCCACCTTCAACCTGTTATCAGTACCAAAGGGATACAGCAAATTATCGGACCGACACATTTTTGGTTTACCCAACCGTTCATAAGTGCTTTGATCAATGATATTAACACAGGACCCTGTATCAATCATCGCATTAACATTTTCACCCAGCATTTTCACCACAACTTTTCCTTTGGGAACCCTTTTACCCTTCATTGAATGTACATGTTGACCTTTTTTGAACCTGTTTTTCACATCAACATCATTTTTGCACTTGGCATAGTCATACGGATCACCAAATAGAGCAAAAATGTTTTCATCATCATCGCGGTCATCATCATCATCATCGTCCACCATATACACCTTTGGGCAGACCACTGCAAAATGTCCGGTCTGTGAACACTTGTTGCACTTCTTGGTCAGGGCCCAACATTTTGCCCCTGTCTTATGAGGCCATCGACCACATGTTGGACATCGCTCTTTGACACCGTCTTGTCCTTTGTCAGCCTTGTCAGTCTTTCCAACATGCTTATTCCTCATTGTAACCTTGTTCACAGTCTCTGTAGTAGGCCCCGACTGCAGTCCCGGGACCCCCATTACCTTGCTCATTGCAGCTGTATCCTCTTTGAGCTGGATCTTGTCCAGTAGTTCCTCAAGTGACAGCTCCGTTGCGAGACAGTCATGCCGCATGACTTCATCTGTCATATGAGCAATCACAATACATTTTATCATCTTGCTGCCCGACCAATTGGCAAAGTCACACTTTTCCGCTATGCGCCTAAGCCTGCCAGCAAAATCAACCAGTCCCTCATTGTCTTTTCGCTTCAGTGTCATCAACTCACAAAGGGAAAAGTCATTGCTCTGCCTTGGCAGAAACCTGGCATTTAGCTTATGTTTTGACTTTGCATAGTCTGTCCAATCTGCATTCGCAATGTTAGCAGGCTTTACAACATCTGGGAGGGAGTCGTGAAGATCCTCCACCGGAATCCCTGCGTAGATCAACAGGGCCATTTTGCACATTTTTGCATTGTCCTTGTCTGTAGGGTCACATCCATTATATGTCAGATCCCTTTCAAACCTTTCCATCCAACGCTCCCATCTTTTTCCCAGAGTCAGTCTATCACCATGCATATCAAATGGATCCACCTTTAGCTTGGGCCCTTTAGTAGCCATCGTTAGACTGGGTATTATTAAGCAGTCCTCCTATGTACTACCCTTGACACGCTGCTATACACTACTGCTGTGCGCTGAACTTGCTCCTCTATACTACTATAGATCTATAGGCCTGTTCACTGCGCTGGCCCTGCTCCTAAATACTACTCTCACAGTCCAGTGTGAAAATCATCAATTTTCCCACACACAAACAGCAGCCCTAGATCTATAATCTTCCACAGTACTTCAACTTGATCATCACCAACCAATATTTGGAGTGCCCCACGTATCATCAGTTCACCAATCGTCGCCATTGAAGTGTTCCCGTACGTATATGCATCAATATTCACGGACGGGAAACCAAACACGTTGTTGACTCGCAGCTCGTCTCGCCGGAAGTGCTTTTATTACTCTCGAACCGATGCGCGTCCCGCCCGGACACTACAGGTGTGGGTGTGGGACTGGTAACATAAACAAAAACAGCCATTAAGGGGCACCAAGCTAATTAAATGTAGCTTACTCCACCACAGGGGATGGTGTTAATCTATTATCAGAGGCCTGCAAATCTTATCTCTGGGGCAAGTATCCGTCCTCCAGTGTCGGGTCCTGTCACCTAAAGGGAGTGTTGCTTCTCTCATCCCCCTTTGCCGACCAAGAAAGTGTGGGTAACTAGATCTGCCCCTGTAGTGAGAGAAAACTGGCCAGGTTGACACTAGCGCCATCTACTGTAGGCCTATACCACTGATGAAATAAGTGTATATGCCTCTCCATTAGTCCACCTCTCTCTCTGCACTAGGAGGGAGAGAATACACAAGGTGGCGCCACCACGCACATAGCAGCCAGAATATGTGATCAGTTGATGTCCAGGCCTCGGTTATAGCTCTCAGGGATTTTTCATTTGTGTGAATCATGCTGCTTAAAATGACATTATTTTTGTCCTAGTTTCAAGATTTAAGTGCAAGGAACCAGGAAAAGTAACAAGAACATGTATCCTGGCATAGATTGTATTATGTAAATTCTCACCTATAATAGATATATTGTACCTCTATGCATTTATCAAAAAAATATTTTCAGCATATTACTAGTATGAGTATCTGAACATATGTGAACAAAAGTGTGCATTCCCCGGTTTTCAGGGCCCTAGCTATCTGGGAAGTCCTTAGCCATCAGCATTGAAGAAAATGGGTATAGCATTATTCTCCCATAGGGTTCCACCCCCTTGAGGTATTATCCCTATATACCAAATACCCATCAATGATACATTATTGCTAGTACTGGGGTATGAAAATATGATATTGGAAGTTCTCAAAATCAAAAAGACCTAAGTTATAGATAATTTCCAAGTGCTTAGCCTTATCAGTTAAACATGGGACAGTGTTAGGTCAGGTAAGAGAAAAGTCTATCATAAGAGCATACTAACTAGCAAGAAACACCTCAGGTGTCCCACACCAGAGGACACTAGTGCCCCACTGGCCTAATTGACCTGGCCCATTAGCCATGCCTAAGCTCAATGAACCATAGCCCAGTACTGTCACCTGTTGGCTGGCAATGGTACCAACTTTATAAATCTCAGATCACAGAATCTAAATCCATTCACACTATAGCCTATATGTGCAAAAGGTGCTGATGTGGCATCTTCAAGTGACAAAATCTCAAGTTCTACTTGGTCTAGAATCAAAATGTAAAAAGGTAACTACTTCCCAATGTAATATCTAAAGATCTACCATGATAAAGAATATGCCACCATTGACTTAATTTTTTTCTCCCCTCCCTATCTGCACACCTGTCTCTGGGTCTGTCTATTTCTGTCTCTGTCTGCCCTACCTCTATGTCTGCCCATCTCCTTCTCTGTCTGCCTACCTGCCTCTCTATCTGCCAGTGTGCCCCTGTCTGCCTACACGCATCTCTCTACCCAGCATGCAATTTGATGGCATGACATCGGCTGGCGTTGGCATGACGTTAGCTTTTATCGTCGCCTCAAGTGCTTTTTGGCTGTCCATTTCTACTATATGCCAATGTCGCCAGTGGCATGATGTTGGCATGACGTTGGGCCAACACTGGTCCAACGTCATTATGTAGACGTTCGGCCAAATTCTGCCCAACCCATAATAGTCCAAAATTTTTACCTGTTGGTGTGACTTAAATTCAATGACTTTAATTTTGTAACTTTCTCATAATATTAAAGGGTCATCAATTCTGTTCAATATATATGGGCTATGAAGTGACACAACTCCTACCATACTTTACAACTTATCTACTTGGCAATACAACAAATGGGCTTTTCTTCAAAGCTTTTGCAGGCACTTAGAATCTCCGGCCGATTACAATATAGTGTTCCATGCTTAACATTTTGCTTAACGTTACAGTGTGTACACATATTATTCAATGATTTTCAAGGAAATGACATCATATACAGGCACGCACGGGTTAGCTCTCCCACGTGAGAGGACAGACGTTTAGAGCGTTATCTTAATAAGACAATTAAGACAGTCTTAATAGTCTTAACCTTGGGTTAGCGAACCCTTTTTCCTACCCTAACGTCATCCTAATCTATTATAACTACAAAAAGAAATCTGGTTATGGTTGGCTAACCCATTTACCTACCCTAACGTCACCCTAATGTATTATAACTTTAAAAAAAATTGAAATGATTTATTTTTAATGATGGAAGCGACCCTGCGTAAGACACTGAATTTAAGACTTTAAGACTTAAGATTAAGATAACGCTCTAAACGTCTGTCTTCTCACCTGAGAGAGCTATCCAGTATTTGCCATATACAGAGCTCTCAGTATAGGCTACATTATACCACCAATGTTGGGGACAGTGAGTGCACCTATTAGCTGTGGGAGTAGTGGGGCCACTGCAGACCGTGTAGGTGGACGAAGGTTAGCCTGGTGGTATTTCAGCCAGTGCTCATCACTGTGACTGCCTATGAATAGTAAGATAAAGAGGCATGACTTCCTCCTTCATTGAGCTGGTTACCCAAACACCTGACCTCCCTTCCTCATGCCATGCCTCTCCTTCTCTCTCTTCTCCTGTCCACAACCTGACTAGGTGGCATTCTGTAACTTACACTAGAATAATGAAAGCATTACCTTCAGTGAGTCTTATCTGTGTGTTGTTTATGTCGGCCATTATAGTGTGTTGTGTTAGTTTCAGAGATTGACAACAGCTGGCAGTTAGAGTCTCACCCTAAAAATCCTATGAACCAGCAGATGGACCCACTGCTTGTCTAACCACCCACCCTTGTGCTTTGCAATCATTTATTTGTTTGTTTTAACAGGCTTTAACAGATAATCCACGATATACATGTGTATATATGTATATATATATATATATATATATATATATATATATATACATATATATATATATATATATTTATATATATATATATATATATAAATATATATAAGGGATATATACATACATGTATTATATATATGTTTATATACATGTATATAACATAAACATATATAAAATTATATGTTTATGCATAACTTATATATAATATAGGTGTATATTATTATATGTACATATCTATATGTATACATATATATATATATATATAAATATATATATATATATATATATATATATATATATATATATATATATTTATAGAGAGAGAGAGAGAGATAGAGAGAGAGAGAGATAGAGAGAGAGAGAGAGAGAGAGAGAGAAAGGGAGAGAGACAGAGAGGGAGAGAGAAAGAGAGGGAGAGACATACAGACAGACAGAGAGGGAGAGAGACAGATAAACAGAGAGAGACAGTGACCTCTGCTGTTTGCCTAAAAGTTCGTAATATCCCATGAATTCCTGTGATGGTGATGTATGGCAACTTTGATGACATTTAACTTATTCTTATTGTGACTTTAGCAACATTTAAAACAGAGAAAAGAAAAAAGTTTGTGGGATGAAAATTGTTTTTGTCCAGTTTTCATGCTGAAAAAGATAGTAACAGAAGTTTTGGTCTATCTTGATACATAATAGTTATGGACGATTTGGTCGATTTTAGGGTCTTCGGAGAGGCTGGCTAGTACTTTCATGTTTTAAAAAGAAAGTTTTAAAAATCTGACTTACCGACCCTACATTTTCTTGCCATGTTACCTAAAACAAACCTTTTTTTGGCCTAAGGCAAGTGAACTACAATAGATTTAGTACAAATACCTTCGCCCCTATCATATATTGGCATCATATCCAATCTAGAGATAAGCCTAGACGTGAACCAAAAGTGAACTCTTCAAGACTGCACTGAAAACCCTGTGTTAAAAAAGGTCCTCACTAGTGAGGACTTTTGGGTGATCGTTTTGATTGTGTCGAGGGGTAGTACCCTGCTGATCTTCAGAGTGATCATAAGTGAGGACCCAGGTCATCAATATGACCACCCTTTTCACCCAATTATAGAGCATGCTAGGTTGTCAATAGGAAGACTGGGGGTACTCAATTTGATGAGTGTCTTAAATTTTCCTGAAAGGTTTGTTATAAGATTATATCTACCAATATTATTATGATTAACCCCCTCCCAATCATCAACTTCAAACATCTGGCCTTTTTTAAGAGTATGTTTTAGTACTCATAATAGGCCAAGTAAAGCAGATATGTATGACAGATGACTGTCAATCCTCACACTTCTAATTTTGGTTCAGACACATAAAAGGTGTCTTTATGTCTAGATATCGATAGTTTAGAAAGTTTTCACCTAATTTTCTTTCTAATCACTTGATTATAAACTGTGGTAATTGTCTTCATATATCCTCCAACTTGTGAACATATTTGACTAATATTACTATAGGTTTTAATCAATAGATAACCTGGAGCAGGGACAATATGTAACATTGTTGTATAGTAGGTCCCCCTGGTGGCAAAACAAGTCCTCAAAATGATCACCTTACCTTATTACTCTGATCACCTAAGGTGACCAATCAGGTATGATCACCCTAAGGTCCTCTGTAGTGAGGACCTTCATATAAGCCTGGGTTTTCAGTGTGCACACACAGGTGTATAATTATCAAAAGGTAAAGCCTAAACTTGTAAAAGGGCAGTGGATGCACAGCAAGTTATAGGAGTCATTGTGTAACCGGGGACGTGAGGTGTGAAAACTGGTGCGCAAAATAACCAGTATATGGTTAAATACATTGTATATCAATGGGTCAGTGATATAACTCAAAGGTGTGCATGATATAACGATATAACCCAAACATTTTTCCAGACATTCAGGCCCCTGCTTACCATATAGGGAGTTGCAATTAGCATTTATTTTTTCTCCATTATTTTAAACTATAAAAAAAATACTAAAAAAAAAATCACATATAAAAATTAGGGTAATATCGTCACTAGGTGCGCGTTATGACCCTTATTTGCCCTAATATCGTCACTAGGTGCGCGTTATGACCCTTATTTGCCCTATTGAATAGGCCTATTGACAAGGTTCCAATTAAATAATCATATAGACAAATCATCGTATGTGGTCCCAACTTTGACTTCTGACAACCTTGCTTCCATAGAACTTATAATAGGGCCTACCCTTTAGAATATTAGACAATACTTAGGGCCCCTAATTGTATAGGCTATAATTACTCTAGTGAAGCATTCTTCTTTTAGGAGACCGGGGCAAAACGGACCCCTTAAGGGAAGATGGCAAATAACTCAGAGGTAAAACCCTGAATTGAAACATTTGTTCTTTCATAACAAAGCATAGAAGTATGTCATCCATGAAAATAATTGATATTGTGCTAGTTCCATTAATAGCATAGTGGCATAGCATAACATATTCTGACCTACGTAGGTCATGGGCCAAAAGTCCCGGGGCAAAAGGGTTTTTGGGGCGGGGCAAAAGGGACCCTTGAAATTTCTTAATTTTGAATTATTATCTTTTTTCATAATTTTCTTGCTCCCATCTTTTAGCTATGTTATTACTCAGCTCTTAAGGTATTTATTTTTTGTCATGCATGACCATTATCTATCTTATTTTGGTTTTAATTGCTTTTTATGACCGTTGAATATCATGCATTTCAATAAAAATTCCCCTGAATTCAGGAAAAATTCCTCAAAACCCCCAAAATACCCCCCAAAAATAAAAATTGGCTTATAAGAAATAATTTTAGATTCTAATAATCATGTCTCATCATGATTATCATTTTTTAGGCCAAGCATGGTTAATTTTCATGTTTTGATCATTTCCATGGGGTTTCACCATAGGAATTATGATTGTGAGGGGGGGGGGGGGGGTCCGTTTTGCCCCAGCTTCATGAAAAATATGTGAAAAAATGATCTTGCCAAAATAAATAACTGTAGGGTAATATTTTTTTCCAATGAATTTGCAAATATGTTACACAATATTTTAGCTATAAAATACTATTCTTTTAGCCATAAAACATTATCATATACCTCTTTTTTAATTCTCAGAAGCTTATAAACTGATTTTTGCAAAATTAGATCAAGATCTCAATTTTCTTTTTTTTCTTCATGGAATCCGGAATACCATAGGTAGAATCGAATTTTTTTTTTGAAACGCATAATTTCTATTAATTATATGAGCCAATTTGACAAAAATTTGGAATAGATAGCAGAGAACTGAGATAGGGGTCGGGTCTGTTTTGCCCCGGGGGTCCGTTTTGCCCCGGTCTCCCTGTCCATAAATCAATGTATGAAGATGAGTAGGCCTATATCAGTGAAGGATAAAGGATAGGCCTACTTAGAGAATTTAAAATCGTAATCATCCAGCCCATTGTTTTCTGGTAACTTGCATATAGGCCTATGCCCCCACCCGACCACTTTGATCCCTATATACCCAGTGCTATTAACTGCCCTGCACAGGAGCAGCCAGTCCTCCTAGGTAGCTAATGGTAACCTGCCAAAGGTGGTACACGTGTAAACGAGCGATCGGTAAGCGATCAGTTTGTAGGTATGTACATATGGCTGAGTCAGGTGTTCCCCCAACTCTGGGCCCAACCCAATTCACTTATCCTATTTATCCTTATTATGATGATTACTGTAGCCCCCATCATACATGATAACTGCATATATCACGTACTATTAAATTGCCTCCCAATATGTCTACACATATCTTCACTGTGACTCAATCTAATACGCACATATTTCCTACATGGAGCCCTCAAAACACACACATTGGGCATAAAATTGGCTGTATATATATGAGGGGATTGCTCTTGACACAGATTAAGAAGATGCATATCTATGAGTCAAGACTCCTGCTAGGAACCTCTGGCTTGAGAATGAGTTGTGCTCCAGTAACTCAACATATCCTATTGTTTGGTCATCCCCCAACTTTTTTTGGGCTTTATTGTTTTAAGGGTCCTAAATGTCAAATTAGCTATGAAATATACTATTTAAAAACCGATCATATAAAAACATCTTTAAACAAAACAACACCGAAATGCACTCGACTCCAACTTGCCTACCATTTGTTGACCATGTCACCTATATGTAACTTATGTTTCCCTCATTCCCATTTCAAATGTATGTGCTGGTGGACATATAAGTACAAATAAGAATGTAGTCAGATGCATTCTCCATACCATATAGGTAAGGAAAGACCCTTTCTACTACATGTACATGTAATTATATACAAAATATTTTCATTTCTGGCTTCGTCTTAGCTCAAAGATTACTCCCCTTAGTAGCTTGAGTTCATGAACTGACAAACAAAAACATCTTGCAACGGGCAAAGGCAACACATAGGTCTCACATTTAATCTTTTAATCGTTTAATCTCAGAATTATTATGTGGTACAACTTTACTAGCGCCAAATGTATACATTGTGTATGTTGGTAAGTTAACCCAAGAATTGAATGACGGCATGATGCCTAAACCTTTATTTCCATATACATGTCCTCGTGATCCAAAGTGCTGGCACAGTTGGTGTAGGCATATCATGCCCAACCTTCGGGACTGGAGCTGGTTGCGGCAGCCCACACTGATAAGAGCTGATAAGACTATTATAAGTCCGTCCCCTATTTGTGCTATCAGTGAATTTTACCTCAACCAACGAAATATAAAATGGCTAACCCACAGGGTATAGCTCCAGCCTGATTCCTATAATGCCCGGGGTTGGTGTGATGTATGAATGCAGCACCATCAGTTGGCCCATCAGTAGGCCCTACCGCCATTGACATTGGGGGGGAGGGGGGGGGGGGGCTGAGGTATGATTTGGATACCAACTGCAGCACGACGTTTCAGAGTGGTTGCGGTCGTTTGTCAGAAGGGCTAAAAAGGAGGGGTGGCCACTCCATTCCCACGGTAAATGGGAAGGGCGGTCAACCCTTAATTCCATTGGGGATTAGGCATAGGCCTAAGGCTTGTTGTATGAAGGTTTCCTGAATTGCTTAGTTTGCAGTGCTAATTGGTGAGTTTGTTATGCTCTGTCTGGACCTCAAACCTCACTTTCTCAATATAAGGGGGTGGTCACTATGTATATTTTGCCTCAATTTGAAAAGGAGGGGCGGTCAGAACAGTGCCCGAACCTCTCACTGTGGAAAAGGGGGGCTGTAGGCCCGGGGCTGTAGGGCGGCAGTGGGTAGTCACCTTCAGAGAGTCAGTGCCCACCCCGGTGTATTAGCCTGCATGTACTTCCATCTATAGTAGTACTAAAAGTTACTGTAAATCGATAATTATGACAATCAGACAAACTGACATTGTGTGACTCACCTGCATTTGAGTACCTAGGCCGTGTGTAGGCTCAAGGCCGACTAGGTCATTATGGGGAAATCCAGCGCGGGAACTATCGATTAGAATGTGACCTATTCATCTACAGATCAGGCGACGCGCCTGGAGCTTCTCATTACCCAGAACGCACCGCGCACTTTGTTTGCTGGCGCACGTCACCAAGAAGATGTCGAATTGAGGGTATTTCGTGTTGGATTTGCCTAATTCACTTACATTTTAACCCTTTTACACCTCTTGGACTGTCTATATGGACCCATGAACAATGGCTAGCGCTCAAACCGCAGGGAAATCGGAGTTTCTCGTCTACGGGAAATACCGATTAGTACGAAAAATCGGGAGTGGATCTTTCGGAGACATCTACCTTGGAATAAACATAACCAGTGGCGAGGTTTGTAGTCCTTTTTCTATCATCAAATCTTCAACATATCCCCATGGACAATCGATAAGGAATTCAATAAAATAGGTAGTTAAGCCCTTAAACTTCCATGTTATATAGTATTTGTGCACGTATGATACGTTGTTGTTGAACATCAAACGCTTCTTTCTGAGGTCCCAACTGAAATTGAAAACCGGAAGGCAGCCATGATGGCCTGCTGCTCAATTCTTCTCCTGTTTGCTGTCAACCAAACAGTCCAAACGCCAAACTACTGTCATTTCAGTTGTCAGAATTCTGCCCTAAGTAAATAGCAATTGTTTTCCCTTTCAAATAGTTGTATGCTGTGTTTGTTGCATTTTCAGGAGGTAGCGGTAAAATTAGAATCACACAAAGCACGGCATCCACAATTATTATATGAAAGCAAATTGTACAAAATTCTACAAGGAGGAGTGGGGATTCCTCATATAAGGTGAGTCAACATGTTCTTAGTGTACTAACATGCTGTAATCAATCATGAGTGTCATTCTTGTGTAGGCCTACTTATTTATGTCCCATCAAAAATTTCAAGTAAATAGGCCTATGCAGCAGAGTATGCTTGATGTAATATTTTCTATCATTCATGACATGAGAATGTAACAATAAACTATTTCTAATTCTAAAGAGTAAAAGACACACTTATTAAATGGTTTGATGATGAAAATAGAGTGGTCAATTTTTCAATAACACAACAGGGGTGGGGGATTTCGACCCCTTTAAAAGGTGGGGGATGGAGATTTTTGAGCGTTCTCATGACATTCTACCGCCTTCAAAATGATCGCATCCTATTAAAATCATGGATTCATAGACATATTAAAACATTCAAGAAAGCTAACTGAGCCTGAGGAAACCACACTCACAGTTCAGAGGCCAACTAATTAAAAATCTGTTAACAAGTAATAATGTAGATCTATATGTCAAGGTATCAGAATGATGATATGATAATTTAACAATTAAGCTACAAAGGCATATTTCAGCCATCTGGAATGGAATCGTATTTAGAATTTAACAATGGACCAATGAAAGTATCTACTGCGTGTATAACTATATAAAGCCCGCTTTCTTAATTGCTAGAGCTAGCCCTATGCTATTTGTAAACTACATGGCAACAGTTGAATTATGTTATGTGCACATTATCCATTTACAGGTCATGTTAACAGTTCTTTATATTAATCCCCAATACATGTGTATTGTATAAACATGGATTGTGTTTGAAACTGTGGTTAAGCAGTTCAGTGTGTTACAAACGATCAGTTTATTACCAGACGATAGGGTGTGAAAGTAACCCGATGCTGCGCAAAAAACGGGTGATTTTATACCCTCGAATCAGGACAGGAAGCGATGTCACGCTATGGGGAATTTTGGAAAAAATATTATTTCTCAGCAAAGGGAGATTTCTACTGGAAATGCCTTTAGATAAATATGTGTCAGGCATGTACCCTGCTTCCCTATATCTTGGTTCAGGTAGGAGAATCACCTGGAATAAGAAATCTTCTTAGTTTTAAAAGCGCCCATACTTAAAGCATACCGCGCCGTGGTTTCCGGTCCTGATTCGAGAGTTTTTGTGACCTGCACAACTAAAAGTAAACGGGTAGGCTTTCGCCCCCTATGAGATCTAGGTAACCCATGTGTCCAACCTTGCCTCCCCATGCACTTCACATGCAGAACAGTATGTGGAGAATTATTGCACTAGTATAATGGGTATTCTGTCGCCAAACTTGCCCCAAGTGGCTCCAGTTTAATATGTGTACACACGCTCTATAATTATGTATTACATATACATTGTACCGTAAATTGTCGCGTATAACTTGTACCCTCAACCAAGGAGAATGTTGTTAAAACTCTTCATATGATGGAATCTGAAAATTTCTATTTTAGGACAATTCTGTAGTAAAAAAAATCTTTGTATGACCCACACCCTATACTCTGTATGATAGGTATGTTTCGTATCAAATTATTGCTCGCCATGAATATGACCTTAGTTGTCGAAATGGCGTTAAACATCCATTACTCACTCACTCGTATCAAATTAAAGCAGAGTTTGGTTTACAGTGCTATCCGAAAACATTCCAAACTGTTGTACGACCCCACCCTTTCCCAGGCCGAGTGGCACCACTGCTTTCCATAAGCGGTTACCAGATATACAATGCATATGCATGTCCCAGATTCTGGCATTACTTTGAAAAGGTTTAATAATACCCTGTACCTAACCAATCTTGACACAAACAAATAAAACAATGAGAGAAGAAGAAAAAGAAGCTGACTTTTAGATAAGAGCAGGGTTTGTTAGCAAATTACAGTTTTGTGGTGTATTATGATTGTGGCATCCAGGACTACTGTATATGATGTAGCCCCGTAGACTGTATTAACGACGAACTCAATTTCAGATGATGTTTCCATCACTAGTGAAAAATAAGTTTTGCATTTGATGAAAATTAGTGATATAGTACCACACACTTTGCAGTGTTAAGTCTATGGGTTCTGTACCAGGGTTATACTATGGGTTGCCTAAGGTAACACCCCATTACTTGAGTAAAGTAGTAGAGACGCAGGGCAGCACGGCCTAGAAATAGTTCACAGAACCGCCCTAAGACTACAGAGTTGGACCTGCATCTGGGTCAGAACACAAAGAGTTCTCCTACTCTCAGTTCTCTAACCAGTGTACGGTTGCTTCTGTAGTTCCTGCACACACCGATCCCTCGTATAAAGCTTATATAATGGCTGCAATACATGGTTACTCCACCTATATACAATACCTGGGCACAGCAACCCATACAACCTATCATGGGTTCTTTTTGCAATGTTATAACATAGTTTGCGTAGTAGAAAGAAGCATGTACATGTTCCCGTAGACATATCTTTGCCTTGTCAACTAGGATCTATGGCACTGCAATCTACCAATCAATTCTGATATTTTGACAGCAAACTATTCTATTATAGAACAAAAGGGGAAAAAAAGCATTATTCCTTTGGTATTCTTCTAGTAAGTCTGCTTGCCTCGATTGTCATGTTTATTGGCTATTAGTATCTGGAAAGCGTCGCCTTGCCAACTACAGTAAATATGATTAGGAATTGACTCCTGGATAATTGCTTATACCGTATTCGACGTAATAGGCGCACAGTGCGCTTAAAAAATTATTATGGACACCATTTTGTAGTTACGAGTTTAAATGGGGTCAAAAATTGAGATATTTTTGGTTATTTGCCAGGCAACTGAGGAAGTAAGGGATCCGAGCAGGTAAATGTTTGAGGTAATGAGGGTTGACTGTATACATGTATCACAGGGATGTATGAACTCCTCACCAACCTCTGACTTCAGTATGCAATTAGATATACATGTATATCATATAAGGACTACTTTAAAACCTTGCATAAAGACCTCGGCTAGTATGAAAGTCAGATCGCCAGTGCGACTTATACGCGACTAGCGCATTAGGCTATGGGGGCCGCCATCTTGGCTCAGAGCAATACATTGTGGTTAGGCCCCCGACTCCAGAGCAGTGCATCATGGGTGAATTTCTTATCAGCCCCTTTGTTCAAGGTGTGAGGAGAGGGGATTAGCCTGATAAGAGATAGGGGTTTAGGAACGTCGCCATAATTGCCAGTGCGGCTTATAGGATCAGCCAAAAATTGGGTGCAGCTTATACACGAGGTTTTACAGTATAATGGTAAGACTTTTTGGAATATGCCTACTTTTAAAGCTAATATCCCCCTGGGCTCCTAAGATCGACAGTAAGACTCACTGCCTTAGCCAGTCTCCAGAATCCGGTTTGCTGTTGGTACATGGAGGCATCACCCACTAGTTTGAATCCTGATGGGCAAAGGGCCAAGATATCTCCATATTAAAGTTTGAATAAAAACCTTCCCCTGATCCTTGCTGCTCTAGGTCAGGTTCCGACTAGAGCATCGTATGGTGGTGTTAGGTCTAGCCAAAGCCATACCACAAATAGCTTTGAATGTCTGCAACCCCCCACACCCACTCCCTTTCTACCTGAAGCTACCCCACCATAGCTGCTCATGTAAATAGGCTGTCTGTATATTACAGCGGTGCACGGCCTGCTAGACTAGAAGGGGATCAGAACCCTGGGCCCTTGGTGATGCAGCATAGTTTACTTACATGGCCACTCGTCCATGCAGCCTGAATACTAACAAGCCGCCCTGGTGACCCACCAAAATGTGGGTTTTGAGTTTTGGTATCGCATGCTGGAGGAGTACTGATGGGGAAGAAACGGGTCACAGGGTGTTATGATGTTAACTAGGTCCGTGTCTGTTTTGTTTGCTGCCTAAGGCAAACACATGTTTGTGCTATATCCTGTCTTGGAGCCAACAAAAAAGACGAACAAGAAAGGGTGATAAGCTGTAAAGAAGTAGGGTAAGCTTGAAAGGGCTTCGCTTGTAAGGGGCTATACTGGGGAAATAGGTTAATATGCTTATTAAACTAAACAGATCCCAATTTCGTGTACGTTATTAGATAATCTGTGTTTAACAAGATGGTAGCTTACACAAGTTCAAGTCTTAATATAAAAAGTACAACTTTTGCCTTACCCGATTCACCAATTGCTACTGTTAAGTTTCTGGCTATCTGCTTTTTTGTCCGTAACTGAAATCTGTCGGTGTAAGTAGAATGTTCCTATCGCCCAAAAGTTGATGTTGATAGGTTGTGCCTATCGCCCAAAGTCGTAGTTTGTAGGGTGTATAATATCAGATGTAACACAACATTACTGTTACTATGGTGTATACCACACAGTGTTGATGTCGCTCTATATTCAGAGTTACCACTTTTCATACTTTTGCAGGAATTTACATCGATTAAATTAATTTCCTGCCAAGAATTGACCACGATCTTGTGATTTCCTACCCTTTCTCTCCTAATTATCACACAGCTGATTTATCACACTACTAATATTTGGGTGTTGCTAGTGTGCGTATATCACACGATGCTGATGTTGCTCGGGTGTAGAGGGGAGGGGGTGTAGGGGGGTAAGTATCCCCTTGAGGTTATACCAGTATACACATGTGTTAGTGTCCTACCTTTATGTACATGTCTCCATGGTTACCGAGGGGAGGTGTACAGGCTGGTACTACGTGTACTGAAGTCTGCACGTCCCAGGGTACTAGTATTGGAGCTGGCAGCGTATGGGCTTGGGGTACTGCTAACCTGAGGCACAACTACTCTATGTACCACTATGTTATCGTTATCACACGGTCGTGTGTAGTCTTCGTGTGGACTATTAAACATAGTAAACTGTATCAAAACAAAGGCGTATACATGTTTAATCAAATCCATTAGTACCCTATGAAAGTTAACTTAGTCTTGATGCTGTATGCATTTTGTCGATACTTGGGCTGTTATCCCCGGACAGTAGATCTGTATGGGACAGGCGATTACACAAGAGATGTTCAACCACTCCCACTAGACACATCTGTATTGGCTAGTCGTATCAAACCGAGCTGCTCAGAGTCGGAGCAGTTCAACAGTTATCACTCGGGCCCAGTGTATCTGTAACAACAGAAGCAGCAGCAGCAACACACGACTATTAATAGACTGATGCATGTTCATAATTTATTATGTGTGTTGCCTAGGGGATGTGAGTGAACCCAGACCGGGTCGGCAACTAGGTTGGGAGAGTTCTAGGGAGGTAGAGGGTGCGGAGGGGTGACGGTAGGGGAGGAGGGGGTCATGGCGTCCGCTTGATGGTTGCCATAGTGACAGCTGCATATTCTGGCAGTGTCTAAAGTTACTTCGCGGAATGCTGTCTGTTGTCGATTAGAAAAAAAGAAAGGAATATACACATATTGTAAGCACTATTGCTTCGATAGAGTACAGAGAGGTAGGGATAAGAATCAGGGCTGTTATCACCTTACTGGACACATAATAAGGACCTGTCAATTCCTAGAAATGTGCACAGATGTAACTTGACTATATATAGGTCTACAAGACACTGGGAGCGATGCACCTGCCCCTACTACAAGGCCCGTTATGAAGACAGAAAGTCGGCGACATGCATGTCACCTGTCATGTCCTACTGTATATGTGTCATCATGCAGCAGTCCACTGTTGTGAAGGTCACACCAGACTGTGTGTGTGAAGGCAGGTCTAGCTAACACACATTGGTGGTTACACCCAATGTCCAACCAGTGTCACAGGTGTATCAGCTACCACTGGACATGTACCGTGGGAGGGTCGGGGGTCGGGGGGTAGACTGTATAATAGTGTATTCTATATAATACAGACATAGACGTCAAACTGACAGTTTAACACGTCGTGAACCCCCGCCCCCCTCCCCCTCCCCTCTCTCAGCCTCCAACCAGGTACTTCCTCCCAGCACAGCGCCAGCAGGCAGGCTCTATACACGCCTTAATGATGAGGACCATAATGTCGTCAGTAGCAGTGCTTGGAGAGTGCAGCAGCTGGTGACGTCACAGCCTCCATGACCCAGTCAGCTGCCTCTAGTACAAAGGCCACACCGCGATCTGTGTCAGACAGCACTGATGGTGATATAAAAAATTCAAATCTTAAAAAGAAAAAAAAAAGTGAAAGGAATGAAGAAAAAAGACACTGACACTGGCAACAACGCATCCCGCATCCATTTGTACGTCGTGGATGATGAACAATGGATTGACATTTTAGTCAGTTTTGAGTTGACAGAATTATGGCGTGTTGATTACCAGCATTTGGTCAATTCTGGTTGGTCGTGGGCTCAGTAGCAGCGGCCTTTGGAGGCATCAATCATATTTTCAAATCAGTGACATTCATCACTTAATATTTCTTATGCAAATATAGTGAGATAAATATTCATGAGCAAATAGGCAACATTCTTCTGGCTATAAATGAATACCTTTTAAATTTAGGCTTTTAAAGTAATAAGTCACTATGGTGTACCCATAACACCCTAAGTAACACACGGTAAAGCAGGTGTCTACCAGCTTAGCATGTGAGTGACAGTGTTCAGCTAAGTCCCTTCACTTAACAAAAAAGCTTTACCAAGAAAAGACAACAACCTAAAACGGTTTGATGTTAGATAAATGAGTGACATTTCATAAGCTATTTAAAATATTCAAAAAATACAAATAAATGTATGAGACCTAGTTCTAGCACAATATAAGAGTGATACACCAAGCCGGGGCGTTGTAGTGTGCCAGGTCGGCATACATACATTATGTATTACGCTGTATGTCTCATGCCAAGCTCCAGTGACAAGATATTGATGCACCCACTGCCATTTACAACCCCGACCACACCTTGTATGCCCCTGCTTCTGGTATTACAGCCTATATAGGCCACACCAAATAAAAGTTACTCTAGATATTGTGCAGTATATTTTGGGACAAAAGACAGTTAATCAATGGCTTTCGTTCGCCTGTTTGGAAAACATGTTAAAATGATAATAAACAATTCAAAATCCTGTGAATTAAAAGAAGTAACTGAAATATATGGAATAAGAAAACTGTCGTCAACTGTAGATGTAAGACATGAATTGTAGATCATGTATAGGCTTGTTGGTTAGTTTAGAATTCTGTGGGTTACTCCGGGGGTTTACTTGGGCTTGACAAAATCATACAAAATCGAAAAAGGACAAATAATATAAATAGTGGTACAGGTGAGATAGCACTCAGTGTATCCTAGTTACCCCCAATGATATAAGGCGGAGTGACCAGGGGACAGGGAGACAGGCGAGGTGTGTCAAGGAGTGGAATCCTAATGGGATTGGACGAGCTCACCATACCGCCTAGACTTGCTGCAGTCCACACATATTTATTGGTCAGTTACGATAGTAACTGACCTCTATGCATACCCTAAGGAAAATCCAGATGCGCGGCCTTGCGTGACGAGTCCATGCACACATGCACCACTTTCCCATAGAAAACCCCTTGAGCCTAACCCTGAGAGCACCACTGACACCACCGCCCATGGCAAGCCCCAGTACATTCTAGTTCTGAAAATGTGATGTTGGTCATGCCACCACCACCGACAGGGCACCACTGCCACCACCCTCTCATTCTCGGTTTGCACACATAACCCACCGCCACCACCACCCTGGGCACTTTCTAGTACATTCATGTTCTGAAAATGTGATGTTCCAGAAACACACACATGCCACCCAAGCCACCACCTCCACCACCCACGCCACCACCTCCACAAACACACATACGTATGTGGCATTTGGAAAATCACTGGAGCCCGCCTAAGTTATCACACCTCCCATAGGAGGCCCCTGGCACCACCGGGGTGGCCTAATCCCCACATTGCGGCCCTTAAAGGGAAGTGGGATCGTGTTTGTTAATGGTCTTGGGACCATTAGATTCCCAATGACCATGTACCTAATTTTAGTGCAATGCGTTATTTTTCATTTCTGACAGCAGATTCGTAATCGCCAGAAAAAGCTACCCCAAATTCATATATTAAAAGTCACATATAATCGAATTCCAGGTGGTGGCTGTTGGTGAGCAGGTGGCTGTGAGAAAGCAGGTGGCTAGGGGCGAGCAGGTGGCTGTGGGCGTCAGCGCCAGGCAGCACGTAACCGCTGTTTTACGTCTCGGCGGAAAAAGCGAGTCGATCGGAGCGTCAGTAGCGACACCATCTTCGTTGCAGCTTCGTTTCTGGTTCGACGTGTCGGGTTGGCCGGGGGGCGGCGTGAGCTGCAGATTATTTTGCCTCCAAAACCGATTTTGCCCCCAAAACCGATTTTGAGCCCCGAAACGATTTTGACCCAAAAACGATTTTGAAGTTCTCCTACCCTCCCGAAAATCGGGCCGATCGGAGCGTAAACAGCGAAGATATTCACGATTTTCGTTTTGTCGGATTATATTGGTACCTATGTGTTCTCCGTTTCTCCCTTTCTCCGTTTCTCCCTTTCTCCCATTCTCCCTTTATCCCGTTTTCCATTTATCCCGTTCTCCCTTTATCCCGTTCTGCCTTTATCCCGTTCTCCCTTTATCCTGTTCTCCCTTTATTCCGTT
The DNA here is from genome assembly GCA_947462335.1 of Harmothoe impar. Taxonomy (NCBI): domain Eukaryota; kingdom Metazoa; phylum Annelida; class Polychaeta; order Phyllodocida; family Polynoidae; genus Harmothoe; species Harmothoe impar. Next base: position 57,325,775 of record OX381707.1, on the reverse strand, counting down.
CTCCGTTCATCCCTTTCTCCATTTATCCCTTTCTCCATTTATCCCGTTCTCCCGTTCGCTGTTTATCCTGTTCTCCCGTTCGCCGTTTATCCCATTCTCCCGTTCGCCGTTTATCCCGTTCTCCGTTTATCCCCGTTCTCCATTTATCCTCGTTCTCCGTTTATCCCGTTCTCCCTTTATCCCGCTCTCCCTTTATCCTGTTCTCCCTTTATCCCGTTCTCCTTTTCTTCCATTCTCCCGTTCTCCATTTATCCCGTTCTCCCTTTATCCCGTTCTCCGTTTATCCCGTTCTCCGTTTATCCCGTTCTCCCTTTATCCCGTTCTCCTTTTATCCTGTTCTCCGTTCATCCTGTTCTCCGTTCATCCCGTTCTCCGTTCATCCCGTTCTATATTTATCCCGTTCTCCCTTTCTCCTGTTCTCCCTTTCTCCCGCTCTGTTTATCCTGTTCTCCCTTTCTCCCGTCCTCCGTTTATCCTGTTCTCCCTTAATCCTGTTCTTACTTTATCCCGTTCTCCGTTTATCCCGTTCTCCGTTTATCCCGTTCTCCCTTTATCCCGTTCTCCCTTTATCCTGTTCTCCCTTTCTCCCGTTCTCCCTTTCTCCCGTTCTCCCTTTATCCCATTCTCCCTTTATCCCCGTCCGTTTATCCCGTTCTCCCTTTATCCCATTCTCCCTTTATCCCATTCTCCCTTTATCCCATTCTCCCTCTATCCTGTTTTCCCTCTATCCCGTTCTCCCTTCATCCCATTCTCTGTTTATCCCGTTCTCCGTTTATCCTGTTCTCCGCTTATCCCGTTCTCTGTTTATCCCGTTCTCCCTTTTTCCCCTTATCCCGTTCTTCCTTTCTCCCGTTCTCCCCTTATCCCGTTCTTCCTTTCTCCCGTTCTCCCCTTATCCCGTTCTTTCGTTCTCCCCTTATCCCGTTCTCTATTTATCCCGTTCTCCCGTTCTCTCGTTCTTCCTTTCTCCTGTTCTCCCCTTATCCCGTTCTTCCTTTCTCCCGTTCTCCCCTTATCCCGTTCTCCCCTTATCCCGTTCTCCCCTTATCCCGTTCTCCCCTTATCCCGTTCTTCCTTTCTCCCGTTCTCCCCTTATCCCATTCTCCCTTTAGGTAGAATACATAAACACCCTCCCCTCCTAGGCAGTGGTGATTTGACATGGCATGGATTGTGATTCGGGGAGGGTGGGCGGGGGGTGATGCGGTGTACAATTCACAAGCCATTCTAAACCACTTGCGACACTCTATATAGACCTTATATAGATGTTATGTGGGGGGGGGTGGCGGGGGGGGGGTGAATGCGATGTACAATATACCGGCCTCATGCGCCCACACCACCACCACGTCCCCTCCCTTTATCCCCGTCCGTTTATCCCGTTCTCCCTTTATCCCATTCTCCCTTTATCCCATTCTCCCTTTATCCCATTCTCCCTCTATCCTGTTTTCCCTCTATCCCGTTCTCCCTTCATCCCATTCTCTGTTTATCCCGTTCTCCGTTTATCCTGTTCTCCGCTTATCCCGTTCTCTGTTTATCCCGTTCTCCCTTTCTCCCCTTATCCCGTTCTTCCTTTCTCCCGTTCTCCCCTTATCCCGTTCTTTCGTTCTCCCCTTATCCCGTTCTCTATTTATCCCGTTCTCCCGTTCTCCCGTTCTTCCTTTCTCCTGTTCTCCCCTTATCCCATTCTTCCTTTCTCCCGTTCTCCCCTTATCCCGTTCTCCCCTTATCCCGTTCTTCCTTTCTCCCGTTCTCCCCTTATCCCGTTCTCCCTTTAGGTAGAATACATAAACACCCTCCCCTCCTAGGCAGTGGTGATTTGACATGGCATGGATTGTGATTCGGGGAGGGCGGGCGGGGGGTGATGCGGTGTACAATTTACAAGCCATTCTAAACCACTTGCGACACTCTATATAGACCTTATATAGATGTTATGTGGCGGGGGGGGTGAATGCGATGTACAATATACCGGCCTCATGCGCCCACACCACCACCACGTCCCCTCCCTTTATCCTGTTCTCCCTTTCTCCCGTTCTCCCTTTATCCCATTCTCCCTTTATCCCATTCTCCCTTTATCCCCGTCCGTTTATCCCGTTCTCCCTTTATCCCATTCTCCCTTTATCCCATTCTCCCTTTATCCCATTCTCCCTCTATCCTGTTTTCCCTCTATCCCGTTCTCCCTTTATCCCATTCTCTGTTTATCCCGTTCTCCGTTTATCCTGTTCTCCCCTTATCCCGTTCTTCCTTTCTCCCGTTCTCCCCTTATCCCGTTCTTCCTTTCTCCCGTTCTTCCTTTCTCCCGTTCTCCCCTTATCCCGTTCTTCCTTTCTCCCGTTCTCCCCTTATCCCGTTCTTTCGTTCTCCCCTTATCCCGTTCTCCCGTTCTCCCCTTATCCCGTTCTCCCCTTATCCCGATCTTCCTTTCTCCTGTTCTCCCCTTATCCCGTTCTTCCTTTCTCCCGTTCTCCCCTTATCCCGTTCTCCCTTTCTCCCACTCTCCGTTTATCCCGTTCTCCCTTAATCCCGTTCTCCCTTTATCCGGTTCTCCATTTATCCGGTTCTCCATTTATCACGTTCTCCCTTTATCCCATTTATCCCATTCTCTGTTTATCCCGTTATCTGTTTATCTCCGTTCTCAGTTTATCCCGTTCTCCCTTTATCCCGTTCTCCCTTTATCCCAACTAAAACCATTAAATATCATTAAAGATTAACTAAGTGTCTGTAACTGACCATGCAGCTTTGCTGCAGACCATGAAGGAACCTTTGACACTCACCCCCGAAATCTATGCCCCCTCGTTATTAGACATATTGTGTGTGCCAGTGGCGGATCCAGGACTTAAAGTTCACAGTATTTAAACAATAAAACGGCTAAAAAGAATACTATTTTTTGCAATGGTGAGGTGACATGGAACACCAATATATTCTTTTGTTGGGTGGCGGGTTAGCAGAGAGGTGAGGCCGTCTAGAGGCTGGCAGCACGTCGGGTTAGCACTGGCTGACACACCTGTGGTGGGGAGCATTCACCAGGCAGGGCTCTCCCTCAGCCACCACTCCGACGGCCACACTGCAGGGCACGGCAGGCCAGGTACTCAACAAGGCGAATGGTGGGGAGGCGGGGGGGGGGGGGCGGGCTTAACTTCTCCAGATGGGAATTGAATATTAAACTGTAATATTAAGTTTTCTGGTTGTTAGAGATGAGCTATACTAAAGGCTATAGGCTTATTGCATTACCCAAAATCAGGTAGTTGAGACCCGAGTTGATAAAGACTGTTGCAGACTACTATACTATAGTACTTCAGTTACGTATTAGTCGTTGTGGGGTTTCACTGCTTTAACCGTTTTGATGCTTCATATTGCTTAGATGCATTATGTATGCCTTTTTGTCCATCATGCCGATCCTACAGGGTTGGTGCATGGCAAATGCGTCGGCATGATGCGCCAATGCAGCAGCGTCGGACTAACACTCCGCTGCTGCATAATGGTGAAAAAAGTGAAGCTTGACCTTGAGGCATCATGCCGTCTTTAAAGGGTTAAGCCCTGACGTTAGGTTTCCCCTCCTGCAGCAGGCCTGTGTTGTTGGGCCGAGCTGGTAACCAGGACCTATTATTGACAGATAACAGTTTATCTGCCTAGGTGTGCTAGGGTGTGTGTGTGTGTGTGCTGGTGGTGGTGACATACGGAGCTATCGGACAGCTGATCCGTATCTTTGTTAGAGAGTCCCTGGAGACAACACTCAACACACACTCATCCCCACACCCATCCACTCGCACATACACACATTTATTGACGGCCTGGGAGAGCCCTAGATCTCAAGCAGAACTGTGTTACTTCATCCATCAAGAGTGACGTTGCAACATAGGATATAATTAAAAATTCGTTTGTCGAATGATGGTGTCATAGATATAGAATGATGAATGAATGTGAAGTTATAAGGTCTATTGTAGTCAAGAAGAAGCGATCTGCAGAGGTAAGAACTAAGGGAGTGGTCATTTTTTAACAACAGGGGGGGGTTGGTGGATTTGGGGGGGGGACCAAAAAAATTTGGACCCCTTGAAGGGGGGGGGACCAAAAAAATTTGGACCCCTCTTGAGGGGGGGACCAAAAAAATTACACCCCTTTTTAGCGAAAAAGCCCGCGCGTTACTATAGCTCAAAGGGGTCGGCCGCGCTCATTTTCAACATGCCTAGGGGGGGGACCGAAAAAAATTTGACCCCTCCCGCGGGGGGACCAAAAAAATTTCGACCCGCTCGCGCCAAAATCCACCGACCCCCCCCTGTTGTTAAAAAATGACCACTCCCTAATGTACATATACAATTTTGATGTATGACGTAAATTCTCGCATGTAAGTCTAACTCGCATATAAGCTGCCCACTGACTTTGAGGAATCATATAAGCCTGAAAGGGAGTCTGGGAATTTTTCATTTTAGTACTGCACTATGGAAGCAAAAACGTGCTTATAAGCCGCACCCCGATTCTAGGCCAATCCTATATGCTGCAGTGGCGATCTGACTCGCGGACTTGCCTCGGCTTCTACGAGAATTTACGGTATTAGAACTAGAAGTTAAACATGCCCTTTGGAAGCTCTCCAAAAAAGTACTCTATGAATTGTACACTTTACATTTAATGTTTGATACTGTGAAAAATAAAATGCTAAAGGAAAAAGAGATAATAAATTAACAAAAGCTTGTGTTAGGTCAGAGAGGTGATGGGTTGTGTGTTAGTGCATGTAGTAAGTGATGGTAATGTGTGGCAGCAGCCCGTGGAGGCTGGAGGTTACTACTACCTCAGTCTACCTGCCATATAAAGCAACTACAACTAACACGGCATTACTGCACCAACTAGTCACCCTATGTAGGCAGCCATCTTGTCACCTGTGGGGTGTTGGTAGGACCCGCAGACTAGCGGCTCACTCTATGTAGGCAGCCATCTTGTCCCCTTGGGATGTCGCTGGTACCTGCAGACTAGCGGCTCACTCTCTATGTAGGCAGACATCTTGTCACTTGGAGATGTCAATTCTAAGGTGAATACCAGACTCACGGTTCCCTCGCCGTTATAAGCACCCACCTGTGACCCATCTAAAAGGCCCCCTTCTCTCTCTTGAAAGCTCATTCAGTTGAATACGGTAGTGAATGTTCCAAGTACTGTCAGCGTTGGGATGTGGCCAAACTACACCTAAACGCACCCCAATACATACATACACACATACACAGCAGCCCCAGTGTGGACACACCCAGTTAGGTAGGATTGACTCACACCCCATGCCTGAGGCTACATCCTGGCTAAGTGTGGTGGTATGTTACCGGGGCTCTTATAGTGGATCACTCTCCATATGACAGCCAAGAAAGTTCCCCGTCTGAGTATAAAAAGTGATCTCAAATGGTCGGTCATTTCATCACAATGGTTAATGATACCCCCCCCCCCTCCCGCTGTGAATCAGAATCAGAGAAAAAGGAGGAAGGGAAGTCAACCACCGTAAATTATGGAACTTTGATGAAGTAACCGTAGAGCAACGGTACATGTACTAGCTGGACTATTTATGAAAAGTAGATACTTTAGTAGCTTATGTGCATTGAATGAATATTATGAATATGGTTTGATTTGTATGGAGCTGGATTATAAATACCATAAAACCCCGCCTATAAGCCGAATTTAATTTTCATAGAAGCCGAATTTTCTCCCCAAAACTCACATTCGGCTTATAGGCGGGTTTTCCAAATTTTTATTTGAGAATTTTGAGTGGGAAAATAGTTAATTATTATCATAAAGATTGTTGAACTTTAAGTCCATTTTAAGGCTCTTACAAATGTTTTTCACGTGAACTATATGTGTTTAACATTTCACTGAAAAAGGCTGAAAAATTGTCTAAAATTGGGTAGGAATATGGGCATGGGTAAGGGCCAAAGGCCTCCCCAGACCCCAAAAGTCACATTCGGCTTATAGGCGGGGTTCTCCTAAAGGTCAAAACGTTTCCATATAAGCCGAATTTTCCCCTTTAAACTCACTTTCGGCTTATAGGCGGGGTCGGCTCATAGGCGGGGTTTTACGGTAGTAAATCGTTAATACTACTACTAGTACCTATCGAATGAATACCATAAGTACGATTCTGATCAGTACGATTCTGATTAGTATTCATTGAAACTTTTAAATCAATTTAAAACAAGATTGAAATAACATGTCAACATTGAACCCGGGCCACTAAAAGGCTGAGTAGTGTCATGCCTGCACTCGGACTGTTGCTGCAGGAGCACCAAGTTCTATACCTCTAAGCGGCTAAGACCTGACTCCCAGAGCCTGGTCTGGTTTAGGCCTACATCAATCAGAGTCCTATTGGAGGGCTGCAGTATTGACATGTCCATACAGACCACAGACCAGGTCAGGCAGCCCGGTCACCGGGTCGTCCCTGTGTCCGGCCTTTTATCTACATAAACAGGACAACTGGGGTTGCCCTATGCTGAACGGTCAATGCTATATTTGTAATGCTTTGATTGTAAGGTATATCTTCCCACTGGTGCCCAGTATATGGTACATATTAACTATGCAGTTGAAAAAAAACCACAGGATGTGTGAGTGAAAATAAATTATTTGTGAAGAGATTGAGTCCAATAATCATTTTCTTGGAAATGAAGAAAAAAAAAGATAATATATGTAAAGCAAATATGATGAACTTGTTAGCCCGAAGGCTAACTGAAGGCCTGGATCAAGGTAATTCCCAGTTTGCATGAAGCTATGTTAGTATGTGTAAACGTCTAAACAGTGATTCATAAATACCTCTGGGGCGTTCTACTGCAGTGTAAATTTAAGAAAAAGTACATATTCAGGATTCTGCGACGGTTGCAGTCAGTGTCTCTGATATTCCCAATGCAACAACTAGCCTCCAATATTTTACTGTTGTCTCCCTTACACTTCCCTATTTAAGTATGCTCTCCCTACTGTTCCTCTCTGGGATTTGTGGGGATTTGTAAGTAGGTATACCGGTTTACTTGGAGCAGTCATCCATTTAACATCTTTGAAAAAAGGTAAAGAGGTAATCCATCTGGATTATGATGTTCCGCCAAAGATGTTCATACACCCGAAGGTCCCCGTCCCCTCCTTCCAGTCCAATACTTTCCAACATTAGATTCAGATTAGTGGAGGGGAATGTATTCGGTATACTGCACACAGAAAGTGTACTTTTCAAACAGAGCTACATGATATATCCCTAGCTGTGGCTGAGCGGCAGGTAGTTTTAGTGGCTGTAAATAGAGGAGTGTTGACATTTAGGGAGGACCCATCCCCGTGTCTGGGCACCTCACTCCACTCTCAGTTACATGGAAAAGGCCATGTAGAAAAATATGGGGTGTACACACACAATGCTTCTGTTAGATTCTGCTAGAGTCTACTCATCCTATCAGGAAATCATCTGTATATTCTATACTAGTAGTGGGTAAGGATGACCTAGGAGGGGGGGGGGGGGCTGGGGCTGGGGCTCCACCAAACACTGAAGTTAAAGCATTCCAACAATGCAGCCCCAGCGTGTAATTCGCTGGCGCTGCATTGGTTAATCATTCTGACCCTGCATGTATGCATCATGATGACAAAAGCATTAAAGCACTATGCTGCCCTTAAAGGGTTAATGTATCAAGTGTGGTTAGTACTGAGTGTATCAGTCAGTGTGAGTGTCTGTAGGAATGCGTCAGTGTGGTATGTGTGAGTGGTCAGCGTGTGTCAGTGTGAGTAAGTCTCCTGTCTACACACGTGTGTAGAGATATAGGGTGGAAGTGTGTGTGTGTGTGGGGGGGGGGGGGGGGGGTAAGGGTTACTCATCCTTCACTTAATAGGATATTGCGCATTTCGAATCGAAGAACAAAATATAAAATGTCATTGGTTCCGGGTACTAGTATATTTATACAGAGAAGAGAAGATAAAAATATTAGATAGACAAAAACAACAAATTAATATAAGAGAATTCAGATCTATGGCCTCCTACCTGTGTATATATAACCCGCACCTGGACTAGAAAATGATACATTAACTTGTACCGGGGGTTTCATTATGGGTCACCTAGTATCGTAGTATATACTAATAAAACAACAACTTGTATAACTCACAAAGCTTGAATACCTGGCGTTTTACTATAACCTTCACTGGAGGTTTCATTCGTGCATTACCCGTGGGCAGTACGCGAAAATTCATAGTTCTATGATTAGTCTTGAGAGTAGTTGTAAACTGAAATGGTTTGAGCATAAAAATACATTGAGACTTTAATAGTCAGTAAGACTGGTAGAAGGATGTAAACAGTGATCCAGAATGGGGACGTCAAGTGTCTGGTGGTAACAGTCTAGTATAGAGGTGGAAGGTGTGTGTGTGTGTGTTGGGGGGGGGGGGGGGATGGCAGAGGGGACAGATCCTACTACGACATTGATGACGACACAGTCTATCCTACCTCACCCTCGCTGCACTCCGCTACGTAAACATCCAGCCAACAATACACTACCCCCGCCCCCAGCACGAGCATGTCGATAACTGTATCAGTATTAATAGTATCATCAGCTGACCGAAATCAGTCTTTCCGAAATAGCTTCTTAATGCCGCCATCTTGTCCCCGACATATCGCTGGTCCCTAAGACTAGCCCCACAAATCATGTTGCATGTCAATTTTGAGAAAAAAAAACACGATGTCCCTTATTTAACATCATGTCCCATGTCGACTTTTAAAAAAAGTCAAAAGGCTACTGTCATATGTCACTAGTAAGCCCCACAATTCACCGCCACTATCGTGCTGCAGCCAATAACGCGGTTGGTACACTCCTATAGTAAATATCAACATGTGATGCATTATGTGTCACATACTACGAGAAAAAGGTTGAACGTACGGAGAAAACAAGCAGTCAGTTGACGTCAAAGGCCACATGGACACGTGGAGACAGACCATCCAGCCCTAGACATAACCTGTCTTCTCTCCCACATCCTACTACAAAACCACTTAGCTGAGAAACTAGCTACCTGTTCAGCCCCACGACCCACCACCACCATCCCTTACCATCTTGACCCCCTCAAGTATGATATACTCCATGATATCAGCAGATCATACCACTATACTTCGTCTCCGGCAGAGGCAGAGGCAAACAAGGGATGACTGAATAACCCCATATGACAGCAAGTTGCTTTAATAATGTATGCTCTTTAATTGTTACAATGCAGACAAAATGGAGCCCTGGTGAGTAACTCGCCGATGATGCATTCAATGCATCATGACCACCCTATGGGTTGATACACTCGCCAAGTGTGTGAGACATACATTAGCAGCACCGCTGTGGTACGCTTATGTCGTCATCCACTTGCTGGTCTTAGCCTTTGTTTTCGGTTCGCAGAAGCCTCATTTCCCGACTACATATATGACTGCACGAGTTCTGATAGTGAAGACTTGAGTACACAGAAGGGTAATGTGAGAGTGATGTGCTATTCAGGTGGTAAATTTACAGGCAGCTGACAACTGAGGTCGTGCCGAGTGAGGTGTGTGTGTGGATGTGTGAGCGGAGGTGGGGGCTGACGGTGTGTTGTGAAATAAAAGCACAGTACTCAACTGGCACTAAAGTCCTACTGGACCGAAGCAAAAAAAAAGCGGTGGCAAAGTAATAACTTACAGTAATAAAAGCGTCGGTTTTAAGAATAAATCCATAAGACCACCTCCAACCATCCTCACCACAAAGCTACTGTCCGTATAAATAGGCAAAATATCCCCAGTATTACTAGGAAGTTACATTTTCGTTAAAAATATCTGTATAGTTTGTATACTGGGAACAATGACTATGGACGTGTTTGTCATTCATCACGAAGAATGGGATGTTAGAGGGGAGGGGATTGATCTCAACTTTGCATCCACTTGAAACGGTGTGCATCCACTTGAAACGGTGTGTACACATAGGGAAATACATGTAGGGAAATACCCTTCAACACCTGTTGTTAATCAATGTATATCAATAGAAGTAAAAATCCCAACAACTTTTCTGGATTATGTTTTGTGTGGTATTTACATAGGCCCGACATGTAAATCCCAGTGACTATTCACATGTCCATTATGAGCTAAGTTTAGTACTTATAGGGTGTGGTCATTTCTTAACAACAGGGTGTGGGGTGGTGGATTTAGGGAGGGGCCAAAAGGCCAAGCGCCAATGCGTTGCTATTCATAAAGGTGACGCCCGTCCTCACCCAATGCTTCGCACTGGGTTGGCGGCTTCACATATACATTGTACAAAACGGGAATGTAATACAAGAGCTACCATAAAACCTCACGTATAAGCCTCACTCGTGTATAAGTCGCACCCCGAGTTTGGACCGATCCTATAAGCCGCACCAGCGATCTGACTATGGTGACTTCTAGTACTGTACCATAGTAGCAAAAACTCGCGTATAAGCCGCAGCCTGGCCCTGGGCCGATCCTATAAGCTGCACCGCAGATCTGACTCGCGTACTAGCCACGGCTTATACCGAGGTTTTACGGTACAACAGAAAATATTTACCCATGTAACAACCATGTAATGACACACATGATCCTAGTATCAGGATGGTGTGCTCTTTGTATGGCGTTACCACATGGTACTGTGACCTTTTGATACTCTAGATGGGAGGTGAGGCGAACCCAATCTGATCCACTGTCTGGTCCTACTCTATCTGATGACAGTGGTTCATTGGTCAAGGTCTATTGAAAAGCATAATGGTGCAGCTAGCTGTCTTATTGCGGCAACTGATTGGACGCTACTTAGATAAGTTAAAAACATTGCATTACTCTAATCATGTGATTAGTTTAAAGTTTATAAGATAAATCACCTGTTCCAAGATAATATATCAGTATCAGTATGAAAGTATAAAATAAGGTACTAGACTGACTACTGATATAAATAAATACTCAGATTTTGTGTGTATTATAATACAGAAGTTATACAGTATGACTGTGTTACTGGTTTATGTTTGTATGTACATACCCGGTGGTTGGCCTCAGTGCAATGTATACTCTGGTCGATACTACGCTACCCCAGAATGCGGCGGACGTCCGAGACTGCCGCTTATGGTCAGATTGCATGCTAACATGGCCAACTCGCTGCTGCAGGGCAATATGCAGCACTGTACCACTCTCCGGTATCAACTGGGTGTTTATACAATGCAATACCAATGTACATGTTAAACTCTTAAGGGCAGCGTATATATGCTCTTTTGTCGTCGTGATGCATAAATGCACCGGCGGCAGTTACCCCATTTCTACAAGTTAGGTTATGCCGTTTCGGTCACCCCACTCTCTCATTCTCGTGACCACATTTTTACCATAGCGTTTTTTTTCTCATACTATGCCTCACTGGGACATAAAAGAAACCCTGCTAGGGTAAAACTGCACAGGAGAAATGTCTACCCTCATCAACTAACTGTGTGCCCCTTTTGTCTCCCATCCAGGTGGTATGGCCAAGAGAAGGAGTACAATGTGCTCGTTATGGACCTGCTCGGGCCCTCCTTGGAGGACCTGTTCAACTTCTGCTCACGGAGATTCTCCATGAAGACGGTACTCATGCTAGCTGACCAAGTAAGTACATGTACTATACTTCTGCTACCCACCGGGAAATCGAATCGATCCTGTTGACGTTTCGAAATGACCACACCATATCAGAGATGCCACTTTTTACTTTTGCAGGACTCTACTTTTTTTCGCCTGCATTATTAAAGTATTAAATGATGTTTAATTAACGTGTACAAAAGATTGATCAATTTGGTACTTTATTTCGACTAGTGAGTGATAGCCCTGTCATATTCATACTCCAATGCCTTACACTCTGAAACTGTATCCCATGGGAATAATAAGACATTGAAAAATATTATATACTAACAATTTGCAGCTCTCAGGTCAGCTGAGTCGCCAGATAAAACCACTTGGAGCAATTTGAACTACTGCAGAAACATTGTGCTGTAAACCTGCCTACCCGAATATTCATTTTCAAGCAATAAATATAGATTACTGGTATTTGACCTTATATATGTGACGTGGAGTAGCAAGGCGTCATAGCCCAGCCATAGATCAGGCACTAAAACATGGGTTGTCCTCTGGTTTAGGTGATGGGGAGTCATTAAATCAGGTTGTAAATAAGGACTGCCCATGAAGTGTGTAATTACAGCCCTAGGGTGGGTCCAAAGGGACTAAAGGGAGGACATCATGTGACCCAAGGGAGTTGTCATTATTTAACAACAGGGGGTGGTGGATTTTCCCGCGAGCACGTGGAAACGTATAGCCCCCCAACCCCCCATCCCTCTCGCATCCCCTTCCTCTTTAGTGGTCGAAAATGTTTACGCTATATGCTTTGACACTTAAAAAGGACTAAAATGTTTGCCCCCGCTCCCCTAAATCCACTCCCGCGCCCCGTTGTTAAATAATAACCACTCCCTAAGGCTAAGGTCACAACAATATACAGGGAGGGAGAGAACTAACAGGATATATATTGTACAAGTATTTTGATATGCCAAGAAAAGTTGAAATAACAGTTGGTATAGTCTAGGTATGTGACAAGCACGGTATATTGTACATAAACATTGTAAACAACATTGCCCGCACAAGAAATTGTTAATAACACACAATTTGTAGTTACCAGATCGAATGACACTTCAGCCTTTGTTACCCCTCCCCCCCAAGGTATAAAGCAACATTGGTCAATTTGAGAAAAAAATAAACACACGAGGAAATCAATTATTGCGGCTTCAACTGTAAACCTGAAGCTCCAATAGGACCATATAGTATATATACATATTCAGGTTGGCGAGTCAAGAGGGCTGTCGTTGGGCGGTAGTTCGCGGGCTGTCGTTACTGCACCCATGTATAATGAAAGCACTAGGTGGTTTTAACACTTACATAACCCAACTACTGCTTTAGCACACTCACCAGGCTAAGGGCTCTCCAGGGGTTGCCATAACACAGCACTCGCACACACCAAGTGTAAAAATACCCCACCTTGGTTTACTCAGCATAGCCAAGATCAGATGTTGGGGATATGCATGTATTATGGAGGTGGTATTTGATTCACAATTTGTTTGGGTGTGAACAGAGGAATTTGAAGGCAAAAATAAAAGCCATGAAGAAACTATTCACCAAACCCCAAAAGGAATTTATAAACATGCACTCAACATCTAACTAGAGTTACAACAGGGTGAAATAACATTTATATAGAGAATACTACGTGTACCAATAACCAGTCGGTTATTCCAAACCAACAGACTGTTATATGCGGGAGGTAAACATTTCTCTTTGGTTATATATGCCTGTAGAGGTTACTCAAACCCAACAGTGATGCACAAACTCGACATCTCACTGTTCTATACAGGCTCAAAGCTTATGTGCACATACATGAGAGCCCCCTAGAACGTACATGGTATTTAGGAATGTTAGTATAAAGTCCAGCTGACCAGGTCACCTGGTTGGGGAGTGGGATATCTAATCTCATATAGCTCTACACAACACAGAGTGATCTAAGCCGACTAGCACTCACACGACCAGAAGCAAAACATATCAATAATAACTAGGACTCCGGTTAAGGCATACTTATTATACCCGATATGAATTTAAAACTGGATAGATTGTCCTAGCTACAGGTCAATATGTATATGATGAAACATTTTAAAACCTAACAGATACATAACGCCGTTCATAGGCTATGCCAAAATATGTAAATATGTACATTAAACATGTAGCCGCGGGGTAGATATAAAATAGATGAAGGCATCACATAAAACAGTACTACCAGTACCTCTCACATTCCCGTATTGCTTACATTTTGGCTGTCAGAATATTGATTTACCAGACTGAGTTTATCATATCGGCAGCCATGCCCAAAGATGGGTATGGCCGCCGGCCGGGTAAATTGCTGAGGGAAATGGACCGTGGGTACCTCATTAGGGCTACTTGTAGTGTGTGTAGCTGGAAGTCTTACTGAATTACTCCCTTCCCTCCACTTTTTACCTCGCTGCTTCCTTTCCTATACATGGAAACCGAGTCGTGAGAGGTATCGGTCGGGACAAGGCAATCTGGCCCCGGGCATTAGGTCAACATGGTTGCAATTGAAATTTTAATGCGGCAAAACTACTGTATACTGTTTGAATTAACAAATTACGATCAATAAATCTCTTGGGTGTGAATTTTATAGGATTTTGGTAGAAGTATCAATAAGTGCAGAGATAATATAAGAAGAACACCAACTGTAATTTGGGTGAAGGGTCGACTCCCATCATATTGACTAAAAGGCTGAGCTGTTCCAGAAGGGAACAGCCGGTACATTGGAGATATTGTTTTGATTTCTTGAGATGAACAGAGTAAAAATTATTAACACCTCACTCACATGGGGGACAAAATGGCGGCCTGGGTGGAGTGGCCAGGTACAGTGGTCTATGGAGCAGCCACCCATTGTAGTCAGGCATAGTGGTGGTAGCGCAGTCTGCAGCCGCCTTGATCTGATGGGGTGATCTGCCACAATGCTGACTGGGGTGGAGCACAGCTCAGATCAATAAGTATATTACAACCAGCCAGAGACACTCGCAGAGTGGGCGAGCAGTATCCTTCCGCCTTGCTCATGGCTGTGAAATATTTACACGGCTTAGCCGAATACGTCTACGGACGGGGGCTTATTTTGCCCTGTGGGACACAGGAAGGCTACTGCATTTACCTTTGTGATGTGCCGAGATTATTTTAACCCCTCCATTTGATGTAAAGCCATTATTGATTTCTGTATTGGATGTTGTGAGCCGCAAGTGTCAACGGGCCCTGATATCCTCACAAGAGAAGTTGAAAAAAATGCTTAGAATAAAATAATGATCTTCTTTGATAAAAGGCTGAGTCTGCAGGTAGCGATGGCATGTGACCCTGCTTATATTATATACCCCCCCTCCCCTCTCCCCCCCCCCCCCCCCCCCCCACACACAGCGGCCGGCCTGCATCATTCATCATTGTCTGCACAGTGGGGTCTTGGCACCAAGTCACCTATTCTACCACCACACCAACATATCATGCTGAGGATGTGGCATTTATGGAATTTGTCCCACAGCTTTAAAGATGGGTTATATATAGTCTGTTTTGGAGAAGGTTACTAATCCTATATGCGCATAAAAGTGAAATGTACCGCAATAGTTTTACAAGTGCAGATACCCATATGGGCATTCTGGAGATAGTTCAGAGACCTGTACATTGCGGAAGTGCTATTCAAAACGTGTCAAAATGTATCGTTTTGGTATATCTACACCAACAATACATATGATTCTTGACAAAACTTACGCTGTAATGAAAACTACTAGCATAAATTCCTGCGTATAACCCACAGGTTAGAGGCGAAGCAAACCTCTAGTTCGGGTTATATAATATTCTCAAAGTCTAGGTGAGGGTAATACGAGGGTTTCTGAAAGTATAAAGCAGTGCTAAAATCGCAATTTCCATATACCAGTTGCGGGTTATAGGCTTCTCCCAAAGTCCGGGTGCAGGTTATATGCGAGGTACAGGTTATAAGTGGAAATTTACGTAGTATATAGCAGTTACCAGTAATAGCGTTCCCTTAAATATTGAACTTTATATGCAGCAACAATTGACAAAGATGAGAATCAAGATTGATTTGTTCATGAATCCTATAATTGTATGTTGTTAGTTGAAAGTTGGACTGGGCTCAGTGTAATTTAGCGTACATCTATTTGGCTGCGCGCCATAACAAAATACCGGCTATTCAATCAACTTCACCTGGCGCGGTGTTATACGGCACTCGTCATAGAACAGTCGCTGTGTACAATGTGTATACAGGTGTACACACAGTCACTGTAGGCATGCATTAAATATGCATCTAACTTGTGTACAGCACAATGTTTACATTTGTACATGATGTTAGGGTTGAGACTGGAGTGAAATGATCAGTTTTGTATAAAAAAAGTGAAAATGTGGTAATCATGACCATTGTGCACAAGCTTTTTGACCCAGGGTACCCTGGGTCTCTGTGAGACGGTTTTTCCCCCCAGAAAGCGGTGTTTGGTCACCTACCTTCAACCTTTCCCCCTGCTTCCATATTACTTTGTTTCTACATGAAACAACGCTGGTGGGATTCTCTGAAACAATATCTGTCTTGCTGTTTTGTTCAAACAGTGCCAAATCAATTATTTCCCTGTGAAAAACAAATCAAAATATGTAAAAAATAACATAAAACACAGGTATGTGTGAACTAGTGTTGAAGCATAGGCCAGTGACCTTGAATCCAGCCTTTAAATGATGAGCTTTCACTCAGATCCCTATACCTGCAATGCTAAAATACATGTGAGACGAAAAAGTGAGACGCTTTCCAGTCCAGCAGAACGTTCTGATCTAGTACACACAGACAAAATACCACTGACATGGCTTGCACAACTCTGGCCTTTATTGACACAGGTAGCTTTGTATAGGATTGGGGGTTGGGGCCTGAGTTAGGGTATTACACATATTACACTCACACATATTACACTCACACCTATTACACTCACATATATTTTCTCTTTTACGGGCTACAATCTAAAATTCCATCAATTCTCACAAAAATTTAAATGGTACTGGTAATCTATCGGTACATGGTATTGTCAGCTACTGTCTACAGTTTAGTACACACCGTCTGGAATATATCGGTACAATATATGGATCCACAGGCACAGACCAAACACCCCCCTCCCCAACCTCCCCTGGCCCTGGTAGCTGTCAATAGGACTACAAAACAGGGGTCTGTTTCACATTATAATAGTTGCACAATTCTTCTGTATAGTGCTTGGGTTTCCCTAGGAAAAATGTGCTAAGGATTTTATCTTCTCAATACTGTTAAACTCAGTAAGGCCGGGATTTCTGATTCATAAATTCTTATGACAGCCTTTAAGCCTTCCCAAGACATACCGTAATTAGAATTCGGTGGTAGCCATTTATAGAAAAAAAACACCGGCAAATAGTGACGGGGTCTTCAGTGAATTTGAGAGTATTTATTGTAACCATAGCCAATATCGCTTTAAAATTGTCTTTTCTAGAAAAAGGAATCAGATCCTTTATTGACCTATAAGTGAGATTGACATGGAGTTTTTACAGGGTTACATGTTTATATAGATACACTTGTAGCCATAGTGAGACAGCCCTGTGGTGGTGTGGAGCAGCTCAATGTTGAGCAGCTCACTACTCAGTACTGGCAAGTATTGATCAGTCTGTGATGGTGGTAGACCTGCAGCCTGCCACACCTCCCACACACCACCTCCCACACACCACCTCCCACACACTACCACCCAGCCTGACACACCTAACACTCAGCATACACAGCGGCGCGTGGTCTCAGGACGACAGTCATTTAGTCTGTGAACCACCAATACGATCTGCGGGAGAATCCCAACATTGTAAGTGGCTGGTGGAGTCACTAGAGATTGAATGTTCAGCCAATAACTGCTGAACAGTGCACAATGATTTTCTAGTAATCGTATTCAAGTCAGGTACAGACTAGACCCAGACTCACACACACACAAAAACACACCACCAGTTACCACACGTCCCTCTAGTCTACCCCCACACACTGGGTACGAACAGTAGCAGCATGTGTCATATGCTTTGTAGGGCCTTCATACTTGTAGGTTGTAAATTGTATTGGCTTTTTTGCGCAAAAGAGAATTATTTTGCTATAGTATGTGTATTTAGAAAATACCCGAGTAACTGCCACCTCTGTGACTTAACAATACTGTGGTCTGTGGTTGACGTCGACTGTACTACACTACCCGGTAGTATATACACTGTAGATAGATGAGGTGGCCGCCAGATGTCAAAGTGGGTAACTCCACACCATACACCTGTGTGTTAGCTTATAGCAGAAAGCATTACCCCAGGGGAAGATGCTACTATAGCATAGGGGACCTTAGCTCTCACTCTAGGGGTATACAATACCACTGGCAACCAGCTGGTAACTGCCACAGAATTTTCCCACTTTGAGGAGATTCTGGGGTCTGGGTTTATGGGTAGTCTAGTACTATAAGTTTAGCCCAATAACCCGCAAGCTATGCACACGATTTTACTGTATTTGCTAAAGTCTCTGCCTTTGCCCGGTCAAGATTTAATGTTAGCACAGGTATAGGGAGAAATAAGCAGCGAGTCTTCAGTGTTCACACTTGCTCAATTCTCAAATTCGAAAATGAGGATTGAACTAAGGCATGGGATATACAAATATATCAAATAAAAAGTAGAGATTTTGATTACATATATATTTCAGAGGGATTAGAGGTCGTCTTAACCCCTAGCACAAGGCGAGGCCTCTACCTGACCGCCCGGACCTGACCGTTAACAAAGTGCAGCATAGTGCTTGATTGTCATGGTGCGAGTAACTTGCCAGGGCTGCATTTATGCATCATCCATACTTTACAGGGTTGATGCACTCTCGAAGAGGGGCATTATACACTTATGTATCGCCGATGAGTTACTCGCCGTTGTCGCGTGGGTGTCTTAATACGACAAATAAACTTGAAACCTTGAGGGATCACGATGTCCACAAAGGGTCAAGTGTGTAGTGGTGCACACTCGGCAGGGTGCGAGGTGTAAGGATCAGCTGCCACGGGGCCCTGCACGGGTAACCAGGAATAGCTTACCCCACAGGCTGTAACTGAGCCCTGCTGCCATTGTATTGTGTATGTATAGTGTATGTTAAGGTCTGACACTCCTAGTCCCCGGTCATCTATCCACTTGAGGCGGCAGCACTGTACATGGGATTGTAGGTAGACAGTGGCACCATCTGAAGTACAGAGATTTGTAGTTCCTACCTTTCTACTAGATGGTGCCACAGTCTACCTACAATCCCATGTACAGTGCTGCCGCCTCAAGTGGATAGATGACCGGGGACTAGGAGTGTCAGACCTTTACATACACTATACATACACAATACAATGACAGCAGGACTCAGTTACAGCCTGTGGCTTACCCCCCCCCCCCCAAACACACACACCATGTAACCCCCCACCCCCATCCACCTCACAACATACCACAGAGGGTAGCGGTGTAATCCTCACAAGTCCATACCGACCAACCTCCTACCATGTACACTACTAGTATACAGGCTTATAGGGTATTGCATAGATTAATTATCATTGCTTGTATTGCCAATGTAATACCATAAGGCCTGTGTCCACTAGCATATATGAGGCCGTTTGTCGTCCGTGAATTTGAATACAAATACGAAATATATGTTTTGTGTCCCTGTGGACACAGCTGGACGACAAAATTCTCAAATACAAAAGTGGGAGAGCAATATGCAGGGGTCAAAAATGGACGTCAAAAGTGGGCATTTGAATATCTAACATGTTTGATTTTTAGTGCAGAAATTGGAATATATGCTCTTTATTCTATTGTAAAACCTTGTCCATGTTTGCCCTGGGCAGTCTGGGCAGCAATTTATAACGCCTAGTGGACACAGCATACCTGCAGTTAAAGTAGAATATATCTACAAAATACATTCCCAGATATGTACATATTTCTGGACGTCAAAACGACCATATATTCCACTTTCTTTGTCGTATAGTGGACACAGGCCTATAGTGCAGGGGTCTCAAAATTAAAAAGCGCATGCTATAGAGCACTGTTACACAGACGAGAAATTGATGTATACTGGGGTGGGACAGGTGTGTAGTAAAGGGCAACAAGTGAGCCTAAGGAGTAATCCTCAAGGAAGGTGACTTGTGTCATTGAGAAGAGTTGCCGTTTGTTGACAACTATTAGTTGTGTGGTGGGTGGAGATGGGCGTAAGGGGACCTGTATGATGTGTCAGAGCGAGGGAAGACCCAAGGAGTCTACACTATGCATAATCTGGTCTATGTAGGTGTGTGTTTCTAGGTCATGGGGGCTTCACAAAGAGGAAGTTCATTAACCTATCCCTATCCTTACTCTCCCAGTGCACCATGTGATATTGCATACATGTACTATACACCTGATTCAGACAGATTTAGAACAGCATCATGTCTCATGTCCATGGTGCATCGACGCAGCACCAGCGAGTAACACACTGCTGCTGCATTCATGCATCATGCCGACTCTGAGGGAGTCTTATCGATCCCGTAGGGTCGGTGACACAATGCAGCAAAGGTGACTTATTCGCCAATACTGCGTTCAAACTGAAAAAAAAGGAGCATTCTAGCGCTATGCTGCCCTTAAAGGGTTAAACAGATGTGGAGTCTTAATATGTATATTAAATCGATCCAGGAATTGAATTGAACAGCTGTTGTATAGTCACCCTAGTGACTGGGTGTGTGAATATTTCTGCATTCATGCCAACACAACATGTTGTATAAGCTACACCGATATAGATTCATGCCAAACACAAGTGTACAACTTACTAATAACTCTGTGCTGGGCATAATTGAAAACAATTGGAACAACACCAGGTACTAATAAAGGCTGCTGCTGAAACCATTGTATTGTATAACCTCGCGTACTATGTACAGGTTATACATGAACCGACCCGAAGTGCAGGTTATACGCTATTAGAAGGTTGAGAGTATGGGTTACGAAGAGTTTTGGCAGTATACTGCAGTACTGCAGAAGTCAAGATTAGACCCCATGTGCGGGTTATACGATTTCCTAAAAGTCTAGGCGCGGGTTGCAATGTGCAGGCTATACTATATGCGGAAGTTCACTTGACTAGAGTCACTATTACACCACTTACTGCAGGGTCAATGAAGACCACCTGAAGGTCAATGAAGGGTACTGTGAAGTCAATGAAGCATCAAGTTAGCACGAGGCCCTTCTGAGGTCAACGCACTGCCCAATCACCTGGAGTGTAGAGGTCACTGTGGGGTCAGTAAAGTGGACAAGGACGTTGGTACTAGAAGCCTACAAGATCATTCAAGGTCAATTAGAGCAAATCGGCAATGGTTTAGTTTTGTTTTTCAAAAATATCATTTCATTTCCATAAGTGTTAAGATATTCGCTCTTTGACTTTGCTAATCGCTGTGTTTCTTGTCTTCCTCACAGATGATTGGTCGGATCGAGTACGTCCACACCAAAAACTTTATCCACAGAGACATAAAGCCCGACAACTTCCTAATGGGTATCGGCCGCCACTGTAACAAGGTAAGTTAATTAAACCAACTTGATATTAGACATAGAAAATATAATGATCATATAAAACGTATTACCATTTCTACCTAGCTCTATTTATAGTATTATAGTAATGACAGATCTGGGATCACGGATAATGGGCTGGTTGAAAACATACCGGCAGTTATGAAGTCGGGAAAAGATGTAAGATTAAATTAAACTGAATAAAAAGCAAAATGAACTGGGCGTTTGTACATAGAGTAGGTTGTGACGGCAGTGTTTACATGTGTGTTCCACAGGTGTTTTTGATAGACTTTGGATTGGCCAAAAAGTACCGAGATAACCGGACGCGGCAGCACATCGCGTACCGGGAGGACAAGAACTTAACGGGCACGGCCCGCTACGCCTCCGTCAACGCCCATCTGGGCATCGAGCAGAGTCGGAGGGACGACTTGGAGTCACTGGGATACGTACTTATGTATTTCAACAGAGGAACGCTCCCCTGGCAGGGACTAAAGGTGATGAGCTGCTCCCCCCGACCTCAGTATATGACCTTAATATGACCTTTTGACCTTGAGACTATTGTCTGTCACTACTGTCTCCTTAGGAGGGAGGTGGCTCTGTGTTAGAGGTGGTGCCATTGTTATCTCATCTTCGGGCGGTGGTTTTATAGTCATGGCTGGGAGTAAAAATAAAGTATGCTTTATTTCCGGGGCATTTTCCCTTTGATATCGGGCCAATCTAAGGATCAACATCAAGATAGTTGATGCTCTGGTGTATTTGTAATATCACAACATGAACATCTTATCCTTAACCACTATGTGAATCTATTTACTACATAAAGCGGTACACAACGAGCTATTCAAAATTGTCTACGCGCTATGTATCATTATAAACTAACGTTTGTATAAGGCATCAAAAAGACATATGTAATATTAAGGAATCTTCACAGTTCAAATTCAAAAACACAAAGGCTTTCTCAAAAATGAATATGCATCTCCTTCTTTTCCTGGTATAAAAGCTATTTTCGCCCAACGAGGGGGAAAACGGTAAACCTTATTTGAATAAAATAAAATCTCCCATCGGGGATAACGAAGCGCAACATAATATTTAAGCATCTCTGACGTGAAAAATTCCCCCCAGAATACGAGTACTAAAAGATGAATAATGCTGATGTGTTGGAGTTGAGACATGTTAAATTGCCGGGGAGGGGGTGTAGTTAGAACCCTGAGCGGAATGAGTTACCGTGGTTTATATAATTTGTCTGGATACTAATGTACTAAAACTGTAGCTGATGGAAGGGCTGACCTGACGGGTGCAGCAGGCGGCCTGTGTTTGGGGTACTCTGTAGTTTGGGGTGTGTGGAAGCTCCATGCGTGTGACTGACTGTATGTGTGGGATGTCTGTACCGTCTTTATACTCTACGTAAACTGGTGGGCAGCGCAGCGATCCAGGGACCGTTAGTTAAGAATATACCGTAAAAAAGGGTGGGGGTATTTCATCTATATATATGTAGGTTAACTTGCTATATATGATATCCACAGTCTAGATAGAATCTCAGACTAGTTCACTTTCATTAGCTAGGTTTTTGTCATTAAGGAACGCAGGGTGAAGTATAACTGTGCCTCATATATGACAAGCTCTTACTTATTGTACAGAAATTCATGTGTTTTTGATCCTGATTGTGACTTACATTAGCCCTAGCAGTGGGTCATGGTACTAGTGGGAAAACGTTGATGTCACACATTTTCTGAAATTCCCACAATGCGTTCAAACCGTACAGATTGTTTGCCCTATATCTGGGAACTTGTAGGTAACTATTTACACACCAAAAAGTCCAGGCCAGTGTTTTCCAAGTTACTTACATCGTCAAGGAAGAAAATGCATGTCAAATTTTATGTCAAAAAGTGTAATTTTAACGCATCCTCTCGGCTTATTAGTATGTTCATATCGATCCGTGAGAACCACAATATTACATATGCCGCCAACATCTTCATTTGAATGTCAAAAGCCGTAGTCGAGAATTTTTCTGAAAAGTTAATTCGTCACCTACCTTGTGATTTGGTAATGTTTTTTTAAAAGAGCCCGTTCCGCCCTCAAATTCTACCTAACCCATTGTTTAGAAACTTTCTTTCCCGTTCACAGACCCCAAAGGTAAGCCTGAGATACCCGACACTCATCTAGCTCAGCCAGGTAACCATGGTAATCAAGTATCATTTTTACAAAACTTGACAAAGCGCTGGGAAAGGAGACCTCCTAGCGCGAGTGGCCAAAAGTTCTGTTAGCAAGATGTTTTACTATTCTCTCCTTTTTTTGCAATATAGTGTGTACAGAAAGACTGGAATCCACCAGCATTTCTATACACTACCAATATGGATACGAATTATATTTCCTATATAATTTATTTATTTTTCGTGTAAGCATTTGTTGTCAGTTACAATCCTAGTTTGCGTTTGGAAAATTGGTATATATATATATATACTTTATAAAATACAATCCAAAAAGTATACAATTTCTGTTTGTCATCTATTTAGTTTGACATTTTTCAACCTTTCTGACCTTGTGTGACCTTTCCGGGAAGAAACACCTTCCGTAAAGTCCGAGCAAAGTCTGAAAGGCGTAAAGTAATTAGAGCGGCATGTTTGTTGGCGGGTGAATGTAAGGCGGGATGGGAGGCGGGGTAGGTGTTGTTGACAAAAGTTTTGGCCAATCGCGCTGCCAGGTTCGTCTTCGCCCAGTCTCTGACCCACAGGTAGGTGGCCCAGTGTGTGTCTAGTTCATAGCGCAGCCAGCAGGTGGAGACACTACTCGTTACCCTAGCTCTCCGCTCAGAATAATATTTCATTTTATATATTACATCTATAAACCTGTCATCATTAATAGCGTGTGACAAAACCTATATTTATACAAGAAAACTCTATTTTTTTCAATTCAGAGTTTTGTGAAAAAGACTAGTTGTCTAATGCAAATTTGATACTACTGGTAGATCAATAAAGGCTTAAATTTTGACATGCATTTGATTCAAATTCATATTGATATACATATATATATATTTATATATATATATACTTATTTGCAAGCTGCGGTCATGCCGAAAGTTTTGTAATCTCTTGTCGGCCCCGCTGACTGAACTAACAGCACGAAAAATCTGGACAGGCCGACCATACTGAGAAACTTGTAGCATGACTTAGACCTTTAATGGATACACTACCACTCTTAGAAAAGCAAAGAGACTGAGATACATTGTTATCCATTTAAGCAACGCTTTGGAACCTGAGTGTGGCCCTGAGAACCAATATTAGCTGTGAGAGTTAATTAGCTTTGCAGTATGGTAATTCTCTCCGGGTCTCATCTCAATGTGCTCGAAGGCGAGCCTGCTTTTTGCCAGTTTACTTTTAATCTATTTGATAGATGAAAATATATGTATTCCAAACCCAAATATATATAATCTGTAGAATGCATTTGGTGAGTGTAGTGTTTAAGGGGCTATGTTTCAGCGTATGGCTTATGATGGGCGATGACTGGGGCCTGGGAAGTGTAGACATGATATTATGTGTTCCTATTAACCAGCCTAGGGCCCTTTTTGGTGTGACCTATGATAACCCGTGTGACATCAATGGTGAAGGGTGTAATAAATAGGGTTTAACACAAGTGCCTAAATATAGCGGGCCACAGAGTCCTAGGCTTCTAGTCTCCTATCAAAATTATTCCCTCTTCCCCAGCTCATACGCAGAAAACTAGATTTCCTATAGATGTGTAAGAGAAGCGAATGAGTGAAATGTTGTTTTATTTTTAGACACACTTAATTTAGTGCTTCCTTTAATATCAAACGCCACTAAGCCCATTAAAAGGGAGGATCACTTCGTAATTACAAAACCAAATTAAATTGAGAATAATTATTAAAGAAAAAAAATCTTGTCGCCTTTCCATCCCGCATCCTGATACAGACCCTGACTTGGCTGCAGCTTATTTCTGGCACGTCTCTTCGGCCGTTACATTTGTGCTAAATCTATGTTCTGCAAAGAAATCCATCCCATTAAATGCATTTTCTTTTAAAAAAATCACTCGTACAAACATTGAAAGGGTCGAAATTTGAGACACTATTGATGGGCCTGTAGTTCTTTTTGTAGAAATAACCTTTGTAATAAAATTATCATGTCTCAAGAAGTTCTAAAATTGGAAACTGAAATGTCACGATGACTACTGACGCATTGGGGCCGATCAAGTTTTTCCAAATTTGTGACCCTCTAGAGGATTAGGTGCATGGTTATTCCTCCTCCAATCTCAACCTTCAATACTTTGGTTCCTTTGTTCTAGAATCCTGTTTGTTTTGTTTTAGTTGTGCTTTGTATGGTGTAGTTCTCCTGTGATTTAAATGTTTGTAGTAACTTATTTTAGTGAATTATCTTACTTTAAAATTTTCTTCTGAAGAGAATATATGTTGACTTATGGATGAGATGTATTTAAGGGGTAGCTTGTATATATAGAGGAATACATTGATATTTCTATATAATATATCGGATATAGTATACTTAGAATGTCAGGAATTTAGTGTAGAGATCAGTGATATTATTAACATGCACCTGCACAGCTATTTCTTTGTATCGTCTAACTACCTCTTTGTGTTCCCTATTTCATACATCCCAGTGTCACAGTGCGTAAACTGCACAACGTTTCTAATTATCTGTGTTAACTTGTGTCCAATGTCATCTTCCCTCCTTGTCATTCGTCCGATCGAGACGGGGACGAACTATGGGATGCGAAAACTTGACATCCAAATTTCTTTTCAGGCGGCAACAAAGAAGCAAAAATACGAGAAAATTAGCGAGAAGAAAATGGCAACACCGGTGGAGATACTCTGTAAGGTGAGCATGTATTTTGATTAATACCACTACTCTGAGGGGTAGACTTGAGATCTCTTTTGTTCAGCACTATTCATACGCTGAGAAAGTAATCTTGAGAGCCTGACATGATCATGCTTACCTACATTCACCATTTGATTGCAAGCTAGAAGTCAATTGTACTTTGGTGATAGTGTACTTAGGAACTAGTAAATATTTGGGTAATGTAAAGTAATCCTGCCATATCTAGTAAGTATGATGTATTGAGTAGTCTCATAAATTCATTGTAATGAACTGATAAGTGTAGACTAAATTGATTAATGTGCATAAGAAATTGTACGAGCATTTATATTAAAAGAAAATGTGCAAACTGTTGCCATTTTTAACACATTTTCCATAAGAAATGCATCACTGGTTTCTGTGTGTATCAGGGCTACCCAGCTGAGTTTGCCATGTATCTCAACTACTGCCGCGGCCTGCGCTTCGAGGAAGCCCCCGACTACATGTACCTTCGACAACTGTTCCGCATCCTGTTCCGTACCCTCAACCATCAATATGACTATGTCTTTGACTGGACCATCCTCAAACAGAAGGCTGCAAAGGCGCCGGCTCTTTCGGGTGAGTGATGTCGTTAAAATAAAACCGTATGGAGAAGAAAGAATATGACCATTCCCACCCTCCAAGTACTTGTCCCGCATTACTGACATGTGAAAAAGGAGAAATCGGAAATAAAAGTCATAAGTCACGAAGGATTCTTCCTTTTCTGATCTAGGATATTGTCGCTGTGTAGGGAGGAGCAATAGGTAGACTGCTAATGGGGTAGTGTCAAAGCCGGGTTCAAAATGCTTAGTAAACATTTGAAGATTCATCCACTGGTTAGCCTGAAAATTACAAGAAACCCAAGCTCAACTGGTGAAGAAGTGATTAGAGTGATTGAAGAGTGCTTGGCCCAAGTACAAGTAGTCTAGTCTCTAAAATATAAGATGAGGTGTGTAATGTTGACTTGAGGCGTCTGTTCTGGGACCTAGAAGTGAGAAGAGTGATATTTTTTGTGCAGGCTGCTTGCTTCTTTTTTGCATGACAAGGTGTGGCACTGATATATGCCCGAGAGTATGGATTGGTGTTCCAATGCTCACTTTAGTCATCTCCACCATGGATCCTCGGTTAATTCAAAGTTGCCAGTTACCCCAGCATTCACTTTAATAATAAGCATTTTTACCTAGGACAAACTTGAACAAATATATAGTTAAGGTTAGTGTAGTATCAAATGCTGATAGCAATCACCTTGAACTTAGCAGATAGCCTAGATCTTCAGGAACAAGGCGCCGGCTTCCAAATAGGTAATGACTAACTCTGCGCTAAGTTCCTGCATCCCCACCTAGTCCTTCCTTCGCTATGTCCTTTCAAGCTTTGTTTTCTCGCAAAGCTTGCTTGGAGATTTAAGACAAAGCTTTACTTTAGGTTAGGAATCAACAATGAGCCCTTTTCGCTCAATGTAAATCTGCAGACTCTAGAGGTTGTACACAGTAGTTACCCACTTTAAGAACCTTCCTAGACAATCTTCTCCCTACACCAAGCACTACATCTGTATTTTAGAATAGGGTTCCTGGAGAGATTTCTTTTGTCAGGGATGGTAGGAATCCTGGGAAAAAAGGTTGCTATCTGGCAACTCACCATCAAGTTGAACACATTAAGTGCGAGTTCAGCTCAACGTCATTGTTCATGGGTTGATGGTAATGGTATACATTGCTCTAGCTCATAGATCCAGGGTTCTCCACCGGATAAAAAATGTTACCGTAAAAGGGCTTTTGTGTGATATATTGTGGAAAATCCGGTCCGAGTCGCCAACCTTTGATATCAGCGACTGATACCGGGTACGTTTCCTTTGCAGTGGAGGAGAATGAGTGAAGTGACTGTGTGGGTGGGTCACCCAGACCCCAGCTGACATTGTAAGCTTACAGTAAGAGGCAGTGGCTGTCCAGTGGAGTGATACATGGTGTAATAACAATACAAGTGTGATGATGTTATAAACACGCTCACCGCGTGCGCTAAAACTGTGGGGACCCTTCATACAGTATTCAATGTAATTAGCGCCCACCACACCCGATAAGTTATGACCCCCGTTTTGAGGCGGTTCTTTAAAGTAGTCACCATTTTTGGAGAGTAATTCAATTCAGAGCTGAAATATTTCGTTACCCTGAGCACGGGGAGCGACTTACACTAATGTCAGTATTTTTGGTTGGTACATGAGAACATACATGAAGGGTCCTCATGCAGTTCACGAGTTGAGATCTGAATTTATTCTGCCAAAGGAACGGTGAAAACAGTATATACACCATACGGATGGAAAACAGATTTGTACAATATTGGAAATGCTTTCTGATCAGTCGAGAAGAGAACTTCCCAGTGTGAACCTATTCCTACGGCAGAATGATGATATATGTCTAACCCTTTAACGACAGCATAGTACTCTAATGCAGTATGATGATATCGGTATGATGTGTGAATGTTACTCGCTGTTGTATTCATGCGTCATGCAGACGCTGTGGGGTTGTTAAGCCTCCCAGAGAGTTATGATGCACCAATGCGATGCTAGAACTGCATTGGTGCATCATGACAACAAGCCTTGCGGCATCATGCTGTCCTTAAAGGGTTAACTTGACATAGCTAAGCAGTACCACCAGGTCTACAGATGGCGGACGCAGTCAAAGAGTGAGACAGTGAAGTGGTGCACAACATTGTGGTTTTGTGTGTGAGTTGAGGGCACAAATGATGGTGTTTTAAACTTTTCTTCTGGTGAAAATGCTGAACTGCTATAAACTGCTGGCAGAAGCTAAAGACTAGAGACACAATATGTTGATATCCCATGCTGTGACTCCGCCCTCTCAACCATTAAAAGAGCTCACCTGCTGTGACCCCTCCTCCGCGACCCTGTCCATCCTTGATGCCAGTTTCAGTTGAATCTAATAATGGATCCTGTAAAAAGCGTGGTTGTGTTTGAGATTTGCAGTAATGGCTTTGGTGTTTCTGCAGTGTACTACTGTATTACATGTACTGATAATATTTATCTACATGTAATCTTTCTCCACAAAATCTCACATGAAGGTCCTCCTTGCCCACATGCTATTTCTTTTATGGTCATATGAAATTCGTCATGAATTGTATAGGTCTACTGCGCTGCTCCCTCCTTTACCTTCTAAATACATCACAATGATTTAAAACTCAACAGATTAATATCCGTATTTTTGATTGGTGACAAAATTTGACAGGCAAAAGTCTCTATTAAGATATAACAACTCCACGCTGTGTTCACTAAGGTAACAATAGTTGAGTATTGACTTTGGAGCTCTACTCAGTCAGTGTGCAGTCACACCCTCGGCCTACTGCGCTTCTACCCTGCTGCCCCCCAGTGGCTGCCCTCTAAACCACTAACAAGAACCATGCGCACGCGTCTAGATTCTGTCATAAATGTTATATAAAGCTGCTCAGGCTGTTGCCATGGCTACACCAGACGTCATGGTCCTTGTCGCCATGTTTGGAGACGACATCACGGTTACCATGATGACGTAGGATGTCCTTGTCGCCATGACGATGTAGCGTATTGACAGTCATGACGACATTGACATTGAAACTATGGTGATACTGGATGATAGTCGTAATAACCCGACTTCCCTCATAATGTAGAGTAATAGAGATGCTACTTTTAACATGGTACCCAGTCACCATAGATACCATACACGTTGTGGTTGCCATGGTAACGCCGGGCGGTGTCGTTGTTGCCATGGTGACGTGGCAGTGCTGACCTCTGGTGGTGGTGGTTGCAGGTTGTACGTCGGCGTTAAGCGTGTGTACCGAGCAGGACGGTTTGCTGCCCGCCGGCCTATCCAATTACGCAAAGATTATCCGGTAGTTTCTCCAGCCTACATTCATCGAGCCCTCCCGTTTTGGACTTTTCTACTTCCCACAACTCTAGCCCTGCTTGCTCAGACTTAAGACGCCCCAGCATCATTTTCTCTTTGTCATTTTCTTGTCATGCGCAGCCGCCCTTTCCTCTCCCAAATTTGGTTCCCGCCTATTTCAGAAAAAGATTTAGGCTACAAAAATCACATTGAGATTTGAAGCAGCGTTATTTTGCAGGTTGGCCCCGCCAACGCATCTATCTTCCTGTTAATAATTTTTGCCAAGTGAACACTTTTGTTTATGACTTTGCTTTGTATGAATTAGCATTATGGTGCAGAAGGCTCGTTCATGAATTTGAATTTTGTGTTGAAAGCGAAACACTACTGCATTGAATTCAAAGCATTTTTAGCATCAATTCTGAAAAGAGACAGGCATAGAGATACATAAGGAGTTAGTTCTCGTACTTCATTGTTCAGAAGTGAGAGAAAAACATTAATCCCTTGAAATAAAGATGTAGACATAATCATGGGATGAGGAGTAGGTTGAAGGCTGCCTAGATTGTATGCACTTGTCATGCCTCTCCAATGCTTAAAAGCCTGTGTATAACCCTACGTCACCCACCCCAATAACTAACCCAATAGCAACCACCACTAAAACGTATCCTACTTTAGCTAACGTAGATTCTCATCATCCACTCCTCAGAGTTAAGAGCATATCATCCTGTCCTCTCAACCTCCGTAGATTTAAGAGAAAGTAACAGATAATACATAAATCCATCTAAATACTGTCAGGCTGCATACTTTCTTTTAATTGTATGATTACTACAATCTTTAATATCCATATTTAATACAGGCAGTTAGTAATGATACCTAAGTTAATCGGTAATATAGTTTGCTCTGCTTCTAACCTGGTCGACACCAACCACGTATTATTTGACTTAACCCTTTAATGGCACCATAGTGCTTTTATGCATTATGCCCTTCTGTGAGATGATGCCCTTTTATACCTATGATGCCAAATGAACATGAAGCCTTGAGGTATCGTGCGTCCCTTAAAGGGTTAATTAGAAGTAGATGGGTTTTGGTCTGGGTTGCTGGCGGATACATTTTTGATGGATGTTGTTTGTCGTTTGTCTGTTGAGGTTCGCGGATTGTCTTGGCTGCGGTGGGTGCCACGCTCATCTGGAATATGTATGGGACTGGCGATCAGCTGGTCCCAGGATGAACCGTGACCGTCCGCTCTCAGTCACTCAAAGTAACCACTTCTTAACCAGTCCTAGAGCAAGGCCCCGCACCATCGATAGATAACTAAGGCGCTACTATCCCATGGCTCATTGTATATTAGCCCACATGGTGCATTGGCTATTGTACAGCGATAAGGTAGCACCAGAGAGAAAGTAGCTGAGCACAAATATGTACTGCAAAGCTGGCACTGAGCGATAAGTTTAGTTTATACTGCATACCTAATGTGCTCCTGAACCTCCTACTTGATCTTGTACATTAGACAATAGTATATCTGTTGTCATAGGCTGAGACATTCCTTATTTGTCTCACACACTCAGCTCTCAGTGATTGCCATCCTCGGCATATGCTGATAGATAAAACAGACTAGTAGTGGCCTTGTAGATTGTTAAGTTAGATTTTGCACTACCCTACAGATATCAGTAGGTGCCTATGGCTAAGACATCCTCTACGGGCCTGCTTGTTTTCCGCTTGTAACCCAGGCTGGTAGATACCAAGACAACCCATGCT
Organism: Harmothoe impar; assembly: GCA_947462335.1. Lineage (NCBI taxonomy): Eukaryota > Metazoa > Annelida > Polychaeta > Phyllodocida > Polynoidae > Harmothoe > Harmothoe impar. The sequence continues at coordinate 57,294,240 of OX381707.1, read as the reverse complement.
CTGGCCGGTTGCTGGGACAAGTGCATAATGCCAAGCATCAAACTACCAGGCAAACAGACTAGTTCAATCGAGTTTGCACTTTCTTGACCGTGTAGAGATGGGTTTTCCGTAAATTGTAATTCATGGCAACAGCAGCAGCACTGTAGGGCTCAGGGATGAAAATTTTCCCCTGATTTCAAGACCTATAGATGACCTTTATTTAGGGCCTCAATTTGAACAGTTCACGTGTCTTTTTTTCGAGATTGGTCACTTTCATCCCTGAGGACTAAATGAAGCACTATACAAATCACTCGTCCCACAATCACACCCGACCACCACCAGTCTGCGTCTTCCCGGCCCATGATAGGCGATAACCCGATCCTATACAGGGCCGTGAAATACGGCCATGGGTTATTTCACAGGGGGTGTTAAATACGGCACTCCTTGGTAAAGTCAATGAGACTGTCGTATTTGATGAAAAATAAAAACAGAGAAACACCACACTAGGATAGAAGAGTTTTCTGATTTTTATGCTATTTCGGTGGGAAAAGATAGCAGATGGGGAACAGTTAAAGAGTCTCTTGTACTGTTGTGTCAGATGACCGCATTCTTGGGAGCAGCACCTACGTCACTAATACTAGCGTCGCCCTTATCTTACTGATATCACACCTGATAAGGTCACTGGAAAGGGGTTCGATTAAACAGGCAATGTATGGGGAAAAGGAAAAAAAACTTATCACAAGAGATCTAGTTTACCTATAACAAAATGCATTGAAAATCTGAAAGATATTCAAAATATGCTCCAGATATGAGTTGCACTATGTTCTAATACCATTAGGTGGAGAGAAAGTAGTAAAAATGTCACTTTTCTTGTACGTGGCATATGTATCTAGACCCTTTACACTCTCCTTAGCGACCACAGTTCTGCTCCCGAGAAAAATAACACTGCATGGACGTGATGACAATGTTTTGCTATGGTTCCACACTAATGCGACTGGAGCCTAACGTTTGTGTGTATCTTACCCGTATCCAGCTGCCTTCAGTTTGGTCTGAGTTTGAAAGAAGCTGTGTGTTAGGTTTAAGTCATATCAAAAGTACAAACTTGTTGTTATTCAGTCTCGATTATGAGGAGAAATTCTGTTAGAAAAATATGAAGTTGAGTTTTAAGTAGAAGTTTACAATGTTATGAGGAATAAGTGTATTTATCGGTGTCATTCTGTTTGGATTCATTTGTTATATACTTTTGATTCATGTTCAAAGATCTGATACAAATGATGTATTGCTAATCAAAAGTTCTTTTCTGTGTATTTTCAGCTGGGAATTGAAGGCTGCAGTCGACCTGCGACAATCGTCATGGCAACCGACAGAGACCGACGAGGCCCAAACTTTGAATCATAAAGACTTTAACTAGACCACCTCCATATCTGAACTCCATACCCGTGATAGCCGGTAACTGATGAAGCAAGCAAAAGTTGTGTTAGGGGCGGAAGGTTGTATGCGGATGGTGGGGGGAAAGTTTTTAGGACTAGCTCCCCGCGGAAAAGAAGAAGAAGGGGAATTGTGTTTTTCCATGGATGCAAGCTGTGAAAATGTGGCGGCGCCCATTCCCTGGCGGTGTGGGTGAGCTATACGATTTGTCAGTGAGCGGTGGAAGCAATGTACATCAGGGACTGGAAGGAGAAGGGAGACCGGGCAGAATGACTGCCCCCATGATGCTGAATGATCGGAGGCGGTGTGTTTAGTGCGGCAGTAACACTTTGTAGTTTGTGTGGGTCGGTCAGTGCCGGAGGTGTGAAGGGTGTCTGTACCCGCGTCCAGTCATTCAAGTACGGTTAACGATGATATAATAACGTGTATTATAACAGGGGAGCAGCACCGGCCCATATATAGCCAACCTCCCGATATTTTAGTGATTGTACGTTTCGATCCAGTGTTTAATAATCGTTTCGAGACAAACAGATTAATATTAAGAAAATTATATAATGTAAGAAAAAATAGGTAATGAATCAAAGTGTAAAACAATACATACATCTACGTGAAAAAATACAATAATTGAAGTTATCCTGGAGCGAAGCGCAGTGCAGTCTGTCAATGTCTTGTACATATTTATAGCTTCATCGCTTGTTTCCATGTTGAATGTTTTTGATTGCAAAATGTATATGGCCTTTTGTGGATTAGTGAGGTGTACCAGTAGGGCGGAGAGACCAAGAGTGAACATGAGGTGTGTGGAGACTGCGACTGAAGAGCGTGAGAAAGGAATGACGCCAGAGTGAATGCGTGCGTGAAAGAATGTCATTAACTGTATTAATCATCATACTACTGTGCCCGTGGATGCTAACGACAAACATGTAAATCTGGGAGATCGCGTCTCGTTGGAACTCGTATTCCGGGCTGCAACGGGACCGGTTTTTAAAGTTAAAAGCACAGCTGTAAAAGAAAAGTCACTAGTTATTAGTATTTGCAGGTTAGAATTATTTCCTACAAACCAGCAAGCTTTGCACCCCCTCATTTCCTTTTATTTTTTTGTATTGTATTTTCATTGTATCTACTATCGAGAAGGCTAAGTCTAATGGGGATAATATAAACTATTGTGATTCATCTCACAGGATCGTCATAAAGGCAAACAGATAATGTCAAAGCAGAATGTATGTCAGGGTTAGCTTGTATCGACTGGTGCCTTTGGTGTCAAGCAAAATTAGAACAAGTCGCTTTGTGCAGATTGCATATAATTCAAGGCCGGCCAGGTATAAGGGTATTTAGTCGGACATTCCCAGCGGGGTGATCTATATAGGTACTGGTAATCACGGGCGAGTAGTCAACGCCAGACGAGGAATTTCCCTTCACGAGGCAGATGTATTTGATGGAAAATAAAGGATTAAGAGATCATATGATAATAAAATATTATAGTCATGCACATTGTCTCCCCATGAGTGAGACCTATCTAATCCTAGTATGTCATATATTAAAATGTCAGTGTCGGGAGGACCAAATTGTTCCCACTTTTTTTAATGATGCCTATTAAGACATTCGGTCACAAAGCTCCTATATCTGGGCAGACTTCAGCCAAGGGACAGTCAAAACGCCTTACTGGAACATGTTGTTAGCTCTTTGTTGATATTCCGAGCGGGAACCGATTCCTCCGGTGCTCGCAGGAGTAGGTATAATATAGTAATGGCGGCCGGCTGTGTATGCTATAGATAGAGGCATATAGGGCCTGAAATAAGATCAAAGCCCCCTTTTTTACACATTCTATTAAATCATTGCCCGCTTCCTAGATGATGGGCCGAAATAAGGCTCTGCGGGTAAAATGCATCATGGGTAAAATAAAATGTCAATGGAGTGCCCTCAGTCCATCGGCTCCATGAGTGCATCATTTTAAACATTTTGTTAAGAGCATATCATTCCTTTAATTTATGATACTATTATTAGACATCCATATAACTCTTATCATAGACCAAGGTGAAAGGTCAGATGAGTCTGCCACTCTACTGTAAACGTGTTATGATGAGTGCGATGAGCTGAGGGAAAAGAAACTGCTAGAGGACCCAACAACAGAACCTCTCGCCAAAATGCGATGAAATCTCTTGAGCGACTTGCCCATTAACTATATGTCTAACCCCCAGACATTAGCATGATGTATATTTTGTTTACAGTTTTAACAGTATAAAAGACTCAAACTCAAAGATACCGTGATGATAATAATAATGATGATCTTTTTTAAATGTTGCCAATAAAACTGTGACCTGTAGGTGAGTGAGAACAATAACTTCGTGTTGTGTTGTCATTTTATCAATCCTAAAAATAAAAAATTCTCTTCACTGGAGTTTGTGACTTCTGAATAGATTATTATATACGGTGCATACCAAAACAATGCTATAATGGATGGATAATGATTAAGGTAACTACCATCATGGTTCACAGAACTCCTGGAAAATCAAGTTTTCATGGAACATTGTGACTTATACAAGTCGTGGAAAAAAGAAAAAAGTATGATACCATAGAATACCATTTCCTTTCGAAAATCAACTGTTAAAAATAAAACCGAAGACCACCTGACGGTGGGTGCACCCATAACTTGATTTCCGTGAAGATGTTTTCGGACTACAGTGATTTATTTCCAAAGTTAACTAGCAGTTTGTATAGTCACACAAAACCAGACGAGTTCAAATACAGTTGACAAATTTATTGACTCAAATCAGGTTGACAATGCACATGTGGTATTCTCAGAAAATATATCTTCATCATAATCTAAAAGTCATCACCTTAGAGCTCACAAGGTCGTGAGTGTACTACTCACTGCTCATCTTGACTGAAAACCAAAATCCCCAATATTTAAAGGAAACAAGTAGTTTTAGTACAAATTACACATGTTGATCTAAAGGTAATCCCTGTCGATTAAGTCTTTGTATTGTTTTCCATACAATCTTTCAGGACATGCATAATTCAGGGCCATTTAATAATATGTGCCCAACAAACGAATGTACTAGTCGTTCTGTTCAGTTAACTTAAAATATCCTGTCCTCTCATTCTATCACATTCTTAAAGCTAACATTCGTTTTCACTCTATTTCCCTGAACACATTTGAGACATTACTATTATATCCCACCTCACAAATATCCATAAATAGCAGCTACAAGTAATCATTATTGAATATCCTATATTTCCAATTTGACTATTTCTTCTTCTTTGGTTTACTACTTTTACTGCCACGTTTTGGACTAGATGGATCATTGCCCGTGTTCCCGCCTAACTCTCGTTGTAACTGTTGCACCATGGCGGGAGTCAGGAGGCCGCGACTCACGAGCTGACTCGTCAACGACTCTCTGTGTAAAGAGGGAATCTCGGCTGTTGTAGGGTTGTGGTCCAACTTGGCACGCTCAAAGCGGGCTCGTAAGCTCTCCATACCCTTCTTGGGCTGCTGAGGTTTGTGGGGATCGACGAGTTGACCGTCTTCATCGTGGTAGGGTACACCATGCTGCCGCCGGGCTGAGCGGTTGGCTCGCTCACTACGCGCAGCCACCTGTCCAAAGAAAAGAGCAATGTCAGCTTTAATAGGTGCATTGTTCATGAGCAGAACTTAGAGCAACATAATGGAAAGGACTGGAACCAAACATAGTACATCTAGTACAATGTAGCACATGGGGGCCAATCTGTAAACTGAGCCTCACTAACAGGAAAGAGCACAGGGGAAGGGGCCATCACTTATAAAAGACGGCTACCATTTGTAGTGTTTTGGCGTAGCCTTAGCGGCGATATACGCCTGCCGGTCCCTTCGGGACCGGAGTGAAAAGCAAGAAGAATTGTAGTGTTACAGTGTCACTCACAGGGTATCTGGGTCTTCCATGAGTATCTGGCTTATGGTGTGTGCCCAAAGTGCTCACTCTACAGCTCACAAAGCTCTTTAATGACACGTACCTGGAAGTCATTCTCATCGTCTGGGTCCTTGTTGGATACTGCATTCTCAGAGTTTTTGAGGAGGTTGGTGAGATGGATGACTCCGACCTGGATCAGGGCATCAAGCTCTTTCTGCATGTCACGGACGTGCTCCGCATCAACCAACATGTCTGGGAACCGGTAACTAGGGAACCAAGGGAAGAGGTATTAATCCAACATGTCTGGGAACCGGTAACTAGGGAACCAACTCACTGCCAGTGTATCAGTTACCAAGGGAAGGGGTATTAAACCAACATGTCTGGGAACCGGTAACTAGGGAACCAAGGGAAGAGGTATTACACCAACATATCTGGGAACCGGTAACTAGGGAACCAAGGGAAGAGGTATTAATCCAACATGTCTGAGAATCGGTAACTAGGGAAACTGAGGGAAGAAATAGCTCTATAGCACAACAATGCCACATAGCGTGGAGCCCCCTGGTGAGCAGGAGGACAACTACACACATGACACATTATGAGGAACCAAGGTGGCCTTACTGCCTTGCGTACAAGGAAGTAAGCACTGGCAGCCACTGCTTCTGGGAACAATGACGGGACTAATTCATGTAATACTTAATCAATGATCTCACGTGATTTATAATTCAATAATTTAAACACTGGTATGTCTCAAAAACATATAAATACCACTGACTGAGGAATTAAAATTTCTCCATGCCATGGAGGTGTAACAGGACCAATGGATAAGTCATATTCCCTGAGTCAATGCACCCTTCATATTACAAACGTGCACCCACCTGAGCCACAAGTAGAGATCCAGTACGTCAAACACACCCTCTAGATGGATGAGGTCCTGGAGGTTGATGGGGGCTGAGAAGGGCCATCCCAGCTGTCTACACAGCCAGTCCAGCGTCAGGGGCTCCCCGCGACTAAACCGCCGGGTGAACTGAAACACGGCCATTACCAGCACTTAATGCAAGGATGAAAGTGACCAATCTAAAAAGAGCTTCATATGTTCAAATTGAGATCCCTGAATAAAGGTGCTCTCGTAAAAATAACTTAAAATCAGGGGGGAAATGTTCTTGTTGTGAGGCACTGACGTAGCACCGGAGAATGCGTTGGTGCATTTTGCCTACTATCCTACGCTGTCCTATGCCCTAATCGCGGGAGAACTCCCTCGCCCACCCTTCAACTTCCTGCTCCCCCATCCACTCTACCCACTCATTTTTTTCTGCCTCAAATTAGTGACTAGTTATGTGGCGTTTCCTCGTAATGTAATGTTATATAATAAAGCAGAACCCACTATGATAAAACAAACTGACATTTCCGTATGGCTTTAGGCCATATTTCGATTACCAAATAAACAATTGTGCGAAGTTACCCTTACCTTTAGAAACATAGTGCATACAAAGGGTTGTTTTTTCGGGATGGGCGCACAGCAGAAGACGTATCGTGTCCTGAGTGGTAGCGGCACATGTTCTATCATGTCGGCCAAGAACTTAAAGTCTTCTACATTACACATGAAGTAACGGTCATTATCCAGCTGCGACAGAGTCACGAAGATATCCTGAAAAAGGTTTATACCATTTTATTGATGTTTTGATTTGCAAGATGTAGCATATTAAAATTCTTTTCATATGAATTTTTCTTTAGTTTGAATTTATATCTGAAATGGTTTTATTGGTATGTGCAATCTATTGAGTATATGGCTATGGTATCTCGCAACAGGGAGGCATGATAACAAAACTTTAAAAGTCGTTGCCTATAATAGGTTTGCTATCTATTGAAGAACAAGACTTACTATAAGGTTACACAGAGTAGCCTTTGGAAGGTGATACGCAAACAACTCAATCTGTTCTGCTGTAGGGTGCAAGCCTGCTTGCTGCAAGTGGGGAAAGTGAAGGACATATTGAGTAAAGACAGGCCTGTTAAAATGATTGTTTCTGATGAAGATACTTTGACAGAGAAGGATGACATTACACATAGTACTAGACTGTAGCATCCCAGTTAGGCCCATACTATGATGAGCATCCCACCCGCGATTTTTAGGCTAGAACTTACCCAAATGATGTCATTATCAAGCGACCAAGCCTGCATCTATGCATCATGACGACACAGGAACATAGCGACCTAAACTAATATACTGTCCATAAAATGTTAACTGAGACCAGTCTAATTACCTCTATAGGTTCTATGGTAGAACTGAGTAGTTTGCGGAGTTGCTGTACATCGGATGCCTTGAAGGTGGTGACCTCCCCGTCTTCCCATGTGGTGCCGTAGCGCCCTGCCCGCCCCGCGATCTGTAACGCCTGGGACGGGGGAATCACGTCTATCTCCTTCTCACCGTTCTCATTAACGGTCGGTTTCACCAGTGAGTAGAAGATGATACGTTTTATATTCCTGTGAGTGGAAAAAAAAGGTGGAGTGAAGATGTGTGTCTATATCTATTCTATTTTAATATAAACATGTGTTTTAACCTTACAGACAGAGGATAGATGTGCCCCTACATGGGTAAAAATCGACACGTGCGACACAGCGACACAGGGGTTTTAATATCCGACACGTGCGACACTGGGGTTTTAAAAATCGACAGACTCAGAAAGAACTGAGATAAAAATCGACCTGAAGATATTTTTCTACAAGTTCCTATATAGATAAAAAGTGACACAGTGACACGCTATTCCCCCTAAAAAGTGACGCAGCGACACACTCATAATTTTGACTACCCATGTAGAGGCACATAGATAGGAAACAGCTTATCTACAAGAAATTATATGTAAATCCTTCACCCTAATGAAATATGATTTTACAAACATATGCATATAGTTGGAAATAAAATATTAGCCTAGTGCGGATATAGGATTCGTTATTGATACGTTTATATAATAGTTTGCTTACAGGTTGATTCCCATTCCGATGGCGTCTGTGGAGACCATGACTTTACATGGGTCCTGGGGGTCGTTAAACTTCTGAGCCTGCGCCACCTTTGTACCTGTTAATAGAACCAGATTTAACCCTCATTTCTCTTTCAGGGATGCGATACGATTTTAATATTTTGTAATCTGATGAGTTAGAATAAGTATACATTTTCTAAGCATTATCAAACGCTTTAAACAGTACCATTTCTGTATTCTAAGGCATGCAAACCAAGTAAAAACATTTTGAGGTAAAATTGTTGATTTTGATGCACTTTGTTCGCCTAAATAACTGAGGCCTACAGTGTAGGAGTTTATAATGTGACGCTGGTTATACCTGGAGGCAGGCCCCCGTAGATGACGGCTACTTGCCGGCCGCGTTTCTCCAGCTGCCGGCTGCAGTGGTACACGTCGTTCTTACTGAAACACACGATGCAGTCACCCGGCTTGATGTTGTCAAAGTTCTCTGAAACCAAACGCATCTTTTAAATTTTTAAAATGGAAATTGAAACTGCATGATATAGCTTATCTACTATTTCAGCTGATGATCTGCCGGTATCATGTGTATACAATTTACAAGTACATTCTTTCCATTTGATTCTAAAGTTAAACTGTCTTTAAGGGATTTACCTCAATATTTCCTCTATTTTTCGTATTTCATTTCGATATCTCCTACTGCCCCTTCTAACATCAAATATTTAATATTCAGTTAAAATAGGATGAAACAAGTTCCAATACACTGTACTAAGACAACATGCACACATAGAAGTATCTTAAATCTGGGTTTCACCTACCTATGGCCTTGTCAAGGACTGAGAGAGGTGTGAGGCGCTTGTAGCGACGCACTTCAAACTCATCCCCGACCGTTTGCGCAAATTCCCGCACAATGTCTGTAGCTGAGGCCTCCCCACACAGATGTACCTCCTCAGCACATACCCCTGGTAAGGGACAACAGGAGATCACAACATGACAAATGGTAGACTACACTATGGATGGTAAGTACAATAGCATGAAGGTGTCATCAAAAACACCCCCCTAAAAAGTACTAGAAAGGTATGAATTTTAAATTATAAAAAAAAACACTTGCCAGTTGATCTTCATTTATAAGTGGCAGCATTAGCAAAAAGAACGCCCAACGTATTGTATCCAGACAAGAAATTACCTCCTTTTTCATCGTTAAAAAATTATATTACCGAGTAAAGCACGGGTCCATGCCCAGCCACGACTAGTGTCTCGCAACATCTGGATCTCGTCTATCACCGCTACCTCATCTAAAACAACATAAAGGACGTCATTTTATAAGACAAAGCTATAGATATCAAATCAAGACATTCGGTTTTTACGATCTAGATTACTCTTAGAATTCCTCTTTAGTATATCTACTTTGTGGTACCTGTATGGTCTTTGTTACCAATGGAAAGCTGCATGCTTGCTCTCGCCTCTTATTTTTAATTTTCCTACGTAAATAAATTATGATTATCTGATACCATGACTACTTGATCTACTTACATGGAAGGCAAGATATTGCTACTTACATGGTTTGTTGACCATGGTCATCTCTACAGTGCAGGCGACATGGTTAGACGGCTCGTTGTCCGGGTTCATGTGACGCCGCTCCTCACCTGTGATCAGGTCACACGTCGTGCCCTACAACCACAATATATCACCGTCAACACAGCCCCGACAAGCTTTACTCAACGATGTTCAAATTAATATTCAACATCGGGACAAAAGAGGATGGATTTGCATGTACAGGTGGGACTTACATCAGTGAATGTAGATCAGCTAAATGGTTGTACAGTCATGTGGGCAGTGTAGTAATGTGTAGGATCATGATGACAAATGTACAACGCAACATGAATGCCTGTAAGATTTAATCAATGCTAAACTGTTTCTTTCCTCATTCTGCATGTTATACATTTTTTGTATCTGACAGGAATCAGCAAATATGCTTACCTATTTTCCGACTGGTTGAAAATATGTTTTACCAACATAAATAACCGCACCCATATTCGCTGATCCCAAATTATTTTTTTGCATTGGTTTCTTACCGCGACATTGGCCTTTGTGAAGACTTCATTGGCGAGTAGTCGCAGCGGTCCACAGTAAACGCCTGACTTGGCACTCAGAAAGCGTTCCAGTGCGTGGTAGGTCTTTCCGCTGTTAGTGGGACCCGCGTGGTAGATGATCTTACGCTGCATGGCACGCGCCTCAGGGTACCTAGCAGCACACAGCAGGAGATATGTTATCTACAGGTACTTCAATCTTTAACACCTCTTTTTTTTGCGCTGCTATATCACAACATTATTTTGATTTTGACTAGTTTCTTGGATGAGCTCCTACATTTAATTGTGACCGTATTAGTGAAGATCGAAAAAGTTTACCCAAGAGGCAGAGGGGGCGTTATTTATATCACAAGGTGATGAGATGTTATACAGAGATGTCAATACTCCGTCCCAATGTAAATGCACCAGTAACTGAATATCAATTTGCCCGTACCAGTTGGCGGGTAGCCGCAGGTCTGAGATCTTCTGGAGATCCTCCATACATTCCAGGTGGGGGAAGATAAGTTTGGCATGGTCCAAGAAGTACGGGAAAATGTCATTCACATGACCTGAAATAGAAGACACTATATCGTTATTTAGTTAGATATAATTTTCTTTTAGGGATTGCATATTCCAAATAAATTAGAGGAAAGAAGGGGTATAGATGTTGTCATGTGGATCATCAGAGCATTTTTATCATACATTAGATATACGGTACTACATGAAAGTTTACTACTTCGTTAAAGAACTGACAACTGACAAAGTCTCATCATGAAGATGGTCAGGCTCCACCATTGATTCAATTAAGTCATGTTATAAAGATACCCCCCAAAATAAGAAACGCATGCGAGGGCGGGGGTTGGGGTTGGGGTGGTGGGTCTAGCTAAGGGCCTGGGCATTACCTGCCTCCTGTAGAATATCACTGAACACGATGTGCAGGTCCACCGGGAGAGCCTCCGACTCTATACAGAATCGTCTGAAGCTGACATAGGCCTCGTGGAAGAGTTTATCTGAAATAAAATAATCGCAATGAATCAATTGACGGTCAAAAAGGGTTTGGTTAAAAAAATACAGGAAAAATTCGGAAATTGTTAACCATGCTGTTACAAACTATCATAGCGGACCCCATTCTTCATACAAAAAAAAATTCAAAATCTTATATAAAATCTGGATCTGTACGATATTCCTGCCCAAATATAATCTATATTTAATTGAATTCTAGTTTGGGTTTTGTTGAGAAAGGTGTGATTCAGAGAGAACTTACTATCTAACCCATTTTCTGCAGCCAGCTGTTTGACCTCTTCGCGACGGTAGAATTTGTTGATAGTTTTCAACAAATCTTCTGGAAACGTATAAATAGAACGATCAAGTTTTTGAAAGGGATATCTACTATGTTTGCTGTGGCCTAAGCCAATATTCAATTGTAGGTCTGTCTGCTTACTGTTTACAATAGACAGGAGGCGCAAAAAATGTCGGTGCCTTTGGTGAGGGTTGGGCACCAAAAATACCGCACATTCGCACCTTTTTGTCGTACACAGTCTAGCAATGGCGGGCTTTTTCACTAAAAAACAAGTAAATTTGCCCCCCCCCTCGAAAGTTGAGATTTGTTACCCGCCCCCCACCCGGTCGAAAGGTGCAAATTTGTTACCCCTCCCCCGATGTTGTTAAAGATATGATCCCTCCCTATGTATTATGTTTTTCTTTTTTATCCCACCCTAAAGAGGGTTATAGATTTTTTCCCACTTTACACTCTATATGAGATAGCTCAGGAACCCTATCATTTCTGTCCTTGCGTAAACGAATGAGGTTTGGGGACGGGTCTCGTGATACCTATGTACATTTTTGTATATGCCTATAGCCGGTGATCCACTGCCTCGAGTTTGCTGCGAATGTTGTTGTACGAGAGGAGCTTGCGAGAACAATCGCAAATATTAAAACTTTTTGATTTCTGTGAATTTACTCGCATATCGCACGCCCCTCGCGACGACGTTGTCGCAGGGAGTCGCAGCAGCTGATCCACTGCTGGAATGTTTTCTCCATATTTAATCGTAAGAGTGTAATTCGCAGCAAAACCACAGCAAATTCGCAGCGGTGGATCACCGCCTTATTTAAAGGTTTGTTTGTTAGTTTGTGTAGTTTACGAGGATGCAATTGTTAAGGAATTGCACAGCATAGCTGTGGTGACCTGCTTTCATTCTAAGGTTGAGAAGCAAAAGTGTAAATGAGTCATGATGCACGAGTGCTTCACTGTGTAGTTGAAGTAGTGAGCCGTCCTTAGAGGGTTAGCATACAGAAGTCATGATGCTAAAATGCAGTGCTATTTAGTTAAAGCGATGTGTCATTCTTAAAGAGTTTGCATACGAAGTCATGATGCTTAAATGAAGTGCTGTTTAGTTGAATCAGTTTGCCATCCTTAAAGGAGTCATGATGGACAAGAGCATCACTTTGTAGTTGGAGCAGTGTGCCATCCTTAATGGGTTAGTGTACCGGAGTCATGATGCACACGTGCATCACTGTATAGTTGAAGCAGTCTGTCGTTCTTAAAGGGTTAGTGTACAGGAGTCATGATGCTTAAAAGGAAGTGCTGTTTAGTTGAAGCAGTTTGCCATCCTTAAGGGTTAGTATTCAGGAGTCATGATGCACGAGAGCATCACGATGTAGTTGAAGTAGTGTGCCATCCTCAAAGAGTTAGCATACAGAAGTCATGATGCTCAAATGAAGAGCTGTTTAGTTGAAGCAGTGTGCTATTTTAGAGAGTTAGTATACAGAAGTCATGATGCATAAATGAAATGTCGTTTGGTTGAAGCAGTGTGCTGTTCTGAAAGGGTAAGCATACAGAAGTCATGATGCTTAAACGAAGTGCAGTTTAGTTAAAGCAGTGTGCCATCCTTAAAGAGTTACCATGCAGAAGTCATGATGCATAAATGAAGTTTTATTTAGTTGAGCAGTAGGCTGTTCTTAAAGGGTTAGCATACAGAAGTCATGATGCATAAATGAAGTGCTGTTTAGTTGAAGCAGTGTGCCGTTCTTAAAGAGTTAGTATAAAGACGTCATGAAGCATAAATGAATTGTTATTTAGTTGAAGTGGTGTGCTGCTCTCAAAGGGTTAGCATGCAGAAGTCATGATGCATAAATGAAGTGTTGTTTAGTTGAAGCAGTGTGCTGTTCTTAAAGGGTTAGTATACAGAAGTCATGATGCATAAATGAAGTGTTATTTAGTTGAAGTGGTGTGCTGTTCTTAAAGGGTTAGCATACAGAAGTCATGATGCATATATGAAGTGTTGTTTAGTTGAAGCAGTGTGCTGTTCTTAAAGGGTTAGTATACAGAAGTCATGATGCATAGATGAAGTGTTGCTTAGTTGAAGCAGTGTGCTCGTTAGCATACAGAAGTCATGATGCTTAATTGAAGTGCTGTTTAGTTGAAGCAGTGTGCCGTTCTTAAAGAGTTACCATACAGAATTCATGATGCATAAATGAAGTGTTGTTTAGTTGAAGCGGTGTGCTGTTCTCAAAGGGTTAGCATACAGAAGTCATGATGCATAAATGAAGTGTTGTTTAGTTGAAGCAGTGTGATGTTCGCAAAGGGTTAGCATACAGAAGTCATGATGCATAAATGAAGTGTTGTTTAGTTGAAGCAGTTTCCTGTTCTTAAAGGGTTAGCATACAGAAGTCATGATGCAGAAGTCATGATGCATAAATGAAGTGTTGTTTAGTTGGAGCAGTGTGCTGTTCTTAAAGGGTTAGCATACAGAAGTCATGATGCTTAATTGAAGTGCTGTTTAGTTGAAGCAGTGTGCCGGTCCTAAAGGGTTAGTATACGGAAGTCATGATGCATAAATGAAGTGCTTTTTAGTTGAATCAATTTGCCATCCTTGAAGGGTCAGAATATATTGTGGCTATATTGGGATTGTGTTTACGAATGCGCATTCCCTCCTGCTGGGAATAAGTCCACTGCATTATAAACTAGAATTTGCGAACACAGCCAGACAGCGGCTACGTCATGGTCCACTGCTCCTCCATACTAGCCTAATGTTCACGGAATCAGTGCTGAAGGATAGGACGTGCTCGTTCCCTCTTTAGCCTTACGGCCACTCGTGTCCCATTGTATGACCTGGATGGCTTCGCCAGCAGGTCAAACATGCAATTGACTACCGATATGCAGAGGAGACTCTCTGAAGTTTAAGTTTCACAAGTATTAAAAAGGCCTTCGAATCTATGAGATGAGCCGAAGATAGAAATCCTGCTCCTACACATTTACTGAGGCAAGGGTTCTTTAACCTAGACATGGTGTGAGAGGGACAGGCCTTTGATATGCTGTAAGTGGGGCTCTGGATGGGGGGTCCCAATTTCCCATGTCGATTTTAAGAAATGACCATGTCGCCCTGTCGACTTTAAGAAATAGCCATGTCACCGTGTCGATTTTAAGAAATGTCCATGTCCCATGTCACTATCTCTAATATTCCTTATGTCGCATGTCACTAGGCCCAAAAACGGCCATGTCGCCGTGTCGAATTTTAAGTGGTCCACACCCATGTAAGTTTACCCCTGCATGGGAGAGGGCAGCCATAGGTGTTGTCAGGAAGTAATGAAGACTCCAAGCTCAGACAACTGTGTGCCACTGCCCTAGTAATACATCCGACTCACCATAGATCTATTACACTCCCCAATTTTTTACTTTTTATATTTTTTTATTATATTTATAGGCCTACTATTTAATTTTATTTTTTGTTTTATTTTACTTCATATTTTGTCCCATAGTTGGGTTTCCTTCAAGGATTTCAGTACATTTTCGTCATCAGTGCCAATGGTGTTGAAAACACTGTCTGTAGTGTAGGCCTACGGCTACGGGTACAAATATGTCAACTCAAAGTGACAAACTGTCAAAGATGTTGTGTGTTGCCAAGTACCCACTTACCCTTTTTCAGGGCACCTGTCAGTTCAGCACCAACATTTATTCCATCTGGATCATTGCACGGTTTCACAGGCACAGGGTGGATCAGTGAACTCAAGTCTTTGTCTCCGTTTCCATTAGATTTAAACCGTATTTGAGCACAAATACTGTCACAGCCAGCAACTCCTAGCAGACGCTCCCCAGACGTCAAGAGTGGCTTCCTCCTTGTAATATCGCTCACCACTGACCTTCCAAGTCGCGTGTAGCGACTCAACGTCCGTGCCCCACTGAGGAAATTGTTTGATGACATTGTTACACAAAGAACGGGCAGTTCGGTACCTTTTTCAGTTCAGTAATTGTGAATTACTACGCATATTTATCACAGAATTAGGCTAGAAAAGACAGCAGACATATTGCAGCAGGTCGCATGCAAGTCGCCATGACACTTTTGCTGTCACCGAAAACCAGCAACTCTCGCGGATTCACGCAACAACAATATGGCGTCTGCTCAACAACTCTTTCAAATGCGAAGGCGGGGAAATAAGTAATTTTTCATCGTCTTTAATGCTCTTACATACATATTTGGCCGGAATTACGGTACAATGGAGAAGGAGGTTAGAGTAAGTACCAGTTGGGATGTTCAGATACTTTAAATTCGATGTCAATCGACAATTTGGGAGTAATCACTGAAGTTGAACTTGTCTGTGGATTGACAAGTTTGAGATGTTGTTTGAGGAGTTCGCGGGGCCGCGGGCGTCTGTTCCCATAAATAACTCTTTATGAATATGAATAATAACATCATAATTAACATTATCAGCATATTAAAATGTCAAGTATACAGTTATCAATCAAATACACCTGTGTGTCGTTTACAAAAGCCAATAGCACCACTTGAAGTGTGTAAACAAAAGCTGGGATGCGCGAATGAGTGTTGATCATGCCTCAACATGCTTGCCTGAACATGTCCAAAATCCGCCTCGGCCCTCGGGTGCCACATTATTGCTGTGTAACTGACTGTAAGGCTTCGTGGGTATATTTACCTTCTTCCACCCACTCTGTGACTCACAGAAAGGTCTGTTGTACTTTACTAAGCCTGTAATGCAGATAATTGAGTAGACTTCACTTGGT
Source organism: Harmothoe impar (assembly GCA_947462335.1). NCBI lineage: Eukaryota > Metazoa > Annelida > Polychaeta > Phyllodocida > Polynoidae > Harmothoe > Harmothoe impar. The sequence goes on along the minus strand of OX381707.1, from coordinate 57,277,892 downwards.
GGACTTCATGTTCAGTAGGAAAATGCACTAACATATTACCGGATTTTATATAGTAAAGCTGTGCAAGTTGTTGCTCAGGTACATTAGTGAGGTGGGTGGCTTCACACAACTGACACGGCTAGTCACTAAGTCAGTGGTATGGTTAGCCTACTACACTACAGACTATACTGAGACATCACACTCACAGAGACAAGATAGAGGCCATGGCCATGGGGTTTAGTTACTTTAGTATCAATTGCTGATTAATATACTAGACCATTACAATGCAGTAATATAGGGATTAGTGACTAATAATTTAGCTAAGCCTAAGTAGCAACTATTAAACTACAACAACTAGATCTAGACTAAAGGCAAGTCATTTTATAATGGCTTGCAAAGGCCTAGTAGTAAATGTCTAGGCCTACTAGTAGGCCTACTATTGTCTTGGCATTTGATTTGATTTAATTCAGTTCACTGTTTAGCTCTATTAGTCTTTAAAAGTCTCCAATTAGTCCAAGAAATGTACTATCAAATGTATCCAAATTACATGTTGGCCGGCTTTGCGATTAACTGACTATTAGGCATTGTAAACACTCTATCCTTGACCTGCATGTTGGAAACTCTCCTATTGTTTACACAAAATAATAAGGCTTATTTGATCATATCAGTTTAAACCTTTACGTACGGATTCAGCAAAACATTTATCTAAATACCTTAGTCTTATGCGCATCTTTAATACACTCGGAAAATCATACGATGAATATCCTTCATATGCAAATGTAATACTAATACATTGTACACAAGTTTAAGTTATGCTCAACTCACTAAACTCATCTTAAAATGTTTTTTCTGGCTTGTTTTTCAGGAGATGAGGAGGGAGGCTGAGGGTGCGGGCCCCACATCAGAAGATCCGCGGCCTCCCAGTATCGGAGCTGATGCTGACTCGAGTTCTGTATCTTCCTCCCTATCGCAGCACACACTCTCGCAATACGCCCTATCGCAGCCCACCCCGGCCACTGCCGCATCTCCATGGGATACAACCGTCCTATCGCAGGGCCCACTTACGGACAGCGCATCCCGCATGATGGATCTTTCACAGTACCCGATGGGGGATTATACGTGTAACAGCGAGTTTACGCTCTCGCAGCACCCTCTAGAAGACAGCACCATCTCTGAAAGGGTGAGTACTGTGCTGTTCATTGTTCCACAACCAAATTATGAGTCAGCCCACAGATTTCTTTGGTCAATTTCACACTGCTTCAATAACTCATTCATTTTAACCAACCAAAATACTGGAGGCAATTTTGAAGAAAAAATCTCTTGATTGTCAGTAGAAATTGTTAAAAAGATAACTGAAGAAGAACAGGATTGATGGCCGTTTAGATTTTGTGTAGTCTGATTCAATTGAATGAACGATCAGGTTTTTGTGAATAGAAGTCTAAACTGGCAAATTAAACATAGTAGTCACACAAAAAGTGTTTTGTTCCTCTTTTTAAAGACCAATCAGGCTAAACTAGATCAAAAACGTAGTCAATTATATTAACATACATATCACGGATTTAGGAAAACAATCAAGACTAATCCATAGCATTCTAGCTCCTAAAGCTTAGCTAGGTTAATTTGTCTTTAGGTTTAGAGGAACATGGCTGCATTCATGCATGATACCAACAAAAATACATCGTAGTGCTTTTATGCAATTAAAGCAATATGCTGCGCATAAAGGGTCAAATACAAATGTATCAACTATGACCACTGGGGTAGTACATGTACTACCAAGCGCACTCCGTCCCACACATACACCCACAAACTCCATTCCACACGGACAAGTTTCTTCTCACTTTTCAATCCCTTTCTCATAGAGTCTTGTGTAGAGGCATTCACTTGTTATTATAACATGAACAAGCCTGCCCCTCACACAGTCACTACTTTAATCCGGGATCCTTAACCCTTTAAGGGCCGCATAGCACTGTTGTATATCCTTGATGAATGCAGGGAATAAATGCAGCCCTGCCAATCCTACTGACCAGGGCTGCATTCATGCATCATCATGCCGACACTTAGGGAGTGTATAAACCCCATAGGGTGGACATGATGCTTGACATTTATAGAACTAGCGAGTCACTCGCCAGGGCTGCATTTGTGTATCATGGCGACAAATGGCATAATGCATTAAAGCACCATGTGGCCTTGAAAGGGTTAACATTGGCTGCTGCTGTTCGCTGGTGCCTAGAGTGATGTAAGCAGCTAATCCCAGTGCTCGCCGGCTACCAGCTGCTGTTATAAGGCCGCACGGTGCCTCCCCGACCACCTGACGTCTGTAGGTAATCTGCACCTAGAGGTCCATGTGGCAGGGTAGGGCAAGTTTACTGAGCATTAAAGTTATCAAACAAATGTACGAAGTATATACTTCAGTTTTAGAATAGTAGTACTGCAAGCAAATATGTCACAAGTACAAAGACAGGCCGAGGATGTATTTCTGTCTCTTTCTTTCGTGGGGGGAGGGGGGGGGGGGGGTAGAATATTTTGAGGTTTCCTGATAAACTTTATTTTCGGACTTCTTCATAATCTTTAAATATTGTAGCAAAATTAGAAACGACTATATTGACATAAAATTTCATGTGATTCTAGAGGTAAGTGGATGCATAACATTTTTACTGAAATTGATGTAAACTTTGGGAAGTTATTCGTTCTTGCCTCATGGGTCTATAGTCTATACCAACCCCCCACGCACCCGCTCCCATTATGCCAAGTTTGGCGTTAGTAGTGAAAACCTACAAACTCTACACAACTTATAGTAGCGGTCAGTTTGGATCATGTGTGCCTGGGTCAAACATGTACGGCTAGTGGCAGCAACTTACCGGAGAATTACACCCAGAGCAGGATACTCAGGAGCAGCAAGCTAAAAATATTTAGATTGAATCCATTTACCTTGGAGCATTTCAATATGGTAGGTGCTTAAGTATCTGTCCACCTGCCCTCAGGTAGCGGGATTTATTGTGTAAAGTGTCTGACATATCTGGCGAGTTCTGGGTTTAACCCTTTGAGGGCAGCATGGTGATTTAATGCATGATGCCGATTTGTCGTTGCAACATTTAGTGAGTAAATTGCCAATGCTACATTCATGCATCATGACGACCCTACGTGGTGGAAAGGCTCCCGGAGGGTCGGCATGAAGTGCCACTGGAACACCAGTGAGTTACTCGCCGGTACTGTATTAGTGTATCGTCAGTGAGCCTAGCACTAGGGTACACTCAGACGTTGTCTGGGTCTTAAATGGTTACAAGTAGACGCGATACTTCCATAATTATGTATGCCTGTTTTGCTATACAGAGGACTTAGCTAGAATCTAGAGGCATAGTTAGGGAACTTAAGCCAAACCACCATATTAATGAGGGTCTAGACTGGCATTGGTGCCAGAATTTAAAAAAAATCCTCGTACATGTAATTTGTGTATGGGAGTGGTCAATTTTAACAACAGGGAGTTTGGTGAAATTCTCCGGAAATTCCTCTTGAGAGGGATCCACATCTTGTCTGTCTCCCGCATTGACGCATAGGAGTTTTGGCCCAAAAGGATGAAATTAATTTGTTCCCACCCAAGAGTGGTCGAGATTTATTTTGGTCACTCCCCTACCCTCCACAAGGGAACCACCCCGCTTTCTGTAATTTGCATGTAGTCTGAGAAGGCGGCCGGGAGTGTCGTTTATCTGTCATACCAGCATTTAGGGGTTCACTAATACTATTCTAATCCAGTCAAATGTTTGTGTTCTCAATACAAAATGTACTACATGTACTATGTTTGCGCATGCTAAACCCATTTATAAGTTATCCCAAATTACCAACTAAATCATACATCGTTCCATGTACCAGCAGAGAAGGACATGTTAAAATGTTGCTCAATAACCGTGGGACTGTGCAACTGACAGCTGAATAGTAGGGTGGTTTTAGAATTTATTTTAGTCTGAGAAGGCGGCCGGGAGTGTCGTTTATCTGTCATACCAGCATTTAGGGGTTCACTAATACTATTCTAATCCAGTCAAATGTTTGTGTTCTCAATACAAAATGTACTACATGTACTATGTTTGCGCATGCTAAACCCATTTATAAGTTATCCCAAATTACCAACTAAATCATACATCGTTCCATGTACCAGCAGAGAAGGACATGTTAAAATGTTGCTCAATAACCAGATTATAAGATATAAACAGGGGAGTAACAGTCACACTGAATAACTGTATTAGTCCATGTAGTCACAATTTCTAAATCCATGTATCATGTAAGCTTTAGGCCCACGCTATACCAATCCCATTGTCCATATGTCCAAGTGTCCAATAGTCACACCCCCCCCCCCCCCTTAGGGATTATGCCTTAATCACCATTATGACTAATATGAGAGAGAGTGTTGACCTACATGCATAATCAATGAGCTCTCAGAGAATTCAGTGTGTGGTGCCAGGTTTCACGGGGGAGCTAGTATTATGGTCTGAATGTGTTCTTAAAAATCAAACCAATACTGTAGCTGACTTGATTTTATACCTTGTTAAGAGGAGCATAGGGCGTAGGTCTACTGAGTTGCCACTTTTCCCTACTTTTGTGCTCTTGAGTTCCTAATTTTATTCCAAAAAGTTAACTGAAATCTAAAGTTTTTTTTGTCAACTATGGAGTGTCGTGTCTCACTAGGCATATAACTGTACGCCCGAAGGCCCTCGAGAAAAATGGCATCCTTTAATACCTGCAATTACATGCTTCGACCATGGGGGGGGGGGGACCCGATTTCACTAGCGTGTTACAGTACTACTAGGTAACCCCGAAAATAACATAAACCCGAAAAACATAAACCCGAAAATAATGCAGCTATTTGATCCAGTAATTACACTAGGACGATTACACTATCCTAGTAATAAATTACTTTAGCCTAAAGTTTAGGACCTATCACGGGTAAGGCAATGAGCCCGTGCTAGGGTTTGAGTACTATTGCATTGCTATTTCGATACACATTTAATAAACCTAATGCACAGATTTAAAAGAAAGGAAATGAGAGTAAGCCGTGGGACTGTGCAACTGACAGCTGAATAGTAGGGTGGTTTTAGAATTTATTTTAAATGTCACGTCGTAATGCAGTATAAATGTGCATTTTATTGGGATGGGCGCGTATGTGTGTCCCTGCTATATACTAGTAGGTTGTGTGTGAGTGGTGGGAGAGGGGACACCATACCCCTGGATTAAAGGCTTCATATCCTGCATTTTCTGGTATACTGGTCCTTCACCAGGTTATAGACCCACTTCATGAGTCTTGTAGCGGTGCATAACAAAGGCTTTTAGGGTTAGGAGTGCGTATGTGTGACATTGTGTGATGTCAGGATGTGGCCTACAAGTATTGCCTTGATCTAGCTCCTCAACCCAGTGTTGGTGATGTGTTGTACATAGTAGGGATGGCTCTAGTGGGTTCCACTTTTACAAGGCTGAGTATATATAAATAGTAGTCAAGTGGTGAATTAAAATAAAAGGCCTGGGACCAAATAACAATCGCCCCTCTCCCATTTTTCACCCTTAAATCCACCACAAGCCCCGTTGTTAAAAACTCACTCATGAGACGGACAAACTATCAGACAGTATAAATATTCATGGAGCTAATCTAGTACCTCAGCTCCATACCTCCATATCTCTACAGACACTCAGTATGTAATCATAACGACATTAACGTGTGTGTGACTAATCAGTGCACAGTGGATTAAACTCCCATAGACTGTGTGTATGTTATATGTGGCATGTACTCCTCGGCCTTTATCTACTCTACAGCATGTAGATAAACATGACCAGACATGTCAGTAATGTGATAGTATACTGTATCTGCTGTATAGACCCCTGCAATATAGATTGGTAGAGACTAAGTCCCATAGGTTTATTCATCAAACTGGTTTTCTAAAAGCCTTCCAGCTGGTGCCAATAATTATAGACGTACCGAGCAGGCCTGTATATTAATTAACTATTACCCGATGTGAACAGACCTGAGTCTTGCTCTGTAGTATTTTTTGCGCAAATGTCACTCTTTGGCCTCGTCTGTAAATTACATGTACTGTATCGTCGTGAACATAAGCCTGTCGGTGCTTATTGACGTGGAGGCATGATCATCTCGGTGCAATACAAGACAAGCACTCATTTAATATCCGGCGCTTATGTGGATGCCGTCCAAGGGGGATCGGCAGACGAGGACAGGTGTGGTCGACCCTGTAGCTAGACCGAAATATCCGGCGCTTAAGCACAACTATACGGCACATCAGTTATGCAGTTGATTTAATGGTATAGATTAATTTCCCCATTCCCCTCTTTACAGTTGGAGCCTCTCGGAGTGGAGGAGTCCGAGGCTGACAATGGACTAGGAGCTGTGAACAAGTGGTTTGCCCTGCAAGAAGGTACATTGTAACATCTGTAAAATATGTCATGTAAATCCGTCTATGTACTATGAAGTAAAATCCAACACCAACCGGTCATCAGTAATAATAAATATTCACTGCTGAATTATAAAGAATAATGTTTTTGTAAGCAGAGAAACCACGCTACCGGGTAGTATGAGTTTGCTGACGATTTCTGTGAGATAAAACTGCACGATGTTTTTTGTAATAAATCCTAGAATGAAGAATATACCAAAAATGCTTTGGTCGGCTGAAACAAATGGGTTCGTGCCCTCAGACTCTCTAATACATATTTGCCTGTCTCTCCTGAAACTTACAAACTACGTGTGTTTTATTGCAGACACAGACAGCCCTGTAAAGCGGCCCCTGCACAACTTGGCCCATAATCTGTCGCTCGGGGCCGTGGAACTCGCCATGATGGAAATAAGTCAAGAGGAAGACAAGAACAGTGTCGACCGCCACGTCTCAGAGGTCTCGAGTAACCTCATCGAGGGAATCCTGTCCCTCACACAGCACTCCGTGAAGACCACCCCCAGCCAGGACTCGCTTATGTTACAAGGCATGCCCAATAATGATAGCACTGCCAGTCTGTCGCAGCATTCACTTAAAACCACCCCTGGCCAAGATAGCACCGCCAGTCTGTCGCAGCACTCATTTAAGACGACCCCCGGCCAGGACTCGCTTATCTTACAAGGTGTGTCCAACAATGATAGCACTGCCAGTCTGTCGCAGCACTCATTTAAGACGACCCCCGGCCAAGATAGCACCGCCAGTCTGTCGCAGCACACGCTGAAGACGACAATGGGACAGGACTCACTGTTACAAGGATTGGACTCAGTGTCCGACAAGGATACCACCCCCGGGAGTAAATCTACCCTATCACAGCAAAGTCTCAGAGAGGAGACTATCTCGCAGTATCCTCTCGGCATGAGCCACGAGTCAGGTTTCTCAACCTCGGGAACTTCATCAGATCAGACCGGAACTACAGCACAAAATGAAATAAAAACTGTGAGCGACAGCCTTATGAGCGGTCCATTAGAGGGGAACATAACCAATCAGTTGTCGTCCACAGCGGACCAGACGATGCAGTTCCAGCCCATGGTACAAAGTATGACCATTGGCGACTCGTATCTAGAGAAGCGACCGGTCAGCTCTTCAACACCCTCCGCTGGATCGAAAAGCAGCGACATCATTGATTATTCAGCAGTAAGTAACTCTGCGAGCTTATACCAACCTCATCAGGCGATATCTAGGCCCAACGATATCCGAGGGGTGTTAGTAAATGGGACGAATGGAGCTTCTCGACAATCAAGCTCGGCACAGGCGTCTGTCAGTAGTTCCCTATCCAGCAGCATGACCGGTGCAGACCTGAAGGACCCGATGACGCTGATACATAAAGCGGGGGTCGAGGACTACATGACTCCTGATGAGCGCGCTTCTCTAGTTCCCGAACCTCCGCCAGAAACCATCATAACCAGAGAAGAGCGAGAGGACATATTTTCTGATATATTCAGGGCCCCGCCACCTGGAGAGCTCAGTCGGTCTCGGTCAGGGTCGCAGAGGTCGTTAGCGGGAAGCGAGAAGTCGGGTAAATCCGATAAACGTAGCACAATATCAGAGCCAGAGACGAACAGGCTCCACTCAAAGTACAGCACAGGGGATCGCATGTCCTTGATAACCCCAGGAGTGAGTCATGCTGGTGATAGTGTTAAACATTCATCACGTCTTACAGATCAGTCTCTGGAATCCATGAAAAGTGGCTCATCAAATGAATCAGGAGGAAGTAGGAAACAGCAAAGTGATAAAACTCCTTTGAACCTTGTCGACCAACTGTCTATCACTCGCATTACTGCGAGTTCTGAATCTTTTGATTGTGTTTCGACGACTAGCCACCAATCTGCTGACCGCCATTCAACCAAAAGTAGTCATTCACAGGTAAACCAGAGACTGCAATCAACCAAAGAACTACCACAGGAGACAACCAAAGAACTAATTGAGAGCAGATCAAGAGCAGAAGAAAGCACGAGCAGCTCGAATGAAGTGAATCTAAAGGAAGCGCGTCTCTTGGAACATGAGCGTTTGGCACTAGGTGGTTTCGAACGGCCATCTTCGAGAAGAGAGGCGTCTCCATCAGGTTCTGGAAAAGGAAGAGGAACACCTGAGGAGTTCTCGGCTACACGGTCTGTGGGTAGGAGCAGCAGCAGTAGTCACCAGACCGCTCCTACATCAGCTCAGGCCGCCGGGCCCCCACTCACTGCTTTAGAGCAGCTCGCTGTGACTACAGTCCCTGCAGGGTCCTCTGACCAGGTGACCTCCGCGCCGCCCAGTTTGGCCAGGCGGTCAAGCGGCATCAGTGACGGGGACGAAGCTACCTCAATATGGAGCCAGTCTGTGGCGGGCGAGGACCCCTCGGAGTCAGAACAACTCTCAGCCCGAAGCTTACTGAGCCAGAGCTCAGCGAGAAGTCACCAGAGCCGCCAATCAGCCGCCTCGACCCAGGGTCAGATGATGGTGAGTGAAGGACATGAGAAAGTATCCACAAGCAGATCGACGAGCAGACCCTCCAGTGCACACTCCTCCCAAGGAGTGCCTAGCCACAGCCAGGGCGTAATAGAAAGTACTCCAGCCCCTACTGCTGAATCAGCACCAGCATCAAGACCGGAGAGCGCTACAGGAAAACATGGGGGGGATTATGCTGATGAGGATCGCCAGTCTGTATGTAGTAACCTCACGGAGCGAGTCGCCAGCCTTCTGTCCAGACCCGCCCAGGAGGGACTCACCCTGGTACAGATAACGACAGGGGAGGACTCCCGCCCACTCAGTGCTGCTAGTGTGGAAACTCTCAAGGAGAATCCACTAGAAGGATTTGAGTCTCTTGGGGTACCTAATGTATCAGAGGGGAGGAACCTAGAGAGTCCTCACTCTCAGTTTAGTGACAGTTCCTCCACCTCCTACCAAGACCTTCCCAGTAGCATAAATCCCCATGTGTTAGCCGCGAAGCCAAGAGTCGCCGTCATCGCAGAGTCCAGTTTCGAGGAGCAGCCGCTGTCGAGGTGTAGCACTGCTGCCATGTCTGACGACACCATGGACCCCGAGGTGAAGAAGATTCTGAAGAAGTATGGAGAGGTGATGTCAGAGGAGGAGCGCAGGGAGGACTTGGGGCCCTTTAGTAGTAGCCACCGGGCTACACCCACCGGGTCAGTAGCCGAGTCAGATGACACCACTCTGACCCACCGTGTGAACCGCCTCCTCCATGGCCAAGACTTAGACAAGTCCTACCTATACGAAGACCCAGCGCGCAGTATGACTCTTGGGCTGGCTTCAGGATCGACTACCCGCACCAACACCCCGCCGCCAACAGTCTCCGACCTGAATACCTTCAGTAAGAGCAACGAGAGTTTGCAAAGACTACAGAAAGGCAGCATTAGTCGCCCACGGTCAAGAGAGTCGGTCAAGGAACCATCAGATCACCGTAGACCAACAGAGGAGGACTCACTTTCAGACCGCATGCGCCACCTTTTGAGTGACGGCAGTACCAGGCCGGGCAGCGTATCCTCTGGGCGAAGCAGTCGCACAAGTTCCGTTAATTACGATGTGCTGCAGAATGATCTAGAGGAGATACAACTCGGCCTGGCGATTCTCCAGAATGGTGAACTCGCTCTCGATCATGCAGTCAACTCTGTCGGCAGCTCCAGGCGAATGTCAGACGCCAGTGAGGGAGCGGTCAGCAAGGTGACCGGATCGGAGGTGGGAACGCCACGGAAATTCAGCTGGGATTATGGAGACTTGAATGGAGAGGACACGGCAAACTTCCGTTTTGTGACATCAAGAAGTGATCTGCAGCCACATGTCGAGCAGAAAGAAACCCGGCGTGAAGAGCCAGAGGGAGTCTGTGATAGGACTGAGTCGGGAGCTGTGCAAGCTAGGACCACTGCGTCTAACAAGATGTATAGTAAGTCGTCTGAGTCGTTGTCCACAGAAGGGAAGTACACCCGTATTGCCCGAGAACTAGAGAAGGAGACCTCACCCCAACGCCGAGCCCCGTTATCTCTGTTCACGACTGACGATGGTCCTGCAAGCTGGGCAGGCACCAACTCCAGGCGATATGACTTCATCGGAAGGAGTTACGAGAGCCTCACCCGCTCCGGTATTGATGCCGAAGTTGAGCGTATTTCAACAAAAAAGAAATCCCATTCGGAGGATTCCAACAGTTTCACCCAGAAGGTGCACGATCTGATGGAGAAGGAGTCACCACAGCGACAGGCTTATAGGTACCTAGCTGAAGCTGAGGACAGTATCCGAATAATGGAGGCTAAACGAGGATCGCGTCTCCATGCGAGCGACACCGAGCTTAACAATACATCGACACATGATGTTTCATCAGCATCCAGCAGTTTCCGGATGACCCCGATACCAACGCGATCCTTCCAGGCTTTTGGTAATGTGCAGTCGTTCCTGACTACCCAGCTCACTAAGATGTCTACGGCACAGTTTGACACCAGTGTGGAGCTGAGATCACCCATCAAACGCCACATGGAGAAGCAGTTTGTGGCTACCGGTGCTTCCAAAAGTTCTGAACTGTCTCGGAGCTCTGAATTTACCAGGAGTTCTGAGCTGTCTAGGAGCTCTGAATTCGCCAGGAGTTCTGAATTGTCCAGGAATTCAGAATTCGCCAGGAGTTCTGAATTAACCAAGAATTCTGAACTGGCCAAGAAATCTGAAATGCCCAGGAATTCTGAATTATCCAGGGGCAAATCTGAGGTCCCTCGGAACTCCTCTGAATTAACCAGGAATTCTGAATTCAGAGATACTATATCTGACCGTTTGCGGGCCTACGACCCACCCTCTGAACAGACCTCACTGAAAATGTCAGATCTCGGTCAACGCCAGAAGGCATCTGTGCGGCCAGAGCATGCGGAGCGTAATGAGCACTGGGATGCAGTGAGGGTGGAGATGGAGAGCCGTATAAGTGACACCATGGCTGAGTATGTCCCCATGCCCCATGTTGTCACCATGCAGGACTACGTAAATGGGACTTACCGAAACACACTCACAGACAGGCGCAGGGAACGAGAGCGGAGCAAGGAGGATCTAAATGAGGATACACATGAGGAGGCCAACTTGAAACCTACAGAATTGTGAGTATATTATTCCCTATCTGAATCTACTATTCACATTGTATTGGTACATGATTATCAATCGTTAGTTAGTAGTACACTATACTCAGTATAATGATGTGGATTTTATATACGGTATGTTCCAGTGTGAACAAAAGTGAATAATTTGGGAAGATAGGTGACATAAAAGAGATGCTATCTCTCTGAACTCTGCAATAAATGATAAAACAAAGATCAAAAGACATCCTTCAATGTTATGGTAATCATTCAGTAAAGGCAGAAGTAGAAGGTAAACGGCCATTGTGGGTCTCTGTCTACATGAATTTCTCAGCATCTATGTCACATTAAGACTAATACCCTTATTCCTCCAGTGTCAAGACACCCACGGACCGCTCAGGGCTGCACGGTGCAGGGGATAACTTCAGGGATCTGATTGGTGCCGCCGTTACCGCACAACAAGCAGCCTCACAAGTCGTTGAAGACCAGCTCACACCGAGAAGTGACGGTAGGTTCATGGCCACGGCTCAGGGTTGCCACTGTCAGGGAAAATGTCAGGGAAAGTATTTTTTGTTCCAGGTCAGGGAAATGTCAGGGAATTTCAGATTTTTTAGCAAAATGTCAGGGAATATGAACTTTTCGGAAAACGTCAGGGAAAATGATATTTTGTCAGGGAAAATCATTGAATTTTGCGCGCATGCGATACACAAAAACCCCTGTTGTTATTAGATAATGACCACTCACTAAGTAGAACTTTAAAAGGAGTGCATATTCATAGTTGGAGGGCATTTAAAAACATGGAGTTTATGTCAGGGAAATTTCATATTACGTCAGGGAGATGTCAGGGAAAAGTCATGGAATTTAAAACAACCTTGTCAGTGGCAACCCTGACGGCTGCTTATCACGTTTATACACAGAAATTCACCGTTATTCTCCCGTTACTCTTTTGGAAAAAATAATTTTTTTGAATAGGGATATAATGGTGGGTTTATGGCCAGCTCACAGTGGCACTTGGAAGTTATATGGAATTTATATACATATACATATATACATCAAAGACGCTCGGCCTTGCAGCTCCGTAGCTCCACCTAGTGTGTATATCCTGAACCAAGTCCAGCTGTACAGTGCTGCAACCCCATGGTTGTTCATGTAACTGTTGTAGCATTATCAGCAGATAAGGTAGACTAGTATTACCAGTCCATTAATAGGCTAATCTGTTACCACTACTACCCTATGACCGGAATTTCCCTGACCGTGATACATGTACAATGGGAACGTCGGCAGACATACATGGTGACCAAGTCTGGTCAGGCCTGGGGGACTCACAACAGCACGGGCCAAAGGTTCAAAGCTTATTTAGAGTGGTCGCTATTTAACCACAGAAATAATGGGGAAGTTGGTAGATATATGCAAGGTTTCGTGAACTTTCAAAACACTTCTTCAGGCATATAATTATGAACTCGAAGAAAAAACTCAAACTGTGGTCCTAAGAAAGAATTAAGAAAACCGCCCACAAATTGTTTGTATTTAAAGCAGCAACTCGACCTCCTCAGACCTCCTCCAACTCTAGCATGAATTTAATATTTATAGGGCTATCATTTGTTTTTCTTTAAGGCAGAGCAAAATAGCATAGCATATAAGGCCTCTCTAAAGCATAATGGATGGCCTAAATTCAGATATTAATCCATCTATGGCGGGAAGGAAAGCCATCCCTGTAGGGACTAATGCCAATATGACCATTTGTGGTCGAAGATGGAACTAAAATGGCTTAGTCTTGTGTGGCTAGTACACTTAGAGCAATCAGTACACACTTATGGTGGAGGTCTACATAAAACAAATAAATAGGGAAGTATATATAATGTATAATCTGCATGAATACACATGAAAAGCCTTATGTTTGTGGATGGGAATAGTGCTTTCATTATGCATATAAATAGGAGTTTTCAACAGGAGCTAGGGGTGGGGGGTTCTCTCCCGCACGATGCAACCACTATTAATGACGGTTTGGTCGTCGGACCGTGACGTCATTTGGAACACCATTGCTTGACAACAGTCACTAGTTGACAGTGTAACTAGGTTACATGACAACATCACTATGGATATCAACAACCCTTAGTGACAGGCTATAAAACAAGGTTTTAAGGCCTATTTGATAGTAGTTTCGTCCTATGGGGACTCATCAGGCATCAGTTTGTGCTAAACTTAAGTGACAAGTAATTGTCAGTGGTCCCAAGTTTCAGGTACTTGGAGTTTTGAGTTGTTACCAATAGTAATCAATGTTTTCTACATGGGTTTAACTCTGTTTCATGGTCATAGGACTATGAAAACTTAATAAAGGCAACAAGGCTGTCTTTATTTTATTGGGCAAATTATTTTATAGAAAAATAATTTTAAAGCTTAGAATATAAAGGATATTCTATTGGTGCTCCATTTGGAAATTATACGGTAGGCCTATAAATCCAAAATAAAATTATAACCCATTTAGGCCTATACCCGAGACGCCGAAAATGTTAATAAAATTTTCTGACGGCGCTAGGTCGGAGTATCGGGGTGTGCTAGGCCTAATATTAGGTTGGGTTTCATTGTAGGCTAGGCCCACAAAATGTCCCAGTTTCCATGTACCCGGTATCTAGCCTGCACCAAAGGGCGCGTCTGCTATGTTTAACCCTAGGGGTGCATTGGAATGGAGTCTCTGAATCCAATTGAACTCAATGAGATTCCTGAGGTAGGTAGCCTTGTCACTCTTGGGGTGAGCATTAATGAAGTCTACAACGTAGATCTCCAGATCATCCAATCGTTTATGGAAGGCTGAGTTGAAATGTGCACCCACAATGCTTGTTTCAACATTGGTTCTGATGTTTATCAGATGTGTCTGACATCTGTCCATCAACCTAGCCTTTGTCTGACCTACATACATTTTGCCACATCTTTTGCAGACGAGGCAGTAGATCAGATTCGAGCTTTTACAACTTACATGTTGTTTGCTGGAATAGGTACGTCCAGTAGTGATGCACCTAATTTTACCAGTGTAGTTCATGCGGGTACAATATCCACAATTTATTGTTTTGCAGATGTTGGGTTTGATGCTAGGGAGGTCACTAGGGGCCTTTGGTAGCTTCGCACGAACTAGGTAGGACATGAGATTTTTTGGTTTCTTGTACGTGGTCATGAAACCTTTCTCGTGGATCTCTCTTGTGTGGTAAGATTTGATCAGACTGTCCCAGTTTGATTTCACAATTGTCCTCAGGTGATCAGAGCCTGGGGAGTGTGTGGTAATCAGTTTATGTGGGTGTCCATCCTTCTTTTTGGGTTTATCAACCAAGAGTTTGTTTCTTGGTTCTGCCCAAGCTCGAAGGAAGGCATTTTGGATAAAACCTGGGTCGTATCCACGTCTCACAAAATGGCGGCCCTTCATCATACTGTGCTTGATGAAGTCCTCGTCATTAGTGCAGATTCTACGGATTCTTAGGAATTGGCCGTATGGTATACCTCGTATACAATGCCATATAAATAGGAGCACAGTGAGAGGTAGTTCACCTCAAGCCCAATAGTAGGCAGCATGCAGTAGGTATCCTGCAGATCGTTATGTAATCCGGTATACAGTTGGTTAACTCCTATTCTCACAGGAGGTATTTTGCCTATTTTCATATAGAAAGAAGCACCCATATTATTTGTAAAATCAACCTGTCCACATATGATTGCTGACATATCATAATCTAAAATCCGATGCTTGGAGCTCGAGTAGCTGCTTTAACATGTAGACTTAGTAGACTAGCTCTCCTCCAGTATGCCGAGTTCCTCTTGTCGAGTAGAGGTGGCGCCAGGTGTCAGCTATAAGTGTATGTTCATGCTGAAGATGTTGGTGTAATGTAGAAGCTATGGGGAGACATGTTGGGGCAGGCTATACTCACATGTGAATTACATGCGTCGCCTCAGTGCACAACATTTGTTGGCCAAAATGTTATGTTGAGAATTGCAGACTCTTGCCAAATCTCTCAGACGGTGAAAGTACTGTAGCTGTATGCTAAATACATGCATGTGTGTCTATGAACCCAAATGTAAAATCTACATCACTGAAGCTTATATCTTGTAGAGATATTTAATTCAGAAAATAGAACACACAAAGTCAACAGTTCAAATGAAGGTCACATATATATTATAAGATACCAAAGAATGTATCAAAAGTACTGTGAAAAATTACTGGTACCGGCTACCTAAGTTGCAGGAGTTGCAAATTATCATTTGTATCTAACCCCAAGATAAGCCAGATATTGGTGCCATGTTAATTAGCATGGTCATTAATACATAATTAATTCGACATGACAGGCGAGTGGGGCTTTTGTGTCAGAATTAGGCGTTCTGGGTCAGGGGTACATCATTGATGAGACAGCCTCTGGTTTGATAGCGTGTTAGTACTCATGTGGTTACCTTGGTTTCACTAAGTGTTAAAGGTGGGATATGAGTTATATTAACATATCAAAAGTTGACTACCGTATATGCATTATCGCTTCTATATAGTCGTGTTTATTAAGGTCAATTAAAATATTTTTTAGAAAATCAGTATTGAACACATCGTCATAACTAGGTAGTGTCCAAGCGCAACAACAGGAAATAAAGCAGAATCACAATTGAATGAAAGATAGTAGAAAATACGCTGCTTTTTATCCAACTTTAGTTACGATATGTTAGAATTAAAACGATACCAATATCTGAAGATGGAGTTATACATATACACGTATTTAACATTTTCCTAAAAATGACTCATCATAGACTCATCACCCATCTTTACATGCCCCCCCCCCCCAACTTCACAGCTCTTTGATCACAAACCTCATAGAGTCATTTATTGATCGGTGATGAGCTGACGGGAAAGTGGTGGGATACAGTAATTTAACCCCAGTTCTCACCGAGTCAGAGATGAAACGGCAGAGGTGTGCATTTAGGAGAACTATATCTGCAGTACAAGATCTCCTAGCACTTTAACCATCTACTGTCTGTGGAATAATGAATCTCTTGCGACTTTGCGTGAAGGAACTTGAAGGTATGATAATACTACTTGCCATTAAACTGTTGGTATTAGATGGATAACCACTGAGGTTATCTTTTAAGTGGATTTTCAATGTTTTCAGCTTAAGAATGCCACACGAGTATACTTGTTGGTTAGTATGTATTGGAAAGGTGTGTTCATATTACATGATCTTAAAAACTCTAACCTGCCTAGTCTTTAAACAGCAGATCCAACATAGTTTTTAAATGTCCTCCTGTGATTTATTTTGTGACACCAAATGGTACCTTTGTCTCCCGCCACCTTTCTATCAGATACAACTTTAAATGTATAGCTTTGGCCTTTTGGTTTGGTGTGTCATCAGTATAGAAGGGGAAAAAGTTGGGGTGGGGCTTTGGGTATATACAGTTTGTATTAGTGTACAACACATGTACGCTGTCCTGTTAAAACCTGCGCTTCAAGAAGTCTGGATACAGTTATGTAACATGGTTGATTTATTGGCTCTAGTCACAGAGCAAACTGCAGCAAACTGGCCAAAGGTGACTGACCACTCTGTACCATACCACTATAGAAGTCTGTACTCCCTCCTATGCCATTTTGAAAATGAATAGCATATTAGCTACAACCCGGTAGGTGCTGGAGTTCAGTGTTGATAAGCATGTCACATTGTGGTGGTATACTGATAATGATATGGGCAGCAACAAGTAACGTCTCTTGATTGGCTTCTGTTGGCTCCAAGCCTACCATGTACCATACTAGTAGGATGTAGACCGGTTCTACAGTTTGTCTGCCATCTTTTATTTTGCTGGGCACGTTGATAAAGCATGTATAACAGCTACCATAATGAGTGATTGGTTTAGAGATCACCTGCCTGTTTCTCTGCTGACCCATAATAGGGAGGGGCGGATCCAGGGACTTGAAATGAGGGAGAGAGAGGGACGCGGTGGGGGGCGGGGGGGGGGGGGTGTCAAGTACCAAATTACTATATAAAAAAAACAAGTTGTGCAGTTGACTTTGTCAACGAAATATGAGCAGAAAACCCCCAAAAAGTTTTCCAAACATGGGGGTCTAGAACCACCCACCCACCCCGGCAGTATCCCCTCTTGCTGCATCCCCACCTTGGGAGAATTTGCGGTAGGAGAGAAGCACTGATGACACTCAGATAAATACTGGGGAGTCATCTGATTTGTCTAGCGCTTATTACAGTAGTACTACAACAATAAATTCAGGTTGCAGATCTCTTGTGTGCACAGGCTTAAACTGAACAGCATGCTTGACTGGTAGCATCGTCTAGTTTGCAATAACTAAACTGCTCAGTCCGCCATAATACTTCAATATAAGATGGTGCCACTTGTCTATAGCCAAACTCATGAGATGTTTGGGACCGTCTACTGTTAAAAGATGATGTGAGTCTTCCACTGTCGTACTGTAAGGTATAACTAGACCCCAGACCTAGACATCTTCACCAACCAACCAAGCATGCAGCTCAGGTGTAGCCTGTGCATGTGTGTATATTATACGGATCTAAGACTAAGTGGCATTAACCACACTTAGTTTGACTAGTGCATTAGACTGGTGTACAGGTATACATGGGTATGTGACCGGGGGTGGGGGGGGGGGTGGTCAGTTTGTACCAGTTGGGCAGGGTGTCACCTGCTCAGCCCGCCACGTGCAGGGCGTGCCACAACCTGTAAGGGACTGCCAACTCAGGCCGCACCTGGGAAGCATTGGGTTCAGGTATTCATGCTTAATAGCTAGTTTTGAATGATGATAAAAACCCGGCTAGGTAGTGCAGAGATGCCACTTTTCTACTTTTGCAGGAGTTCCTACTTTTTTGCTTGAATTTCTGTATTGAATTAAGCTTATTTCTTACAGAAAATTGACCAAACTCTTAGGACTTCCTACTTTTTGTCGACTAGGGAGTGGCATCTTTGTACATATTTGGTATAGGGGGAGGGGGTTAAGATTATTCTGAAAATGCATCTACCCTTGATACTTGAGAGTCCATCACGAGCATTTTTCCTATAGTGACCCGGATTTATGTCCTTGTGCCCATCCTATTTTAGAAGGCAAACACCAAATATAAAATGCTTAATAGTAGTGAGATATTGACTAATGCTACCCTGATTTAACTGTGAAGGTATTCTTGTTCTAGCCTAGTTTTATATGGGAAATATATATTGTATATTCAGGAGCTCGTGTTCATTTATATTATAATAGTAGGTTTTACCCGCTAATAATAAAGTCCAGATGCAATTTATGTGATGCAATTTCACAGTCAGTCTAAGTAGAAAGAATTTGTATTTTTGGTGGCCAGGAGCTGTCACCAGTAGAACTGCCCTGTCCATGTTACCAGCCCCACGACACATTCAGTTGCCTTGGCCTTGATATAACCTATAGCTACAGCCCAACCCCTAACCCTGGAGTACGTCGGGCTGCCGGTCAGTCAGGGTAATTACCACCTCTATACTATACACCTCTGACCGGTCCTCCAGGGCAGGCCTATGGAGGACAGATAGTAATCTCTGTGTACATTGTGGATATAGCATAATAACAGCACTGGGAATATAGCCACCATACAGGTGCAGGAGCCAAATAAGGTACAGTACTGGGGGAGGAGTGTACAGGTTTAGTATGAGGAGTGCACTGGAGGAGACCTGTATGTATACACATAGGTACCTGGAGCTCCACTTGTTATATTGGATAATGGCGGTTGGAATCTGGTCACTATAGTCTGTGTTCGATCAAGGAGATATTTTTCCTTCAAAATGCATTCTATACGTAAGTGAAGCTTGTGGTGCAAGCAAGAAGTGGACCAGTTTACAGGATAAAAGGATATTCATTTCGCATTTGGAGATTTTGTGTTTCTACCCTTGGAGACACAAAATCTAGCATTTCAGTAGAGCCAGTAGACCTTAAACGTAGTACTAGTAGTAGAAATGTTCCCCAAACAGTTTCACCAGCAAAGTGGTAGGTCCTATACAGATTTAGTAAGGTTATAATGTATGTACAGCTACATAGCGAGGCACCCGTGGGTCGTAACTCCAGAAGTTACCATCCCACTGCTAAAAAAATTAAACCCCCGACACTTACATATTTTGAGGATACGGTACGCCGACACATTTGTTGTATGATTACAGTTACCGTAAATGCTCACCTAGAAGCCCTGGCTTGTACTCAAGTCAGAACCATCTTCAATTTGATACAAAATATTATATAGAGTGCGGCTTATACAAGAGGTTTTCCTAGTATAGTATAAAAGTTCTAAATTAGCATTTTTCAGACCCCAGTTTATACGTGAGCTATGCTTATACGCGAGAATTTACGGTGGGTTCTCGTCTATGTATTTCCTTTTTGAGCACTTAAAAGGTAACTGGATATTAGGCTGGCGAGTCCTACCAGGGGTAGAGTCAAAGATCGAACGCTGCAGTTCTTGTGCGTTATCTATCCACTATTATATTGATGCGGCTATAGGTGGTTAGAGGATCTAACGTATGTGATAGATAAGCTTTGACTGCATGCCAAGTAAGGATGGTATTTGTGAGAGGTTTATAAACAGGAGTGTCATTGACGCTGCGGATTACTAGTAGGAGGGAAATAAATGCAGATATTATTCCCTGTATAACTGCATTTTCCCGACTCAATCTGAATTGAGGGAGGCTAGTTCATCCCCAAACCAGCACCAAAAGTTTTTATTTTTTTGCACTAATAAGGAGTGAACTATTATTTTTTGTCCCCCTAGATGCTAGAGGGGTCCATTTCTTGAGTCTCCTCTCCCCATCCACCCCCTGTTGTTGAAAATATGGCTTTACAGGCAATACAAAGTAAAACATTGTCTGTGTTCGCAGTGCTTCCTATGTTTAGTCAGGGCTTTTACAGTCCATTGTTGGCACTTGCACACCAAGAACACACCAAGGAGTATTGCTATTATACCAAATACCTGAAATAGGAGTTATAATACAGGTTTCAGAATCTATCTATTAGAATAAGGCATATTGAAATTGTAATAAAACATATATTTGACTTTCGCTTTCTCATGTCGATGGAATAGAACAACAAAGTCCACATAACTGCTTTCATCTTACGTTTCAACCATCCCAGTAGCTTTACAATTCATAGTATCTAGGGGTCTATATTCCAATCAAATAACCTTTCGGCAGATAATGATCCTCTTCAGATTCTAAAGCCTGACTGATCGCTCTCTAATATCTTTACTCTCTATTATTTCTATAATTGTTTGTTAAACATATTCTAATGATGTGTGTATTACAGGTTCGGCAGACAGTGTGGTTGGTCCTGGCAGCGCGCCTCGTTCGGCTAGGTCAGACCGGTCCGGCCGGTCAGACCGCTCCGACAGACGCTCCTCCAACAACCTCAGACCATACAGGTAGGTACCATCTGGGACAAATCACCTCAAGTTGGAAGGAGAAAACTCGAAAATGTGTATAGAATGATATTACAAGAGATAATATGTGTCGAATAAAAAAGTCTAGGTTCGCGTCCTAAAGGGCTATGTATAGATGCTCCTTTAACAATAATTTATGGGAGATCATTCCCATGTTCGTAGTATCTACTCAACTCACTATCAACCCGATGATAGGTTTTTGGACCAACTATTTTTCTTTCTTAAAAAAATCACATGTATGGCGCTGATATCTTCTACAGTTCCTTTCATATTGCTTCAATGATACTATTTCAGGCCGCCTGGGAGTAGTGACCTATACTACGTGGAGTCCGGTACGGATGACGGTAATGCTTCTGTAGCCAATAGTGAAACCACTATCGAGAGCACTCACATAGGTACACAGTCTCACCTAGCACTTCTAACTCACTTAATGCACCACATAATCAATACTGTTGTATAATTAATTAGTCGTTACTACCTAGTAGTCAGTGTAAATTGGTATCTTGACATTTAACCAGTAAGTACTGGTACATGTAGTATTCAATATAAATGTGTAGTTTGGTATTTAACCAGTAAAAACACAAATCAAAGGTCACACGTTTAGCATCTTAATCTGTGATAGGATCAGAAAATTTAATGTTAAATGACGTATAAAATAGTGTAATTAACATATAAACATTCTAAAATCATGACTAATTCAGCAAATAACAGCCACATATAACGCCATCACAACTCTTATTTAGAAATTGCTGATAAATGCTGCTTTATTGATAACATTCTATCTAAACAATGGGTAAAGTTACTGAAAATATGATTATATTAGAAGAAAAAAATACAACTTGTTTTTTTTTCATGGCTGTTTAGGTTCAGACGACGCACGTGCGCCTCACTTCCCGAGTCACTGGTTGGGGTCTCGCTCTGACCCAAGCACCCCGAGCAGCACAGGGCTCTACAGTCAAGTCAAACCGAGCACGTTGCAACTAGATCCTATTGTGGAAAACAAGAGTTTTGTGAGTACATTTTAACAGGTACAAATGATAACAAAAAAGGTTGAAAGTGTTCTACGGTACAAAGGTTGTTACATATTTATAGAATAGTAAGCTGTATGCACATGTATTAGAAGAAATTGAATCTACCACTGTATCGTTAGTTCGATGAGAATCTATATAATATCCTCGGAACAGTTTTATATTACTAAGTTATATTACACTGCATAGAACTCAAAGCGAAAAGAAATGACTGAATATCTGCATTCCATTTACAGGAAGAACCGAAGCCACAAGAAGTGAGTTCATCAGAAGACAAAACCTTGGTTGAGGAGACTTTTGCCGGGAAGAATCGCAGCCATCACAATAACAGTGGTCTGCACGAGATATCTGACGCCAGCACGGGTAGTGAAGGCCAGGCTGTGGGGGCACGCGCAGTGCACAGTGAAGACCGCCGCGACCCGAGAGGAGAACAATGTGAGATGCGGTTCCTGCATGAGGACCTGGAGGGTGGGCGGTGGGAGAAGTACCACCAACAGGAGGTGTATGGGGGTCAGCAGCGCCACGAGACAGCCCCACGCCACGAGGCAGCCCCACGCCACGAGGCAGCCCCACGCCACGAGGCAGCCCCACGCCACGAGGCAGCCCCACGCCACGAGGCAGCCCCACGCCACGAGGCAGCCCCACGCCACGAGGCAGCCCCACGCCACGAGGCAGCCCCACGCTATAACGACATCCCTGTCGTAAAATCCGCCCGACACTGGCCGGACTTGGGCCGGTATCCCGGTGATGCCACCCCTGACCGTAGACCCCACCACCCGGCTGTGAGCACTGCCTTTGGTACACCCCAGCGACACAGTAAATCCAACAACTCCACCCCAGGTTATGCTGACACCTACCCGAGGCGTGGTCAGGACCCGTACAGCCTTAACGACACTGGCCGCTCCCTCCAGGACAGCTACCAGCAGTATGCCCGGAGCAGGGACACGGAGCGCGACCAGTTTGACACCACGGAGGACGAGATCAGCTCCCGGCTGCGGCTCTACCCCGGAGAGGAGGTTCACACCATGGAGGAGACGTTAGAACAGAGCCCTGACAGGTTCACACCGCTTGCTCATGATAAGGTAGGTTCTAGAGTTTTATTGTCAATGTTTGACACCCCATGAAATTTATCCAGAACTGATGAGAAATTGCAGAGGTTTAAACCTGAAACTGCACTAAGGGGGAGGGAGCCTACTTTTCAGCATAATAAGAATAATATCAGCATTATTACCGCCAATCTGGGAGTGCCTGGGAGTGATTTGAAGGTGTAAATCAGGCATGGGATTCTTCCGGATTTATCCGGATTCCCGGATTTTTAAGGCCAAAAAGGTCATCCCTGTGATTTGTGCAGATCCAATGAAAAAATATTTTAACATTAATAGGGGGGAGGGAGCCTTAGTCTCTAGAGGGATTTATGCCATGCAAATCATACAAAATTCCCCGCAGATCACATCTTTGGCTGCTTTTTGGATTTTTCTTCAAAACCCAATCCCATGCCTGGTAAATGTATTTATAAATGGTAGAATATAGACAGTGCAGTGTAAGGCTTCTATAGCGGGGGCTATTCATTTTACATCAACAATCAGCATATACAGTAAATGACAGAAATATAATGTATTAACACATGTATTGCAGGATGATGATGCAGAGGTAGCAGACTACAGTATCCGTGGCAGCAGTTACCAAACCTCACCGGGACAGTTCAGCAGTTCTCGCACGTCCCCTCTCAGGGGGAGCAGTTCCCGCGCCTCCCCGACCCGCGTCACAAGCCCTCCGCCTGCATCCCATCGGTACCGCATCACCGACCAGAGTCCTGAGCACCGCCACAAGAGCCGCTACCGGTCCCCGCCCCCCATGTCGGCTCCAACCCCACCTCAATCACGGCCAGAGTCCACCTCACCAACCCGGCGCTCTGCTCGCTCAGTTTCACCTGATCGCGCTAGGAGGTCGCCCGAACCTAGATCCCCACCACAGACCAGGAGGACTAATATTAGGGAGAGTAATTCGGAGAGGGTGGCGGAGCGACCGCCAGCTGGAGCAGCACCGCGACATGCCTGGAGCGAGACACCTGAAGGCGCCCGACAGGTTAATGAAGCTCTGAGGGCCCGGACAGCAGAACTACCCAGAGGGATGTAAGTACATGTCAAAGTTCCTAGCTCTTCTTATTCTGAATAAATAAGTGGTGTCTGGCCCCGGAGCCTGACCTCGTTAGAACTTCAATTCCCCCTCAGAATTCCACTTGATGCCATTTCTTTGGTATTTACAATTCTTTGCCCAACCAAAAATGTCACTAAATTATTGTGATACGTTATCATACTTAAAATCTATAGAATGAGATCTAAAAGTATATAAATCTTTCATATATTACTTTCATATCAAATACGTGGATTAATGTGATCATTAGGTCATACCGGGGTCGGAAAAGTATTAAAAGGATCTAACTCTTACTGTCTGAGAGTATTACTCATCTCACTCATGTCCATGCTTCTTTATGAATTATGCAGCTCAGAGCGGGAGCGCCTCCATGGGCGGGAGTCCGTGGACGCTGAAGCCTCCCACACAGACGTGAACGCACTGTGGGAGAAGTTCCAGCGGCGCTACACGGACAGCAGCAGTGACGGGGAGGGGGGCAGCGTCAGGGATGTAGACCTCAACAAGTTATCTAGCCTCATCAAGAACCCCGTCCAGCACGTCACCCAGGAGGTAGCCGGGGGCAGGACACAGCCCTCC